>CM046812.1:21379008-22579008 GCA_025617385.1 Murraya koenigii
CAGTCAAAGCCGTCAAGGTCGAGTTCCTTGGCCCGCCGAGGTCATCCTTCCGTCAAAGCCGGTCAAGGTCGAGAGCCCTCGCCCGCTCGAAGTTCATCCTTCCGGTCAAAGCCGGTCAAGGTCGAGAGCCCTTGCCCGCCGAGGTCATCCTTCCGGTCAAAGCCGGTCAAGGTCGAGAGCCCTGCCCGCCGAGGTCATTCTTCGTGTTAAGGCCGGTCAAGGTCGGAGCCGAAAGCACATCGCTCCCCGCCGCAGGATCCACGAGCACACCGACAAAACCCGACCTAGGACAACCCGACCCGTTATCTCGTAATCTCGCACACCTTTTGATGTCTCGACAAGGGTCCCACATGGTGGAGAGATGACATCGTTGTTTGCTGGCTCAAGACGCGCCACCAAGGTGTCATCATTCCTCGCACGCCGCTCGATACGGCGATCCGCCACGGCATCGGACATGGAATACCGCCATCCCTAGTGGAATATTCTCCAAACCCGACCGCCGAGGGACCCGTATACCATTAGCGTGGAGTGCACAACTGGAAAGGAAAAGAGCGGAAAAGAAGAATATAAAAGGAAACGAAGGAGAACTAGCACAAGGGTTGGTATTTCAATTCACAAAAGAGAAGTTGGATTCTCTCAGAATCGGACACGTGTTCTTCCTTTCCAAATTTCTCTCATCCCGACTTTCTCTAAAAACACCATTTACATCCAAAAGGGGGCAAATAATACCCTTTCATCTTTCCTGGCCTCCTCACTAGTGGAGATACCAAAAAGAGAAACCCGACATCGACTTGAGCGTCTGAGGGTTTCACTGGAACGCCTGACGCACCCTCGACCCGTTGCTCGTGAGTGCAGTCCGGGAAATCAATGTTCAAGAAGACAATGGACCCTGACAAAGGAGGCAATCCCGCTCGAACTTATCGCGAAGCGTAAGGATCGGCATCGCTTAAAACCGCGAGCGTAAGATCTCGGACGCTCTTAGCGAGTCGCTTGAGGTACTCGCCGAAGGTTCAAGCATCGCTGAGGCACGCGGAAAATCAGATCAACATCTTTTGGCGCCGCTCGGGATCGGCACAAAAGCCCGATTTCCTAATACATCAAGACACACAAAGCACAACGACGAGGGAAATAACCAAGAGGTGTAAGTCCCAAGAATCGATGACTCGGCAGAAGTGGCCAACGAGGCCCGTAATGTGGAGATCCGTGAAAGGATGGATCGGATGGAAAACAGATCGAATTATGACCTCCTCGCTATAAGAATTCGTGGAAGGACGAGAAAAGCCTCGCAACGATGTCCCTGAGTCCAACTGAGGGAATGTTCATGTTCGAGAAAATGCGGAGATGAAGCCCAAAGACCTCTGGACACCAAATGTTGCAAAGAAAAGAAGAAATGAACATGGAGGAAAGGGGTCACGCCAACATTTGCAGGAGATGCCCTAACCTCTCGTAAGTGAGGAGTTGGAGGAGAGGTACGCAGATCAGCGCAAGTGGTGGAAGATCTTCTGGGAACCGAAAGAGTCCAAGTCGGCGAATAATGCCGGACAACGAATCTCCTCTCCTGAGATTACGGGTGTCACGATCCCACGTGACTTTCGCCTCCTGATCCGCAATATTCGGAAAGAGTGACCCATTAATACACATAGAGCGGTTCAATGACCCGACAGGGTGCAAGGTCCGCTGCCAGACAGAGGTGCAGTGGCCTTCCCGCTCACCTCGAGGGAAGGGCGAGAGAATGGTACCGCAGTGCTCCCACGGGAAGTATCTTGAGTTTCGAACAGATGTGCAGTGGAGTTCGCGAACAATTTCGAGGCGCAGTGACCCCCGAGGATGACATGATGGAGTCGCCGAGAGTGAGGCGAAAGAAGGGAGTCCCTCCGGAGTTTATCAAAGGAGACCATAGATCGGTCCTAGATCTTGGTGCGCTCAACCATCCCCAAGCTCTAAGGGATTAAAAGAGGGTGTTCTGATGGGGAGACTCATGGTATAACTCGCGGTGTCCATCGATCCGCTCATATTCGGATGTGTATGAGCAGTGAAACGGGATATGCAAATCAAGAGGAAAAGGTCGCAAAACTGGGAATTAACAGGACCGTGAGCGCATCTGGTTGGCTCATCCAGATGAACGAGGAGTCAAGAGACCGTGGAACGCACAACCTCAAGAAGTATTTCCGTAAGTCCCCTTGTATTGTAAAATGCTAATGTAAATATTTCATCCCAAGATGGGATATGTAAAAGTACAAATGTATGTAAAAATAAGAACGATGATTTATAATGCAAGTTCAAAATAAAGAATGGAAGAAGAAGAACTCCACTGGCATGAAGTCCCGTAGCCTAACTCATTAGAGCGGACTTGCGCAAGCTCCAAGTTATTTGAAACCAGAGCAGTGAGTGAATCGAAGCTCGGTCGATTAAAAGGCTCGAGGAGAAGAAGAGCTCCTATGCATGAAGTCCCAAAGCCTAACTCATTAGAGTGACGGTGCCAAGCTCCGGTCATTCAAGACCGTAGCATGAGTAATATGAGAAGAAGCTCGGTCAATTACAGTGCTCGAGCCGGGTTCAAAAGAACCCTTTTGTCCAAAAGTCCCTAGGCCCAAGTTCGAGGTGGACGTTGTTCTAGCAAGAGCCAAATGCAGTGCTCGAGCAAGTCAAATGAGCTCGCAAAATAGACTTAAGGCTTATTTAGCCTAAGTCGAGCAAAACTCTACCATGCATTCATAAATAAAGGATGTACAACACTTAGAAAATTTTTATCGGGCAAGCACATTCAAAGTTAACTCAACGTAGAAGACAGTGAATGTATGTACACTAGCAAATAATAGAATTGTTGAAAACATGTGTCTCTTTATTTCAAGTTAAAAGATTACATATGTAAAAAAAAAAAAAAAAAAAAAAAAAAAAGAAGAAAAAGTGTCCAAGTTATTCTAAGAACAAGTAGGGGAAGAGCAAAGATCGCAAGCAGAGAACATCAAGCAGCAGCAGCTAGGACCAACAAGCAGCAGGAGCAGTGAGGAAGGACACCACTGGAGCTTTGAGCAGGAGCATCAGCAGTGAGGGAGGTCACCAGCAGGAGGGGCACTCGAAGAAGAGGGAGCCGACCACCGACCACACCTCGGGGCTCTGATGAAGTAGCTACGTGGTTGCTCATGTACTCAGCCACATACCCTTCAACCGTGGACATGTCTGGCCTGTGGTATGCCTTGCCAAAAGCATACATCAGCAATCAGAATGGAGTCCGCCTCAATGTTGTACTCAGGCAAGTCGGACCTTCAGAGTATCTATTTGCTTCAAGACGAGCAGCCTTCTCCTCCACGAGCTGCTCAGAATAAGACTCTCGAGTGTCCGTGTCTTTCCGAGCATGCTTCACCGCTCTGACCTCGCCCAACTCCCTTTCAAGCCCGTAGACCTTCGAGCTCGCCACTGCTTTCTCTCGCAAAATTTATATTTTCATCCAGACAGCCTTCGATTCTCCTCCTTCCGCTCATTAAAAGCCCGCCCAAGCTCGAACCTTGCACCGAGTTCTTCCTGGAACTCGTAGTAATCTCATTGGGCCCGGTCGCAGATACCAATGCTCTGAGGAGAGTCACTGAAGATACCGCACAGTACCGAGGAGAATAGTGATTCTATCTCATCGAGAAACCCGCTTGCCGCCTCTTCATTAAAAGCCTTCGATAAGTGCCCTGAGCTACGGGCCGACTCGCCTCCGCGACACCGCCGGTTTGGGGAATAGTCCTCGTCTCCTCGCGAGGAGGACCTCGCTCGCACGCTCGACTTGCCGAGTCAAGAAGGAGCGTGGCTCGAGCCGCTGGAGGCGGGCACCTCCTTCGGCCGTGGTCTTTTGATGTGCTCGCAGCCTTCGCTGTCCCCACGCTCAGCGTAACAACACGCGATCCCGCCACCATTTCTTCACTTGAACTAGATTGACTCTAAAAGCTCGAGGTGTCAACAGCCTCGCACGAGCTTATGCTTGTAAGAGCAACCGCACACGTGCTCGAAGTCGATCGTTAATCGAATAGAAGCACCCCGTGAGACCGCAAAAACAACCGGAGCAAGACAATGAAAACAGACGCGAGTAGAGAAACTAAAAGTAAAATTCACAAGGCGTATAAATGACCGAATGCGTAAATGCCGCGAACCTGAGGAACTCCTCGCCACGGTGCAGCAGGCCCCCACTCTCCCCAACGAAGAAGAATTTGCTCTTCCAGCTGCCACCGAGGTAGGGAGATCGACTGATGGGCTTCTACCCTTCAAGTCGGAGGTAAGATAATACCAACCAAAGATCCTTCGGCTACACTTAAGCTCGGTAGAGGTGTCTCGATTTCCTACCAAGGGCTCATCCAGATCGCAGCTGCTTCCACAAAACGAAGAGCCCTGAAAGGACTCTCCACCCATTCGGTTCAGCTGCCTGCAGGCCGATCGAAACCCGCACAAAACCCGACCAAAATAAGGTCGAGAGGCACCTAACCCCCACCAAGCACTCCAAATAAGGTCAGTAAACCCATGGGGCGGCCGGGATTTCACCGCCTCGGCAACCTCGTAATTACACTATCGGAATGTGGTAAGTTTCCTAAGTCCTGCTCAACTCCGATCGAGTGGTTTGACATTCTAAGTAGTCAACGGGTATTCCCCACGCCGGACCTCCGGCCGGCCCTCACCTCCGACGCTACCGGGTCTCAGCCATGGTAATTCCTCCTGGACTAGAATCCCTCACTGGATTATACTGCGAGGTCAGGCCTCACTGAAGAGGAAGAGTCCTCCCGTGACATCCTACTGGGTCACTGGGGTCCGACATTTTTAAGGGTATGGAATAACAAGATGCAGAGGAAGAAACAGAGTGGTGAAATGGAAAATTGAGTGGTACCGGACACAAAAGGAAGTGTGGTAGCCTAAGCCGCCTGATGTAAAGAAGAAGACCGATAAGCGTGGAAAGCGTATGAATTTTGAATTCGAATGAGAAGTAAGCAACAGAGGGAACAATGAAGAAGTCGGGATTTTTAAAGAGGAAGACGCTGTCCTTTCGAGTGGCGTGCAGTGCTTCAAGGGACACGACCTTTTAGGTCGCTGTCCTTTCAAATTTCAAATACGCTACGGATCAACCCACGTGTCCCGCCTTAAATGAGAAATGATTCAAGTGGCGCATACCGGAAGCATGGGAAGTGTAAAAGGCCGCGACTCGACCATCATTATCGAAGTTTCAGCCTTATCTCGCTTCACTCAAAAGACTAGAAACCGGGGACCGGTGTTTGGGTAAAATATCGACAGCCCCTAAAAGCCCTTCCCGGTTTACGGGTAAATATCGACAAACCCCTCAAGCCCTTCCTGCCAAGCAAGACTCCGATGGTAACCTAGCCCGAGCAACCCTCGAGTCAAAGCCGGTCAAGGTCGAGAGCCCTTGCTCGCCGAGGTCATTCTTCAGTCAAAGCCGGTCAAGGTCGAGAGCTCCTCGCTCGCCGAGGTCATCCTTCCGGTCAAAGCCGGTCAAGGTCGAGAGCCCTTGCCCGCCGAGGTCATCCTTCCGGTTAAAGCCGGTCAAGGTCGAGAGCCCTTGCCCGCCGAGGTCATTCTTCGTGTTAAGGCCGGTCAAGGTCGGAGCCGAGCACATCGCCTCCCGCCGCAGGGATCCACGAGCACACCGGACAAAACCCGACCTAGGACAACCCGACCCGTTATCTCGTAATCCCGCACACCTTTTGATGTCTCGACAAGGGTCCCACATGGCGGAGAGATGACATCGTTGTTCGCTGGTTCAAGACGTGCCACCAAGGTGTCATCATTCCTCGCACGCTGCCCGACATGGTGATCCGCCACGCATCGGACTAAGGGAATGACCGCTCATCCTTAGGGAATATTCCGCCAAACCCGACTATCGAGGGACCCGGATACCATTAGCGTGGAGTGCACAACTGGAAAGGAAAAGAGCGGAAAAGAAGAATATAAAAGGAAACGAAGGAGAATCAGCACAAGGGTTGGCATTTCAATTCACAAAAGAGAAGTTGGATTCTCTCAGAATCGGACACGTGTTCTTCCTTTCCAAATTTCTCTCATCCGACTTTCTCTAAAAACACCATTTACATCCAAAAGGGGGCGAAATAATACCCCTTTCATCTTTCCGGCCTCCTCACTATGGAGATACCAAAAAGAGAAACCCGACATCGACTTGAGCTGTCGGAGGGTTTCGCCAGAAACGCCCGCGACCCCGACCCGGTTTCAGTGAGTGCAGTCCGGAAATCAATGTTCAAGAAGACAATGGACCCTGACAAAGGAGGCAATCCCGCTCGAACTTATCGCGAGCGTAAGGATCGGCATCGCTTAAAACCGCGAGCGTAAGATTCGGACGCTCCTTAGCGAAATGCTTGGAGGTATCACTGGAAGGTTCAAGCACCGCTGAGGCAACGCTGAAAATCTGCATCAACAGTCTCCATTAGCAAATGATTAAGACTCCAAAACCTTTTGTTGGAGACCAGTTTTTGATCCACTCACAACAAGAATAAGAACAAGCCCACCAAAATGAAAAAGAGAGCGGCAGCAACTGAAACTTGCATACGATTTGGATTTGTCAAATGGAAACGAACAGCCACTCATCATCGCCTCTATAAATTTTTGAACTTTAAGATTGAGATTGGAAGGGCATTCTTGAATTTCCCTTGCTACTACTGGTTAACATTGGAGTTGTTGAGTTCATAATAAAGGCTTTAGCTTGAAGGCTAATGAGCTTGGGATCGTGACTTGGAATAATGGGTCTGAAACTAAGGGATTTGATGATATCGTAACGAAGAAATGGAGGTGAAGATCATGATGATAGGGGAAGATGGACGTAAGGGGGGATGATGATGGAGATAAAAGGCAAGAGGAAAGAGAAACAAATCTTAAATTTTATTATTAATTTATTAATTTAAGGATATTATTGTCTTTTTGTTGATATTACTGTTTTATGTTATTAATATGTGTTGGATGTAAATAAATAAATAAATATTTTAATACTTATAAAAAATAATAAATAAAAAGAGTGTCAGTGATAAATAAAATATTATTTTTTAATATTTTATGAATACAAAAGAGTTTAAGGAGGTCAATGAAATTTAGCATTAGTTGAACACAAAAGACAAAAATTGGGGTACATTATAATCGTTGCAGCATAGTTCAACCCTCCATAATGTGATTTTTTATTTTTATTTTATTTGCAAAAATAATTTTTTTAATGATTAGTTTGGTAATAAAATATGAATGCACTGAGTGTATTAATGGTTCAATGACCTCACACTTGGTAAAAATATATTGAAAAACACTAAAGGACGGTAAAGATGAAAGAAAGTGAAATGAGTAGAGAGATAACTAAATTATCTCATCTTTCTCTCTCTTTATCATTACTTAAATATAAAATAAAATTAATGTGGGGCCAACTTTTTTATTTTATTTATATTGAAATTTTAAATAAAAAGATGAAACATGACCGCGATAATTATCAATAAAACAAATATACGTGGGTTCGAGTGCTATTTACAATATGAAAAATGTTGAAAACTTATGATATTTGACCTTTCATATTATTTCACAAAACTCCTATTATTCACTTTTATATTAATATATATTTTATTTTTATATAAAATTATTTTAAAAAATAAATAATTTTTAAGTTCACCCACAAAATATTTTTTATTAATATTTAATTTAATTAATTTAATTTTTAAAATTTTTTAAATTATCATCTCCTCGTAAATATTGTATACTCTATTTTTATAATTATTAAAGAAATTAATTTATAATATTTAATATAAGATGATGAAAAATATATATATTTTTTATGGTTATAACAATGATAATTAAAATATTTAAAAAAAATAGAGATTATAGTGATTATAAGATTTTTTTATTTTAAAATAAATTTTATTATTTTATATGTGGTACTAAAAAAATATAATAAAAATAAATTTAAAATTAAATATAATGTGTTAAGAAATAAAAATTAATTTTAAAATTTTTAATAGAGTTAGTGAGAGTCATGGATATAACAAAAAGATCAAATGTCGCCACTCAAACAATAAAGAAAAGTGCGGTGCTATCGGCGCGACGCGCCTATAATGTCATATCAAAACCCACTTACATTTTTCACAATTTTATCATTTGATTTTCTGTATGCCCCTTCATCGTTCCAAACTCCTTTTTAACGATTAAAAGTCTACAAGTTCGTAGACACGGCAATTATTATATTGCCGTATTATATTTAAAAGTTAAAAAATGTTTCTGTTATTCTCATAGTATATAACTTTAGATATGTTGATATTCTGTATTTATTTCATCCATAAGATTTCCTTACTATCTGATTGAGTTATTTTTTCAAAGTGATGTAATAATGTATTATATTTGCTAATTTTTATGTGAGCGGGTTCGTAATATTCAAAATCAAATTGCTTTTTCCTACCCATGGTTTGTTTCATTATTTAGTTATTTAGAGTGGAGCTAGCGGAATCCATTCTATATTTCATAAAAAAAAAATAATAATAATAATAATAAAATACCTCAATCCAAACAGACCATTAATTTACTTATTTGTACAGATTAGGACCGGACGTTATGCAGCTGTGTAATTCGTGACAGAGCACGTGCTGGTGTTACCAAGAAATCGTTCCGTACGGCATTTGTCAGATTATAATTTGATTCAAATTGTAAGACAGCAAATGAAAGTTTAAGCATTTGTCAGATTATAATTTGAATGAAATTGTAAGACCCAAATGAAAGTTTAATATAAACAATCAAGTTCATAGAACGTTTTACCGGAAAATATGGCGTCCTCAAAATATACCGATGAAGGGAACAAAACTTCGCCGACGATTCCAGATTCGGTGCTGGCTGATGATTCTAAAAAGTGGCAAGAAAAGGTACCCATTGGCATCAAATTCAAACCCACTGATCAAGTACTGGCCGGGTATTACCTAGCTGGGAAGGTTTCTGGTCATACTGATGGCCCAATTTTTCAACTCATTAAAGATGTAGAGTTTTATCAGTGTGAGCCTTCACAGCTCTCAAGTAAGTTGTTTTAATATCCTAGCTAATCCTATACGTATATTTTTTTCGGGTTTCAGAAAATGATAAATCTCGTACTCAAACGAGCAGGTTTAACGTATGATTTTGGAGACGGGAAAATGTACTTCTTCACACGCTTTCTCTCTAGAGAGATTGATGTATATAGGCATGTCGCTGGTGGTGGATTTTGGAAGAGAAAAAAAGAAGCCTCTTATGTCATTGGCGAATATGAAAAGCCAATAGCTGCCAAGACCACTTTAGTTTATTACCATAAGAACAAAAATTCCACTCCAGTGAAGACTCAATGGCGTATGAAGGAGTATAAGCTTCTTGATAATTATCAAAGGTCAGAGCAAATCAAAGCAGATAACAAGACGGTACGTTAATAATATATTAATTAAATATCTTAATTATATTAAGTCTGTGTTCATTACAATTATATATTTAATATGTTTATGCTAATGCTTGTGCAGTTAGCTGGATGGACACTTTGTGTTGCGACGCAATAAACTTGACTAGTGATTCATGCAAAAGCCCAACGTCTGATCTGAGGTCGCCTAAGGCTTGGGACAGGGAGCTTTAAGTACAGGCAGAGATGGTTTTAAACTTAGAAGATCTAGGCAAGATCTAGGCGGTTACCATAAATAAATTAGGCAGCTGTAAGATTTTTTTTTTTTTTGTGTGTATTTCCTTGATACTCTCAAATTAATAAATTTTTATGTTAGTAAAGTTTACTTTTTAGGTCTTTTTAATTAATAATGTAAAAACTTTTATATAAATTCTATATTTAATAGTTTTAATGTTAAATAATTATAACTAATAATATTATCTAATCATTAATTCATTTAATAAAAATATTAAATTCTTTATCCATCCATTTTAAAAAAAAATTATTTAACATTATAAAATTTTTTGTGCTCTTCTCTGTAAAAAAGTTATTATATTTATTATTTTACTTTTGAAATTAAAAAAATATTTTCTTGAAATAATAATCCTATAAGGAACATTTTTTTCTAAAATTTTTAAGTATTTTATTAATTATTGATATTTAAGATATAGTTTCAAATTGATTGAACTATGAATTTTTTTAATATTTTTCTAAATATTGAAATTATTAATTATAAAGAGAGCTCGTAAAAATATTTTGCCGGCTTCGGATAGTAAACTAAGTAACAAAACCCTTAAGCTTTAAGCTATTTCAAACTCTGTTCCTGAATATGTTACGCAATGATGCTGTTATGCCAAAAAAAAAAATTAAAGAATATGCGAGTCTGGGCGTTTTTACAATTTAAGACTGTCGAAAACAAGGCGCTATTGCCATGCCTTTAATGTCCCATCAAAACTCCACTTCTGTTTTTACAAAGGGTTATTTTTGGCCAGCCCCCAGATGTTTCAACAAAAGTTAGTTGGCACCCAAATGTTTCAACAACCATCACCACACCCCCAAATGAGCAAATTCAGCCGTTATGTTTGAGGGATACTCAGTTAACTGAGTGAAAAGACTTGTTTGCCCGTGATTTGAAAATTAGGCATTCAAAATTCAGAAAATGGTAGGGTGTTTGCACTAAAAGTTGCAGTTAATGGGTTTTACAGTGGTTCATTCCTTCTTTTCTGGGAATGACTTTTTGTTGTCTTGAAAATTTATTTTTTGTTTCTAAAAGTTTATGTTCATTCAATTCAATTGTCTAAATTAAGTCTAAAAATATAGGCAATTAAAATTTATAGGTCCGAATTTAATTATTATGAGAAATTTTATCCAAGGATTTTTTTACAATTTTATAGCCATACAACAATTTTAGAAGTTTAAAATAAAGCCATATGAGATGAAAGTGAATAAATACTTTTTCTGACAACAATGCTAAAAATTTGACACGATTTAAAAGTATTTTATAACTCTCAAGTATAATAGTGTCTTGTTATAATATAGCTCGATAAGTCCGAGGTCGATCCACAGAAGAAATATTTAATTTGTGGGTTTTAATTTATCTAAGAAAATAAAATTAAAATTATGAAACTTAATTTGAGTAAAAATATGAAATTAAATTAGTTAGGGTTATATATCTACTCTTAGTAGTAAAACGAAATTTAATAAATTCTTTTTTATCATATTTCTTTATTGCTCAAAAGATTAATTGTATAAATTATTGTTATTTTCTCATTAAATTTATTATGAATTAAGTACTTAGTGTGCTAAAATTTAATTTGTCTACAATAAGTCAAAATACCATTTTACCATACTTTAGATAAAATATTAAGAATTTATTGTACCAAACTTCCTTGTTTATCTACAATAAATCAAATTTTCTAAATATAAAATGTGGATAATATTAATTAGAAAATAACTTAATTTATATAATTAAAAATATAATTTACTTAAATCATATTTTTCTACTAAGAGTTTAACTTTACCCTAACTTATTATTATTTAGCCTAGCATAATTGAAATAAAAATGATTATTAATATTAAATTATACATAAAAATAGAAATAACTAAAATTGAAAATAAAACTAATTTATTTATTAATTTATAAAAATTTATAAAGAGAGATGAGAAGAAGAAATTGGGGATAAAGAAGTGAAGAAAGAGATGTACAGAGATTTATTCTCCCTTCTCTCTATTTATATTAATTTATGATTAATTCACACTATACACATAAACAAAACCAATTAAATCATAGTCTTAACTTTGTCCCATTAGCAAAACATAAATCTAATCCAATCCACTCATAATTACCTCACCTAACATGGTAGAAACTTATAATTTTACAATTACCGTACTTAACATAGTAAAAACTTATAATTTTATAATAAAAGTTGGGATCTTCTTCAATAATGGCTTTATTTTTCGGACCACCGGTATCCATCCATTAATTTGTTAGGAGCCTAGAATTGCTTGAAATTATTATTTTTACCTAATAAACAAACAAAAATACACAAAATTAAATATTTAAGAATATAGTTAGAAATTCATAATATATTACATAATTACACATATAAATTATAATAAAAGCACAAAATAACATTTATATTACGTAGAAAACCTACAATTTTTACCACTAATCAACCGGTCTAGTTCAGAAAAAAATCATTTATAACTCTTGTTTTTTCATTAATTTTATATTATAATAAAACTTTTATTTTGTTTCCATAAATATACTGAATTCAATGCCCTTATATTTTTGTTGATTTTATATAATAACTGAAATTTTATTTTGTTTCTATATATGTCCTTAACTCAATACCCTTATATTTTTATTCATTTTAAATTATAGTAAAGTTTTATTTTATTTTCAAATATGTCCTTAATTGAATTTTTTTTTCCAAATTGAAATTAGTGACCAATTTATTGAATTGATTGAAAACATTTAGGGGCTAAAATGTTATTACTGCTTCAATTTATTTTTTAAAAAAAATTCTATTTGAAAAAAATATATCAATCTAATATAAAATGTCACTAATATTAAAAGTACTTGCAAAAACAATATATTGTAACAACTATCAACATTTTCATAAGATTTTTTTGTGAATTTTAAGATTTCATTTATTATTTACATTAATTAAGAGGATAAATTAGAAAATACAATTTGAATATTCTGAGAATTTTTTATATAAGAATCATCAGCATCTAATTTTTTTCAAAAAGAATCAAAGCGTCTGACAAATATTAAATCCATTTTTGTTGGGTTGAGCTTAGTTTATTATTGAAATTTTTTACTAACAATACTTTTATAATTTAAAAAGATGAATAAATTTTAATTGTTTAATTTACTTAAACATGATAACTAATTACTTGACTTCAAATATTAAAGTTCTACTTGTGATTTTTAATTGATTGTAATTACATGTATTGACTTATTTTAGCTTAAAGTTCTTAACTAATTTATTAATCTTTATATTATTTCATATTATTATAGGTTGTAATGTTAGATTCCTAATTTAAAAATAATGCTTTTATATTTGAATTGCCTTTTATTTTTTACTTTTTTGGGTAACTATTTTTGTTTATAATACATATTTATAAGGATAAAATTCTTCATACTCCCGCTTATTTAATGTACGTCTTTTTATTTATGAATTTTTATACTTGCTTTAAAATATTAATTTTTTAATTTAGTTCAGAGTAGAATAAATTTCTGAGTCCACCCCTGCTCTCACGTTGGATATAATGGGAAATCTACAATAATAACCATAAAGATTTCGTGACTTTCAAAAATAACTCTTTAAATTTATTTCTTCCAAAGATAACCAAAACATACTAAAATAACTAAAACACCCTTCTCATAAAAATATCAATAAGGTCCAAAAAAATCATAAAAATACAAGATGGATAAAAATATTACAGAAATTAACGAGTTAAATAAACAAATGATAGTAAATATTAAGATTATAATAGAAGAAATAAAACTTCTTAAAATAGAAGTATTTGAAATAAAAACTAAGTCAGAAAAGAAATCAACAATTTTAGAAGCACAAAGAGAATTAAAAGAATCTATTAGATATAAAGAAAAAATACAATTTTGATATGTAGTTAAAGGATCATTTGATGAAAGAATAAGGACAACTTCCATGCCAGAAATATTAAGAAGAGAAGAAGAATATCAAAAGCAATTAGAAGAAACAATAAAAAGATCAAAACAAAAAACACCAAAAAATAAATCAAAAGAAAAAACTGATATAAAACAAAAGGGAATAAAAATTGATGAACCTAAAGAATCAAGTTCAAGTTCAAGTGAATAATGAATAATCTAGAAGAAAAATTTGATAAATTATCATTAGAAGATTTAGACCTAGAAACACTAGGATTTGATGAATGTTGGAGCACCACCTACTGAACCAAGTATAAAAACTGAAAACCCTAATATAATTTTTAATGATAAAAGAATAAGAGCACAACATCAAATATTAACATCTAAAAAACCTTATTATAAAATGTATCCAAAAGAATATATACCTGAATACAGAACTGAAAATGAACTATCAAGCCTATGAAAAGTAAATTAGATATAGACTGTAGAAAAGATTCTAGTAAAACATTAACAAGTTGGACAAATGATATGAAAGTAATGTTCTTATTTAATAAAATAAATAGTGATTGGAATACGAATAATACAGAAGAGAAATTTGATATATGGATAGAATTACTAGTAATGAGTTTTATTGGTAATGTACAAAATTGGTGGGATGGAATAACTAAAGAAACAAAAACTTCGATAAGATTAGCAACTAAACAAGAATTCAGAAAAGGAATTAATGAAAGATTAGATAAATTCATAAATTACATAAGAGATGAATTTTAGGAGAAAATTGGAAAGATCTTAAACAAAAGAAATAGAAAAGAAAAACTTTTAACAAGACAACATTTAATGAACCTTCAAATATGCAATTTATGCAACATAAAAATTATACATGTGAATTTCGAAATATTATTATAAACAATTTAATAAGAATGATGACCAAACAATTTATTATGATATGTATATAAATAAATTACCATTACCATGGAATACTTACTTTTTAAAATAATAGAATTCGTATAGATCAACAGAATTAGGAAAATTAATACAAAATACTTTAAGATCTAGAATAGAATTTGTCATAAGAAAATTAAAAGATATATGTATAGAAAGACAATTATATAAAAAAGTAAAGAATACAATGATGATTTGTTGTGATCAGGTAGATGCACCTAACCAATGGGGATGTAAACCATATTATAAAAAACATAAAAAACGTAGACAAGGATATAAAGGTAAATATAAAAACAAAAGAAGATATAAAAACAATATAGAAAATATTGCAAAAATAAAACATTTAAAAGAAAACCTTATAGGAGATACTATAAAAGAAAATATAATAAAGAGATTAAAAAAGACCACAAAGAATGTAGATGTTGGAATTGTGAGCAAAAAGACATATAAGCCCTAAATGTAAACATAAAAATGTCGGAATAGCAGAAATAGAATATCAAGAAATAAAATCAAATTTAGAATTATTATCCGACAATGAAACCATAAATTGTTTTAATCATCGAAATATATGAAAGCTATAGTGATACAGAGATCTATAAGTACAAGTTCCTCGGAAAATTCGGAATCGAATTTTGAAATAGAAAACATAGAAGATATAGAAATAGACAAAGAGATAGAACAACAAGAAAATAGAGATGGATATCAATTAATCGTACAATTAAATCAGAAAAATTAAAAGAAATTTCAAGAATATCTTTAAATTTAAGAAATCCAGATAATACTATTTTAAGAAATATACAACAATTCTTTAAAAGAAAAAATATAATCATTCATGAATATTAAAAATAAGAAAAAGCTATAGATATAACTCAAAGTAGAGGAAATATTAAATTAAGCTTGTTAAATTCTAGAAGTATAGAAGCTACTTTAAATAAAATTAAAAGTGATAGGATTAGAAATAAAATACAATATGTATATTTAGCTGGAATATAAATATTAGTAAAATCCTTATTTAGGGAAGGAATAAATTTACCTATAATACTTAGTTTACATGATCAAAGATTTATAGGCTCTAAATTAGTACATTTATGAACCATAAAAGAAAATTTATGTTATAAAAAATTTATTTACATGTTACCCTAGGTACTGTGTCCATATAAAAGATAAAAATATAAATGATACTTTAAGTATACATTTTGAATTAAAAAAAAAAGATATAATGAAACCTAGAAATAAAATTATAACATTTTATTACTCTACTTTATATTCTTTCTGTAATAGTAATTATGGAGAAATATATAATAATAAACCATACATAGAGATAAGAAAAGAATTTCAAGATTTAGGACAAAGTATAGAACCAATATTACAAATCCCTAATTTACCAATAACATATAATCTAGATATAAAGGATGATAAAATTGAATTAGAGGAAGATGTTAAAAACCAAATGATACCAATTCAATTTGATAATAAACAACTTATTAAAGGAATCGAAAATAAAGGAAAAGGAAAACAACCAGATTATAGCATATATAAAGAAATATTAATACCTGATAACATATCTAATGGAAGTTTAGTAATAATGGGAAAATATTTTAATAGAATAGAATTCATAGAATATCAAAAAATATTAATAGATACAGGTTCAAGTCATAATCACTTAAATATATTAAAAAATAAAGGATTAATAGAACACATTACAACCAATGAATATAAATATAAAGACTTCAATGGAAATATAAGAATCTGTACAAAAGAAATAACTGTGCCAACATATATAGGAATGTTACTATTTAGAATACCGTGTTTCATAGACTCAGGATTTGCTCAAGATGAAATATATGATATCATATTGGGAATGAGTTTCTTAAAGAATATAAATTATAATATTACCTCTGAAGGAATATATATAAAAATGGATAATGAAACAATAGAATTTTGTCCTAAAATAGAAATGTGGAAAAACGAATAAATAAATA
This sequence comes from Murraya koenigii, assembly GCA_025617385.1. Lineage (NCBI taxonomy): Eukaryota > Viridiplantae > Streptophyta > Magnoliopsida > Sapindales > Rutaceae > Murraya > Murraya koenigii. The sequence continues at coordinate 21,395,477 of CM046812.1, forward strand.
CTATAAAATTCCCTTTAGGTACTTATATAGAATTAACTTTTCTTGAACTAATATTACTACATGTGCAATAATAAATACAGGAAGTGAAATTACACTAGGTAAATCCTTTTTACTAAAAGAATGGAATAAATTCTCCGGTTCGGGAATAAAACTTATAGGAATAACAAATACTCAAGCACCTTTATTATATTACAAATCACAAGTTCCAATTATTCTTGGAAATAAAATAATTCTACTAAAACATATTATTCAATATAATACCTTAAAATAAGATTTATTCCTAGGAAATGATTTTCTTATTCAATTTCAAAGTTACCAACAAGCTTTATATAATATCAATCTTAAAACTCCTTGTGGCCATATCTTTAGATTACCTCGTATTTTTAAACCATACAGAGTTGCGATCGAGCGTGATGATTACACGTATAAGATCTTTTTGATAAATAACAATTACAAAATAATTTGATATCTATAGATGAAATTAAGAAACAATTACAAGAAGTATATCATGAAAACCCTTTAGCTTTATGGAACCCTAAAAATTTGAAAGGTAAAATAGAATTAATAGAACCAGTAACTATTAGAGTAAGACCAATGGTATATACCCAAGAAGACATAACAGAATTTAAAATACAGCTAAAAGAATTATTAAGATTAAATTTAATAAGATAAAGCTTTAGTCCTCATTCAAGTCCAGCTTTTATGGTAATGAAACATAGTGAACAAGTTAGAGGAAAAGCTAAAATAGTTATAAATTATAAGAATTAAATAAATATACTAAATTTGATGGATATTTCTTACTAAAGAAAGAAATATTAATTAATCTAGTAAAAGAAAATACATAGTACTTTAATTTTGACTGTAAATCAAGATTTTGGCAAATAAAAATAGAAAAAGATAGTATAAAATATACAGCCTTTAGTACACCTCGGGGCATTATAAATGAGTTAGTCATGCCATTTGGATTAAAAAATACACCACAAATATATCAAAGAAGAATGGATGATTTATTAAGAAATAAAACATACTTAATAGTTTATATAGATGATATTCTAATAAGTTCAAAAATATATAAAGAATATATTGAACATTTAAAAGATTTTGCACAAACATGTAAAGAAAAAAGAATAGTATAGAGTGAGAAAAAAACTAAAATATGTCAAAATGAAATAGAATTTTTAGGAATGATATTAAATAATACAGGCATAAAATTACAATCTCATATAAGTGAAAAAATAAAATAGTTTCCTGACAAATTAGAAAACAAAAAGCAAATATAAAAATTATTAGGATATTTAAACTATGCAAAAGGATTTATAAATAGTTTAACTAAGAAAAAAAATCATTTGCAAAAATTGTTAAAGAAAAATAATCTCCAAGGATGGAAAGAAGAACATACGAAAATAGTTAAACAACTAAAAGAAGAATGTAAAAATTTACCTAAACTAAGATTACCAGAACCAACAGATAATTTGATTTTATAAACAGATGCCAGTGACTTATATTGGACAGCAATATTAAAAACTAACTTAAATGAAATATGTAGGTATACAAGTGAAACACTAAATTCAACAGAACAAAATTATACAATACATGAAAAAGAATTGTTAGCAATATTGAAAGGAATTAAAAAGTTCTCATTATTTTTAATTGCTAAGAAATTTATTGTAGAAACTGACAATACTCAGGTTAAATCATTAATATTTAATAAATTACTAAATGAACCTCGAAGAATCCATAGATGACAAGTATTTTATCTTTGTATACTTTTAAGGTTAATTATATTAAAGGATCTGATAATTATCTTACAGATTTTTTATCCAGGAATATAGAATTTGTTGAAGAATCGTAAACAATGGAGGAAGAAATCTCCAAAATAAATGATGAAATAAATCGGCTGAAAGCTGATGTTACTGAAACCCTAGACGCCATAGATTGTCTAAGGGAAATATTTAAAACACATAATGATGGAGTAGACAGAGCTAATCTCTTTTTAGAATAGTCTAATCAATAAACTCCAAATAAATCCAATAAATGCTGGAAGCAGCAGTGGACCCGTTCCACAGAATCATATCAGTGATCTGATAAATCAAGATTCTCCTAGGGATCTAATAAATCAGGACTCTACAAGAGGCCCAATAAAACAGGATCCAATCAACGATCCAATAAATTCATATCATATCAGCAATTCAATAGTCCAGAAAAATAAAGTCATAACCATCTGTGCAACAGGAGAAGAAAATAAAAGGACTGTCAACATAAATCCCTTTATCTCAGAAGATGATAATCTCCTTTTAAATCCAAAAGAAGAAGATTAAAAATAGATAACCACCTGGATATATTCTATTTGTTCTTATAAAAATACCATCCATAAATCACCAGAAAAGAATGTCTATCCCAAAATGATAGCAATAAAAGATACAGATCCAATCCTTGTTAGAAAAATAGCAAGGTATGGATTCCTTGACATGATATACCCTGATATAAACTTAAAGGAGCTAGTCAGTTTTGATGAACTCCTAGTAAAAGAAGTCTCTAAGTTTGCTAAAAAGAGACAGATATATCTTAAATTTTACACCATAAGTCCTGAATATACCAATAACATAGAATATTAGGCCTTCTACATGATTACAATAGGCCATGTTACCAGAAATTTCCAGCTCGAAGTGGGAACAGAATATGCAGCCCCACAATTCAATAAAGTATGGATAAGAGCCAGACGAGCTCAAAGAATAAAAGCTATCTAAAGCATAGCTAAAGATCTGTATAATAAAAAATACAAGACAATAATAAAGTTCAATAATTACATTCTATTGACAACAGAAGGTGAAGAATCACCCTCAGAAATACTGCTGAATTTCATACACGAGATAACAACCATGAGATTTCCATCAAGTACAGTCACGTTGAAATAAGTATGCCGGTTGATGAAAATAAAGTAAGGAAAAAAAATCTTGTCGCTTGTGTCGACAGAAATAAATAATGTAATCTTTACTTTATATATTTGTCATTTATAATAATATAGCATAAAACTTTTTTACTTTGAAAGGTCACCACATAAAGTTGTCGGCCATCAATTCAGCCCATGTGTATATGTCGGATTTTAGTTGTGTTTATCCTTTCTCCTACCATATACTTGTAAAGGAGAAAGATAAAAAGTCATTATCTTTTCCCTCATCGATACACCTGTAAAGAGGAACAGATAAAAATCAATAATGTATCCTCTATATAAGAAATAAATCAAATCGAGAGAGAATATAACCGATCAAAGCATATTCGATCTTCACATGATCTTTCTTACAATCTCTCAAGAGCAATCTCAATGCAAAAATAAAAATCTTTTCTCCAATCTCAACCCAAAAAAACATATCATCCTAATAAACTAATAAACCAAATAACCCATAAGAAATAAAGAGGAAACTTATATTTATTATTGGATATAAAGAAATTTCAAGACACTATAGGATACAGTGAAGCTGTGAGACTGTTCAGTTTTCCTGTATTAACCAAATGTGAAGGCGTGTTGAGGGAGTTAAGAACGAAGTCATTCAGGCAGAAGATTACTCTATCGATGTATAAGAAAATCCTTTTATACAATAAAAGATAAAGGTAATAATTCCAAATTCTTATCTATTAGTGGTAAAGATTTATAAAGATGTTAATATTTGACTGGAAGAGAAGGATGTTAATATTCCATGAAATCTTATTAAAAGATGTAGGAATAACAAAAAAAAATTGGATAAATAACAGAACAAAAATTTTATACAATCATATAACTTTGATAATCGTGTTTAATTGTATAACATGAAAATATGAAGCATACATATAATCTAAAAGAGATTAGTATCAAAAGAAACTTTATTAGTAGTAAAAAATATAAGAGTACCTAATAAATTAAAAAAAAATAATAAATCAAATCAAAATAGATAATTTACAAAAAAATATATATATATATTTCAAATAAATCAAAAAATTTCTATATTAGAAATTAATATACAACTAAATGAACAAGTAGAAATAAATAACTTTTATTACTAGTAAACCAAATAGAGATGATAATATCTAAACATAAATTTTTACCACCAATAGAAATTTACTAAGACTCTTTATAAACTCATATAAAAACTTCTCTTGAATCCTGAATAAAAAATTTCTTTTTGTATTCATTTTCTTTGTAAATATTTATGAATAATTTCTTTTGTACAAATCATATAGTCAGTCTTTGAATAATAATAATATTTCTTCAATTTTAATTAATTTCTTTCATTTTAATTACAAACAGATAAATCTCATTTAAATTAATTTTATTAACTAAATTTTTTTTATTAACTAAATTAATCTTCAGACCCCAAGCCAAATGATATAAGAGTCAATAGTATTAATAAAAATATAAGAAAAATAAGAAGAATAAGAATTTGAGAAATTAAGTTTAATGAAACCAATAACTAATATAGTAGATGCGATGTATACTTTAAAAATAAAAGATAAATGAAATAAGAAAATTAGTTAAAAAAATAAAAAAAATAAGAATAATATAAAAAATATTAAACTAGAATTAATACAACATCAAAAAAAAAGATTTAATATAAATACAAAAGATGATGAAATAATATTAAATAAAAAATAAAATTTATAGATGAATTAATTAAATTTTTAATACATTAGTATAAAATAAAAATATTATGAATAATCAAGATCCAGAATTTAAAGCCTGGAATAGAATTAGAATAATATGTCATACTATAAAAAAAATAATCTTTAGTTAGAAAAATAAAATAAACCTTTACATAGAAAATTTAATTCAAGAAATTATAAGTTTAAAACAAGAAAAAAAACTTTAATAAATGTTAAACAAGAAAATTATGAAGAATTGAAATTTAGAACAAGAAAAAAACTTTAATAAATATTAGATAAGAAAATTATGAAGAATTGAAATTTATTGACTTTTATGATCTGGAACAAAAAATATATTTTTATAAAGAAATGATAAAAATATTAGAAAAAATAAGACGAAGATACAGAAATGATAGAAGAATAAATAATGCATAAAATTATAAGACTCCAATGACTCCAAGAAAAAATTTACCATAAGAAAAAAGACAAAATCGATGGTAATTTTAAAAATAAAACAAACATGATAAGAGATTTTAGTCCATTCAGTCAACAATTGACTAAACATGATATAGAAAAACTAAAAAGACTAAAAACAAAAATTTTTAAAATAATATGGCTAAAATTGACAATTTCCCTGATATAATCAACCCATCATGGGCATCTAAATGATGAAAGTCTGATTGATGATCAAATAAAAAAACAAAACAGAGACATCACTTCAGTCAAACATTGCTCCCTCTTTTGGTCCTCCGATCTGTCCTACAATAGACAACACAAAGTATCCATGGATACTCCTACATTCATGAACAAACACAAACACAAAAGATAATCAAATATTCGTAGCACAAATTATGATCACATAATTGTAGACTAGAAACGTCATAAAAGCAATTAATTATTGTAGACTAGAAACATCATAAAAGCAATTAATTAAGGATACGAACTATGTAACCTACCTTCCCAGAAAGCTTGTACTCTTTCATTAGCCAACCGGTTTTCTTTTGATCATTCGTGTAGTGAGCCAAAGAAGTCTTGGTAACGGTTGCCTGTCCATCTTTCACCTGATATGTAGCGTCCGATCCAGATTTCTGCCAATATCCTCCTGGAACCTGTCTCGCAATATTTGGTCCGTCTTTTAACTTCTTGTGGTCTGTGAAGAAGTACAGTTTTTCATGACCAGAGTCGTGTGCCAAATCTGTTCAAGATCACACGGATTTATATGATAATTATAATTACATGGTATTTGACATACTTAACATATGTATTATCAAGCAATTACAGTGGTGTTACCAAATTAAAAAGCACAAAAAAAACTTCCTTTTACAAGACAAGAAATTCTGGATAGAGTGGAAATATAAGTGTGCTGTTGATTCATTGGCAAATATCAAAACAATCTTTGTGATTTGTTGTGCAACACATGTAAGGAAAAAGAAAAAAAAATCAAATAATCAAGAAAATGTGCTGAGAAATATATAATTATTGCTACTTACTTTTGAGATCTGAAGGTTTATAATCATAAAGTTTTATCGTTCTGATAAAATGTTCCACATCATTATCACCGCGCACCTTCTTTTTGAGGTAATGAAACACTTGCTCCACGTCCTCGTCTGGAGAAAAAACAACCCCAGGTGGGAACATTTCCCTAGCCGTTGCAACAACTAGCAGTGGTAGATGATGAAACCATGAAATAGTTAGCTTAATTAAGCAATAGATTAAGAATAGAATCAGTATTATAATTTTTTGTTTGCACGAGATTACTTATCTTATTTCTATGCAGGCTCATGGGTCCACCTTATACTCAAATGTTAGCTCATAAGTTTAGAGTTGCCCTTACCCCCACCTCACGTACAGGGTGATTTTTATTTTTTATTTTTTTTGAAAAAGGTACTGTGAGCTCCTATTTGTGTGGGTGAGTTGGCACTGATGACATTTAGAAGCCTATAAACGTAAACTTATATATACTCAAAACCTAACTCATTTTTTAAGAATCGTCCCAAATTAATTTTATACTTAATTAGCTGAAGATTATTATCACAAATTTCACTAACAAGCTGTGATGTATATCAAATAATGCAGTGAACGTATTCCTAGATTGAAACTCGCAAAATATAACTTCAACAATAAGAGCAAATATTCTCTCATTTCAATAAATGAAGAATGTACGAAATCGTGGCGAAGGTAGCACCATTTTTTGGTTCTTTTTTCAAATTAAAATTACTCCTCAAAAATTTATTGTATACAAACAAAATTATTAAAATACACTATATAAGTAAAAAATTAATAATAAAATTATAAAAGTACAATATAAATAAAAAAATATTATCGATAAAGTTGTGTCCTGCAATTCCTCAAAAAAGAACTCTCATCTACTATCATATATGAGTCGATATTGTTTGTAGTTTCTCTTTCAATGTAGACAACCATACAATCTGAAACAAACTTATTCTCCATCATATTTTGATGTGTTGTCTTATTTTTAATCAATTTTATGGTAGAAAATGCTTTCTCTGTTGTTTCTATTGAAACATGAAGGATTAACACTAAACGGATTAATCTTTCAACTAAGAAGTAAATCCGTAACTTTTTTTTTCTTAACTAATCTTTGACACAATTCAAAAAGAGAAAAAATGTTTTGAAACTCTTGAAGAGAATATACATTAATTTCAAAGTATTCTAATGTGTTCTCAAAGCCTATAGCTCAATCTTAGTAAAATTTGAAAATAAAATCTTTCAACAAGACTGTAAATATCTTCAATATTAAATGACTTCAATGGATGAATAGGATTTAAAGCTGAAGTAAGAGTGAGGAGTTCTATTGTTAATTTAGTGAATCTATTATTCAACTCTACCAAATGAAAATGTATTACAACATTAAATAAATCATTCATTATTAATTTATTACTAACTCTCATCCATAATGTTCAGATCAGTAATAACAATATTCACATTCATCTATAAATGTCTACTTGCATCAAATTGAAAGTAACATAATGCAGTAAGTATTCAAATGATAACAAGAATCAAATCGAGAACCAAAGAATCCTAAAATGAAAAAAAAATAATAAGAACTAAAGAATCGGAGACAAAACAAAGAAAACCACCATACAAAATTTCCCAATTCATTAGTAATCACTGCAGACAAATCATAAAGCTAATTCAAAGAGATTGAAAATTTTATCAAAAAACAAAAGATGAGATTATTAATTGTTTTATACTTTAAGATGAATAAGCAAATTCCACTTTGAATGCCATCATTATCATTTATTATACTCTATTACTCTATCATCTATTCTGTACGATAAAATTCCACTTTGAATGACATCATACCAGGCCGTGCATTGAGAGACTGGGTATTTGGGATTTCAGGTGCGGCGAGAGACTGAGCATACGGATGCGGCAGCGGTTGGACATCATCCATGAGGTAGCAACTTGAGGAATTGATCAGTTGAATTTTGGGGATTATGAAGTTAGGGACTTGAGGCACCCTTTTGGTCCTAGTTATAACGAAAAATACAGCTGGTCGGGTCCAGCCTATTGTGATTTAAGAAAAATATATATATTTTTGTCATTATTACTGTCTTTTTCTTATTTTTTATAATAAAATTTTATATAATTAATTATTTTTTTCCAAAAACTTATCCGAGCTACCTACCGCCCGGGTTAGCCCTCTCTTACCTTCGCTCCTGCTTCATACAACGAGACAAATTAAGGCGATACAGTGGTCCAGCCGAAACAACATTGAAATAATTGTAAGATCGTCAACAAGTATCCCAACCAAACTGGCGGTCTTGTGTATTTTTATGAACAAATAAAAAGAAGAAAGAAGAATATATTTAAAGAAGTAATAATAATAATAATAATAAGAACTAAAGATGAGATTATTAATTATTTTATGCTTTTAAGTAGATGAATCAGCAAATTCCACTTTAAATGTATCATTATAATTTATTATATTCTATTACTCGATGAGATTATTAATTATTTTATACTTTTAAGTAGATGAATCAGCAAATTCCACTTTGAATGCATCATTATAATTTATTATAGGGGAAGTTTATGTTACAGTTAATGTAAGTAACAATTAAAAGGAGAAAAGTTGACTAATGCATGTGTAACACGTGGCGGCTTAGGAAAGAGATATCAACATGCGAACCAGGAAGGAAACCAGGTTGGAAAAAGCAGTCAAAGGTTATTTAAAATAATAAATGCTTATAGTTGCTAGGTTCTGCGGTTAAACAAGATTTGTTGAAATAATAAATGCTTATAGGGGATTTCAAAGAAAAATTTAAAAACAAAATTTGGCAATAAACCCGAAAAAAATGAAGCAAGTGATGCGGTGGTATATGTGTTAAAGTTAAAAGCGGTGTTCTTATCTTGAAAAACAATCCCTAGCAGAGCACTGAACCACTTATCATCCAGATGATCTGTCTCACCGGTGGCTCGTTTATGGGGAAATAGCTCCGCGGTTTGCGGGCATGAATTTGATCGGAAAAATCCGAAAGTGAGAAGAAAGAAGAAAGCCGAAAAAGCCACATCCTCTATCATACGGGCGTTGCAGGTTCGACGATTAGTCGAACTTAGCTTCTCCAAGCAGCGATGGGGCTCACACATTTATCTTGGTGACTCTGTGAGAGTTGAAAGAAATCACAAGGTAGAGTGTTGTTTCGGGCCAAGTAATGAACCCGTGTAATCCGAGAGCACCGGCACGATTCAGGTAATTTGATTTATTTATTTACCCAAACATGGAGCCGAGTGATCGTTAGAGCATCCAGACCACTTTAGGGCTTTTGGTATTATAGTATTGAAATTTTTTTTGTTAATAACATATGTAAATTACTTTTTATTAGGGGTTAAATATATTTAATTAAGTTAGGAAGTCCATATAAATGATGAGTATAGTATTTGTATGGAAGTGTACTAAGACTCGGACGAGATAGTGTAGCTAGCTGATATGGAAAATGACGATATGTTGATTCTTTGTTTCGAGAATTTTGTGATTAAAAGGACGATGATGTGATAATAATATTGGAATAAAGGAACATAAATTTGGATGAAATCTAAGTCGCGGTGGATGATTGTCTTGGAAGGGTAGATTATTCTGATCCTTGCTTATTTTGCATTATAAGGGGTAGACATATGTAAGTGTAAACATGTAATGGTGGATTTTCGGCACATTGATAGTGTGGTTGTTGTGACAGACATAACACATTCGATTTTGTTCTGGAAGTGCGAAATGAAGATTTGTCGTTTGTATGTATGTTGTTGTTGCTTATGTTGTGAAATAATTTTGGTCCGTTTGCTTGTTGGGGTAATGATTAAGTCGATCATAGCATGGTGAGGGATTAATTTGGTGTCTAAAATCAGTATCTTTGTTTGATGACAAAGCGATATTGATTATGGATTTGCCATATTTTATATTGAAGTTATTTATCATGCAGTTGAAATTGTTATCATTCTGGTGAGGGTGGTGTGTAAGCATTCATTATTTAAATTTATTAACCCTCTGTTTCAGTTATGGATTTGTGATAAATATGCATGTTAATGTTGCGATGAACCTTGTTTACAAGGATAACATATATTGTATAATAGTGGTGTATCTTGGTTGTTGGCATGAGTGAAACATTTAATTTACTTAATTTATGAAGTGTAGTTAGTATGAAAAAATGAATAGCGAAATTTAGTAAACATGTAGCATCTGGGATATTCAAATTGTTATATACACATATGAAAGTGTAGATTTTGGTAATAAAATTAATATAATAAATTGCTAATTGATCCTACTAGTGTGGAAATAAAAGTAATCGTTATATGTGAATATTTGACGAGGTTGGTTTTGGCTTCTAATGATGAAGAAATCACATGTCATGGTTCGAAGATCAATAGACTAAGAAGAGGGCAATCATGGAGTTGAAGATAGGCTAAGTGCTTTACACGATGCACTCCATGCGACGATTCTGAATTATCTTCAGACAAAATATGCCGTGGAAACACGCATTCTTTCTTGAAGATGGAAGTGTGTATGGACTAATGTTCATAATCTATGCTTTGATGATAGGGTATGGAGTGCGACCTGGTGCGTTCTTTGGTGATGTGATGATTCGGTTTCGAACTTTATACAGAACGTGCTTGATCGAACTGAGGGGGCAAAGATTAACAAGTTCTCTATGCACTGGTCCAGTGCACCTGCTTTCTGTCGTATAAAAGGTTGGATTTCATCTGCAGTGATGCGTGATGTACGTGAGATTGAGCTGTATATGGGCGTTCAACATCGATTTGAGTTACACGAGTATTTACAAATGCAAAACACTTGAAGTTACGAAACTAGATTCGGATTTTATCATCACCATTCGGAAGATGGACAATGTTTTCCAAGTGTGAAGATGCTTGAGTGTTACTTGAATATCCGACAACAACTGTGGAGAAGTTATTTTCCATTTGCCCATCACTTGAGTTATTGGAGATCAAGGCTTATATGCGTGATGGTTGGCTGCACCGAACTTTATCATTACATCATCTACATTGAAGAGTTTAGACTTGGCAGTTTCTCCGGAAGAGGATTTTATAATTGGTCTTTGAGCACTGATGTGGTCATAACGGCGCCTAATCTTGAACGTCTTGTACTTACTGCTGAAAGCTTGGGATCATATCAGTTGGTGGAACTAAATTCCATAATCGAAGCTGTGTTAAATGTTTTCTTTGTTGAATGGACAGGTGCTGATGCTAACCGTGCTATACCCCTTCTCGAGGTCGACAAAGGCGAAGGTTACGAGTCTATCCCCTGGCATGATATATGTAAGTTATCTCGAACCTAATGAACGTTGTGAAAAGTGAAATTGTAGTCTTACAATGTAACCGAGAAATGTTATTAGTTGATGTTAAGGCATTTGGATACCAGGTACAAATTTGTTTCACACTGTAGTAAACTTGATATAGTAGAGAATTAACATTACAGAATTAAATTAAGAGCTTAGAAAATAATATTTGGTCATATGATATGTTAATAACATAAGTTTTAATGTTGATACCTGTACAGGCACTTCACGAAGTAAACGATAATTTATTTCCTTTATTTGCTGGTTTGACGTTTTTGGAAGTGAAGGTTGAGCAATATGGCTGGGAAGTTCTTCCTATCATACTAAACAACTTGTCAAAGTTAGAACATTTGGTTATAGAAAAGGTGAGGAAATTATAAAGAATTGAAGTAAGTTGAACAGAAATTATTGTTTATGACCTTAATTTTATATGTTTTCGAGACACATAGGATCGAATTAAATCGATGAAGAATTTGGTTGGATTGAAGAAGACAATGTCAGCTGAATGTTTGCGTCATAATGTTAAGAAAATTGAAGTAAAAGGATTAGAGGGTGGCGAAGATGAACTTCCATTCTTTGAAGTACTTGTTGAAGCATAGTCTTGTGTTGGATACAATGATCATTATTACAAAGGGATATCGTGGAAAGAGACATTTGAAAAACCTATGGCGAAGCTGTTAAGCTATGAAAGAGGATGTGAGTCAACTGAAATTAATGTGTTTTGAAGGCTTTGGGTAAGCTACATGGTGGTTGTGAAAATAATTAATTTGTGTAACTACAGGTGGGCAAAAAAACTGCAACATATTTCCAGAATTTATGAGTTTCTGTTGAAATTGAAGACATATATATTATGGTCCATTATATAGATTGTCTTTAAGTTTATTTGGTCAATGAATGTCATTTCAAAACCGAGATATGATTGGTAGATATGTTGATATTTTGGTGGACAAGTTGCTGAAATTTCATATTTTGTTATGTATGTTATGAATTATGGTTATCGAGGTTATTGAGTCATTTGGTTCGATCGTTATTCTTACATTATATTGAAGCAACGATAATATTGTGTGGTTTATTTATTGTGTGTCAGGTATAAGCTATGGCAATATATGATCATTGACGAATTAATATTCGAAAGCTAACATTGTAATGGGATTATATAGTATTCGATATATTCGTTTGTGTTAACAACTATAAATGTACATCGAAAATAAAAATTAATTCTATAACTAAAAACGTTAGTTATATTATTACCAACATATAATGTGAACTCCACTATATATTGTGTTTTGTTTAAATAAACCATATTACATGAACATAAGCAAATTATAATTAATCATAAGAGAAAATTGTTGCACATGATTGGACAATATGATGAGGGGGTTCGTGGATTGAGTTTAACGTTTCTCTGTTTGTTTCTATTGGTTTATAGTACATGTCAATGCGAAAATGACATTTGTTTTGAATACTATAGAACGATAATGTGATGAAGAAATAATTGAAAGCTAGAACATGGTAAGAGAGAGATATTCACGCCCACCAGAAATGATGGTACTACGAGTGTACATTTTATTTTTCCTATAGTCAAGTAGGTTAGAAACAAGACATTTGAGTTAGTTATGACGAACATACATAATTATGTAAAATAATGTTGCGCATTTGTTAATGACTTGAAGATGGACGCACTGTATGTGGAAGTGGATGTCTAGTATCATGGGCCCTCGTTTGTAATAGTATTATACGTAACTTAAATATATTATTAAATTGAGCAGAAATATAATGTAAGGAAATATGTATAAGGTATATATAGAATTTAAAGATTTAACATATTGTTGGTGTGTTAGTAAGAAATAAAATTTAATCTTTAGACACTTGGACATGAATAAAGATAAAAAGTAGTTCGAAATGTGTTGATACAATTGTCGTCGTGTAAATGAGTGGTTCTATAGTATATACACATGTATCTTGGCATCAAAGATGTTTAATGAAATCAAAACTGAAAGTTAATCAGAAGGAAATGTATGAGGTGGGGTTGAGCTTCTATAAATTATATAGAAGTATAACATAAATTTATATATGTCACGTTTTGGACACTTAGATATAAGTACAAAATGAATAACTTACTGAAGATTGAAATAAGTTTGACGTCTACCAGATCTTCAATCCGGCCAACAAACCAACATGGATACAGTTGTGATATATGTCAGATTAAATGAATGGTGAATGGAAATAATGAAGCAAAATATATGGGACAGATGGAGTTAGTATCATATATATGCAGCAGAACATTTAAGTTTGCTAACGCATAATGAAATATTATCTGGACGCATGGTGACAAAACTGAAGAAACTATTAATTTAGAAGCACATGTTTTAAGGCAGAAAAATGAAATAATACGTTGGAACAAAACATGTAACTTTTCAGCACCAAAAAATTTGACATTGTAGGCAGGTGATAATGAAAACACAACTGAAATAATCATTATATAACATAATAGTCAAAATGGTTAAACATAATATAAATTTAAAGTTATAATAAATCCAAAAGCAATAAGCTAATACATAAGATAGTGACTGAATTACTAAAACCGAGTTGATACAAGCTGCAACTTTTCCCATCTGAGCAAAATATTAATGTAATTTGAAGGTCACAGATAATTTATAGCAATCGTTGTCAAGTTGAGTTAATTATTCGATGGTTAATGGAACTATGCAGGTATGAGAGGGTCGAGACTATATTATCCTTCAACATAGACCACGACAATCTTACGCCTCAGAATAGGGCCATCATGAGCACCGAAATTGAAAGGAGATCCGAGTGCATAAGTACTCAATTATCTTGACACAAACACACCACAGTCCCAGATTCGAGGTTGTTCTTTGGGGCGCAGCCGTGATGACTCTAACGACATCATAAGGGTCGGTGGATACACGAAGTGTTGGGCGGTCTCTGTGGAATCCGGGCAAGCTATCGGCATTCGAGGTAACAATTGCGCATAGCGATCAATGGATTGAACAACTTGTTTAGTAGGTATAAGTTACATTAGAGGATCGTATATTGCAATCCGGCGTTACGCAAAGCTAATTTACTGCTGCAACCCAATCGCACCACCAAAGTTGATGGGCATATACACCTTCGACAGGGAAAATAGGACACCGAGCCATGTGACATTATAGTCAATAAGTTAACTTCTTAGTTGAGACAAAATTATCCGTAATGTTTGAAGTACATTAGAGGAGTAAACTATTAACATATTACGAATCAAATAAGAAGCAGTTTTTTGATGTCAAATTAAATGAATGGGAATAAATGTGTAAAAGGGTATGATGCTCGTCAATCTTCGTTATAAGCAAGCAGAAAAAGAATGAAATATGTTGGTAATTACTTGCATGTAAACAAAAAACATTGAAGTCCATTGGTACGGTGGAAAATATGTTAAATTATTTAGAGTAACAAGAAAAAAAAAAGACACATGTACCATGTACATTTGTCAATTAAAAAACGATAAGTTGGCAAAAAATTAGTTGACATCTACAATTGCATATTAATAGAGGAAGACATATTTGGGCGAGATAAAAATTTTGTGCATTCAGTAATGATGACGATATAGAACCTATGTAATTCTTTGAATATCACAAACCAAGTTTTAACAATTATGTTAAGATTACTTGCACAGTCAGCGATCGACCAAGGTCTTTCCCCATCATGAATCTATTAGTCGGATATGGATCAAGCTGTATACGGTGGATCGATCTGCGTGATGTTTGCATGTCAGTCAAATGCGGAAACACTTGCCTACAAAATAATTGCATCAAATCACTTTGCATCAGCGGATGTACATGTTTCTGGTATAGGTTTTATAAATAATTTATAATGTTATATACGATCTCTCTTTATTAGAGATAAGTTTGTCGAGGTAATACATATGAAATTTGTATTTGATTATTGTAAATCAAAGTGTTCCCAAACAGATTTTCTTCCTTTTACATAAGTGTCGGTAATTTGCATATAACATGGAAGGTAGATCATGTCAAATGTCAATCATTTCGATCGGTTTATAAAGTCAAATTAATTACCGTAAATTCGGTTTGAGTCGAAGTAATTACCCAAAATTACGTATCGATGCAAGTGCACCTCAGTTCTACTTAAGCTGTAGAGTTGAGCGATAGCCGCTGAGCGAGCCTAAGGTAAACACTCATATGCTATAAATATTACGCTAATGACAAATGAACATTAGTTATAAGCGATGTTATGTGTAATGTCAAAATAAGTAAACTTGTATTAAAAACTTACATCATTGGTCAGCCAATCACCACGGATCACTGATTCAAACCAATTACAATCAACGAATAGCACTTCTTCATAGAAATTCCTTACACTTAACCACTTGAGCTGAATGTCTATCAAGTTTTGGTATTCAGCTTTTGTGGCAGGGTCTATCAACTCCAGTTCTTCTACTTTTGTTGTCACTGCTGGTATAACTGCTGTAAAAGGACCGATGTGATTCTTGAGTGCCAAGCAGCGATGCTTGTCTTATGCTGATCCATGATCTGCCTCCATTCGTGGTCTCTTGTGCAATCCCTTGTTCTTGAATTGTTGGTCTGCTGCGACATTGATATCAAATGGCCCCTTTCGTCATTGTCATTGGAGAACAGCTGCGACCCTGTTAATGAGTGGGAGAAGTTAGTGTTCCTTGCAATATGCTCTTGTGATGTCATTCTTGTAATACTGATGCGATAATTTGTTCATTAATATTTCTTTGTTCCACTTAAAAAACATAAGATTTGACTTAACCTCGGTTTAAACCAATGAATCATTTAGTGTAGTGTACTATGTACAACACTGACCTGTGACTTTTATTATAATGTTGTAGCATTACCTATTTCGGATATAATCGTTCAAGCCAATGTATTTACCAATTGATGTTTAACAAGGCCTTTGAACTTGAGGTTATGACATACCTCATTAAGAACATTAGTGTCGAGTGGGACCATCTTCATTCTCCATTGACATATGCCTTGCTTCTCGAAGTTACGTCCATCAATAGTTTGTAATGAATTTGCATCTCTTGACTATGTTATTCCTCGGAGCCTAATTCCTGTCATTATCTCAACCTTAAGTTACGATATCGTGGCGGACACCAAATATGACAACATATCGATTACATTGTTCTTGTCGTTGAAAGTTGATACCATCGTTGTCACTGTATATAAAAAGCGATAAATGATTTCATGGTTTGTGTTTACCACAGAAAGGACGAAATTTTTTTTTAATTTATGCGGTTTAGGACGATTTTAACCGACTTGTTACATAAAAACATTGCAAATAACATTGTTGGAGAATGTTGAATTTGTTAATCTTATAAATGAGTTCATTTCTTATGAAATATATCTGATGAGGACCATTTCGATGTGATTATCCGTTTGAAAGTTACACGATTTCTTTACGGAAAAGGGTTTTTTTACCTTGATGATTGCATCCAATGAGCTGGACTGGTTGAGCAGGGTCTTTAAGTTGTATGAAACTCTTGTAATAGCTGCTATCTTTCTCTTTCTGTGATGCTGCTAATGTCACTGGTTCAGCATTGATGTGGCTACCTGTTGTTGACATAAGATGATATCTAATTGTCGCCTCACTTGGCTGCATCAAGAATTCCATCCATTCATGCAGCGGAACAATATCAGTGAACCATCGCCTTCAGTGTAATTGGCCAAGGATATTTACACATTCGTATATCCATATCTGCAAAAGGCAATAGGATAATTTATTACTGCCGGTGTGTACATCATTATTTAATAAAAAGCTGTTTGAATGTAATTTCCTTTGTGAATTACCATTCCAGTTCAGATACTTTTATCTAAAACAACGTGTTCATGGCCTTACTTATGTGACTGAAATAAATCATTTTAATTATCTGCCCCATATACACTAAGGCGATAGAGCTACATTGGTCATTCATGACTTATGTATTAACCTTCATTGATGTCCATCCTTAAAATAATTAGGCACCGAAAAGTAACATAAGAAATCACATATCAAGATTTATATCCAATTTTCCAAATGTGGATTCAGGTGTAATGGACTGTCAAGTGTTAAAAAAAACATAAGATGAATTTTATTTTATTTCTCCATATTATCAAATAAAGCATAAACTATTATCATAAAAAGCATGTAAATGTTTTGCATAGATGACTACATTAGCAGCACTAAGTGTGTAATCAACATTGAACAAAAAATTAACTTATCTGTGTCCATGCGTTTAGTTGTGGAATTATATGTAGCAGCATATACCTGAGCTGCAAAGGGAAAACCTCGCAAGACATAAGTGTGCTTGGTTGGTCTTATATAAGTGGTTTTGGGTTTAATGTTTTCGGTTGCCCATGCTTGCATGTTAAGATTAATCGAATCATATGTCGCCTTCCAAACCATTAAGCCCCATGGATAGTTATTAAACTTTGAGATATCCAGCCCAAGTCGAGACCATTGTGTGTCCACTATCGCATCATCCGGTAGTCAGAGCAAAGTCCGATGCAATAATAAGACCATTGCAAACCGTATAGCAATATCATCTTCTGAAGCGAGACCAATGCGTGTTAATGAATTCTTCTTCATCTTGAACCAAATTCACGAGTGCATCAAATCCCATCTTTGTGCGAGTCCGAATATTGGGGAGATACGTGGTCTTATCAATTTCGGTTTCTTGATCGGTCCCATCTTGAGGCCGATAATAAGTGCAAACTCGACTTTTGAAAACCTACATGGTCCGCCTCCGATAACAAACCACAACTCATCCCAGACATTTTCGATTAACGGTTCACGAACAAGGACACTATCACGACATTTTCCCTTGGAAAGTTAAATCATTGGTAGGTGTAGGAAATGGCCAAAGCAAGTATCACGAAACAATGTTGTTTGTCTTGGGGTAAGCATTGTCCTTATCATTTGAATAATTACGTGAAGTCGATCCACTTTCCACCGTTGTTAGGCGGTGAAATGGTGAGGGTATCTTGTACTTTAACCATATCTTTTGTGCTCTCCCAGGAGCTTCTTGCTCGATTTTGACACGCTTAGTTGTAACATTTCACATAACCAAAATTAGTTTATATATGTCCCATGACAATGGTATCGAGTTGATTATCACACATGAAAGTGAAATATTATTATCTCACTTCCTATTTTGTATGTACAAATTCATATTGGTATTCCTCAGCTGCACAGGATAATTTAGCATGAAGCATATTATCATTCTTTTACAATCCGACCCTTTTGTACTTATTTCATATACAATTTAGATAATATGTAATGATTTTTCTCCTAAGATTTAACTTTCGTGGTCATTAGCTTAGGGCGACATGCAATTGGCCTATTGATTTGGCGAGTATTTAATGGCTATGTACTTGAATTTTAGGATTAATATAGTCACCCAATGTTTGAATAAGTTCTTTATAACAAGTAATTGAGCCCATATTTAACGTGGGTTACATTAACATGTTCACCTGTTAAACTGGATGCAGTTGAAACTGTAATTGAAGTATGTTAACTAATATTTCAACTTTCATGTGTAGATAACACAAATCCTTTTCAATGATGGATATTGCAAAGTCATCGTCAATCAGACTTTCACTATAAATTATTAATTATCAAATCCCTTTTAAATATCTAGAATACTACGATGCTCGGTAATATTTATGCATGTATGCTATGAATGGAAGAACAATTACAATAATCTATGAAGTCAAGGATGTACCTTGTGCCATTCCAATCTCTGAGTTGCTCAAACAAATCAATCTTGTAAAACACACTATCTTTGTTTATAACATTCCACCACATATCTGTATTCACTGCGCCTTTATATAAGGCATAGATTTCTTCCACCGCAAGGAGTTGCAGATACTGTAAATGATGGGTTCTTTAAAAATGATGGACACTTGCGAACTGTTTTAGTCGTCTATCTCAATTGCGTGGGGTTGTTTATTTTTAAATTAAAAATTTTGCTCCTCTTCTACAAGCAAGAGGTTTGTGGCGGGATGCAACATTCCACCACATGAAGATTATTAAGTTGAACACGCATAATCCAGTCCGACTTGTTGCAGCATTACGACACGATGAAGGCGGCGTTTGAGTTGACTCGTTCAACATCTGGACTCTTTGCAGCCGACCACAATACTGCTTAAATATTTTGAACTTCTCCTTGCACGGTATATCTTGGAAACTTACATTGGAAGCCTCTTTATTGCTTCGATAACAAGTCCACAAAAAATGAATTATTTTCAACTTTTACTATCAATATATAATGCCTTTCCCCATTATATGCCATTATCCTTTCATGGAGCGATATTAGTTTTAGAGTTTGGCGGCCATGGGTTATTCATTACCATAATATAAATTAATGGGAATATATTTCCATTATGCATGGTGCTTAACTATGTTTCGCGAATTGTGGGGTAAGGTATTTTCTCACATATGCCTTAAACCAATTATCGTTATTTTATACAAATTTAATTTATTTATAACTTTGCATTGACCGGATAACTTATAATGCCAAGTTTTAACATTATATGCAAAGTTAATTTCAGAACAAATGAGGCTTCCTTTTGGAAAACTTTCATAAGATCGATGCCAACTAATTAATTTCTATTATGGTGTATACGTGACATTATGCAGTGTTACTAACATTCCTTAAATTATATAATATTTATTGCATGAAGTGCACATTATTTGTATGAAGGCGAAATTATGTAATTGCACGAGTTGTCACTCCGGTTTGCTAACAGTTAATGAGGCTCGACATTTTTATTAAAAACCATGTGCATTGACATCAGCTATGTTATTTAGTTTGTTATAAAGATTAGAGACAATTATTTGTCGCTTTATGGATATAGAACAATTAAATACATCTGTATATGATGTTGCATTTAGTATTACATTACTAACCAAATGAATATTCAGGTCGACACAACATTTAGTTTCCTTATATGCAATTGCCGTACATAACATATTGTTAAATTACTTTGGTGGTATTTATTTATTTTTATTGAGAACTGTTATCTGTTAAATATCTTAACAAATTATGATACCTTTAAGGATATGATGAATTAATGTCATTATATATTACTGGAAAAAAATTCGTTGATAATTTTTTTTTTTTACAACAAATTGCATTTGGAAACATTGTATTCTTAATTTATTAAGGAATGTTAAAAAAATTTATCAAATTTTTATCGAAATATGAACATTAACTATCACAATAATTTAACATAACTTCATTATAAACTTTTTCATTTAAATTAATATCCCATACATTATGAATTCGTACATAACGAATCTCCCATTATCTGCAACATTTAATAGATTATATAAATAATCCACAATATTCAAGTTTAAATGTTATTAATTACCATGTTATTCTGATATTGACATATCAACTTGCTCAAATTTTATTTTTATGTCAATGAAGTTTTAATTCACCGTATATACTCCGATTGTCAACCATTGATAAATCATTTTTCATTGTTAGGTTAGTTAAGTGCAAATTAAAACCATTGTTAACACTAAAACCATTGTTAACACGACTCATTCGAGACAATCCATAGACTTGTGCCATCATTATGTTCTATGTGATAGTTTAAATAGTTTTTTCCGTTTAATAGAATAATGTATTTAACAATAACGTTAAATTACATATTAATAAACAAGTGTTAGCAAATTAAAGGATACTTAACATCGTTCGTCCATACCAGGGGGACTAGTTATTCTTATGTTCATGTTAAGAAATTAGTTGTCATTTGCTGATGTTTGAACCTAAATTTGTAGTTTTGTTACGAACATAATTGAAATGCTTCATATCGTTAAGTTTCAAACTTCACGTACTTAATTACAAACACACAATTTGTGCAATAGAGTAACTATTTTCTCGCGTCCGTAATATGATTGTAAACCCATTGAATTACGGAATAATACTACATTTCTTCTTCAGGTGAGCACGTTAGAAATTTGTTTAAAATTCTTAAATGAATTGTATTTTTATGGATAGTTATCTAGGACACATATTACATTCTTAATTTGTGTACTGGATATCATTTGTTCGTATTTATTAAATCGTTATTTATAACTATGGGTAACAAAAAAAGGCCCTAAAAGATTTAGTGAGTTTGCTTAGTGTTTTAGATTATGTAGTTACTTGCATATGCCATTATAATTGGCTTGCTGCAGAAATTCAATGGTTGTCCAGGCATTTCATCAACCACATAAAGTGAATTATTAATAAAACTTGTTCCGGCATTGCAATGGTTATTGCTTTGCTGCGAGTTGACACATTTGCTAATCACGTGGTAGAATTGATTATAGAGCCTCGATCCACATTTCTTTGCCCATAATGAATTTAATGGAAGAAATAGTTTCGTTGATAAATGAATTATAAGTTATTGACTATCACATATCAAATGATGTTCTATAGTATGGTTGCCTCCATGAGTATACAAATCCCGTAGCACGAGGTTTCAATAATTGTATTGATAATGTACAAATTTTATGTGTACAACTTAGAGTTGCCAAGGAAACCAAACGCCTTATGTTAGATATTATTTATTCAGAACATGCTATATACTTAATTATTACGATGAGCAGAGCCATTGGCCAAGTCAATGGAAAAGGTAAAATTAGTGGATTGATGGACCGTCGGACGATTGGCGATCCCTATCTTTGACTTACAATGTTGTCAACAAGAAATCTTTTATTATTTAAGATACTAATTATAACACTACACCGTTACATATCAACTATATACAAAACGACAATCTCGAACATGTCACTTTGGAAGGAGCTGTATTGGTTCCTTAATTTGGTTAACTTAACTTTGCAACCATTACATATGAACTATAGAAAATTGACAATGTTAATTGAAGTACATTCAAGCGTGTAACAATGGTTAATTGATTTATGGCGGCAAATTTGGCAATTATTGGTCGACATTGTTATCATAGCTTTTGTCGAGAATGTTGCACTGCTTGAATGTGGGCCAATTAGTTCGAGTAGTTGTTGAAACTTTAACCTATTATAACATCGAGTTTGACATTTACTTTTGCTTGGTCAACACAGTGCTGTGACGATACATTATATGTCACCGAATCGGTTGAACAATGCGGTACATAACAAAGTAAAATAACCTTTCGGTCATGAATAACCTTTGTATGGACACCCATCTCGTTATTTATATGAAATGATAACAATTTCCATAAATATTGTGACCAAGAATACTTAACAGTAATTGTAAATTGATATTGTTTTACATTGCTTACTATTTCATCAACCACTCTGTCATAATTGTAACCCATGTTAAGGTTGTAGTGTCTAATTGCATTGCATGATATTAGACAATGAGGCTCATTCATTGTAAGGTATAATCTTGAATCTTATTCAAGGTGGGGTTTTTGTTGCTTTCCAATCAAAACTGTCAATTGATACAACAAAATATACTTTCACAATATATGTTGAATATGTTTTCGTTAAAGATATTAGTTACAAGTCTTCCAAACAATGTTGTTTTTGCTGCATTATTTTGTCAAAACTTTAGGATAAAGTCATTAAGTGATTAATGAATAATGCTTATCCGAGAATTCTAGTGACATAAGTTGCACATGTAAATAACCTGTGTAAATAATTAACACAGTTAAACGGTTTGTAAGCTTTAAATACATGCTCCATGCATTCAATTATTATATTTCATTAACAGACAACAGTTATCGTTCACATTATGCTAGTCCATCACATAGCACAGACGATCAGCAACATGACACTGCCAATCCGAACATAATTCTTCACTGCTAGAACACATCATGAACGAGTTACAATTTTTTCACATCTTTGGTGCACTTACGAAATATCCTCGATGTCATGATAACATGTACAATATTTGCGTAACTTCATCCAAGTATTGTCAAACAAGCGTAACTCAATCATAGCAAAATACCCATAATGTCAAAAAAAAATAAAATCTACATATATATTCTTCAGTAGTTAAATTTGAATGCCTTGGATGCAAAAGATCATTCCACCACCTAGTTAAATTTATAAGTGAAGGTGTGAATTCCGTGCCTTCTCCGACACTGTATGCCACGGTCGGTGACTACGATTGAGTATCAAGCTCGAGTTGAAAATGGAACTCCCTTGTAGAAATCAAGAAGGAGAAGTATCCAATCTCGGTGTTGCATTTAAAGCCAAAACCCATTGTATGCTGCGCAAACAATTCGTTAAAAGCTGCACTTTTTGAGTGCAGTTGGACAAAATATATTCTATAACAACTAGGTTGATATAATAAATGTGTTAACTGATTTATATTAAGATATGTGCTTTTGCCATAACATCTGTAAATGTTAAGCAGAAAAACTTATCACGAATATATTATATTCACGAGTTGTTTAGGTTATTCTTTGTGAACATCGATTTCCATAAAACCAGTGATTGGACTTATCTTGTATTGATAATACAAAACCTCGGTTCCATTTTGAGAATAATACAAAATATTAAGTATTTCATTTTAAAAAGAAAAAGAGTTGGAAAGTTATTTGCCTCTTTGTTGGTGATGGTCCTACTTCCTTTGCTTGAAATATGTCACTGGAAGAGAAAATAATGTGTTGTGTTAATATGATTGTTAGTCGATCGAACCGAGACAAAATAAGCGACCATCATAACAATTATGTTACAATGTCCACGAGAATCTCACGCCTAATGTTACGTTGTTAAAGAAGATTGAAATAAAATAATGTAAACAATGAAGAAGAAGATGAGGATTCTACACTTAACTTTGTTAATGGTTGCAACAATGGCGTATGAGAAGCGAAAGGACATATGGTATTTATACTACGTAAAATGTTGTATGCGTTCTGTGATTGCTTGTTAGTACGAATAGGTCATGTGATCATCAGCAGACGTCCCCTCAACTTGATTGTTACCATTCATATCGACGGCCGCACAGGGACCGCATTTATATTATACGCTCGAGGGACATACTGCATTTACATGATGATAGTCTATTCTTGCAAGATCGTACGTTTTGCTAACAATGATAATTAATAATTATTATCAAACATTGGGAAGGCCATACGTGTACTATCTGTTTATAACATCACTGACAAATAATGCCAAGTACAACAACTATATACTAATGTGAATCCTATAAATAGTAAAACATAAGAACATATCATAGTAAAATATTATGTAACATTAAAGAATTTCAAGTCCTCATTTTATACTTTGCACAGTCAAAATTTACTGTATTATTATGGAAGTTAACGTTTGATATTATATATAACAAATATAGGATACCTCATTAAGCAACTATTGTCCTTCATGTTTAAGCTAATTTTGATTGAGCACATCAATGTTAGCAGGAGCACTTCGATGGACATGAGATTGGAGACTTACCATTATCGTTTTAACTATGTGCAGTAATAGACTCCTCTAATTTATTTAAAGTAATTATAGAATAACCCGTTGGTCTATATATAATTATAAAATGCAATATTATAAGTATTTAGTAAGGTGGTTGAGGACTAAACACAGCCTACTTCTTCTGATTAGCTTGCAGTGGAATGTTAAATCAATGTCAATTCAACAATCCAGAAAATTTATCAGTAAACGGTCATTGTAGCTGAAGGGAGTTGGTAGACACAAACCCCATTATCTTCTTGCGATGACCGATAATTGAACACGAAACTCAAATAAAAGACCCAGTAAAGAAATGGTATTAACATAATGGAACTAGTCATCCACGGGTAAGGAAGTTGATGACATTGCCAATATGTCCGAATGAATAACCCTCGATTGTTGTGCTACATGTTACCACGTGTCAAATATGGTTACACTCCATTAGTTTGACCACTTAAGCTAAGCGTAGCATTCCTACTATGAGTGGATCGGACGATATCATCTCTTCGAGGCACCTCCATTAGCAATTATATAGCATTGATAATAATAAATAGAAATACGAGTGCATGGATTTTAGCAGTATGTTTACATTTATGGGCGTTCACTTTAATAATGGTTTAGAAGGCATGGTTTACATATATATATATATATTTATAGACATAAATCGACGATAGGAATAATGTATGGACAGCAATTATTGCATTCACTTTCCAATTCGGTCGTTAGACAACCAAGGATATTAACCGTAATGACCAGCAGTTTAACAACTTCATTGATATATTTATATAAAGGTTTCATAACTGAATAATAATTATGGACGTATTATAAATTTTTAGCGCATTTCAAATCATTTTAATTTAAACATAATGACACAATTTCATATATGATATTAATACTTCAAATGATAGGAAATTATTGAGATAATCGCGAGTTCCTCGTCATATACTCATTTGAAACATTAGCATAAAATGAATGAAATGCGTATGGAAAGGTTGTTCAAATTAACATCATTATATCTATTAATAGACGTTGTTGCACTATGATTGCATGTAAGGTATGTACAAATGCAAACAATGTACTATGATTCGTTCGTGTTATTAATTTCAATCATGGGTTCACAAGTTCGGATGAAGGTAGAAGCACATTCGCGGTCATTGAATATTGACCACAACCTAAATGCAAGTATTTATAGAAATGATAAGTTGAACAACAAATTATATTATATGTTACATAGTGTTATAAGATGTTCAATGAAGAAAGATTGCATTTGTAGGTCATAGCACAAAGAAGAAGGATGGTCCAACAGTTGGTAATTCAAGCATATGTTCAAATGTCGACAAATTGTACCGATATTAAGTTTATAATGTGACCAAAATAAAACCTTAAGCATCATGAATACTGTCGAATCTATTATAGAGGCCAATATAAACTGTTTGACATTAGTGGTTTATACTGGTCCGAGGTTCAAGTATAAAATTATATGGCCGATAACAACTTTCATGAAATCCAATAGCAGAATGGAAAATATAATTTGTCATATAACACAAAATCGGTCAAGATTATAAATTAATGTGTTACAATTGTGACTAACGTCAATAGAAAAGAGGGCTTCGTCCATGGCAAGGTGGAAAATGTGTTACAATTGTTACTTAGGTAATTGGTGAAATATGAAAATAATTTTATTGTGTTATCCATTAAAATTGGCTTCACCGACGATGCTGAAGTCGAAGATTATTTCATTGATCTTTTGTATATGGTGCAAGTCAATCACAATATCATATGTCGGCGTTAATGACGATACGAGAAAGTCGGTTAAAATGGCTTGGAGGGAAGAAACTTTAATTGCACTGACCTAAACATAAAATATTGTTATTATGAATATTTTGAGCGAAGTGATATTTCGTGGTGGCAAGATTATGTGTATATAAACAAAGGTCGTCGGGGTTCGAGTTCGATTTATTAAAATTATATACATTGCATATTTGCAGATACAAACACAACGATGGTGAGAATTTATCATTAAGCAATTTCATTATATGTGAATATTTTCATAATGTGTAAATTTTTAAACTCTTCCTCTTTAATTGGAGTATGTTCATTCGTAGGGAACGTGAGCTACCGATGGGACACACATTTTTTTCTTAAACACAATATTTCTTGCAATCGGTTCGGTCAGGTTAGTTTATAAAAGTTTATGTTTTTTTGCATATCAGCGTTAAAATTTTATCAATACTCTGTCTTATATGTTTAACACATGTTATAATAATTGTGTAACTGAGTAGTAGCAACTGTATTACAGATATCATCGATAATATTAATATCAATATTGCCTGTGAAATAAGGGTGTACTCATGGATGAGAAAGCGCTATAAAGGGAAGATTTGATGGTGAACGAAAAGTTGTCACCTAAGGGGACTGCATCAGGTGATTCGGACAGACATCCAAAGACGGATCGTGAATATGATGATAATGGCGGTCAATAGTACCCGACAAGAAGTTGAGGTCGATTGTAAGGGCTTTGGATTTTGGACGTGCATGTGAAGATAGCTGTGAGTACCACCATCAGCGATGGAGTCTCGTATAGGCGATTGCAAAAGAAAACTGCAGCTAAAGTAAGGGAACATGCGATGGTGGATGCTTCAAGGCCAAAGATAAATTGGATTCGATGTTGGATATTAGCGAAAGCGAGGCGTATTGGGGAGTCGGAGCTGCCATCGGATCTCGATTCGATGATGCGATGATTTTCAAGCACTTAGGACTCGTAATTGAGAGAATTAGCGGTGCAATTAAGTGCATCGATCCGATAATGGATCTTTGTTAATGACAATCCTTTTCGAGGATGAGGTTTCAGATGACGAGAAAGATCCGTTACCATATACCAGCGACAATGATGATGACATGGAGGGCTATGAATCGGACAATGAAGGTGTGAACCATCAGAGGTTATATGCAGATTGTAAGGAGGTGTTACGCGGGAGGAGTGTGTATTTTGAAGATGAGAGAATAAAAATGGGATATGGGAAATTGTTTCTAGCGCATTAGTTTTAAGACCACGATCTGAAGGCCACAGCACAATGGGACTTGTTTTAACCTATGTCCAGATGATAAACAATAGAGAATGTATTTCTTGTGAATGCTCAGACATGAGATGTGACTGGTGTTTTGAAGGGAAAAAACTAAAGATGTGTCCAATGTTTGAAGTAACTAAATTCAATCCCGTTCATACCTGCCCGAAAAAGCGAAGATATATGAAGGGGACTTCAGTGTGGGTGGCTTATGAGTTCCTGCACAAATGGAAAGGAGATATGAAAGTCATCGAAACAGCTGTTAAGGATGATATATGGAAGAATTTTGGGGTTGACTGCCCTATTGCAAAGATTAATAAAGCACAGCGATTAGGAAGGGAGATTGTAGGAGCTGATCATGCAGAGGCTTACACTAAAGTGACGAATTTTGCAGCTGCAGTTGAGGGATTAACAGACTCCCACAAAGTTACGATCGAAATAGAAAGCAACTTCTTATGCCGGGAGCCCAGATTCAAAGGTATATTTTTGTGTTTCTTTGACACTCGTTGGGCTTTCAAACATAGCTGCGAGGCCATTTATTGCTCTCGATGGATGGCCCTAGGAGAGTGAATATGGAGGCGTTATGTTGGTTGCTCTTGGACTTGATGGAAATGACGGAATATTGCCTATAGCAATGTATGAGGTTCAGGCTGAAACATCTTTGACATGGTATGCTTTCCTAGAAAAACTGAATATGGTTTTATTGGTTGAAAAAGGTGAAGGATATTGTGTTGTTAGTGATGAAGAAAATGGTCTTGCGGAAGCATTAGAAATGCAATTTTATGAGGCGAGACATTCAATTTGTGCTTTGCCAAAGTATTTGAGCGAATAGCGACTATGTTCCCATGTCAATATTAGGGAGATATTTCGGAAAGCTTGTCGTACTACAAGTGCGCATGAGTTCAATTGTTACATGGCAGAAATTAAGTCGAGGAATGAGCTATGTCATGCATGGCTGATAGAATCTGGATGTGATAAGTGGGCCACACTGCTGCATGCCAATTTGGACAAAGAACACACACGTAACAAATGCAATGAGTGTGCAATTTCAGTTATGGATGGAGAACTACTATGCACAAAACATCACAAGGCGATTTGAAGGGCTGGCTAGAAAGATAGAACATCGATGGATCGAAGGCGAGCAGTTGATTGGTTGTTGAAGCAAAGGTTACGCCTGATGGTTAGATCGAGAAGGTGATGAAGGCCATACAAGTTGCACAAAACATGCACATCCAAACAGGGGAGCTCTTTTCATTTACTGTCA
The DNA here is from genome assembly GCA_025617385.1 of Murraya koenigii. Taxonomy (NCBI): domain Eukaryota; kingdom Viridiplantae; phylum Streptophyta; class Magnoliopsida; order Sapindales; family Rutaceae; genus Murraya; species Murraya koenigii. The sequence goes on from CM046812.1 coordinate 21,424,654, forward strand.
CAGATTCATGCAATGAGCACTTTCAAGTACATATTCAAGACCGAACATGCTCTTGCAGGGGGTGGCAGCTAAGTGGGATACCATGTGCTCATGCAACAAAATGCATTCTTTCTATTAATCGGAGGTGTGAGGACTTCGTCCATCCAATGTTCAATAATGACACCTATAACGGGACATATGCCAAAAAATGGAAGCATTACCAAAGGAGGAATATTGGCGAGCATACTGCTATTGGACCATTACTTCCTCCATTGAGCGAAGATAATTACACGATTCGGATGGACCAACAACGACCAGTGACCTTACAACCCCGACATGGGAAGCGTTGATGGAAAAAATATATTGGTTGACTATTTCTAACTTATAACATAAAATAAATCTTACTTATGATCAATTAATACAATTTTCAAGCTGAATGTTAAAATCATGTTGCAATATCAAACAATCATTTATGGTATTTTTAATGTGAAGGAAGGAAAGAAAGGATCTTTGAGGGCAAAGGATCGAGAGATAGCATATCGTCCACGAACATAGCAGCAAAGAGATGGCGAGGATCGAAACCGAGTAAAATTGTAAGTATTATGTAGCGATGCAGGGGTTAACATAAGTGTTGAACAATATCTATTTGCAATACCATAAAGAGTCCTCTACAATCATAATCATTTGAAGTTCGTGCCACTAGAATAGTGCGAGAGTGCGTGGTGTTGTAAATTGTTAGGTACATGGAATCTTGACACTAAGAAGCTTGGAAATAACGACGACGAGGGAATTGAACTTATGTGCCTATCCGAGAGTGAAGGAAGTAAGTTCAAATGTTGAATTTATTTGATGAATATAATTGAATACCGAGTAAATATACAGCAAAGTCATCCCATATACACCGTTCGACACTCTTCTATTGATTGGGCGGGTTTAGAATTATGAAGAAAATAATCGATCGCCCATATGGATGACAAACCTTTTGAATGTGGGCCAATTAAGCAATGTCTCATGTACGTGTATATGGTGAATTCCTTAAACAAATGGTGAATGTTACATAACAATTATGACAATGGAAAAAAATAAATTTTCATTTATCGCAATCAAGTGTAAACATTTTGATTACTTTCATATTAATTTGTTCAATGTAACGATTATTTATGAATTGCTGATGTTGTATTTAAAAATACCTACAAATCGGATGTATATGTGTAATTGTTAATATTTAGAAAACTGTATATAGGTAGAGAGCATGACATAAAAGTATTTGACAATTTTAATAATTTTTGGTAAGAAGCTAAAATTTATTGCCACATCGATATATAGGATTGTATTGCCAATTTCATGGAATAAAGAAAATAAAATAGTTAACATCCAGAGCCATACATATTATAAAAACATTCCTACTAAGTAATAACGTTGTGTAAGCGATTCAATGAAGATGGTGTTAGGAGATTGATTGATATCGGTGATAATGAGAATCACAAATGAGACTATCCTGGCGACCACAATAAATATTATTAGCTCATGTAAAAAGCTGAAGTCGCATTGTCTCAGTAAATGAAAGAACACAAGAGTCAATGTCACTTAATATCATAAATTATTTACCAAATAAACTGATAAACCCTACGTACAAATTGCATATCCATGCTTTCGTGCATGAACAAAATATATGATTGAATCCTTATTTGGTTGGCATTTGAAAACATCGGGCGAATCTTGGAAGTATAGCTACGAGCGAGTGTTATGATTCTTTCATCTTTGCTGATTAAAGTCTATAAGCTGTCCAAATGAGCAGTTAACAAATATCGTTATCGACGACATTTTGAAGAAGAATATCAATATTTTTCACCTTAGTTGACAATATAAGCAAATTACGATTGCGATAAATTAATTTAATATGGACATCGTTCAAAAGCTGGGTAAACATCACACCCATCTGCATAGAAGGTTGTTTGAACTGAACATAAGCATTCGTTGAGCTGAAGTATAAAATGACGGGAAAGGATTGGGTGATAAAAGTTTCGAGATACAATCAACTTCAAATAAGTATTAAGTCACGGAACACTTAAAAGCAGGGCAATGTGTAAGGCAATCGCATAAGCAGTAAATGGTTTATTAATACGCATTTAAAGTTGTTAATGAGAATTGGAAAATAAAAGTTATTTACGTTTGTATATAAAACTAATAAATAAAGAGAATGCATGTGTTAGACTTTGATATAATAACATCGAAGAAGAAAAAAACAATGCAATCATGCAAAGAAAGAAAATTGGCAATAATTGATAATATATGGACGCCTAAAATACTTCAAAAAAAAAAACTAACGCCATATACAATAACAACTTGTGCATATGAACATTAAAAAAAAAAACATAAATCTCTACAACTAGGTAAAACTGCATAGTTAATAATCCCTATTAGTTAATGTATTATAGTGGTTTTCTTAAATAAAGTACCATATATGTCATAAATTATATATAATATAATGATCAATGATTTTAATCGTTCAATGTGTACAAGAAAATGTTAGAGTTATATTAAAATGTGGAACAGTCTAGCTAAATTTATTAAGAATAATTATAATATTTGTTCTTGGGAACGAAGAGAAGCTGAAGCTGCTACATTAACATTCAAATAAAAGATAAATAAAAGGAAAAGGTTAATACGTTGTATCAAGAGTGCATGTAGCGCCTTGGGACCAAGCCAATATGGCTTATCTTTCCCCATTTTATCCATAAATCACGAAGGAGAGACCAAAAATTTTCTTGTAAGAAACGTTCGCTCTACTGTTCATTATCCAACGTGAAGATTCTGGAGGTGATCAACGAGCATAATATTCACTGAAGATTACAAAACACTGCGGTTAATCGATGAAGCGGAAGAGAGTTGGTACTTCACAACATGTAGAAAATTTGGGTAAAGTTTTGCTGTTATACCAAAGTTTTCCTCTGACAAATTTTTACAACAATTAGAAAATATTAATGTTTATGAAAAACGGAAGGCAGCTACGAAATTCGTTGGACGGTAAACTTTGGTGGAGTTAGTAAACAAGGAAGGGCAAAGTGAAGACCGAAATTACTAACAAAAGGTTAAATGGGGCCGACACCAACAGTGGACAAACAAGGTAATTACCCAATAACTCAAATATTTGAATCGATATCAAATATGAATATGCAGTACGTTTTTAAAGTTTGTCATGATTAATTGTATATTAAGGGAACATAGACGCAGTGATAAATAATTGTTGTGGTTCCTCAACTAAAAACATAATTTGGTGTTGATCATGTCCTCCGTCTATCATATACAATGTTTGTGACATGCAATTGAGCAAGCAACCCATGTACCAGTTATAGTATTAATAAAAACTTTGTTGCATCTATGCAAAAACGAGTTCGAGATGATGTGAACACCGTCTTGAGGTGTAGAGATGATCTTGGTTATGAAGAAGGACCCTTTAGCGAGGCCGTTAAAGGCATTACATATGTCTGAACATATGTATCGGTTACGAGCGAAGATTAACTGCAATTGACATACATGAGTCACGAGGAGGATGTGCGTAACAACGAAAATTTTTTGGAATGGAACAACTAACGCCTAATAATGCGAATAGCAAGGATGCGAGATGATGCATTTGAGCAATGTTCATTGGAGAATCGGTTATCGCGGGGATGCAATTTTCCGAGTGAGTCCGAGGTTGAGTGTTTGTACATGAGTTATGCAAGAGAAATAGGGTTTGGGGTTAGGAAAGATATTAGGCAGCGGGACACGGACGGGAATGTCAAATGTAGAAGATGGGTGTGTAGCGAGGAAGGATTCGAGGCACGCAAGTTTGTCGACAACTTGAATAGAAAGCGAGTACTGCAAGGCCACTTACAAGAAGCTGGATGCGAGGCGAGTTTCGAGTTAGCTACGACAAGGAAAAAGGTGCATGGTATACCATTTTATTTAATTCGGATCACAACCACGACTGACACCACCACATCATGTTCACTACATTCGATCCCACGAGCGGTATCGAGAACCGGATATAGCTCTTGCCATAGCAATGACACGTGTTGGGATTAGGCCTTCTCGGATACATGAATACATGGTGCAAAGATCGGTAGCTATCCAGTTTGTTGGATGCATGAGACAAGATGTGCAAAATAATATTGCCAAGTATAGAATGAAACAATTACTTGAGTCGACTCGGAATCATGCCTAGCATTTCTTGAGGGAAGCGAAGCTACGATCCTTCATTTTATTTTGAGTACACATTAGACACCATAAGCAGTTACAAGATATATTTTGGTGTGATGGCGGTTCACGGTCGGACTATGCAATATTTGGGGACACAATTGCTTTTGATGCGACTTACCGCACTAATGCATACAGAAAGCCATTTGTGGTTATTATAGGCATAAATCACCACCGGAGAACTACAGTTTTTGGATTTGCTCTGCTATCGGTGAAGCAGAATACACCTATACTTGGTTATTGGAAACATTTTTGGATGCAATGGATGGAAAACACCCGATCATCTGTAATGAATGATGGTGACGGAGCAATGAGAAATGCAATCGAAAAAGCGTTTCCACAAGCAACCCATCGTCTATCTTTGTTGGCATCCGGAGCGTAACGCCTAAGCAAATGTGCCGAGTATAGCATTTACGTCGAGACTTCAAGAATTGCATGCTTTACACCTATAGTGAGGAAGATTTTGAAAAAAATGGCTTGAAATGGTACATAAACACAAAGTAGAAACACATGAATGGGTGAAGAAGATGCCTTTGTGATAGGCATTTGTGGGTGAGCCTTACTAAGAGGAAAATTTTTCGATGGAATGCGGGCACCTAGCGATGTGAGGGATTGAATGCTTACTTGAACCAATACGTTAATAGAAAACTACGGTTAATAGATTTTGTGGATCAAATGGATAGGATGATGGAAAGGCAGCGTGAGTTGGAAGGAAAAGATGATTTTGACGAGTTCATATGGTCGGTAGGTGTTGATAACCCATCTTAGACAATATGAGGAGCAATCTGCTAAAATTTATACAAAGAAAATTTTTCTTTTGGTTCGACAACAATTACATCTGGAGGGTTTAATGATTGTAAGAGGAATTGTGTCGGATATCGATGAGTCGAACATACATCATTACTGAGTTTGGAAGCGAGATAAAGAGTGGAAAGTGGTATTTCACCGAGCTTCGAGCTTGCATCCTGCGATTGCCACCTACTTAGAAAGTTTAGGGATTCCTTGTAGCCATTGTTTTGCGGTTTTGAAATCGGAGGACATTAACGTTATTCCGAATCAATGCGGTTTTCACTGGAAGAAAACAGCAAAAATCGATGTGTTACCTCAGTAAAAGGCTCACCAACAAACTACTTCATGAGCGATCACGCTCGCATTGGGTCTCTACCGCGACTTGCAAAAACTTAAACAAGTTTGCAACCAAAAGCTTAGATGCCTACAATGAAGCAATTAAAACTATACACGATGCGACATTGCATCTTGAGGCAATGTCATATCCTTCAACACAGTCGAATGATAGACAGACGGTAGGAAACACACAGTTAATTAAAGACCCTGCATATGTTCTCACAAAAGGAGCAAAGAAAGTAGTTAAATCAGGTCCCCTGAAGTCAAGAAAATGTAAAAGATTTTCGAGAGCAAGTCACACAATCAGAACTTGTAAAGAGATGCCGCAAAATATCTCATCCAGCTCCAAACGTAAAAGGGAAGATGGTGCCAAAATTTCACAAGATAGAAGCAAAAATTCGAGTGGAAACCCATCACATTGGAGCCGATTACATGTTAAAGGGATGACAGATCGTAACTCAACTCAACCACAACAACCGTCGTCGGATGCCAATAGATCGACCAACACTAATGCCAAATTTGACATCAATATGTTTAGTTTGGCTTCCATATCCGAGTTTGTTGAACAGCGATTGGAACAATGAAGCTGTTGGATTATCGATGACAAAAGAAACTCCAAACGGAATAAGAGACATTTACAGGAACATCGATGGATGGTGGATGACCACTCAATATACTAATAGGTACTATTGTATGATATCATTTTTATATTTTATTTGTATATGACAATTACTATGACAATGAAGTTTTAAAAAATAGTTAATTGTTTTCATTTTCCAGGAAACTTCATTCAAGACTGAACAATAACCATTAAATAAACTGTTTTATATTAACCAAATTTTGGTTCTTAAATATGTTGTAATGAATATAATGAATCGCTTGCTTTCAATATAGTTGTAAGATGTAAGCGACGATGTATTGCTTAACTTTCTATCATCTTTTTATAATCAATGATTCTCAACTACTTCATTTACGTTGCAATTTTATGTCCAGTCTTGAAATATGTTCATTCAATATGAGGACTAGTTATCCTTATGTTTCGGATGTGCTATTACACCTACAAACAAATTAATATTAGTTATTTAATGAATGTATTGCATCATGTTCTAATTATAAAGGAAATAATATTCCTCAGAAATTTAACAACTGAAATGTTAACTAAATATGGTTATCCAACCTTGAACCATAAGGATGTGACATTGCTTTCATTATGTTGATATGTTTTGCAATCTATGAATGAATAGGCAAGCTATCCACCTATTGTAACTTCAGCATCATCAACTCATTTACAAGAAGTGCGAAAATGTAATTTCCTTCCATTTAATAAATGTTCCATTACAAATGCTGGGATTTACTTGTCAATACCGAACCTACTTAAGCAAAACAATTTTAGCTGCATGATAACACGCACTTGACATAACCATAAATTACAACAATTATACTCTATTTTCTACGCCCATGACCCTTCAACTTCGACCTTTTTCCCTGAGTAACGTATTTCTTCTCAAAATGCTTGGCTCGTGTGATTTCTTCAACCTGATTGTTGACACTAAAAGTATATGAACATTGTACAATTTTTTCCTTCACCATGTTACTACTGGACATCACCAGCTGAATGGCCAAATTCTTTCAAGCCTCATTTGAATCATACTGGTGAAAACAATTAACCATAAGTAACATAAATTTCATTGACTTTTATGATTTGTTATATTCAAATTTTTTGTTTATTGACATAAATAGTCACTGCGGTTTTATTGTAATTTCATAGATCATTCAGAACAGAATTTGGTTTTCCTAGGGATACAACTGAAACATTCAAATCTCTTTATTCACATATAACACACATAAAGAAAACATCTTATGTAATTCATTACTTGTAATTTTAATCTTAATGATCATCTCATCGAACAAACTCGGTATGCATCGTGGTCCCAAACTTTTCCATGATTCTGCATATACCATATAACAAATAGTCCACAATCATAATTATTAGGTTGTCTGTTAAGTCCCTTGATGTGATTTACCTTAAATCTCTCAAACGAGAAATCACTTCCTAATAACATCTTTATGTCATCCTTCAATACTTCATCAAGCGCTCTCACCTGCAACATAACAACAAATGGATTAAAGTTCAACTTCATAATACAACCACTGCCACAAGTAATTAATCAACGCTAAACCATAGCAATAAATGCTTTGACCAGTTTTTTAGCTTCTTCAAAAAAATCTTTCTCCAACGACGAACTTTGGAGTGGATCCCATATCTCTGCACATGTATCACGAATGTTCACAACAACAATATACTAGTGCACCTCCTCATGGTTTATTGGGATGTATATCTGCACAACAAGCATATTTCTTATTATATATTGCTCGCATTATTCTTCCATGTTATATGAAGTAGTAAGTTTTCTCCTTTACTTGGACACACCGGGATAGGTCTTCCATGTACGATGGCCTCAAGCCTTTCCATGTCCCTAGCCACGAAACATCACTTCCTTTAAACATAACCTTTTGCTGTATCCAATCAGATTTATGTTATAAATCTGCACTATAATTTGTTATATTATGAACTAAAATCCGCCCGCAATTATATATACAAATTCCAAAGTCATGCTGTCATGTTGTACTTAATTAAATATTACATAAATTCTATTATCTCCCTTGTGGCATCAGTACAAATTTCCCACTACTTCAGCAATTGTCTACCTGTATTTCAATTATTGTTACGTCCACTTTTGCAGGTTTTCTATCCCACCCCACCTCCAGTAACATTATTATCGATATTTATTTTCCACCTTCACAACTGCACTTGTTTGACCATCTATAATAATCAAACTTTTTTCATATGGCTCATACAGAAACCAATACAGGAGTTATAAGCACGACTGATCTAAATAAAACATAATAATGAATAACTAACAAAAATATTGAGAATACATTTACCATATTTCTGACATTACATATTTATCATTCCTATGAACACAAAATATTAACCTTGTCAAATCATAATTCAATTCGTCAAATAAGGCGTAGCCAAAGTACAATGCATCGAAAATACTCAACGCAAAATAAGTTGGGAGGAACCAACTCCTTGAAAGCTGTGACGCGTTGCCGTTTTCAAACTTTTGTAGGCTCTCACCAACAACTGAAATTATCTGACAATAGCAGCACCATTGCAACAAAAATCGCATAAGTTTTTTTCTTAGGGAATTTCAATTTTCATATGGTACATAACTTTGAACACCATCATTTCACTTACCGAACCATTTATCCATCTTTTGGGGCATAGCGACAACATCTCTTTCCGACTCAACCAATTATTTTTTATAATGATGATATATTCACTATAAATCAGGCATAATTCTCATTCCGTTACAAAATACATAACATATCCATGAACAAACTTTAAATTACATCAACTTATGCTTCAAGTACAATGCACCCTACCTTTGATCTAGATCTTCATTCATTATGTATTCAATTAACTTCATATGAATTTCAGACTTAGGGCAACGCACAACAAATGGCCCAGCCCTAAAATGGGGTATATGTGCACGTTCTTTTGCCCTGTGATTCACTTGTCCGTTCCCCAACCCAACTACCTTTTCAGTGTAATACCTTGACGGACTCCATATCGATGATGAAACATTTTTGCTTTTTCTGAATTTTTCCTGTGTCCATAACGAAAATTACAAATAACATTCATCTTATAAATAAAATATACATACATACATATATATATATATATATTTTTTTTTTTTTTCTTTCTTAACTGAACATAATTACTTTTAAACAATTTTAAATACAACAATAACAACAGTAAGACACGGGAATAAGTCTTGGTAACTGATCATTAATCCTCACTCACCTCCATATTTCCCAACACAGGGGTTTCATTTTGCAGCCTTTTGTGAGACAATACATCATACTTATCGAATGAAACCTGTTCATCTCCCCCACCTTCGTCCCTCACTATCTTACTTTTCTTTCCTCTTCCCTTGCCATGCCATGTGATCCCCTCGACAATTTCGCCATTTCGTCCATTCACTTCATTCGAATCATTATTCAAATTTATTATCTCTCCAATTTAAACTGAACTGTATCCCATCCCCTGTATATCACAATCAATCTCTCCAGTCACCTGCTTCATATCAGCATCATTGGAATGCACCTTGCACGCCCATTGTCCAATATCTATGCCATTACCGTACTCTTTCTGCTCCCATGTATTAAATTCATAATTTTCCCATTCAGCATCGAATGCTCTTAAACTTTCCGTTACACTCCCACGCATATTCACCTTAATCAAATATTATTTACCATTCATCTTTCACCACGACCACCATGTTAAAAAAATCAAGCCATTAAATTCGTATTTTCATTTCGTACTGTATAACGGAAAACCGATATTCACATGCTTACACAATTACATCATCTTTATTTATACCCGTTTATTTGTTTTCGATCATCATTCCTTTACGTCCTTACTTAAAATCATTCATTTGTTACATCCTCATATCATACCACCGATATTTAACAATTTAATCATATTGTGAGCTTTTTTACAGCCATCCCCTACAAACACCAACCCTATCACTCTGAATAGAACATCAACCTTTTAAATTCAAAATACTTACAGCATTAAGCCTCCACCTCCTAATTACCCATTAAATACATGCATTAGCTTACCCAAACGCAACAGCATAGAACATAACATACAAACTATTCAGTTATCTTTTTCAAATTTCCTGCATTAATGTTCCAATTAAAATTTTTTTTTTCCTACAACCTTCATATTATGTACTATTTCAAACGTTATTCATAACATTAACTTACATTTTAACATTAATTATGACATATATAATTAAATTAACCCCCTGATATCTTAGTTATGGACATACATATATTTTTGTCAAACATACCCAATACATGGCGAACTTTCTTAAACTTCTTATTTAGGGCCGTAAATGGTGGAGTTTTCCGACAAGCCAAAGATCCATTTATATGAAATTCCATTTTTCACATTTCAAGACCTTTTACATTTACGCCCCGAACTACCCCTTTGACCTAATATATCACCCCATTAACAATTTCTTGTTTTCATGTGTTACATTATAACAACACATTCAAAATAACCTTTATTCCTACCCCCCTATTACCTTTACTGAAAAGCACAACAAATTATTCATTGTGGTATCAATAAATGTGTTGTCCCACATACATTACAACATACAATTACAAAATATATTCAGATTTTCATTCTTCCATACCTTATCTGTGCCAATGCCTCCTTGCTTATCCAACCACTTCATAAATTTCGTTATTTCATAAGCATCCCACCTCAATACCGGACACATTGATGGGTCTTTTCTACATAAGCCATATACTACAGAATTCATGTACAGTACCTGCACAACCTCATCAACTTATCCACAACATACAATCACTTCCATTAATATTCTTACACAGTTAATACAGATATTGTTAACTATTGTCCTTTTCAATATATTACAACATAACTACATATAAACAATTGAAAGATTTTTTAATTATATCAATTCCTACTGCTTTAATGATTATGTTATTCCATTTTCAACACTCCTATACCGATTAGGCCATACGTTTTTTATTAATTCTTCAGCAGACATGTCAATTCTGCATAAAAAATTTTTTACCTAAATATATAGCAAACAACCACCAACATATCCCAACTTCTCCTCTTTGTACCTTTTTATCCCGTCCATTAGCCTACCAAAGCAAAAAGATGCCCAATTCCTTGACTTGATTGTTTTCACATCCTTCAAGGAAAACAAAAATTCTGAACTTATATGGACTCCCCCTGGTGGACACAACACAGAGTATAGTGCAAATAATGTAAATGCCACTTTAAAATCATCGTCGTCATGATTTGATGTGCTTAACATATCAACCAACTTCTTAATGTTTATACCCCTAGACGATCCTTCGAACCTCTGTAAATATCCTGATACTTGTTTCATGTCACCATCTATTTCCACATGCATCCCTCCATCAGACACACCCATTATTTCACTAAAACTCTTGGCACTTAGTAATACCTCCCCACCATTAACACGTAATACAGAACTTCCTGTGTCTACCCTCTCTAATAACCAGTCATAAAGTTTTCGTTTCAAACGACCACATTTAATCTCCAATAATTGCCCAAATCCAATAGAGCACACTGCTGCTCTTTATTCTGGGCTTAATTTACTTACAACTAAACCAAATCTCTCTGGCACACACCTCGATACAAACTTTGGCCTTTCTCTATGGAAACGAACTCCTCTGTTCCTTCCAACATTGTATTTCCGCTTGATATCGGTGGACAAATTCTTAAATGCAATTCCAATTTCCTTCCTAACCTGCAATATATTGATAAAATAAATTAAGCTCTCATAATTTGCACAATCTTCTCTGTTATTCACATTTTACAACTTCCTTCACTAACCTCTTTCGTTATACATGCCTTCTCATCGTTTTCCTTTATCTTCTGTACTGCTTCTTTGCTGCAGTTATCCAAAATATTCTTCCCATCAATCAAATACATTAACCTACTCAAACATTTCCTTTCGACATATCTACATTATTTTATTTTACCCAAAATATTTTTCATTATTATCTGTTTTCCTGCTCATCCTTATGTGAACAACCAAACAATAATCAACATTAAACTACATTACAGATACCACTATATATACCATTACACTATCAATTATGGTTATCTCTCTTCAATTACTACTTATTTAGGATGTACCCATCAGTTAATTTAGCCATCTACATTTCATATTAACAATTTCTTGCTTGCTCTCATTTACCAATTAACCTATCGTGTTCATTACAAATTCAGACACTAGAATCATTTCAATTAACAATAACCAGTAACATACTGTCTACAAGTTCAACCATTAGCATACTTACAAAAACGAAATAAATCCGTAATTATTTTCCTCTTTTTCCTTGTCGTTTCCACAAATTCCAGCCTCCGCTATCTTATCTTCACGAGTATTCTTCTGTTTTAACTCCCCGTCGCCTGTCATCATATTGTTACACTTTTCACAAAAACCAAATTCCTTTTCCTCTGTCATTTTACCTTTTGTGCTACAACGTATTCCCCTGTTCACAGAAGCAAACGAGCCTTTTTTACCAATTCATCTTTCCTGAGTTAAAGATCGTTTGCTCTCTCAAATCAGTTCCCATCATATTTTTTCTCTAACGCTTCACGCCACCATCCCCTGATGCTCGATTCTGGTATTTTTCCAAACACGGCCATCATATATCTAACGCCCCACCATTTTTGCTCGACACACCTTCCGAATATGACAGTTTCTGCATAATTTACCACTTCAAATTTTCTTTCCGGACCCTCTTCTTTGCATTTTTTTCAGGAGCCTTTGCTTAGCTTCCCAAATTTATCTTTTCCTGCAGATTTCAACGCCGATGACCACGATAATTGTTTCCTCTTTTCTCTCTTATTTCCCTCTACGAAACCCTAATTACTCTCTATTTTTCCCTCTTCAAATTTGCTTCACCAAATTGCGCTCTCGTCCCCTTGATTTTGCCTATTTCTCGTACATTACCGAATACCTCCGTTCCCGTCAATTTTCTTAACCGTTGTAGCAAGTTACCCATATATATCTTATAATAATCGTTTGACTCGTATACCGTAACTCATTTTACGTTCAATTTTTTTACCTTCGTTAGATTATACAGATGCAAATCGAACGGTTGAAATCATTTGTCTGTTACTTACATTAACTGTAACATAAGCGCTGCCTTTATTATATTCTATTACTCTATCATCTATTCTGTACGATAAAATTCCACTTTGAACTAATAATTAAAATAATAATAATAAGAAGAACTAAAGAATCCGAGACAAAACAAAGAAAACCACCATACAAAATTTCCCAATTCATTAGTAATCACTGCAGACAAATCATAAAGCTAATTCAAAGAGATTGAAAATTTTATCAAAAAACAAAAGATGAGATTATTAATTGTTTTATGCTTTTAAAAAGATGAATCAGCAAATCCCACTTTGAATGCCATCATTATAATTTATTATATTCTATTACTCTATCATCTATTCTGTACGATAAAATTCCACTTTGAATGACATCAGACCAGGCTGTGCATTGAGAGACTGGGTATTTGGGATTTCAGGTGCGGCGAGAGACTGAACATACGGATGCGGCAGCGGCTGTACATCATCCATGAGGTAGCAACTTCAGGAATTGATCAGTTGAATTTTGGGGATTATGAAGTTAGGGATTTGAGTGAGTTTTGTGATTTAAGAAAAAATATATATATATTATCATTATTAACTGTCTTTTTCTTTTTTTTATAATAAATTTTTACTATAATTAATTATTTTTTCCAAAAACTTACCTGAGCTACCGACCGCCCGGGTTAGCCCTCTCTTACCTTCGCTCCTGCTTGATGCAACGAGACAAATTAAGGCCGTACAGTGGTCCAGCCGAAGCAACATTGAATTAACTGTAAGATCGTCAACAAGTATCCCAACCAAACTGGCAGTCTTTTGTATTTTTATGAAAAAATAAAAAATAAAAAGAAGAAAGAAGAATATATTTAAATGACGAAAGCTTATTAATTATAAAAATATCTGCTTGAAATTTAATTATTAACGGAAACTACTCTGTACAATTCTCGAATAAATCTTCCATCAGAAGTCAGAACAAGTGATCACTGAATTTGAAAAATCCTGCTATAAGAGTAAATACAAAAGGGTACACGATCACATATCTGAAAGAAAATGGTGGAAATTAACAAACCTCCTGAATTTCACAGTTTTCTAGTTGAATTGTTATTTTTTGAAGAGTCAAAAGCAGTCCGCTTGAGCTGCTAAGATTGTTCGGTAAAATAATACACCTTTCTACATTCTGAACGACGCACTGGACCTCCGTCAACTTGATAATTAAACCTAACGGTGCAAGGGCAATTAGGAAGTTCACTATTTAATTAATTAATTACTTAATAAAAGGACTCCTCACTTTCTCTCTCTTTTTTTGTTTTTTGTTTTTTTATTTTTTATTTTCCCTTTTTGTTCGGTTATTTTCGTTGTTTATTTAGGTTTTTGGAATTATGATTCAAGATTTGATGTCTTCAGGCCATTTTGTTGCAGGGGTTTCATTTGTGTGAGATGAAATTGAATGCCTTTTCAAATATTTTACTTTATTTTGCTGTGGAAATTTTTTCTTTTTCTCTGCCGAGATCTGTTTTGCAGTAAGATCTGTAATTAAAACAGCTACCCAGAATTAAGTAGTTCATGAAATTTGAGATTACAATTTTGTTTAAAAAAAATATTTGAGTAAAAAAAATTGACATTATGAAATTCTCAAGCAATTGGTTAGGAAGATGACATGTATACAGTGTGATTAATTTGTATTTAAAGGGCATTAACGTAATTGTAATGAATAAACTCTTTAAAAGATAACAACATTGCAGTGAAAATAAATTATATATTGTAAGGGTAGTAACAAAATTGCAGAATGTGATTTAGATTTTTTGTAATTTAACCAAATAGAACCGTTAGATTTAACAGCTAAGTGGATAAGGTGATCATGTGGTCAAAAGTATGCAGCCAACAATATTGAAGCGCGATGCCCGATGCTAAACCCATCAAAATACTCACTAAATTTATTTTTTAATTATTAAATATCTTAAATTAAATTACAATTATAGATAAGATAATATGATTAAATTAAAAAAAAAAAAACTCTTTCTATCTTGATCTCCTTTGTATTGTTCTTTGTTTTTGTCCAATGGGTATTAATTGGATTATTTTCAATGGTATTTAATTAATTGAAATAACAAACGATAACAAATTAAAGAGATGTTCTTTGTCAATGAAAGGAGGAAAGTGCAAAAGAAATGAAAGTTGTTTGCTTGCTTGATCTAGCCTTGCTTCTAAGTTTAAAGATGATAGAATTTGAATTTTGTTTCTCACATGCTATTGGAATAAAGATGAAAGGAAGTTGGATTTAGATAATAAGTTTTTCCTTACCCAATTTCTTATTACCCAGGTATGTTTCTTAGTCAAGATTTTAATATTCATGTATGAAAAAAATAGTGCAAATAAATGGTTTTTATTTGGTGTGATTTATGATTTTGTTATTTGGTGCAAATTATGAAAATACATTCAAAGGTTAATGGGACAAAAAACAAGAAATGGAAAAAAAAAATGAATAATTGCAAAGATATAGAAATGAGAAGAAGCCGGAGAAAAAAAATGTGCACAAATTATAAGTATTTTATATGAACTTTTGTAACAAGTCCGACGAAAACTTAAATAAAATAATATGTTTTATTTCACATGCTTGTGTTATCCTTATTTTTAATCTCAACAATAAACATCTTAAAAAATAAAAAACTAATAATAACCTAATAGAAAAACTTTTACTACTATTATGTGTTCTCCAAAATGTTCACCAACTATAGAATGCTTGGAATAAATGTATGATAATATAGATAAATGATATTGAGTCTTTTATCTTCTTTTTATACCTTAAGGG
Source organism: Murraya koenigii (assembly GCA_025617385.1). Classification (NCBI taxonomy): domain Eukaryota; kingdom Viridiplantae; phylum Streptophyta; class Magnoliopsida; order Sapindales; family Rutaceae; genus Murraya; species Murraya koenigii. The sequence goes on from CM046812.1 coordinate 21,440,553, forward strand.
TGTTAATTATCATTTTTTAAACTTTGAAGCGTAGACATCATTTTTCCATAGATTTAATATTGAAATATCCACTTTTTTTTTTTTCATATTTTGGGTTAATTTTGAATCAACCCCTCATAAAATAGTAAATTTCAAAATATTTCTCAAATTATTGTAACTCAACATACCTTTATTTTTGTCCACAAGAAAAGAGAAATTAGGGGTGCATTTGATAATAATTTTTTCGTCTTCTTAAAAGAATGAGGAATAAGTTGAGATTTATAATTCTTTAGAGTATTTTTTAAAACAACTGTTTGGGATATATTTTGAAGATTGTCATTTATAAGAGGGTAATCTATTATTAACTCTTTTCTTTTACAAGAAATTCTCAGTAAAAATGCTAACACGTGGGATAATCTACTGTATGAGATATCTAAGTTTCTTTTTAGTGATATTAATAGATTTCATAGTTAAAGGTTTCTTACTTTTGTTCTTTCTACTCCTTTTTTTATTTTGTGTATATTTTTTTAGCTTTTCTTTTGTTAATGCAACTTTCTAGTTATTTTGAGGGTTAAAATCTATTATGCCCCACTAGGAGTACAGTATTCTTTATTTTCAATAAAGACGGCTTGGCCAGCTGAGGTTCATAAAAAAAAAAAAATTTACGTCAATGATAAGATAATCATGCGATGAAAATGTTATGGCGATAATTTCAAATTTATTGGTAATTATTTTTATGTTGGGTACATAAAGTAATGTTATATATTTTAAATTTTTTTTATTTTAAATAATATAATATTTATTAAAAAATTAATTAATAAGATAATATAATTAATTTATTTTAATTTTATTAATTAATTGATAAATATTATATTATTAAAAATTATTATTTAAAATAAAAAAATTTAATATATATAATATTATTAGAGTATATAATCTTGAGACTGCCCTGAGTGAATCAACTTACTGTAGCTTTTATACGGCATCCTAGTCAAATCATGCAAAAGAGAGGTCCACACTTGGGTCTAATCGCTTGCATATAGCGTTAGAGCAAAACTATGCCCCACACTAGCTTATTGACATAACAAGGATTAATGTAAAACGCGGTACACCTGATGAGGACTTTAAGTGATAAAATTTTAAGACATTAAAGAGAAGATAAAAGTAGGGGTGGCAATATGGGTCAGGATTCGTTTATTCGATTTGATTCGATGCGAATGAAATGGGTTTGGATTTGAAAAAATTGATTCGTTTAATAAATGGGTGAATTCGATTCGATTCGTTAATTAAACGAATCGAATACTGGTTTGAAAATTTTGATTCGTTTATTCGTTTAGAATTCGTTTAATAAATGGGTCATAAACGAATCGAATACGGGTCTATTCGTTTAAAATTCGTTTATTATTTATTTAATAAATTTGTATTAAAAAATATATAAGTTAAAATTGAAAAAAAAAACAATAGGTCCAGTAGTCCTAATGCTCTAAATTAAGAGGGTTTATGTGATAAATTAAGAGAGATTTATGTGATAATCATGAAGGGGTCTAGTTGATATTTTATGGGTGTTTATAAAAGGAGAAAATCGAAACCGGATGAAAACCGAAAATTTAGTGAAACACGGAGAGAGAGAGAGTGTTGACCCGTAATGCACTCGTGACCCGACTCGAACCCGCTGAACCGACCCGTCGGTTTCTCCCATCTCCGACCACCTCACCGCCGAGCAAGGTGTCAAACGAAGCTTGTGAGCCGGCAGTCCATCCCCACCGCCCTGCTGCACGGAAACGCGTGGACACGCCGGTGAAGCTTCGAAAGTTCCGCGGATTTTGCGTAAACGATCGCCGGCGATTCCGGCCGTCTTTGGCCGTGCCACCGGTTGGAAAAGCTTCCCCACCTCACCATCTTCCATTCCCGACCAGCCACCGGCACCGAGGAGGCCGATTTGCAGCCGTTCGATCACCCCAAGGAGCCGCGGCTTCACGAGCTCGATCTGGCTTTGCCGCCGCGCGTGGGAGGACACCACCGGCACCGTTGGACTCACCTCGACGAGAAGTGTCTAGTCCGAGCTTCTCCACCGCCGTTGGGTGAATTCCCGGCCGCCGTTGGACTCACCTCGACTAGAAGTGTCTCGGTAATTGAATTTATGTTATTTTTTATGTTTGATTTATGTTGCGGTATTTTTATTTGTAGATTTATGATGTTGTATCTTGTATATGTTGATTAATTGTTAGATTATGTTGTATCTTGTACTTGTTTAATTATTATTTCCTTGAAAATGCTACAAATTTGTTATATATTTTGATTTTTGAAATTTTACAACGACTATTATTAATATTGCAGCATGTTAATAACATGTTAATATTGCAGCATATAAAGCCTATCGTGCACTTGTTATAAAAAGATAATGCAGATTATAATTTTCCATTACAAAAAGAATTAGATTTGAGATCTGATTTCAAATTAATTTCAAGAAGTAGCAAACAACGTTAAGAATATATTTTATGAAAGCCACAAGACATATTATCGGATTTAGTTTTAAATTAGATAATTATTAATAAATATATTAAGTGAATCCTTTAATATATAAAAAAAATATAATAAATATAATAATTAGATAATTAAACATATTATATGATGTTTTAGAAAAAAACTATCTTATAAATTTATCAAATTATTAAGTTACCACGTTGGCTCCAAATAAGAACCAACAAAATTTTTTCGAGATTATTGATAAGTGCTTAATTTCACATCAGTTTTTGTTAATTTCTTTACAATTATTTGATATTTTCATGAATTTCATGAATCTTTATTAGTCTTTTATGTTTTGTTTTAAGCCAAAGAAACAAAAAGGAGTAGAAAGCTATAAATTAGTGTCAAGAATAGCCAAAATGCAACGTTATGCATTTTGATTGCTTCTTGGATGAATCTTTGAGCTTTATTCACTTTATTGGGTTATATTAAATATGTACTAAAGTTGAGGATCAGATTTGGGCTATAAAGATTGACTCTTGAAGGAATGGTCAGATTTCAAAATTGACCCTACAATAGAAACTGATTTTGGAGTTATTTTGCCGCATGTACGTACTTTCTTGTGTCAATTTCCTATTCCTATAAGGAAAAGAGGTAAAAAATGATATCAAGATAATTGAACTTGTAGTTATGTTATACCATGTTCAATTGTAAGAAAGGAGGAAGGGGGAGAGGAGGGAAGAAAATGATGGGGATTTTAATTTCTATTGTTCAGTTTGGTATAGATTTAATGGAGGAAAGGAATTTAATAATTTTTTATTTAGATATCTTTTATCTTAAATTTTAATATTTATTATTAAATTAATAAAAAAACTACAAATATGTTTAGATGATTGTTAAATTACATCAACCACTAATTTAATATCCATATGTAATTTAACATCCATATGTTTAACTATTTAAATACTAACCTCAAGTATAATGTTTGGTGATTAATGTCTTAGCCACATTTATAGTGCTTTTATTAACAGTGCTCTTGCCTATCATTAACAAATGCTTTGACTAATTATTATTCAAATGCTTTTATTAAAAGTACTTTTTTTCTTTTTTTTTTAATAAAAAACATTAATATTATTTTAAAAATAGCCCATAATATTACTACAAAAATATTAAATTTCAAATGCTCACATGAATTAATGAAAACAAAGCCCATAATATTACTAAAAGAACATAGCCTATAATATTACACTAAATACATTTCAAGTACTCAAATTTCAGGTGCTCAAACATAACCAAAAGAAAAAAATTAGTCAAATTTTAAGTGCTCAAATATTACAGAAAAAACATTAATAAACCATAACATCTAAGCATGAGTTAGATTTCACCATTAAAGAAAATTCTAACCCATGTTTCTCTATCCTCATCACAAAGGCTATGAAAAACATTGAGCATCGCACTATCACGAGCAATTTGAGTAGTGGCTCTAAGTCGTTCTATAATTGTAAAACCACTAATTTTCTTCAACTCGTCACTCAATCCTACTTGTTTGTCATTAATTTCTTTTCCCATAGCTCGACTCACGACATTAGAAGAGTCTTTCATTTGTTCAACGATAAGAGTTATGAGCTCTTTAATTTCTTCAAGCTCTTCCAAATCTTCATTTCTTCTCTTTATGCTTGATGAGCTACTTGAAGGTTTTGGACGCTTCCATTAAGTGAGAAGACACACTATCATCAACATCATCTCTCACATCCTCAACATTCAAAATCTCTCCTTGAGCTTTATTGTTCAATTGCCTCCATAACATCTGCAGGAGCTTCAACATATTTTCCAGTTACATGGTCTTTACCATAAACCATACATAAGTCCTTATAGTATGAGAATGCTTTATTCTTGAAGTTTGTTGGTCTTTGTAACTCTGTAACAATACAGAAAATAGTAGAAAAGAACAATAATAAACATTAGAACCAAAAGTATAACGGTAGCAACTAGTGAGTAAAAAGTAACAAATAGTGAGTAAAACAATAGTAAGCAAGCTTAATTGTATTCAATTAAGTAAAAACAACAAGAACAACTATTACATCAAGTAAAATAATAAAAATAGCAAAAATAACAAGTAAAATAGCAATAACCAGCAAGTATAATAGCAGTAAAAAATAGCAAAAACAAGAAGTAAAAAATAACAAATAAAACAACAAAAAAACAATAGCAATAAACAATAAAGATAATAAGTAAAATAGTAGTATCTATTGAGTAAAACAGTAAAAATAGCAGTAAAAATCAACAATAAAAGATAACAAGTAAAATAATAACAAACAATAGTTATAAACAGTAAAAACAACAAGAACAACAAGTAAAATAGCAGTCGCTTTCAAAGTTTAAAGTTATACATGCATGCATATGTCTGACTAACCCTTACAAACAGGACATGTACATTTTTCAGCAAATGGCTTGTTTCACCTAACAAAGTTTTTTGATCATTAAAAAAAAATCTATAACACAGCTCATGATTCCATTAACAAATGATTCTATAACCGTGAGGACCATTACATATACAAAAGCAAAAGCACAATCGATTTCACCGTAACCCGTACAAAATCCAATGCTATCAATCAAAATTTCATAGTCACAATCAAGTCAAAAAATTAATGTTAAATATTATATACACATGTCCTTGAAAATTGAATCATCATGGAACAAAATCTTATAGCACATCGATTTCGAAATCACCGTAACCCATACAAAATCCAATGCTATTAATCAAAATTTCATAAATACAATCAAGCCAAAAAATAAATGTTAAATATTATTTATACATGACCTTGAAAATTGAATCATCAATGAGAAAGCTTACTGTTGATGTGGTTTTTCTGCGTGCCATCAAATAGCGTCGAAAACTCCTGCTCACAGTATGCTCAAGCTCGAGCAGAACTGCTTTCCGATTTCAGTTCTCCTTTATTCACCGGAACGACAATCTCCTCGGACCTGTACTCACAAAAACAAGGTCAGGGGTCGCCGGGTGTTGTTCCGGCGAAAACCCTCCGACGCTCAAGTCAGTGATCGAGTTATTATTTTTGTATCCCTCTTTTGTTAGAGAGACCGGAAGAGTAAAGGGGTGTTTTGGTCTTTTTTCGGTCCAAATAACTTGTAAGAAATCCTTCGAAAAAATAAGATGGAGAAGAAGAAGAAGAACTTCCAAAATTCCGGAACCTCTGCAACTTACCCTTCGGTTTTCCTTTATCCTTCCGTTTTTCCCTCCCTTTTTTCTCCGAGATCAGCCCTTCTCGCGTTAATGGTGTTTGGACCCCTCTGATAGCCGGGATTACTGTGGCATTTCCTGGGAATGCGGGACTGTCTGGTTGGCATGGTTTACATGACATGATCATAGTGTCGGGTGTGTGCGCATGGAATGATGACACTGTGGGGGCGTGTGCCGGCCATCGGTAACAGTGACGACACCATACCGCGTGGGGTATTGGCCAGGTCTCGATCGTCACGTTGAGTCGTTGGAAAGAAGGGTCGAACTATTTCGAACTAGCTGTATTCGAATCTCGCATCCTCTCAATGTCGTTGCTGGTGGGGCTGGGCCATACCCGGGGGTTTGAAGACCTTGAGCAGATGGATGAGCTCGGACTGCGACTAGCCTTGAGGCTCCTCGACCTTGATCAGCTTTGACGGGGCTACGAAGGTCTCGAGCAGACGAATGAGCTCGAGCTCGACCAGTCTTGGACTCCTCGAATTTGACTAGCTTTGACGCCTAGTAAGACTGTCTTCGTGCCAGCGGTCGGGTCTTCTACTCGAGCTGGATTGACCTCGAGGAGACTTGCTCGATATTACCCAAACACTTACCTTACAAATTGAAAGATAGGTTGAGAGATTGAAGTTGCGACTAGGATTGAGAGATCAAAGCTATGACTGCAACTAGGAGATTAAAACTGGAAATGAGAGATCAAAAGCTGAGATTAAGACTGTAAGCAAGACGATGAGATGCAGTTGAAGTTGTGAATGATCTCTTACGCACAAAAGTTGCACCTGTGCATTTTATTGCTAGTGAAAGTCATCAGAAGTTAAGAGAATCCACCAATCTTGAGTGAGCAATTTGATCTATATTTGAAGTAAGCGAATTAGGGCTTTTTTTCCATTTAGAGTTGTTTAGTGTTAAAATTAGAAAATCAAAATTGAATGTGGGTATAATAGGAAATCATGTCTTTTAATTGGTGTGGATCCATATTTCCCTACTCTTTAAAAAGAAATCAAATTCTCAAATAACAAAAATTGGGTGCAGAACAGAATTTAATTTCGTGTTCACTCTCACCAACGGAACAAAGGAAATTATAAAGGAAAGGGAAAATCTCTTCTTTCCTCCCTTAATTTCCTGGAACCGAACATAGTCTTAGGGTTGTCGTTTTCAAAATTATGTGAATGATGATTTTGATAATTAACCTAAACTCCAATGTTTAGTGGTGGAAAATGACTCCTTAACCACATTTTGCATCATAATTCATTCTCTTTAAAGCTGTTTTCTACAATTTCAAAATTTCTTCTTTAAATTCTTTAATTTAGTTTACATATCAAATCAACTCCAAATCTCCAAAATTTTCTATGCATGCTTGTCAGTGTATCCTTAGTAGATATGAAAAGTTTAAGTTAATTTCATTAAATCCAAATAAGGTTTTTAATTCAATCTTTGTTTCTACTTTCTTTATTAAGAACTTGTTAATTGGGAACACTCTTCTAAAGGAATGACCTTTACTTCCCTCTATACTTAATAACGAGAATATTGCAATAAATAAAAAATAACAATTAAATTAAGGTTACAAAGTGAAACTATTCTGTCTAAATAAAGAAACAAATTTAATTAAATGAAAAAGCTAGGCGGATAAGCTTTAAGCAAAGAACAGAGCGTCAACCCTGCCTTAAGAGTAAGAAAGTGGGTAAGATTGACGATGAAGATGTTGATGGACTATTGAATTAATGAGTCCAAAAGATGCAATGAAAACTAATTAAATGTATTAATAATTGAAAGCCTAGAAATTGCTAGATCTATGTGTCTCTACTGTAGCACTTCCATTTTCCCTGGTTGTTGTGTTTGAATCTCCATCAAATCCTCTTACCTCTAATGTTTTGTTTTCGTTTTGGGCTAATATATTATCTTTATTGTTTCTTCCATTTTTTCTTCTTTTTTCGTTGTTGTTAGATCTACATCTACTGCAGAAGTAACAACAATTTCAATTGATTCAGATGATTCTCCATTGATTTTAGCTGGTACTAGTTGAATTATCTTCTTCATCTCCTTTCCTTTACCCCACAAAACTGCATAGATCCCACACACGATCAATGTTGCTCCTAGTATGCTGAAACAATTTTCTAAAGATTGTCAAAATTAGAGATACATAAAATTTAAATAAAAATAAATGCCCTTTTAGTTCTTATAATTTAAGTTCATCATTCATTTAATTTTTATTTTTTAAAATTTTTTTAAAGGTAAATGTTGTTTTAATGTCCCGTACATCCATTTGAGCCGAATATCCAATTAGTACTTATATTTGTAAAAATTATTACTTTGGTAACTATTGGGTAGTTATTGAATCTAACCAATCAATAACTATTCTAATAGTTATTAGTGGTGATTATGTAAATTTTAATGGAAACAGAAATGCAAAAATGATCTTCGAAATTTTTAAAAATAAAAAGACTAATTGAATAATTAACTAAAATTATAGAAATTAGATGAACATTTACCAATTGTTATTGAATACTAGCTAACAAATGCAGCCACAATAATAATTATAATTATAATAATAAGCGATACCTCCCCAAGTGAAGCTTCTCATCCAAAATTAGAGAGCCAAGTAAGGCTACGACCACAAGCATTAAGGGGTTAAAGACGGATGCAAATAGAGGGCCCCTCATGCGCACACACCATGATATTAGTGTCACCATCAAACCGGAAGCCACGATCCCCTGCGATAGATATATAGTAGTAAGGTTAAAGTTTTGATTAACAGTCAAAGTTTATATATATGATTTTATCATAATCAATGATCATCATCAATTCATGATCATATACAATATACATACTGAGTACGCTACTGTAAGAAGTCTAATATTCCAGGCCAGTTTCCATTGACTCCAATCTTTCTCCATGCAAAGAGCAAAAATAACAGCTTGAATTGCTCCCATCACACACATCAAAGCTGTGCTCGAGTATTGACATAGATATTCCTCACTCATCTTAGCCTACGTGCATATTACGGCAATTTATAACAAAATAGTTGAATTTAACTACCATTAATTATATTACAAGTCATGCAAAATTTAATTTATTAATTACCTGAATGACCAACCAAATAGCGTAGCAGAAGCAACTACCTAGAGCAAATAAAGCACCCAAGGAACGTTTACCAGGGTCAGCATGCAATGATGCCAAGTGCCCCTTAGAGTGAATGAGGTTAATATTTGTTGACCAAATATTAATCTCTACTCCTTTGTAGAACGTGAGTAGCATTGCCCCACCTATTCCAATTGATGACCCCAACACTTTTGCCTTCCCTGCCCGTGTTCTGATTCCCAGCTTCTCTAATCTGCAATCAATCAATTATAAAGATCTTGCATGTATTTGAACAATGCTAAAGTTAACAGACCGTAGGTAGAAACAAAACAAAATCGGTGTCAACTTACCCTATGTTTTATTTGAGTGAGTAAATTGACCAACACCGATTTTACTTTGCTTCTAAGTGTTGTCTTTATATCATTTCCTATGCATTTATAATGATCAAAGTCTTTACGGTAATCAAAATCATATGGCCATTAATTAACAGTTTGTTAAAATTAACTGCACCCAATAGATATCGACAAAACAAAGGTAATAGCTGGAATGAGATTAGCCATGGCTGAAGCAAATGTTGCAGATGTCAAGACCAAGCTCTCCGCGTACAAATTTTGAGATAGTGATCCCCTGCAAAATGACATAACCAATATGTAAAAGCTAGATTAAATCATTTAAGAAAAAAAAAACTGAAGAATAATAAATTAGCTGTAAAAATAACTCTTATATTTGACAAAATTTATTTACTAAATTAATGTAGTGTACTGTAAGATTATTTGGGATTCATTGTCTCGTTTAAGATACTTCGAGTTGGTAAGTAAAGGAAGAGTTTGCATGCTTTGTGGATTCCAAAAGAAACACAAGTGACAAGTGTCACTTATTAAAGCTGTTAAACATCAGGTTAGCAGACAGCAGCTACATGGCCATGCATAGGAGAGATTTTGCGTGATACAGCTGACAACTGTGTTTGTCTACCGCCAACTGTACGCGTCACTTTACTTTTAATATCTTCATTGAATTACCGAAAATAACTTTAGAAATAGAATCATTTCTAGATTTGAGCTCTCTTCTCTTCACTTTTTAAGACGTATCACCACCCAAATAAATTTTTTGCTCGACAGGAGTTTCGATGGCTAAGGACATTTTAATTTCTAATCAGAAATAACCTAATAGTACGTAATTATATATTTGCATCAACTTACCCAAATAATCCACAAAGAAAAGCTTGAAAGAGTATCTTCAAATTCAGTTTTGGTCTGCTCTTCCTGCAAAAATATTTTCATAACAAGTAATTAATACTGTTAAGAGTATCCAAATAGTCAAATTAAGTCTTTTTCATTTTTCCAGTCTTTTTTAGTGGGTAATATGTTCTACAATGGTAGTCTAGCATGTTCCTTCTGGCTATTTCATTGTTAATTATCGCTTTCGTTTGAGCTTTTGTGATTCTTGAAGGTTCTAAACAGAAATAGAAGTGAAACTGAAGAACCTTCTGAAGCCACTGGAAAAAACCAATAAGAAGTTAAATAAAAAAGATACTTACAACGATTATTAAGTAAAAATTATATGAATGAATTTTTTGTTTTTCAAATGTAAGGGTGGCACAGCTGAGTCGACTTTTTAGTCCCTATATATATATTTATTAATTCGAACTTAAGTGTCACAAGTGACCATTTTAATTAAACTGTTTGAAGGCTCCTACATTTCTATTTTTAAAATTTGAACTCAAGTGACCACATTTAAATAAAATTTTTTGGAACTGGAGACTAATTAGATGAAAGTAAATACCAAACTTAAATTAATTAATAGGATGACGTTACCTTTCCAGAATAAGTGCAGCAGGAACCATAAAAGCAGTGGCAAAAGTGAATCTATAGGCAACAATAACTCGCAAGCTCATTCCATCATTAGCGGCTAGTTTGTAAAAGACATTCACCCCGGCAAATGCCACTTGAACCACCACCATCATCAACGCTGGCTTTAACCCATGTCCTAAATTACATATTTGCCCCAACTTCGTCATCGTCGTGGCCTCAAAAAATGTATGATTATTTAAGAGCAATCAATAGCACGGGCAAGCAATAAATTTTTTTTTCCTTTCTATTTCTTCTTCTTGTTTGAAATTGAAAGAAGAAACGAAGCAAATGAAAGCAACAAATTAAAATTAATTTGTGAGAGATGGCTTGCTATCTTTGCTCTGCTCGTTTTATACTTTTTATAGGCCTGTTTTTTTTTTTTTTCAACTCGTAAGCGCATACGTAGCCTCCACGTTTGTTGCTCATGCATAAATAATTCTGTTAAATAAACATTAATGAGGCTGGCTCCTCTTTAATGTACTTTATGGCTCTGACTCGCAAAAATCAATTGAAAGGCTGTCTAATACCTGATGACACGATTGGAGAAACTTGCACACGTGTGAGTGGCTTTGTGGATGTGACATGTGGGATCACGGATGGTGGCAGTTGCCATGGTTTGCATTGCCCACGTTGAAAAGGAAAAGAAACTTTAATTTTGGAAGGCAATTGGTTTCGTATTTGTATTTGTATTTGATTGCGGCTTCTTTTGTCCACTAATTTAAGTCAAAATTAATTCTCAGCTGATTATGCATTTTCCATGAGTGAAATCATTTGCTCCGGCGGCCTTTCCCCACTAGTGTGCTTCGCGATTCATTTGGTTGATTACTTATAATTAATTTGGTATTGCTTTAAACTTTAAAGTGTAACTTCTCGGAAGTTATTTATCTGATTTTAGGTGTTGCCAATACATACATACGTACGTACATACATACATACATACATATATATATATATATATATATATATATATATATATATATATATATAAAAGATAAATTCTTATATGCCTACATTTGCCGCCTAGCAGTTTTTTTGAGTGATTTTTAATTAATTTTATTTAATTTGTTATTCGTGTTTAAATCATAAAGAAAATAATAGCTAAAAATTTAATTAAGACTTTGTTTATTTGAGTTAGGCTACCGTAGACTTGTTTCACCATGGAGCACCATTTAATAATCATACTATTAAAAAAATGGACTTTAGTGACATGAAATTAGTGTCAATAATTACTTTTGTTGACACTTGTTATTGTATCAATAAGGCTCAAACCAGAACACACTGATACTAATTTTTAGTGCAAGTGATTTTTATGTCAGCAATTTATATCAATATAGTATTATCAAAATAATGACATGATGATGTTAGTATTTGATGATACTATTTACATATCTAGTGATTTATGTGACTATAATATCAGGAGTACACTAACTCAATAATATAAAAAATTATTGATGTCCTTTTAAATATTTAGTGTCAGTACTTAGTGATGTTATATTTTGATTAATCGTATATTTTACAATTAAAAGAAAACACAAAATATATTAAATATATCAAATCTCACAATACAATTCACATAATAAACTTCCCAAATACACCATTATTTGGAAAAGAAAAACAAAAGTACTAAATTAAGTTTCAACAAACATTAACCAACAAAAATAAGCACAAGAATGTCATTGAATATCCATACGTGGCTTCGTGTTTTTCTCACCTACAAGTATATAATATCAATCAGTTCACCACAAAAAACAAGTCTTGGATATGGAAGCAAAAATAATCATAAATTACTCATATATTATCTCGCAATTGTAGACTGTAATTAACTTGGCATCATATGTATCGCATTGATCACGAAGTCACAAGAGCTCTTTCATGGTATACTCATCAATTCCCTTTAACTTTAATTTCAAAACAACAAGTTATTCACAAAAAATCAAATTGTAAACTACTTAATTATTCCTATAAATATATCTGTGTGATAACAATTCAAAACACTTAATGCACTTCAAATCAGCTCCAAAATTTTTACTTTTTTTATCCAAAATTATACAACAAACATTGAATATCTTGAAAACAATGCTAATAAATGAGTGCTGCGCTACATTATTATAGACAATCTATCATAAGTTATCCAAGTTTTATCCATTTTAATTATTTTTACTTGTTCATATGTTATATAATATCAGTTTAAGTTAAATTGCATGATTAACTTTAAATGTTTAAAGTTATTATGATTATAGCTTCAATAATAAATTGATAATTTTGGAAAATCACTTATAGCCCTATAAATCAATGAAGCCATAAGAATCAATGAATTAATATAAAGTGCAATTATTTTTCCAGTACACTTATATTAATTTGAAAACATTAATAATATCATATTTTTGTTTGTGAAAATTACAAGGCAGGCTTATCTAATGAAAAACTTATAAATTGACAATAACATATGTATTAATTAATTTGAAAATATTCTACTACAGGTAATCCTGATGGACTAGGATCATCTCCTAGTTTTTTTTCCTTCTAACCTTTTTTATGATACGAACCCTGCCAAGAACTGCGAGACCCTAATCAAATTAGGCTCCAAGATCGTTTCTAATTTCAGGAATTGAATGGAACCGTGACCCGTTGCTTAATGAAGCAAGAACCTTGGTATATGAGGAACAATCGGTTATGGATGGTCTGATTGATAAGTCAGGATTAAACGCCAAGGAAAATCCGATAAGTTCAAAGAGTTCGCTTAAGAACTAAAGAGAATTATACTCTCAAGTAAATTGCATGAAAAACTTCTTCTCTTTCTCTTATTGAATGCGAATATATATATATAGGTTACAAGAAATCCTAATTGGAAATAAATCCTAATCCAATTGAAATAAGAAAAGAATCCTAAATAAATTAGAATTTAATCTAATAAAAAAGGAAATAATCCTTAATAAATCAAGATCTTAATCTAATAACATGTGAAGTGCTTTTATGTAGATGGGTAGTGGTTCCATTGAATTAGGATGATCCAGTAGGAGTGTAGGCTGTGTCTTGCATGATATATGTGGAAGCTTAGACTTCGATTTTCTATGCTGCCTTCTGCGTAGAAGTTGATCATCATCAGAATCAGATTCATCCCGACAGAGACAATGTGGGTCACACATATTACTGCCTGGTGCGTCTTAAAGGAAATGACCATTTATTTTTGTAGGATAGAATAGCGTTCCTTCAGAAGTGAAACTGTGGATTGGTAGATCTTCTTAAATGGTAGAAACAGATTGAATCATTGCACTATAAGAAAATGAGACTTGAGGAGTCTCTGATGATGGTTCTTGGAAATGCATACTAACAGTACCATCAGTTTATTTATGGAAAAGTGCATCTGATGTTTGGATAGGTTGCGAGTTTTGATGATAAAGCTTATAATTTGTGAGCCATTATAGAGGCATGAGCTTTATGAGTTCTGCTTTGGTGATCTGTTTGGGAATTTGGACAATAGTTGGTGAAGTCTCCAGTATCGACCAAGATCATGATCATGATCGGAGGAATAATTGGGATTTGGAAGGTACATAGCATGATTTTGAAGATGATACACCAACTGATGGTGTAACGTGTGATACGAACCCCGCCAATAACTAATGAGACTCTAATTAAATTAGGCTCCAAGATTGTTTCTAATTTTAGAAATTAAATGGAACCGCGACTCATCGCTTAATGAAGCAAGAACCATGGTATGTGAGGACGCCACAATCAACTATGGATGGTCTGATTGATAAGTCAAGGGTTGAACGCCACGGAAAATTCAATAAGTTCAAAGAGCTCATTTAAGAACGAAAGAGAATTATATCTTGTGAGATTCCTTCAATAGGCCTTCATGAATTAGATTGATCCCAAGTTGCTTGAATCATCACATTAAGTGTCTCTTTGAATTTCTTTGCACGATCTCTTGTGACGGGTCCGATGGGAATGTGCATAGGATCTGAATATGCCTTATTCCATGTGTTTGTGCCATCCTTATGCATAATCTAATCACTGAGTTCAGAGACTAGCTTGTGTAACCCTTTGTTAGCTTATTTAGCATATTGCTCAGTTCTTCGTTCGATGTTGAGCTTCACCACTTCATGTGTCTGCTTAATAATTTCAACTTTTTTCTTTCTATCTTGCTTGTAACGAATGACGTATCAAAACGTCTCTATGAATTTCACCCAACGAGCATGCCTTTTGTTTAGATTTTGTTGACCTTTAAGCTGTTTTAAAGATTCATGGCCAGTGTGAATTACAAACTCCTTAGGCCATAGGTAGTTCTGCCGTGTTTGCAATGTTCAAACTAACGCATATTGCTCCTTATCGTAAGTAGGATAGTTTAAAACTGCTCCACTTAATTTCTCACTGAAATAAGCAATTGGTCGTCCCTTTTGCAAAAGAATGGCTCCTATACCAGTACCTAAAGCATCACATTCAATTTCAAATGTTTTGTTAAAGTTAGGCAAGGATAATAAAGGGGCTTTGGTTAGCTTTTCTTTGATTATTTGGAATGCCTTCTCTTGTTCTTATCACCATTTGAATCCAATGTTTTCCTTGATTAATTCAGTAAGTGGTGCAGCCAACGTACTAAAGTCTTTCACAAACTGCCGTTAGAAGCTAGCAAGTCCGTAGAAGGTTCTCACGTTACTTACCCTTGTAGGACTCGGCCATTCTTAGATTGCACGTACCTTATCTTCATCAACTTATATACCCTGTGCACTTACAAAAAATCCTAGAAACATAAGTTTATTGGTGTAAAATGTATATTTCTTCAAATTAGCAAATAACTTTTCTTTCCTAAGTACATTTAAAACAGATTTCAAATGTGTTGTATGATCATCCAAGTTTGTGCTATATATGAGAATATTATCAAAATAAAAAACAATAAAATTTCCAATAAAAGCCCACAAGACATGATTCATAAGTCTCATAAAAGTACTCAGAGCATTAGTCAAAACAAAAGGAATAACTAACAATTCATGCAAACCATATTTTGTTTTAAAGGCAGTTTTTCACTCATCTCTTTTTTTTCATTCTAATTTGATGATATCTACTTTTTAGATTAATTTTAGAAAATAAACAAGAACCATGCAATTTATCAAGCATATCATCTAGCTTAGTAATGGGATGTCGATACTTTACCGTTATGTTATTGATCGGCAGTCAACGCACATCCTCCATGTCCTATCTTTCGTAAGAACTAGCAAAATTAGAATTGCACATGGACTCATGCTTTCTCTCACTTTTTCCATCAACTCATTAACTTGCCTTTGAAGCTCCTTTGTTTCTTCTGGGTTACTCCTATAGGTTGGTTGGTTTGGAATGGTTGCACCAGGCACAAAATCAATTTGATGCCCGATCCTTCCGATTGGAGGTAATCTATGCGGTGTTTCCTTGGGAAAGACATCCTCATAATCCTGCAAAAGAGAAACAATAGAACTAGGCAAGATAAGGTTAAGCTCGTTAGTGTTCAGAAATACCTCTTTATAAAGAAGTACAATCATTGGCTGATTGTTCTTTTTATCTCACTTGCTCTTGCATAAAAATTATTTTGTACAATCAATTTTTTTTTCTGTCTCTTTTTGCTCAGTATCTCTCTGATTTTCTCTCTTTTTCTTTCGCTCGCTCTCTCTTTGTAAGCTTACTTGGTCTTTATAAACCTATTTCGGCATTAATGGAGCAAGAGTGATCTTGCGTTGATTAAACTCAAACGAGTACTTGTTGGTAAAACCATCATACTTCACACGTCTGTCGAATTACTATGGACGCCCAAGTAATAAGTGTCTAGCTTGCATTGGTACTACATCATATAGTACTTTATGTTTATATTTACTGATCTTAAAAGACACTAGTAATTATTTGTTCACTTTCACCTCGCCATTGTCATTCAACCACTGCAGTTTGTATGACTGTGGATGCTTAAGTGTTGGAAGCCCTAACTTCTCCACCATGATAGTACTAGTAACATTGGTACAACTTCCCCCATCAATAATAATACTACATACTTTTTCCTAAACATAGCACCTAGTATGAAAGATGTTTTCCTGTTGAACTGCTTCATCTTCTTTTACTTGCACACTCAAAGCACTCCTAGCTACTAAAGTTAATTCATCAGGGACTGCATACTCTTTATCTTCAACATCCTCCAATGGTGGCATCTCATTATCTTCTGCCTCATCATCGGTTACAATCTCACCATTATCTTGCAACACTATAACTCTCTTATTCACACATTCACCGGCTATATGTCCCCTGCCATGACATTTAAAACACTTAATATTACGATTCCTAATAGTGGGTGTCACAAGGCCTGGAGGGCTTGGATCTTGGTTTGGGGGTAGTAGATGTTTGTGGCTTATCGTCTCACTGTACATAGCTCAGCTTCCATGGAGTGGAACTCAAGCTTCGGGATGCACTAGTGTTACCCCTCATTTTGAGTTGCTGCTCAATTTTGATGGTCTTGTGGACCATCTCCTCAATCTCCACATAATGTTGCAACTCAACCATATTTGCAATCTCCCGATTAAGGCCATTCAAGAATCGTGCCATGGTAGCTTCTCTATCTTCCTCCATATTTGCTCTAATCATGGCAACCTCCATTTCTTTGTAGTAATCCTCCACGCTTCGGTTACCCTGGGTAAGACTTTATAGTTTTTGGTACAAGCCTTGGTAGTAGTGGCTAGGTACAAATTGCCTTCTTATCAATGTCTTCATTTCATTCCACGTTTCAACAGGCCGTTCTCCATTCCGTCTCCTAGTTATAACAAACTGATCCCACCAAGTAATAACATAATCAGAAAACTCAATCACAACCAATTTTACCTTTTTTGCTTCAGAATAGCAGTCAAATACAAACTCCATCTTCTTCTCCCACTCAAGGTATGCTTCTAGATCAGATTTTCCTTGAAAAGATGGAATTTTCATATTTATGCCACTCACACCATTATCTTGATGCCTAGCTCTTCTATGATTACCTACTGAATCCTCACCTTTACCATACTCATCCCCATAATAATCATCAACCTCTTCTCTTGCTGGAGCTTTCTCCCTTCTATGTGCTAAGGGAATGCGTTGTTGTTGTCATGCATGTGCATTCTCTACTTGATCCAAATGCTCATGTATGTGCTCTAATTCAGCCCTCATCAGTCATGTCATCTCCCCATCAAGGCTTGAATTTGAAATTTTTGAATAGTTGGTTGTTGATCCTCTATATTTGTGCTTCGTTCTTCGTCTTTAGACATAGTTGAAATCTATAAAAAAAGATTAGAAATAATATGGAAAAGACTTCACTTGACTCCCTTACGTGTTTCACTCAAGAGAATGATTCACTCAATTCCACTCGTATTTCACTCAAATTTATTGGCTTTTACCCTCAATACGCTCACACTCTCTTGCCTTTTTTCCACTCATAATAATTCTCTCTGTTCTTTTAAAACTAATTAAATCAATATCAAGATTTTAGCAGCAATTCACAAAGATTATATCAAAGATATTCAGGTTTTAAGAATAAACATGTATGATTAGGTTTTGGAAGCACGAAATAATAATATTTTGGGCATAAATTTTCACACAATGAAAAATTAGATTTGGATTATATAAGACACCAATAATGGAAATTGAAAGATTTTTTATTTATTTTTTTTACTCTTCTTTTTTTTTAACACTGAATAACTGAAAATTGAAGGAATTTAGGATAAGAAATTGGTAAAATTTACTGATTTAAGGAAATAAATCACGAGGATGTAAAATTAAGAAACCCTAAATATCGTTCTCGATATACTATTCACATGGAACTGTTTATATGGAACTATTCATGATTTTTTTTATTATTTTTTAATTGAAATAAACAAGACACAAAATCTAAATAAGGATAAGCAAAAACTTGATTAGAACCTTTGCTCTGATACCAACTAATACGAACTCCGCCAAGAACTGACGAGACCCTAATCAAATTAGGCTCCAAGATCGTTTCTAATTTCAGGAATTGAATGGATCCGCGACCCGTTGCTTAATGAAGCAAGAACATTAGTATGTGACGATGCCACAATCAGCTATGGATGGTTTGATTGACAAGTTAAGGGTTGAACGCCACAGAAAATCCGATAAGGTCAAAGAGTTCGTTTAAGAACTAAAGAGAATTATACTCTCAAGTAAATTGCAAGAAAAACTTCTTCTTTCTCTCTTATTGAATGCGAATATATATATATATAGGTTACAAGAAATCCTATTTGGAAACAAATCCTAATCCAATTGAAATAAGAAAAGAATTATAAATAAATAAGAATCTAATCTAATAAAAAGGAAAGAATCCTTAATAAATCAAGATCTTAATCTAATAAAAAAAAGTAAAATATCTTAGATGACTAAATAAAAATCAAAATAGCTGATTTGTTGCTTCTTTTAAAAATGGAAACACTATCTAAAAAGACAGTGGCATATCTCTCATCCTTAATGCGCCAATTTCATAGATTTGATTGCTTATAAAATTCAAGAGCTTTAATCACGCATTTGTTGGTCTGAATATCTTGTGAGATTCCTTCCATAGGCCTCCATGAATTGGATTGATCCCAAGTTGCTTGAATCAGCCCATTAAGTGCTTCTATGAATTTCTTTGCACGAGCTCTTGTGACAGGTCTGACGGAAACTTGATAGGATCCGACTTATTCCACGTACTTGTGTCATCCTTATGCTTAATCTCATCAACGTGGCAATTTTAGCTGTGGCTATTTGTTCTGCTCTTTGGATTTAGATCTGAACCGTTAAGGTGGTTAGAACATTTGGATCATGAAGAGATAAGTTGAAATTTAGATAAAAGGTAAGAAAAACACTGCCGGCTTGTAGAGTTGTAAGGATAGTAGCAATCACAGTATGTTGGTATTCCTTGACACTACTAAAAAAATAGTCATTACTGACACTTAGTTTACTGACACTTTGTAAAAAGTATCAGTAATTATATACATATGTACTATTTTCTAGTTTTAACAAATAAGTGTCATAAATTACTGATATTAGTATGTCAATAAGTTAAACATTAAAAATTTGTGACACTCAAGTATTAGTAGTTAAAAAATAAAATTTTAATTTTATACTTATGACGAATCGAACTCAACAACTCTAAAGCATAAATTGTTCAATTTTAAACATTAAACCACTGGGCCAAAAATTTCATTTTAATCTTTTAAGTTATATTAAATAGTATATATAAGTTAAGTATGCGAAACCTAAAATAGAAAATTTTTTGTCAAAGTTAAAACCTATCCGACGGCCGCTAAGCTCTCTCTCTCATCACCAATCCTTTCTCTTGCATGAAGGTGTCTCGAATGGCAATGGCGGCTTTAAGAAATCGAAGCAAGGTACTCCTTAATGCTGCTATTGTTAACTCGTCAGTCCGGCATGCGTTTCTCTCTCTCGCCGGTCCGTGTTTCACTCTCTCCTCACCGGCCTATGTTTCTTTCTTTCTCACCGTTGATGTCTCTAGCGCTCTCGGTCGTTGACACACGCAACACACACAACTCCGAATCTCACACTTCTCACCTCCGTGCTTTCTCCGTCGGTCTCTCTCTCTCGCCGTGGGTCTCTCCATATCCGGCCATCGGCTCTCTCTACCCCGTCGTCGGCTGCCATATTCCAGTTGTGGCGGTAATTTGATTCATTGATGCCAATTTTCGGTTGTGCTAATTATGAATTTGCATTGTTTTAATTTCTGCTTTAATTGCCATAGTTTTAATTTCATTAACAATGATATGTGGTGAAGTTTTGCGGTTGGAAATTGTAAAATGCTATTTTGTTGTTTGATATTTGTTGCTCTTGTTAAATAGTTGATGATTGAATCACGAAATGCTTGATTTCTAGTTGCATTTTTTGTAGTATTAAGAGCTCATTAAGATGCCTTTGTAAACTTGGTTAATCTTCCCTTGTAAACTTGTGACTAGAAAATTTGAAGTGATATGTGTCTGTGTTCTTGGTTGAAAAAAAAAACTTCATCAATACTATGGGATTGTTTTCACGTGATTCTTTTTATTTTTGCCGTGGTCTCTTCTTGGGATCCATGGGAGCAACTAGTAACAAGGATGCACTAAAAACAGGATATTAACTCGTAGCTAACGTATCGACTCCGCATATCCAAATGATTTTGTATATAAAGTTATTAGAGGTACGATAATCTGTTCTTTGATCCGCTATTTCCTTTTACATGAAAGTTTTCTTGAAGTTATAGAATTTTCATTAGTAAATCATGAGATATTTGGTGTTTCGATCATCGCTCTTGACGACAAAAGATATTTGGTGCTATCGTATAAACTTCTTCGAACCTCTTGCATTTTCTATATGGTTAGGTCAGTAGTTTCCAGCTTATGGGCTCAAGGCCCCAAATGTTTTATTTAGTCCCATGGTTTGATGATTGCCGTAATAAATCTGATTTTTTTTATCGATGGACATTTTATAAAATATAAAATAAGGGAAATGGAGCACATGGGGGTTGCTTGTATAAAATTTAAGATAATGGGCTAGAAAGAGATCTTTGCCAACTGTGAGTTCATCATGATTTAATTACTAAGCAATTTTAAATTAGTTTATATTAATTATTTATGGTATTAATCTTGAAAGTCGATGCGAGTTCATTAATCTGATATGTAGTGCATCTAAGAAGTCGTGGCTGACTTTTAAAGACAGGATATAGAGATTGTAGTTTATCCGATTTGCGTTAGTGCATTCGGAATCAAATCAAGTTGATTTGATTTGATTGTTATTTAAAAAAATGCTTGTTTCATATGTCGGGGCAATATGATTGGGACCATGTTTGTTTGCTCTCGGTTGTTGAGATGGTAAGACTTGAAAATCAAATCCATAAGAGAAAGTATTAATTAAATTTCCAATATTCCGAATGCCAATAAATAATTAAATGTTGAGAATTTTGATGCTTTGTCCAATACTTCACATGGTATTATTGGTTTAATTTGAGCGGTACATGACGGATCGATCAAGTATTTTCTTGTCAAGATTCCTTCCAACTCCAATTCAATAAGGAGGGATGCTATGAAAGGAATTCAAGGAGTGTTTCACAATCTTATGAGGACCGTCAAATCTACGAAGAAGCACTATAGGAGTTTCAACCAATGGGCGGACTGTAAAACGGGCACTCGAGTGTAATTCTCTTCTCAATCCGGATAAGGTAAATTGACTTGCATATCATCTTCATACCATTAAGGAATTTAAGGATTTATCTTTCACTTTAGGGTATCTAGTAACCCACTTGAGTGTATTGCTTTGGTATACTCGTAGAATCGTCAAGTGGAGCTTCAAAGGGATCCTTCCGAGACAGCTCGGCATTTTGAAAGAACAAGATAAGAAGAAACAAAAACTTGAGCAGAACACTAGTGCAAATATGCGTGGTAAACAAGTCGCTAAACCAACCAAAGACGTGTCTCAAAGTGGAGAGGCTCCTAAAGAGTATATTCATATGAGAGCCAAAAGGGCCAAGCTACTAATAGTCACGACCTTGCGTAAAGGGTACATCCTTTGATTACATAATAAAATATAAAATATTGGAGTTTCTTTCTGTTAAACTTAGTGGCTTGCTTTCAGGTGAGAAGGGAAAAGATCAGTGAGCGGATGAGATTGCTTCAAGAACGTGTTCCTGGATGCAATAAGGTAATTAGAGGAAGCCTAGTTCATCGATTAAGCCCTGTTTTGCAATCTATAAAGACCAATACTGATTTGTGGTATTATACTTTATTGTAGATCACGGGTAAGGCAGTAATGCTTGATGAAATTATCAACTATGTGCAATCACTGCAACAGCAGGTCGAGGTATGCTACTTTATGGCGGTAAAATGGAGGCATTTTAATATTTAATTTACTTGTTTAATTCGCTATTTAAAATTGTGAAGGAATTACTTTTGCTCGAAAAAAAATCATCTGGCACTTTTGAGGAGCCAATTTTAATATTTTCTAATTTCTATCTCGACTTGCAGAAGATAAGCCATGTCCCTGGTCCAATAGACAAAATTAGTAGATCTTGTCAGGACAAATGTTTCTTTTTGATATTTTCTAATGGTTCTAAATTAGAAGAATCATCTTTTAATTCATAGTTAGTCTTTATTACTAGCATAGTCCTATTGCTTGGTTTTGCATGTTTTTCATATTTTGACCAAGTCTGTACTTGTTTTCTGTTACAGTTTTTGTTAATGAAACTTGCCACAGTTAACCCAGAACTGAACATTGATATAGAAAGGATTCTATCAAAAGATGTAAGTTAATAGGTGAAGATAGTGCTCATATTTTGAGCTGTTCATCTAATGCTTTTAAATGTTTAGGGTACAATATGAATTCTTAGTTATTTTCTATGTAGATTCTCCATTCACGCAGTGGTAGTGCAGCTACTATAGTATATATTTGCATGCCAATATTTATCATCTTTACAGGTTAAAGAGCCTATTCTTCAGCATGTGAAGCGTCAGAAATCTCTAGCTATATATGTTTGAAAGGCGTAGAGTGGATCTCGCAACTAGATGACCTTTGTTCGGTTATGTGACCATACACTAGTGTGGAAATGAGAATGTAAAGAAGCAACTTGTTTAGACCATTTGTGACGGCTTACATTTTCTTTGTAGTCTTGCTGTTGTCCTGTTGGCGAATGCTATGATTCTTCTATATCTTCTTATTCATGGTTATGGATTTACTAATTGGAAATTGATTTCTGCATGCGTTTCTCACTGATCCGAAGATATACTATAATCTTGTCTTTAAAATTATTGTTTTACTGATATTACTAACTCGTGATACTATAGTAATAGTAATTATTGACACTAAAGTATTACTATTTGTATTCTATTGACATGTAATAATTATTTGTAAATACTGTTACAAGAGTGTCACTATATTAGTAATACTATAGTGATACGAACTTTTGACACGTAATAATTATTAGTAACTTCTATCACTATAGTGTCATAAAATCTGTAATACTATAATAATAGTAATCTCACTATTTTTCTGACTTCCAGATCACTGACACTATTAATAAGTGTCACTAAAAGTAATTAGTGACACTATTTTAGTATCACTAAAGGACATTTTTTTAGTAGTGTGAGTCTGGTGTCAAGTAAGGCTAGTCTAGCAATTACTAGCAATCCTTTCCGTCCATGAAGGGTAAGGATCATGCGAATTGCGCCTATATGGATGTGGGTAAAACCTATTCTTTTTCAACTGGCAATGAGTTCAGAAGGGATTTCAAGAGTGACGTACTAGAATTACGAACACATATGATATAATAATATTTTTTGGCAAAAATTTTCACATAATGAAGAATTAGAATTAGATTCTATAAAACACCAATAACTAAAATTGAAAGATTTTTTTTTCACTATATTTATTTTTGCTTTGCTTTTTTTTTAAACACTGAATAACTGAAAATTGAATGAATTTAGGGTAAGGAATTGGTAAACTTTTACGAATTAAAGGAAATAAATCACAAGGATACAAAATTAAGAAACCCTAAATACTGTTCATACGGCATTGTTCAAGATATTTTTTTTTAATTGAAATAACAAGACACAAAATCTAAATAAGGATAGGCAAAAACCTGATTAGAATCTATTTTTTTGATACCAACTGATACGAACCCCGCAAAGAACTAACGAGACTTTAATCAAATTAGGCTTTAAGATCATTTTTAATTTCATGAATTGAATGGAACCGTGACCCTTTGCTTAATAAAGCAAGAACCTTGGTATACGAGGACGCCACAATCAGCTATGGTGGTCCGATTGATAAGTCAAGGGTTGAACGCCACGAAAATCTGATAAGTTCAAAGAGTTCGTTTAAGAACTAAAAAGATTTATACTCTCAAATAAATTACATGAAAAACTTCTTCATTTTTCTCTTATTGAATGTGAATATATAAATAGGTTACAAAAATCCTAATCGAAAACAAATCCTAATCCAATTGAAATAAGAAAAAAATCATAAATAAATCAAAATCTAATCTAATAAAAAAGAAAGAATCCTTAATAAATCATGATCTTAATCTAACAAAAAAAAGAAAGTATCTTAAATGGCATATCTTTCATCCTTAATATGTCGATTTCATGGATTTGATTAGTCATAAAATTTAAGAGCTTGAATCACGCATTTATTAGTATGAATATATTGTGAGATTTCTTTAATAGGCCTCCATGAATTCGATTGACCCCAAGTTGCTTGAATTAGCCCATTAAGTGTTTCTTTGAATTTCTTTGCACGAGCTATTGTGGCGGGTCCGACGGGAACTTACATATGATCTAAACATGCCTTATTCCATATGCTTGTCAACCCTTATCCATAATCTTATCACAGGACCCCCACTATAAGATGAGAACGTCTTTATTTAGAGTAACCCCATTAAACAGAAGAAAAAGCAAAAGTAAAGACACACTTATTAAAAACTTTTTAAGAATGTTGAAGATAGGCTATCGGCTATTCTAAGACTGGACAAGTTGACAATATTACTGTTGACCTCATCGAACATGTGGTATTCTATAGATACTAGTGAGTGGCAGTGAACTTAGTTGATAAGATCTGGAGGATGCTCAATTGTGTAGGCGGAAGAAACTGTTGTAGTTGGAGGATGGCATGATTGGGTGAAGAAAAGAGTAAAGTCTTTGTAAGGATCTTAGGAATCCCGAAACATGACATTGGTATAGTCATGACATTCTTCTTTGAATAGAATGCCATTGGATTTTTCTTCTATAGAAGGGACTGTGAGGAGTTCATGCTGTGGACTAAGAGAAGTGTGTTGCAGATCTGTGGGTGTTGGAGGAACATGGTTTAGTTATAAAAGGAACTGTTAGAGTTCTCATATAGTAGTTGGGTCATACTGGAGAGGGAATGGATGGGGAAGAGTTTTCCATTCATAGGCATGGTCTTAAGTCCGAATAGGTTGGTTCGTTGGATCGTCGGAAATAAGGTCGATGAATGATAAAGACAGTTGTGAACTATCATTTTCATGATCGTGGATTTGAGGGAGGTGAAGTGGCTCAGAAATTTATTGAGTTGTCGTCTCTACCAAGTTAAAGGAGAAAACCATTTAAACATGGTCCATGAAAGAAAATCGGCCATGGTTGGGTTATTGAGGAGAGCCTTAGTTGCCCATATAGGAAACACAAGCTTAGTAGCATACAAGATAGTGAAACACCAGAGATACAATAACTCATCTTCTATGATGTCCTTTGCTGGGTTAAGGGTAAAACCAATGAGGAAGTTGTGTTCAGGATGGAAACTGGAAAATCCTATAGGTTGGGAATGATAGATGTTTGTGAAATACCTGAAAAGGAAATTTTTGGCAAAGTCTTGGATTTTATGGAGGGAATGAAAAGTAAGGTTCATGAGAAATAACTTTTTTGTTAAGGCAGAAGTTGGAAGAGAAGAAGCTATTACTATAACAAGGAAAGAAGAGGTTGGTGTAATGAGAGTTATATTTGAAGGTGCTCTAGTGAGGGGATAAGGGATGAAGTTCTTATCCCCTTTTATATGCTCAACTGTAAAATCATGCCGCACAAATCAGTTCTTGAGTCTGAGACGTTGTTTGTCTGGTAGTGATTTATTTTTAAAGTTCAAGATTTTTGGAAAGCATGAGTTGTCTAATCTCACCAGAAAGTTGTGTCCAAAGAAGTGAAGTTCAAACTTTTGGATTCCGTTCTTCACTGGCAAATTCTCTTTGTAAATCATGTGGTAATACTTTTCAGATTCTTTGCACTGTCCACTGGCGTGGGCACAATAATGCTCTGTCTCATTAATTTCTTCAAGGAGGACTGCTCCCCAATATTCGTCACTTGCATCTGTCTGTAATATTCGTCATCTAGATGTCAATATTTTGAGTGGGAGAGGTTGTTGAGCCATCTATTTTAGTTTTTGGACTGCTGTTGTCTGAGTAGGGCTCTATGGTAGGGCAGTCTTCTTTAGAATCAATAAAAGTTGGCTAGTGCGGTCCGCGATATGTGGGAGGAAATTACGGAGATAATAAATGATGCCAAGAAACTGTTGTAATTGCTTTCTGAACTACTGTTGATCTGGAATGTTTAATAATTCTTGGGCGATGTGAGGCCTAGGATGATATTTTCCATCTTTTAGAATCATTCTAAGAAATTAATCAGTTGTGCTGTCTAGGATGCTCTTCTTTACAGATAACATAATCCAACACTTATCCACGAGCTGGTTAAACATGGAAAGTAATCTCATGTGTGCCTCGTGATCTTTGGAAAACAGTAAGATGTCATCAATATAGATTATGGCACTATAGAGGATAGGCTCAAATATTCGAGTAATTGCTTTTTGAAAGAGTGATGGTGCCACCTTTAGAACAAATGGCATGACTATCTATTAGTAATGGATATTAAGAATGCAGAAAGCTGTTTTGTATCATTCTTCAGGTTGAATGCCAAGTTGCCAGAAAGCTACTTTAAGATTAAACTTTAAAAATACCTTAGCATCCTTGAGATAAAATGAACAATGAATGAATCTTTGGCAATGGAAACTGATCATCTACTAAGAAACAGTTAAGGGGCTGAAAGTCAATTACTAGCCTCTTTTTTCCCCGAACAATCTTAGACCTCTTTTAATCCCTGAGATAAAAGTTGTGCACATTCTTCAAGGGCTAACTTGAGATCAGAAGGAGACATTCTTGGATGTGTGGCTTTGGTTGGAAATGTTTTCATTAAGCTTGAATGGAAGCTTAATAAAGAATTGGTTGTTTTTCCACAGAGGAGAAGGATGAATAAACTGGCTATAAGACTCAGGACATAGAACAACAAACTTATCTTTGAAAATCTGATAAGGAGACTGAGCATCTGACAAAGCATAAAGCCTTAATTCATCAATGTATGGCAAGAACATATATTTGAACTTAATTCCGATAGCCATGATTTGTAATTAGGATATTAGGTGACGAATGTCAAAACCAATCTAGTAGATCCTTATTTGGAAGGATAGAACTTACTAATTTTGTCCAAATGACACAGTTTTGAAAAAATTAGTTACCAACAGTTTTTTTGGTAATGAGGGAAGTATTAAAATTTTTTTCGTTTGTAGCTTTGAAGTACTCAGTATGTCTTTCCCAACAATGAGAAGGAAGAATGTTAGGATGAATCATACTTTTTCAAGAACCAGTATCAATGAATCCAATGGCTGGTAATGGTTTGGCAAATTTGAAAGAAAGGATGTGGATACTGGACGGAAGGAATGGGTATTTTAGAGGAGAAGCCATTTGAACAACATTTATGATTGAAATAGTATCATTATCAGAGGTTACCTCATTTAAAGCAAATGCTGTATTTTCATTATGAGCTTCTAGTTCAATGAAAATGGACTCCACATCATCTGAATCTGAAAGTAGAGATGCTTTTTCAAGATATTGGATTAGGCAAACTACTTTGGCTGACTTGTTGGGACAATCTCTTATAAAATGTCCATATTTTTTACATTTGAAACATCTAGAATTTTTTATTCTGTGCATTCGAGATTGATCCTTTTTCTTAAAAAACCTAGAAGTCTTTCTTTGCTTAGAAGAAGATGATTTGGATTTGTGACCATATCTGCGAAAAATGAACTTTTTTCTTGGAAGGTGAACAAGTGCAATCCTTGTCTTATTTACACTTGATCTTGAGATATGGTTTTTTACAAGCTGCTTTGAATGGCTGCTTGTTTTTCATTAGATCTTTAAAGAATTCTTTTTGCTCACACAACCGTGCAAGACAGTTAACTGCAAGCTGGTAAATCTTACTAAGAGACATGTCAGCTACGTTGAGATGATTGACATTTATCTGCCTCTGAAGTTCTGGTTGTAGCTCTTTCGGAAGAGAGCTTGTAAAAAAGGGTAGACATTCTCTTGTAGTGATAATCCAGATCTTTTTATTGTAAAAAACAACATTTCATCTCCATATACTCCTAGCTAGCTAATTCAACTGAAGTAGTTTGATCATCAAGAAATTGATCATAAATGAGGCCTAGGGTTGTAGACACCTCTGGGAATCGGAAAAATTATAGCTATCTGTATAGGCCTAAGCTTTCGAACCAATCTCTAAGAGATCCAGTAAATCTAGAACTGAATTCTCAGAGAATCATGACTGTAATAGCTCCTGGTTGAAGCATCTGGACATCAATCTTTGAAGCAAATTCTTAGAATCTTGCTGGCCATCTATTTTTGGGAATATCATCAAAAGTAAACCAATTGTTACTTGTCGATTTTGAACTATAGTGTGAAGATCTTGGGGGCTGATCCTTAACATTTGAATCTCTATCTTCTGGTTCATCAACGAAAGGGAGACCCCTTATAGGATCATCAAATGAAGGCGTACTGGTAGAAGGTTCCACCATGAGTAGCCTAAAGATATTTACGAACTCAAATTTTGAATCAAAAGAAGTTTATGATTTTGATTTTAAGTGAGATTTAATTTCTATTTCTGTTGCCTGTGAGTCTACTTTCTGTTTAGGATCAGGTTAGATTAAATCTTTATCGGTGGGTATGGCTGGTGATTGAAGAGATTCAGTAATTGGTGCTGGAGAATAAGCTTGAGAACTAGTTGAAGGTTTGTGAGATGTTGTCTAGTGTTTTTTAGGCCATGTCTGAATTGGTGTTTGATATAGTGTATGGGTGAGACCAAAGGTTGGAAAGGTAAAGGAGGAGACTTGGTTAATAAAGGTTGATGTTTCTCTGCATTAGTTCTATTAAGGTCTTCTTTAAGCTTTCTGATCTCTACTTCTTTTTGGTTGAACTCAGGACCCCAGATATAGTTCTGGATCATAGATCTGAGATCATGGTCAAGTTGAACAACTCTTCTTTCTATGTCAACATACATCTTTTCAAGCTAGGTAGCAATGAAGTCTACCTTGAACAGTCTCAAAAGGTTTGGCAATAGCATCAACCTTGGTATGGATTTGTTCTAAGGATGTATTTTGAGCTCTAGCATTTTGAGATTGCCAGCTTAGAACAGTCTTAAAAGGTTTGGGTTCTTCAAGTTGGCCAGATGGTGTTATTAGTCCATGCACATAAGGCTTGGTGATGACCTTAGATTGTGGTCAGTATATTTTTCAAGTGAAGGAAATTCGCTGTTGTAAGAACTTGAGGAAGATGAGAATATCATACAAGATTTAATCAAGTGAGATTAGCTTTCTAGGATTAATCTTTCTTTTTTGAGGGTTTTGAGGCCTTTTTGGTATATGGGTAAAGGTGATTTGGAATCAGGGTTGTCAGGAGAAAAAGGTTTGTAGGTCTTACAGGTAGAAGATGTTTTGACTAACTTCTTTCTCCGACGTCGTAGGACATCTTCTTTTTCATTTAAAAGGTCATCCGTATAAGGACAACCTTCTTTATACATCCCTGCTCTTGGAACATCCCATATGAAGTGACCATCAAGTCTGGCTGGATATATTGGATATCCATTTTTATTAACAGCATGGATAGGTATCTCCTTTTGGGCTGTAGAAACAATGGTTATCATGCTTGTATAAGAGAAAGAAATCCTAGAGGTTTGTCTAGCAGATAGTGGTTGAACAGTTATTCTGACTATGCCATCTAATTAGTTCTCAAACATGGCATCTGACGTTTACAGAGGCTGAGAATTCTCATGGAACTTCTCATTGTTGGACAACCATTCCAAAGGCATCAATTTTTAGAGTTCATGACGTGGAATTTGTCTGGGTATTTGGATTATAGATGGTGTTGTTTCTATGTCTGCTAGAACCATCGAGGCATCAGATGTGGTATGGGGTATTGGCAAGTCCATTGCATAGTTTTGAAGACGATAGACTAGTTAGTGATGAAGGGCAGCTGTTTTTGAGGTAACTGTTTGTTCTGCACCCTGGATCTGGATTTAAACCTTCAGTGCTGTAGGAAGGTTTGAATCCTGAAGAGATAAGTAAAATTTTGGATAGAAAATGGGTAGGACACTTCCTGCATATGAGTTGTTAGAACTATACCAACAACAAGATGTTGGTAATTCTTGAATCTCGTATCTCAGCAGAGCTATTCGAAGTTATAACAGCAAGCCTTTCCTTCCATGAACAAGTAAGGATGAGGCGTAACACCTCTAAGATGAACGGTTGTGTAACCATCTCTTTTCAATTGAGCAAAAATTTCTGAAGGGATGTCAAGAGTCACATACTGCTCAGCTTGGGTAGTTGAAAGGGCACACTAATCAAGGCAGGAAGATTGTACATACTCTTTTGGCATGAGTCTTTTTGTATTAATTAAGGTTCTAATTCCCCTAGTGAGAGAATTACTTCTTTTGTTCAAATTATAAGGGCTAAGTAAAGGCATTGAAGACTCAGTAATTTCGGCAGATTCTGGGACATAAGTGTATTCTATAAGGTGTTATATTTTGGAAGCTGTGTGTTTAGAACAAGACTTTGGAAGAGATAGTATAGAAGAAAGAGAGATTAGAGAAAGATCAGAAGATTGAGTTGAAGAAGGTGAAGTTGAAGCCATGATGTAGAAGTTGTTCTCTCTCAGTAACCAGAAATTAAGATAACATTACAATTTACCACCTCAGGCAAGGAAAACACGGGCTCCGATACCAGTCGGATTGAGTACGTGGCCAGTAGCCCATATCCCCTGGTTTCCAACCAATATACCCAAACCTAAAGCACCAAATAACTAGAAACAAAGAGACAACCATCTCCACATACCATCTAATTTGATCGCTAGTCCGTCAACTTTTTGTTTGATGATTAACACTGAATTTCAAGAATCTCTAGATACCTATTTCTCAACACTTAGTTGGGAAGTAGTTATACTGAAACCTTAATAAAGTAAGTAGGCATTTGGACAATGGTTGGTGAGGTTCTGTATCAGCCAAAATCATGATTGTATCAGAGGAGTAGTTGGGATTTGCAAGATCCATGGCATGGCTTTGCAAACGATATACCATATGATGATGTAACGTAGCAATTTTGGCACTAGTTACTTGTTTAGCTCCTTAGATCTGGACTTGAAATTTCAAGGTTGTTAGGACATTTGGATCATTGAAAGAAAGTTAAAATTTGAGTAAAAGGTGAGAAGAACACCGTCGACTGAAGAGTGGTCGAGATCGTACCAATTAAAGCATGTTGGTACTCTTTAAACCTAGTGTCAAGCAAGACAAGTCTAGCTGTGACTGGTAAGCCTTTCTGGCCATCAAGGGTAAGGATAAGACAAACTGCGCCTATATGAATATGGGTGAAACCCTCTCTTTTCCAGTTGGTAGCAAACTCAGGAAAAATTTCAAGAGTAACATATTATTCTACAGAAGTGGACTAAAGATGATATTGATCTAGAGAGGAAGACTGAACATACTCTCTAAGACTAGGTCTGTCATGCTTAATTAACGTTTTAATAGTAACAGAAAACTTTCTCTTATAAAATTTATAAAGACTAACAAGAGGAAAACTAGACTCGATAATTTGAGCAGACTCTAGAATATACGAATATTCTACAAGGTTTTCTATCTTGGAGGACAAGTGCTTAGTACAGGATTTAGGAAGAGTAAGAGTAGAAGAAAGGGAAACAGGAGCGAGAGGTTGAGACAAAGATCTTGGCATAGATGAGGATTTTATGGCTGTAAAGGTTCTTCTCTATACTAGATTTGGTTTCTAACGATTATCCTATTATCATACTATGCTCAGGAAGAAAATAAGCAGGCTCTGATACCATGGCATGGTTTTGTAAATAATACACCATTTGATGATGTAATGTAGCAATTTTGGCACTGGTTACTTATTCAGCTCC
Organism: Murraya koenigii; assembly: GCA_025617385.1. NCBI lineage: Eukaryota > Viridiplantae > Streptophyta > Magnoliopsida > Sapindales > Rutaceae > Murraya > Murraya koenigii. The sequence goes on from CM046812.1 coordinate 21,472,921, forward strand.
TTGGATCTGGACCTGAACTTTCAAGGTTATTAGGATATTTAGATCATGGAGAGAAAAGGTCTATCTCATCTAGTCGGTCTTCTTCTTGGCATTAAGAGTTGTCAGTACTGAAAAGGCCTTGGTATTACCATTGGGAAATCTAGGAGGGCAGCTCGCCGTAAGGAATCATGGTTTAGTTCCGGTAGTCTCATATATCTGGAAGGTGGTTCAATGGACATTAGATACATGATCACATTTGTGCTTTCAGTGAATCGTAACAAGACTGAAGAACTAGTAGAATGAAGTCTACTTCTTATATCAGTAGGCTCAGTTTACTCACCCCACCAAGTGGACGAGGAAGGGGCTTTAATCCAACCTTCTTTCTTGAACTTGCCTAAAGCCTAGAACTCATTACTGGCCAAAAAACTCTCCGATATGCGTTACGGACATAATTAATTCAAAGGGTTACCTTGAAGCAGCTTCACATGTCATACCTTTTTCCTTCCTTACTCGCTCTATTTTCATTCAGAACCCAGCTTCACCATTCTATCTCACTCTAGCCACCCTGATGGAGAAGAATAGACCACCTTCTATAGGAATCACTTCAAGACCTAGAAAAATAATGTAAATATCGAAGATCCTTTAATGAGAACTTCATGGACAATAATTGACTGAACTAATTGATAAAAGTTGGATTGGACTACTGCCGGTGATCAAAAGATCATCCACATAAACTAGGAAATAGGCTTAAATTCCATTTTGATCAAAAGACCAAGTTGGTCTCATAGTTGTGCCTTCGCGCAGGACATGTTGATCACAATTTAATTAATACGAAGTATGGATCATCTAGTGGTTCATTCGCTCTGCTAGAGAGAAGAAAATGTAGAAAGCCTTCTTGCCGAGGCGGTGCTCAACCAAGTAACAAATTACCACCCTAAAATGTAGCCACTCACTTGTTTGGCTCAGATGCAGACTTTTTCTACATATTAGTAGAAGTTCCATATCTTTGGTTGGCTCTGGTTGGGATATCAGCCAGCTTGTGTGGAATAGGCACAATTGTAGGGATCAAGGGGCATGCCTTTGTGGAGAAAGACAAGCTGGGCACTCGGAAAACATATCGATGGGTGTATCGAATGGTAGTAGGAGACACCATGCTATTTAAAGGAAACAATAGCCATGTTAGGATCAGTTGGCTAGAGAGAGAGCGTGGCTATTCATCTTCCGGGGAGGCAAAGTCGTCCCTCACTCGATCAAACCCTCAGTTCGGAGGTATCATAATCTTTTGGCCGTACAACTCTGTGACAACCCAGCCCCCCCGACAAAGCTACATCTAATGGTGAAAGAGAACGACCCGCCATTTCCTCCTTGACATCAATAATCTTTTTATCCCACACAACATCACAAAGCGAGGTCGGTGAAAGCATCGAGTCCACTCGTCATATGATTGTTGGTCCCATAACGAGCAAGAGTGCTCTACTAGTAACTCGTCCTATAATGTTTCTAATTTAAGTACTTTTGACGTAGGTGAAGATTTGAGGACAAATCCTTTTCAAGGGGAGGGGAATGAAGAGATTATGTATAAGGATGGCACAAGCACATGGGATAAGACATATTCAGATCCTATACAAGTTACCGTCGGACTCGTCACAAGAGCTCATGCAAAGAAATTCAAAGAAGCACTTAATAGGCTGATTCAAGCAACTTGGGATCAATCCAATTCATGGAGGATTATTGAAGGAATCTCACAAGATATTGAGACCAATAAATGCGTGATTCAAGCTCTTGAATTTTATAAGCAATCAAATATATGAAATCGGCGCATTAAGGATGAAAGATATGCCACTATCTTTTTAGATAGTGTTTCCACTTTTAAAAGAGGCAACAAATCAACTATGTTGATTTTTATTTAGTCATCTAAGATATTTTCTCTGTTTTCATTAGATTAAGATCCTGATTTATTAAGGATTCTTTCTTTTTTATTATATTAGATTATTATTTATTTAGGATTCTTTTCTTACTTCAATTGGATTAGGATTTGTTTCCAATTAGGATTTCTTGTAACATATATATATATATATATGAGAGAGAAAGAAGAAGTTTTTCATGCAATTTACTTGAGAATATAATTCTCTTTAGTTCTTAAACGAACTCTTTGAACTTATCAGATTTTCATGGCGTTCAACCCATGACTTATTAATCAGACCATCCATAGCTGATTATAGCATCCTTATATACCAAGTTTCGTGCTTCATCAAGCAACGGGTCGAGGTTTCATTCAATTCCTGAAATTAAAAATGATCTTGGAGCCTAATTTGATTAGAGTCTCGTTAGTTCTTTACGGGGTTCGTATCAGGAAGCTTCTCACGTTACTTACACTTGTAGGACTCGACCATTCTTAGATTGCACGTACCTTCTCTTCAGGTGCAAAAGGTACATTTCTTCAAATTAGCAAATAAATTTTCTTTCTTAAGTATATCTAAAACGTATTTCAAACGTATTCCATGATCATCCAAGTTTTTGCTATATATGAGAATATCATACAAATAAATAACAACAAACTTAGCAATAAAAGCCTGCAAAATATGATTCATAAGTCTCATAAAAGTACTCAGAGCATTAGTCAAACCAAAAGGCATAACTGACCTTTCATACAAACCATATTTTGTTTTAAAGGCAGCTTTCCACTCATCTTCTTTTTTCATTCTAATTTGATGATATCATCTAGCCTAGGAATGGGATGTCGATACTTTACTATTATGTTGTTGATGGCTTTACAGTCAACGCACATCCTCCATATCCCATCTTTCTTAGGAACTAGCAAAACCGGAATTGCACATGGACTCATGCTTTCTCTCACGTGCCCTTTTTTCATCCACTCATTAACTTGCCTTCGAAGCTCCTTTCTCTCCTCCGGTTTACTCATATAGGCTAGTCAATTTGGAATGGTTGCACTAAGAATGAAATTAATTTGGATTGGAGGTAATTCATGTGGTGTTTCCTCAGGAAAGACATCCTCATAATCCTGCGAGAGAAAAACAATAGAACTAGGCAAGATAAGATTAAGCTTATTAGTGTTCAGAAATACCTCGTTGTACGTAAGTACAATCAGCCATAAAAATTCTTTTTTTTTTTCTCTCTAATTTTCTCAAAATTGCCTCAATTTCTTTTCTTTTTCTCTCTCTTTTTGCTCGGCATCTATATGATTTTCACTCTTTTGTTCTTTCTTTTTTTTTGTTGATCGCTCACTTTTGTAAGCTTACTTGGTCTTTATAAACCTGTTTTGGTGTTAATGAAGCAAGAGAGATCTTGCGTTGATTAAACTCAAACGAGTACTTGTTGGTAAAACCATCATGCTTCACATGTCTATCAAATTTCCAATGACGCCCAATGATACGAACCCCATCAAGAACCGACGAGACCCTTATCAAATTAGGCTCCAAGATAGCTTCTAATTTCAGGAATTTAATGGAACCACGACCCGTTGCCTCATGAAGCAAGAACCTTAGTATGTGATGACGCCATAATCAACTATGGATGGTCTTATTGATAAGTCAAGGGTTCAACGCCACGGAAAAATCTGATAAGATCAAAGAGTTTGTTTGAGAATTAAAGAGAATTATACTTTCAAGTAAATTACATGAAAAACTTCTTCTTCTCTCTTATTGAATGCGAATATATATTTCTACTTTAGTAATCTGTTTAGGGATTTGGACTATGGTTGGTGAGGTCTCTGTGTCAGCCAAAATCATCAAATCCTAATCTAATTAAAATAAGAAAAGAATCTTAAATAAATCAAAATCTAATCTAATAAAAAGGAAAGAATCCTTAATAATTCAGATTTTAATCTAATAAAAAAAAGGGAAAGTATCTTAAATGACTAAATAAAATCAAAATAGCTGATTTCTCGCTTTTTAAAATTGGACGCACTATCTAAAAAGATAGTGGCAGATATTTCATCCTTAATGCGCCGATTTCATGGATTTGATTCCGTCAATAGGCCTCCATGAATTAGATTGATCCCAAGTTGCTTGAATAAGCCCATTAAGTGCTTCTTTGAATTTCTTTACACAAGTTTTTGTGACGGGTCCGACGGGAAATTATATAGGATCTAAATATGCCTTATTCCACATGCTTGTATCATCCTTATTCATAATCTGATCATTCCCCTCCTCTTAAAGAGGATTTGTCCTCAAATCTTCGCTTACGTCAAAAGGACTTAAATCAGAAACATTAATTGTAACACTTACATTATACTCACCAGGCAAATCCAGCTTGTATGCATTGTCATTGATCTGTTCCAAGACTTGGACAGGTCCATCCCCTTAAGGTAACAACTTGGATTTCCTTTGTTCTGGAAATCGTTCTTTGCGCATATGTAACAACACCCAATCGCTGTCAAAGACTAACTTGTGACGCCCTTTGTTCGCTTGCTTAACATATTGCTCTTTATCGTAAGTATGATAGTATAAGACTGCTCGACTTAATTTCTCATTGAAATAAGTAATTGGTCATCCCTCTTGCATAAGAACAGCTCCTATGCCAATACCTACAGCATCATATTCAATTTCAAGCATTTTGTTAAAGTTAGGGAAGGATAATAAAGAGGCTTTGGTTAGCTTTTCTTTGATCATTTGGAATGCCTTCTCTTGTTCTTCTCCCCACTAGAATCCAATGTCTTTCTTGATTACTTCAGTAAGTGGTGTGGCCAATGTACTAAAGTCTTTCACAAATCGCCGATAGAAGCTAGCAAGTCCGTGGAAGCTTCTTACGTTACTTACACTTGTAGGACTTAGCCATTCTTGGATTGCACTTACGTTCTCTTTATCAACCTGTATACCCATTATGTTGTTGATGGCTCGGCAGTCAATGCACATCCTTCATTTCCTATCTTTCTTAGAAACTAGCAAAACTGGAACTGCATATGTACTCATGTTTTCTCTCACGTGCCCTTCTTCCATAAACTCATTAACCTTTTTCCATCACTCATTAAGTTGCCTTTGAAGCTCCCTTGTTTCCTCCGAGTTACTCTTATAGGCTGGGCGGTTTGGAATGATGATCGATCCCTCAGATTTGAGGTAATCCATGTGGTGTTTCCTCGGGAAAGACATCCTCATAATCTTGCAAAATAGAAACAATAGAACTAGGCAAGTTAAGGTTCAGCTCGTTAGTGTTCAAAAATGCCTCTTTGTACAGAAGTACAAGCATTGGCTGATTTGAAAAAAATACTCTTTTTATCTCACTTGCTCTTGCATAAAAATTCTTTTGTTTTTCTCTTTAATTTTCTCTCAATTGCCTCAATTTTCTTTTCTTTTTTTTTCTCTCTTTTTGCTCGACATCTCTCTGATTTTCACTATATTTTTTTCTCTCTTTTTGCTTGGTCTTTATGGACTGTTTTGGTGTTAATGGTCATTAACTTGCCTTTGAAGCTTCTTTGTTTCCTTCATATTACTCCTATAGGTTGTTCATTTGGAATGTTTGCACCAGGCACGAAATAAATTTGATGTTCGATCTCTCGGATTGGAGGTAATCCATGTGGTGTTTCCTCGAGAAAGACATCCTCATAATCCTACAAAAAAGAAACAATAGAACTAGGCAAGATAAAGTTAAGCTCATTAGTGTTCAAAAATGTCTCTTTGTACAAAAGTATAATCATTGGCTGATTTGAAAACAATGCTCTTTTTATCTTACTTGCTCTTGTATAAAAATTCTTTTGTTTTCTCTCTAATATTCTCTCAACTGCCTCAATTTCCTTTTCTTTTTCTCTCTCATTTTGTTCGGCATCTCTCTGATTTTCAGTCTCTTTTCCTTTATTTTTCTTTCGGTTGCTCTCCCTTTGTAAGCTTACTTGTTCTTTATAAACCTGTTTCGGTAAAACCATCATGCTTCACATGTCTGTCGAATTACCAAGGACGCCCAAGTAATAAGTGTCCAGCTTGCATTAGTACCAGATCACATAGTACTTTATCTTTATATTTACTGATCTTAAAAGACACTAGTACTTGTTTGATCACTTTCACCTTGCCACCGTCATTCCACCACTGCAGTTTGTATGGCTATGGATACTTAAGTGTTGGAAGCCCTAACTTCTCCACCATGATAGTACTAGTAACATTGGTACAACTTGCCCCATCAATAATCATACTAAATACTTTTTTCCTGAATATAGCACCTACTACGATAGATGTTTTCCTGTTGCACTACTTCATGTTCTTTTACTTGCACACTCAAAGGTCTCCTAGTTACTAAAGTTAATTCATCAGGGACTACATATTCTTCATCTTCAACATCCTCTAATGATGACATCTCATTATCTTCCGCCTCATCATCGGTTAAAATCTCACTATTATCTTATAACATCATAACTTTCTTATTCACACATTCACTGGCTATGTGTCCTCTGCCATGACATTTAAAACACTTAATATCACGATTCCTAATAGTGGGTGTCACAATGTTACCTTGTGAATTAGGCTAGGAGGGCTCGGATCTTGGTTTAGGTGCAGTAGATGCTTGTGGCCTCTCGTCTCATTTTACATAGCTAGGCGGCTTCATGGAGTGGAACTCAAGCTTGGGGTTGCATGGGTGTTACCATTCCTCTTGATTTGCTGCTTAATCTTGATGCCCTTGTGGACCATCTCCTCAATCTCCACATAATGTTGTAACTCAACCATATTTGTAATCTCCCGGCTAAGGCCATTCAAGAATCATTCTATAGTAACCTCTCTATCTTCCTCCACATTTGCTCTAATCATGGCAACTTTCATTTCTTTATAGCAATCCTCCACACTTTGGCTACCCTAGGTAAGACTTTGCAATTTTTGGTACAAGATTCGGTAGTAGTGGCTAGGTACAAATTGCCTTCTTATCAATGTCTTCATTTTATTCCATGTTTCAACAGGACGTTCTCCATTCCATCTTTTAATTATAACAAACTAATCCCACTAAGTAATAACATAATAAAAAAACTTAATCACGGCCAATTTTACTTTTTTTTTTGTCTCAGAATAATTGTAACAGTTAAATACAAACTCCATATTCTTCTCCCATTCAAGGTATGCTTCAGGATTAGATTTTCCTTGAAAAGTTGGAATTTTCATCTTTATGCCACTCACACCATCATCTCGATGCCTAGCTCTTCTATAATTACGTACTGAATCCTCCCTTTCACCATACTCATCCCCATAATAATCACCAACCTCTTCTCTAGCTAGAACTCTCTCCCTTTTCTGTGCTTGGGGAATGCGTTGTGGTTGTCGTGCATGTGCATTCTCTACTTAATCCAAACGCTCATGTATGTGCTCTAATTCAACCCTCATTAGTTGTCTCATCTCACCCATCAACGCTTGAACTTGAAAGTTCTGAATAGTTGGTTGTTGATCCTCTACATTTTTGCTTCGTTCTTCGTCGCGAGACATAGTTGAAATCTGCAAAAATAGATTAGAAATAATGTGGAAAGGACTTCCCTTCACTACTTTATATGTTTCACTCAAGAGAACGGTTCACTCAATTCCACTTGTGTTTCACTCAAATTTATTGGCTTTTACCCTCCAATACGCTTACACTCTCTTGCCTTTTCCCACTCGTAATAATTCTCTCTTAGTTCTTATAAAACTAATCAAACCAATATCAAGATTTCAGCAGCAATTCACAAAGACTATATTAAAGAGATTTGGGTTTGAAGGGCGAGAACACAACGAACACGTATGATTAGGTTTTGGAAGCACAAAATAGTAATATTTTTTGACAAAAATTTTCACAAAATGAAGAATTAGACTTGGATTCTATAAGACACCAATAATGGAAATTGAAAGATTTTTTTTTCACTATATATATATATATATATTGCTTTTTTTAAATACTTGAATAACTGAAAATTGAAGGAATTTAAGGTAAGGAATTGGTAGAATTTTACGGATTGAAAGAAATAAATCACAAGGATGCAGCACTTTTCACGATTTTTTTTCTTTTTTGAATTGAAATAAACAAGACACGAAATCTAAATAAGGATACCTGATTAGAACCTTTGCTCGATACTAATCGATACTGAACCCGCTAAGAACCGACGAGACCCTAATCAAATCGAGGCTCCAAGGTTGTTTTTAATTTCAAGAATTGAATGGAACCGAAACCCCGATCATACGTGTTTGTTGTGTTTTCGCCTTTAAAACCCGAATCTCTTTCATATAATTTTTGTGAATTATTGCTGGAGTCTTTTATTGGTTTGATTAGTTTTATAAGAACTAAGAGAGAATTATTACGAGTGGAAAAAGGCAAGAGAGTGTAAGTGTATTAGAGGGTAAAAGCTAATAAATTTAAGTGAAATATGAGAGAAATTTAGTGAATCATTCTCTTGAGTGAAACACGTAAGGTAGTGAAATCAAGTCCTTTCCACATTATTTCTAATCTCTTTTTACAAATTTCAACTATGTTTAAAGAAGAAGAACGAAGTGCAAATGTAGAGGATCAACAACTAACTATTTAAATTTTTCAAATTCGAGCCTTGATGGGGGAGATGAGACGATTAATGAGGATTAAATTAGAGCACATACATGAGCGTTTGGATCAAGTAAAGAATGCACGTGCACAACAACCACAATGCATTCCCCAAGCACATAGAAGGGAGAGAATTCCAGCTAAAGAAGAGTATGCAGTCCTTGATGAATTAACTTTAGTAGTTAGGAGAACTTTGAGTGTGCAAGTAAAATAAGATGAACTAGTGCAACGGGAAAACATCTTTCATACTAGGTGCTATGTTCAAGAAAAAGTATGTAGTATGATTGTTGATGGGGGAAGTTGTATAGATGTTGCTAGTACTATCATGGTGGAGAAGTTAGGGCTTCCAACACTTAAGCATCCACAGCCATATAAACTACAGTGGTTGAATGACGGTGGTGAGGTGAAAGTGAACAAACAAGTACTAGTGTCTTTTAAGATCGGTAAATATGAAGATAAAGTACTATGTGATGTGGTACCAATGCAAGCTGGACACTTATTGCTTGGGCGTCCTTGGCAATTCGACAGACGTGTGAAGCATGATGGTTTTACCAAAACAGGTTTATAAAGAACAAGTAAGCTTACAAAGAAAGAGCAACCGAAAGAAAAAGAAAGAAAAAGAGAGTGAAAATCAGAGAGATACCGAGCAAAATGAGAGAGAAAAAGAAAAGAAAATTGAGGCAGTTGAGAGAATATTAGAGAGAAAACAAAAGAATTTTTATGCAAAAGCAAGTGAGATAAAAAGAGCATTTTTTTCAAATCAGCCAATGATTATACTTCTGTACAAAGAGACATTTCTGAACACTAACGAGCTTAAATTTATCTTGCCTAGTTCTATTGTTTCTCTTTTGCAGGATTATGAAGATGTCTTTCTCGAGGAAACACCACATGGATTACCTCCAATCCGAGAGATCGAGCATCAAATTTATTTTGTGCCTGGTGCAAACATTCCAAACGAGCAACCTATATGAGTCATATGAAGGAAACAAATGAGCTTCAAAGGCAAGTTAATGAGTTAATGGAAAAAGAGCACGTGAGAGAAAGCATGAGTCCATGTGTAGTTCCAGTTTTGCTAGTTTCTAAGAAAGATGGGACATGGAGGATATGCGTTGATTACCGAGTCATCAACAACATAACGGTAAAGTATCGACATCCTATTCCAAGGCTAGATGATATGCTTGATGAATTGCATGGTTTTTGTGTATTTTCTAAAATTGATCTGAAAAGTGGATATCATTAAATTAGAATGAAAAAAAGAGATTAGTGGAAAACTGCCTTTAAAAAAAAATATAGTTTGTATGAATGGTTAGTCATGCCCTTTGGTTTGACTAATACTCCAAATACTTTTATGAGACTTATGAATCATGTTTTGCAGGCTTTTATTGGCAGGTTTGTTGTTATTGATTTTGATGATATTCTCATATATAGCAAAAACTTAGATGATCATACAACACATTTCAAAGTGGGATACTAATGGTGGTGGTCGGAGGTCTCAACCAGAATGTGATTGACAAACTTGGAGCAAGCCGTTTAGATGACACTTCATATGTAGAAGCCGCTTAAGTTGGACGAAGAGGATCTATCTGATTAAGGTATTCATGATAAGTAACGAAAGAAAATATGACTGGCAATCAAACACACTTTAATATAAAATAAACAATTTCGAACAAAAGAATAATAAAATAAAATGAAATTAAATCACCGAAAAGAAATGGAAAGATCTCAATTCAAATCTAGTGGGTCACTCAAATTGATTTCGGTGACTTCGTCATGTGGTTGGTGCTTTAGATATGGCTTTAATCTTTGACCATTAACTTTGAAAATGACACCGTTCTTTGGATCCTTAATTTCAATTGCTCCATGTGGAAAAACAATATGAACAAGAAAGGGGCCAGACCATCGAGAACGTAACTTACCTGGGAACAGATGCAATCTAGAATTAAATAAAAGCGCTTTCTGACCTGGAGTAAAAGATTTTCTCATGATTTGCTTATCATGAAAGACTTTCATTCGCTGTTTGTAAATCTTAGCATTTTCGTATGCTTCATTGCGAATTTACTCAAGTTCTGCCAGCTGTAATCTTCTTAGTCAAAATTAAATTTCTTGATGGCCCAATATGCACAATGCTTGAGTTCAACAGGTAGGTGACAAGCTTTCCCATACACCAGCTTATAGGTTGACATCCTAATCGGGGTTTTAAAAGCTGTTCGATATGCCTATAATGCATCATCGAGTCTCAATGACCAATCTTTTCTGTCTGACCTCACTGTCTTTTCTAATATGTTCTTTATTTCCCTGTTGGAAATCTCAACTAGGCCACTAGTTTGCGGGTGATAAGGTATGGCCACTTTGTGAGTAATGGAATACTTTTCCAAAAGAGCTTTGAATGATTTGTTACAAAAGTGGGCACCACCATCACTGGTTATTGCTCGAGAGAATCCAAAGCGTGAAACAATGTTGCTTTTTAAAAACCCAATTATTACCTTATGGTCATTGGTTCTGCACGAAATGGCTTCTACCCACTTAGATACGTAATCGACAGCAACCAATATGTACTAATGTCCAAAAGAAGGAGGAAATAGTCCCATGAAATCGATACCCCCGTACATAAAAAATTTTGACTACCGGAATAGGATTTAAGGGTATCATATTCCTTCATGTAATGCTTCCCATACTCGACATCCATCACATGAAGAACAAAAAGTGTAAGCATCTCGAAATAAAGTTGGCCAATAGAAACCACATTGTAAAACTTTAGTAGCTATTTTCTTAGCACTAAAATAGCCTCCGCACGCTTGTTCATGACAGAATAAAAGGATGTTTTGAAATTCATTTTCTCGGACACATCGTCTGACGATTTGATCAGCACAATACTTGAACATATAAGGATCATCCTAAAAGAAATTATTTATTTCCATAAAAAATTTGGCTTTGTCTGCATACCATAGTAATACTTCCACACTCATCAATTGTTCATCTAGAAATGATTCATTTAATGGTAATGGATATGCAATTGTATTAAAATTGAGGCGAGAGAGATGACATGCCACCACATTTTCTGTGCCTTTCTTATCTTTAAACTCAAGGTCAAATTCCTGTAAAAGTAACACCCAATGAATTAGTCTAGCTTTTGCATCTTTCTTTGAAAGAAGATGTTTAAGAGTAGCGTGATCTGTTAACATAATTATTTTACATTCAATGAGATATGATCGAAATTTTTCTAAGGCAAACACTATTACTAGCATTTTTTTTTCAATGGTTGAGTAGTTCAACTATGCATCATTCAATGTCATACTAGCGTAGTAATTGACATGGGGAATTCGATCAACTCTTTGTCCTAATACTGCTCCTACTGCATAATCAGATGCATCACACATGAGCTCAAAAGGTAAGTTCCAATTTAGGGGCTGAATAATGGGTGATGATATTGACAGATCAATCGATGAGGTCAATGCCTTACTTGATTCAATACCATCTATAGACACCAACAAACACTACTAAAAAAATGGCCTTTAGTGATACTAAAATAGTATCACTAATTACTTTTAGTGACACTTATTAATAGTATCAGTGATCTGGGAGTCAGAAAAATACTGACACTTGAATGTGGTGTCAGGGATTACTATTACTATAGTATTACAGATTTTATGACCTCATAGTGATAGAAATTACTAATAATTATTACGTGTCAAAAATTCGTATCACTATAGTATTACTGAACTCAATATTTTTAATATTTTTTATATTAAAAATCTGAACTCACTATAGTATTATAGCCTTAATATTTTTAAAATCTGAAAAATCAATTCTATATATTAGATTTTAAAAATAATTATAAAAATTATAACAATAGCAAATCTCGAACTCAAACATTTCATCAAGTACTGAAGCCCTAGCCCAACAACATCACTCACACTCACACACTCATAGATCATCATGGTCCCTCAATCTCGGTAGTTGATCCGATCTCACCACAATCTCCGCCTCCGATCGATGTTCATCAACATCAAATCTAGGGATTTCCTCCTTAACCGCCACCACCGCCATGTCATCCAAGATCAATCATAATCACCACCACCACCGGGAGAACAAAACCAGCGGCGGATCTTTGCTCGTCACCGTCCCCATCTCGTTGACTTGTGGCACATATTTGTTTTCGAGTCCGACTTCCACCGGACCTTGTAAATTATTTCATACATCATTAGCATCTCTTGGGTCAACTGGAAAGCCTTTCACGAATTTGAATCAATTGAGCAAAAACCTTCAAGTGCAAGGAAAATTAGTCAAAAAATTATCTATATTGAAGGAAAAACTGAAAATGGAAAGTTCTGGAAAGTGAAAACTAGTATCTAAATGACATCAAATGTACCTAAGCATGCCAAGCATAGCGAATTAATGATTCGGTCTAAAAAAACTAGTGTTCAATCAAAGAATCCTTAAGAACTCAAAAAGAAATGCTGAAGCAATTCATGGCTTCATGCTAGCTACGACTATAATCTAGAATAGGCAAAACAATGAAACAAGTACCTATAAGGGTGCATTGTGAAGATATCTCCTCTCATAAAAACCAGTCACTTGGTCGACCACGACCACATAATGGCTCGGCTCGGTGGGATCCTCATGAGGCAGGCGGGAGTCCTCTCCACAAGGCAAGAGTCCTCTCCACATTCCTTTGTACTTTAACTCACCCCTACCTCACTCTGTGCCATCAGCCTTGTCTTAACAACATCAAAAGGGCCAGTGCATACTGCTAAAACTTAAAATTTTCCAACACCAGATCTGTAACTTTGAAAAATCATAACAATTCATGCTTTAAGAATTTTTGAACATGAAACATATCAGCTGAAAGCTCAGAAAATCTAGTTTAAAACAATATAACTAGTTACACATGAGTCTAGGTAAATCAAATGATATTCGATGTAATATCCACATCTGCTCCAACATCTCGGGATTACTAACAACATCCAAAGGTTTTACAATTTCACATATGATCTTGACTTAAATCAATATTAACAATTTTAGAGGATTGAAAACTAACGAATACAAACAACATAAATATGCAACATTTTTCTTCCAAACATCACCTTTGTACTCACCTCTCGCTACGTGAGTATTATCCAAAGCCAAGAATCCAACACGTAGTTAAAAGAATTTGTAGCGCCTAACTTGAATAATTCTCTTATCTGCACTGACAGATAACACAATCTGCTCTGCTGCATCCCAATGAACTCCTATAGCGGTGAAGAAACTACAGAGCTGCAGTTGATCTAATTCTTTTAAGTCGGTTTCGTAAATCTCTGCCAACGTGTCACTTTCAGCCACCTCAGCATCAAACAAGCTCAGCACATTTGCTCAAGTCAATAGGATTTCAGCAAATAATCTGCCAATCTCAAGCTCTATTTACAGCTACATTCAAATTCTAGCCAATTCAAGTGTCACATCAAAATCGACAACAAAAATGTTTCTTGTTCGTCGATCACATATCAGCTTCCACATACATAATCAAAATTCAAAACAAACAAATGATAAAAGCCAATAAGTATTGAGAGGTGAAAAACTTATATTAAACAACTTAGTAAAACACGCTGTCTTACGGACCTATTAACATGCTCCCATCACCGCCAAAGCCGCCTGAAAGGCGATTAAAATAGCATATCCGTTACAATTACATAGAAATAGTAATGACAAACAATTAATGATTTCGAGATCTTGACACACGATTCAACCAGACATACATGTTACAAGTAGAATGAAATAGCAATGACAAACAATCAATAATTTGGGATACTAACGTACCTTCTAGGATACATTCCAGCACTGGTAGGGAAAAGATCGCTACCACGACTTGGGTTGATAGGAGGAGCAGAATTCTACAAGACAAGTTACCACGCGAGTTACGTCTCTTGGGTTAGCATAGTGAAGTGGCGATCAAAGGGAGGAGTTGCCAAGGAAAACAAATGATGGAATTTTAAGAAACACAAATATAATTATTCAATCCAAGCCTAGAGAATCAACAAATCTGGTTGGTTTGGCATATGAGCATTCAAACTTGCTATTTAATCAACGAGACAAATGCAGAACATAATATATTTATACATCAAAATAGAAACATCAAAAAGACAAGTTCATTTCTCTACATAAATGCCAAAGTCCTCAGAAGCAAGGAATTTGATCTTTTTATATTTATAAGCTAAACAGACATAACTTCATTTTATCAAGATAAGTCTTGAATAAAGGTTACAATTTGGTATCGCTAGAGACCATTGCTTTGGCCCCTACTCCGAAATGTCATGGCAAATTTACAACCAAGCCGCAAAAGCCTCATCCCTTGGAAGTTAGAACGAAACAAATGTTCGCGATGAATGCAGACTATCACTACCCATTTTCAAGATATGAAAGATTATATTGGGTACTACTACGAGTAAGGCATTGATATACCAAATAAGACTCGGAGACTACATTATTCCATGCCGGTCCATCATCAATTACCATAAATAGTTTCACTCGGTGAACAACGAGTTCATGATAATTGAAAAAATATTTAATGCATCATATGATGAATCGATAACAATAGCAATGTAATAATTCAAGTCCCACGAAGATTAGCTTTTCGATCAAGAATGGGATTCTACCGAAAACCCCTTCGGACTTACACCTCCCACCGACTTATTCGAAGCGGTAGCGTCCCACCGCCTTGTTGGACCACCAACGAAACCCTAGCCCTCATCAGCGCCTCTCTGTGCCAAGTGGCTCTCTCTCGATTGCGGCAACCTCGGCACCTCCAATTGGGATGTCGTCTCCTCCGCTGTCTCAGAATCCACTCACGGAGCTTCAAGTCCTCCATTCGGTCTGGTCATAAGATTGAAAAGCTGCAAAGCGGTATCGAGCAGGTGATATGCAAAGCGAAAACTCTAAAAGAGAAGATAAGAAAGGGAAGGAGAAGAGAACGAGTGGCAATTGCAGAGCGGCATGCACTTGACCATATCTTGAACGAGTAAGCACCGATCTGGAGGAAGAACGAGGAGGCGGCGAGGGCAAAAAGAGATCGGAGGAAAAGGGAGGAAGGAGGTGGATTCGAGAGAGGAGGATAGAGAGGAGAGGAAGAGGAAGAGGACGAGCGGACTTGGAGGGAGGCGAAGAGGTGGACGGGGGAAAGCATTGAGAGATGGGTGAGACTTAGAGAGATCCAGCATTTAGGTTTTTTTTATCTTTTTGTTATTATATTTTTGTTTTTTAAATCTTTAAAATGAACGAATTAAGTTAATTCAACATGGCTCAATGGTCTGGGTTTTGAATGTTAAAATTTTAAACTTTAGAAGTCTCGAGTTCGAGTTGCAACTAAAACAACTATTAATAAATTTTTTTTTATCTCTAATACTTTAGCGTCAGTGATTATTGATATTTAATTTACTAACACACTAGTATCAATAACCTCTAATACCTATTTGTTAATAGGTGCATTTGTTCACAATTACTGATACTTTTTGCTAAGTGTCAGTAAACTAAGTGTCAGTAAATGTCATTTTTCTAATAGTGAAATGGAATTTGAAAATTGAACAACTAGCACCATCGGGGAAGAAACTCAGCCTATCATCAGAATCACCACCAAAACTCGAGCTTAAATAGCTACCCAACCCTTAGAAATTTGCATTCTTAGGAGAAGAAAGTACCCTGCCAGTAATCATTTCGTCAACCCTAAATGACAAACAAAAAGGTAGTTGTTAGAAGTTTTAAGAAAACACAAGGAAGAATTAGGATGGACCATAGCCAATATAAAAGGTATAAACCCAGTGTATTGCATGCATTATATTCATCCATTATATTCATCTTGATAAAAATGCTAAATCGACTAGGAAAATGCAACGTCGGTTGAACCTTAACATAAAAGAAGTTGTTAGAACAGAAGTCCTCGAACTATTAGATGCAGGTATCATTTATCCTATTTCTGATAGTTCATGGATCAGTCCTGTACAAGTTGTTCTAAAAAGTCATGAGTCACAGTAGTTACCAATTGATACCCACTAGAGTAACTACAGGGTGGAGTGTATGCATTGATTACGGAAAGTTAAATTCTGTCACACGTAAAGATCATTTTCCTTTACCATTTATTGATCAAATGCTTAATAGATTAGCAGGTCATGAATTTTATTGCTTTTTAAATGGCTACTCCAGATATAACCAGATTCCCATAGCACTAAAAGATCAAGAGAAAACCACTTTCACTTGCCCTTTTGGCACTTTTGCATATAGGAGAATGTCATCCATATTATGTAATGCACCTGCCACATTTCAATGATACATGTTAAACATTTTTTCTATTATAGTTTATGCTTCCTTAAAGTCTTTATGGATGATTTTTTTGTTTTTGTAATTTATTTGATTAATATTTACATCATTTAACACTAGTTTTGCAGATATATATAAAAAATAATTTGGTCTTGAATTAAGAGAAGTGTCATTTTATGGTAAAACAATGTATTGTTTTTTGTTACACCATTTCAAGCAAAGGTATTGAGGTTGACAAAGCCAAGGTGGATCTCATTTCTAATCCTCCTCCACCTAAAACAGTCAGAGAAGTAAGATCTTTCCTTGGGCATGCTGGCTTTTATAGACGTTCATTAAAAATTTTAGCAAAGTCTCTAGACCCTTATGCAATCTACTTGCTAAGTATGTACCTTTTGTCTTTTGATGATTTATGTCATAAGGCATTTGAAAAACTAAAGCAATTGTTGAAATCATCACCCATCATTCAGCCCCCAAATTGGAACTTACCTTTTGAGCTCATATGTGATGCATCTAATTATGCAGTAGGAGCAGTATTAGAACAAAGAGTTGAACGAATTCCCGATGTCATTGACTACGCTAGTATGACATTAAATGATGCACAGTTGAGCTACTCAACCACTGAAAAGGAAATGCTAGCAATAGTGTTTGCTTTAGAAAAATTTTGATCTTATCTCATTCGATGTAAAATAATTGTGTTTATCGATCACGCTGCTCTTAAATATCTTCTTTAAAAAAAGATGCAAAAACTAGATTAATTCATCTGGGTGTTACTTTTGCAGGAATTTGACCTTGAAAGGTGAACAAAATGTGGTGGTAGATCATCTCTCTCACCTCAATTTTAATACAATTACAGATCATTTACCATTAAATTAATCATTTGCAGATAAACAATTGATGAGTGTAGAAGTATTACCATGGTATACTGATATAGCCAATTATCTTGTTACAAGCCAACTTCCAGAGCATTGGACCAAGCAAGACAAAGTCAATTTTTTATGGAAATAATTAATTTCTTTTGGGATGATCCTTATCTGTTCAAGTATTGTGCTGATCAAATTTTCATACGATGTATCCCACAAAATGAATTTCATATCATCATTTCATTTTGCCATGAATAAGCGTGCAAAGGCCATTTTAGTGCTAAGAAAGCGGCTACTAAAGTTTTACAATGTTGTTTCTATTGGCCAACTTTATTTCGAGATGCTTACACTTTTTGTTCTTCATGTGGCAGATGTCAGCGTATGGGAAGCATTACACGAAGGAATATGATGCCCTTAAATCCTATTCTGGTAGTCGAAATTTTTTATGTGTGGGGCATTGATTTCATGGGACCATTCTCTCTTTTTTTTGGTCATCAG
Organism: Murraya koenigii; assembly: GCA_025617385.1. NCBI lineage: Eukaryota > Viridiplantae > Streptophyta > Magnoliopsida > Sapindales > Rutaceae > Murraya > Murraya koenigii. The sequence goes on from CM046812.1 coordinate 21,491,037, forward strand.
TACATAATGGTTGTTGTCGATTACATATCTAAGTAGGTAAAAGTCATTTCGTGTAAAACCAATGACCATAAAGTAGTAATTGGATTTTTAAAAGTAACATTGTTTCACGCTTTGGATTCTCTCTACCAATAATCAGTGATAGTGGTGTCCACTTTTGTAACAAATCATTCAAAACTCTTTTGGCAAAGTATTCTATCACTCACAAAGTGGCTACCCCTTATCATTCGCAAACTAGTGGCCAAGTCGAGATTTCCAACAGGGAAATAAAGCACATATTAGAAAAGACAATGAGGTTAGACAGAAAGATTGGTCATCGAAACTCGATGATGCATTATGGGCATAGCAAACAGCTTTTAAAACCCCGATTGTGATATCACCATATATGCTAATATATGGGAAAGCCTGTCACCTACCTGTCAAACTCAAGTATCGTGCATATTGGGCCATCAAGAAATTTAACTTTGATATGCAGTAAGCCATCTCTGAAAGAAGATTAAAACTGGCAGAACTTAAGGAAATTCACAATAAAGCATACGAAAATGCTAAGATTTATAAACAGCAAATGAAAGTCTTCCATTACAAGTAAATTATGAGAAAATATTTTACCTCAGGTTAGAAAGTGCTTTTATTTAATTCTTGATTACATCTGTTCCCAGGTAAGTTACCCTCTCAGTGTTCTAGACCCTTTATTATTCATACTGTTTTTCCATATGGAGCAATTGAAATTAAGAATCCACAGAACGGTGTCATTTTCAAAGTTAATGGTAAAAAATTAAAGCCATATCTAGAGTACCAACCACATGATGAAGACACCAAAATCAATTTGAATGACCCAGTAGATTTGAATTAAGACCTTTCCATTTTTTTTCGGTGATTTAGTTTCTTTTTATCATTTCATTTTACTATTCTTCTGTTCAAAATTATTTACTTCCTGTTAAAGTGTTTTTTATTACTAGTCATATTTTCTTTTGTTACTTATCTTGAATACCTCAATCAGACAGATCCTCTTCGTCCAACTTAAACGACTTCTACGTGTGAAGTGTCATCTAAACAGCTTGCTCGAAGTTTGTCAATCACATCCTGTTTGAGACCTCCGACCACCAGCATTAGTATCCCATTTTGAAGAATTAGAAAGAAAACTTAGGGAAATCGAAAGTGATATCTATGAAATCCAATTGGAACTTGAGGTAAATTGAATAAGAGGACGTTTGTAAGTAGTTGTTTACTAAAACACATTTTTTTTACGTTGTGTATTTTTATTTTCTTTTGTTTGCTTTCATGTGTCACTTGATTTCACAGTCTTTATTTTATTTAAGTGTGTTTTAATTTATTACCTCAATTACGTGGCGGATAACTGTACTCCGTGACAATAAAAGTCGGTTACTTTAGTTTCCCATAATAACTGATATTCTGAGGAGATGAAATGGATAAAAACACAATTTTGGCAAAGCTTCACAAATGATTTCCTTCAATTCCTTAGAATGCTCTCCTTACAATCTATAAAGCTCGGTCCGAATGCATGCGATTATTTATGAGAAATAACATCCATTCTGACATCTAATAGTTTATTAAAGCCAAAGTACAATTGGTAGGTGAGTTACCTCCCAAATTTAATTCATATATGCTTGGTTGTGGTAAAGGAAACTATTCAAGAAAACGAAGAGCTCGACGACTTCCAGTTGCTTATCATAAGTGTGCCAAAATGGAATGCAATAAAGAGAGGTGTACTTTAGGAATGGTGTCCGATAATGAGGAAGACGAGATTTAATTCATTAGGAATGGCTTGAATAAAGAGTCATTGGATAATATCCTTTTGTCTCTTGAAACGTATCCTAGTGGATACGTACAGAGAGCAATTCTCCAGTTATGGCCATTATTCTAGAAAGAACATGCAAGATATAGTCTTGAGAATCTGACTATAAACAACCCTATTTGCCAGTTTATAAAAAATTGGATGGAAAGCCTATCATTGACCCATAGAGAGCGTTCAAGCTGTTTTTAGACATAAAACCAAAGGAAGATGTGAGCTATAATCACAACTGCCAGTACATATCCTTTTTCTTTACTATTATTTTATCATTTTCATTATTGTTTTATCTTTTCATGTTGTTTACTTTTTGCTTTTGACTTTAAAGCCACAAATTTCACGCGTCATTTAAAAAACGCATCACTTCTTTTACAACTGTGTGTCATTATGGTTGTTACCAAGATCTTTAAATATGAGTTTATTTTGTTAAAAAATCACAAGTTGTTTGTTTTTATGACTATCTCAATGGCAATACCTTCAAATACACAATTTAAGAACATTTGTGTGGTTCTGGGTTTCACTATGTAAAGTATAAAGAGTTTGTTAAGGTAGCAATAGATCTTGATCGAGTCTTAGCAGAGTAAAAAATACACTTAGTATATGAAAAAGGTGATCGAGGGTTTTCAAAACTTATTGCAGAAGCTGCCTACAATAGAGGAAGCCACGTGCTAGGCATCATTCCGAAAGCCTTAAGACCTCTTGTAAACATGCCTGACCCACCAATTGGAGAGGAGTTAGTTGTTTCTACCATACAAAAAAGACTATATGAAATGCTACATCATGCTGAAGCTTTCTTTTTCTTGTCAGAAGATCTTCAACTTTAGAGGCATTATTTACATTTGCATCTTGGACCAATCTGAGCATTCATCAAAAACTCATCCGTTTGTTAAATGTTAATAACTTTTTTTATGGCTTACTTGCATTTCTTAACCATGCAATAAAAAATCTTTTCATTCTGTTAACAATAAAAAAAAAGTTTTATTTATGCCCCTACTACTAACGTGTTACTTGATCTTTTACAAACTTATAGACCAGAGCCAGATCCTAGGACCTATCATTTTTTTTTTGGAGAGTGGCAGAATATTAGGGGACTAAAAACCGTGCACACCGTACATGCATACACACAGAGTGATAGCCCTGATGACGTGTTCCAACCAATCAGAGAGTGCCACGTGGCGTAATCCTGGGCGTTCGAATTATTTTCATCGGATGGCCATGATTTACTCGTTGTATCTATAAACAGAGGCTCCCCTCCTAATTTGACACCCCTGAATCTATTTTTGGGCTCTATTTTCTGTAATTCCTTCTCCATCTTGTATTTTCTATGTATTTTAATAAAATTTATATTTTACCCCTAGTTATAAAATAAGTAGCTAATTTATTTCCAAGCTTGGGTTAAAGGTAAAGTCTCAACATGATCTATAAGCTTAATTTGATAAGTTTATTTTCACTTTCTCTAATTTATTTAAATTTTTTTGACTTATTATAGAGAGATAGCAATAATCTTGTCTAGATATTGCACTAGTATAACGGCTCCCTAGTGTAAGATTATTACTATTTGACATGGTGAGTACTTTACACTGAATTTATTAGAGAAATAACCTCCGTTTAATTTATGTGGTAGGTCTTGACTCATTTCTGACATAAAAATTATCTAGGTTAATTAGTGGAAAGCCTTGCCACCTTGTCGATAGTTACATTATTATTACTTGGCACAGCGTGTTCTTGATACCACATTTAACATAAGATTATTCTTCCTGGCACAATGAGCGCTTGATGTCATATTAATTAGAGTTAGGTTTATGAGAAGTGGAAATATCCCCTCATAAATTAATTGGACTTAAAAAAAAAAGAATATTAAGCCCATGGTGAAATATTGAGTGTGAATCCTAAGGCCCAAGCATTTTATTGCATTAATCAAGTACCAATTTATTCTTTCTATTTTAATTTCAATTTTAGGATATAATAACTAATAAATTTCACAAAAAGCATAAATAATAAAGAATAATAATAACTTTACATAATTAAAGTCCACCTCCTCGTGGGATCGACATTCGTCACCATTAATATATACTTCAATAGATTCGTGCGCTTGCGAGTTCAATAAAATTTGCACAACAACCCGTCTTAGGTGATTTTCAATCTACACCAATCTTAGGCAAGGGTAAAGTTTTTCTCAAGTTTACATCTAGGAAAACCTTCTCATTAAGTAATGTACTCCATGTTTCAGAGATCAGATACAATCTAGTGTCTGTTTATATGTTGGGCAAAGTTGGTGTTAAGGTGTCCTTTGAGGGTGATAAAATTGTAATGATAAGAAATAGGATATTTGTTGGGAAAGGGTATTGTTCTGGAGAACTCTTCTAACTCAATGTATTCAATGTCATAATAAATGTACTCAATGTATTCAATGTGACGTGTGTGTGGAAGCCAAATCTACTAAAAAGACATATAAACAAGTTCAATATAAAGAAAATGAACTTCTCATTTTAATTCATAACGACCTTAGTGATTTGAAACAAATCATGACCAGAGGAGGTAAAATGTATTATATTACTTTTATTAATGATTTATCAAGATGTGAAAAAATATATCTATTGAAAACTAAAGATGAAGTAGGTGACAAGTTTTTGATATATAAAAATGAAGTGGAAAATTAACTTAATAAGAAAATTTAAAAATTAAGAACTGATAAAGGAGGTGAGTATGATTCAATCATTTTAAACTCATATTGTGAGAGTCATAATATCATCCATGGAGTAACACCTCTCTATTCACCCTAATCGAATGGTGTAGTGAAGGAAAAATAGAACCTTGAAGAGCATGGTAAATGCCATAATAATAAGTTCTGAGGCATCATTGAACTTGTGAAGGCAAGCTATGTTATCTGATTGTCATATTCAAAATATAATAACTTATAAGAAAATAGGTAACACACTCTATGAATTATAAAGAAGTTATAAGCCTAATTTGTCACACCTCAAAGTGTGGGGATGTCTTGCTAAAGTTCTCAAACTAGATCCTAAGAGAAAAAGATCAGGGGAAAAAAATCAACTATATGTTTATAGAGCTTGCCCACAACAGTGCTGCTTATAGGTTTTTATTGTTACAGAATGAAGGTACCTCATTTGAAGGTAATACCACCACTGAGTCTATGAATACTGAATTCTTTGAATCTATTTTTCCTAAAAAGACTAGCATTGAGAAACAATTGTCCTATATTAAGCCAATAATTAATATTTCAGACAGTTCAGATATTGAACTAAGGAAAAGCACAAGAATGAGAAAAGCCACTAATTTGGTGATGATTTATATGTCTTTCTTATTGAGAATGATCCTCAGATTTTCTCAAAAGCTATGATTTCTTGAGATGCATTATTATGAAAAGAAACTATTAATAATGAACTAGAATCCATGATAAGTAATCATGTATAGGAATTGGTTTACTTGCCCCTAAGTACAAAACCTATTGGGTGTAAATGAATTTTCAAAAAGAAATTAAAAGCTGATAGATCTATTGATAAATACAAAGCAAAATTGGTGGCCAAGGGGTTCATACAGAAGAAAGATATAGATTATTTTGACATATATGCTCCGGTAACTCAAATTCCATCCATTAGAGTTTTGATTGCTCTTAAAGTAATTCATAATATACTTATGCATCAAATGGATGTTAGAACTGCCTTTCTCAATAGAGATTTGGATTAGGAGATTTATATGGATCAACCTAAAGGTTGTGTAGCTCTAGGTTCTGAACATAAATTGTGCAAGCTAATTAAGTTTATATGGCTTAAAATAAGCTCGAAAACAATGGCATGCGAAATTTGATCGAGTATAGTTGTCTAATGGATATACAATTAATGATTCAGATAAATGTATTTATTATAAATTCATAAACACGAATATTTTTGTCATTATATGTCTCTATGTTAATGACTTGCTCATTTTAAGTTCCAATATTGGAACTATCAATGAGACTAAGGAGACACTTGCCTCTAATTTTAATATAAAAGATATGAAAGAGGCAAATATTATTTAAGGCATAAAACTTACAAGGGTTTGTGATGGTCTCGTGTTATCACAAGAATATTATGTTGAAAAGTTGTTGAGGAGGTTTGGGTATTATGACTGCAAGATAGTTTTCACTCTATATGATGGTAATACCCTTCTTAAGAAGAATGTTCAATATAGTGTTGATCAAGTGAGATATACCTAAATAATTGGTAGCCTAATGTACTTGATGAATAGTATATGACCTAACATCGCATACGCTGCAGGAAAATTAAGTAAATATACTCAAAATTCAAATAAGGATCATTGGACTACAGTAGCCAGACTGGCTAGATATTTGAGAGGTACCATTAATTTGGATCTCTGAATTAAATGAGATCAAATATACTAGTAGTTATATTTTCACCTAGAGGTACGGTGTCTTAGAAATCTTCTAAACAGACGTGTATAGCTAATTACTTTAGAAAAAGCATGTTTTGGGGTTGAGTGCTTAAGAAACCTCTAGGCAAAGCTTCCTATTTTTTCTCACTTTCTTACTATTGTGCAAATCAACTGCGATTATCAAGCCACTATTGTAACAGCTAGAAGTAAAATATATAATGGGAAAAGTCAACGCATATATTATTAAGCAGCTGCTGGAATCTAGTGCTATGAGCCTAGATTTTGTAAGGTCATAGTTAAATTTAGCCAATCCTTGAATTTGGCTGATCCTTTGACAAACCCACTAAACAAGGGTTTAGTAGAGATTACGTCAAGGGGAATGGAACTACTATCTAGATCAAAAGATAAGAGTAATGGTAACCCTACCTATGTAATTGGAGATCCCATGAAATAGGTTCATAATGGTAAAAACAAGTTACTTGTTGTCTTGTAGCACTATCGATATTATTTATTCATATTTTTATTTAATAAAGATTTTCTTTATTTATGAGTCCTCCCTATGACGAGATAGTGTTTATTACAGTGAATTACATAGCCCATGTTTTATGTATGGTGGTGTGTCTAAGCTGCATGATACACTTTATGGAGGTTCACCTATATAAGTGTGGAATTGGATCAATTCCTATGAGAGTTAGAAATGCTTTTCTAGAGCAATCATGAAACTAAAGGCATAAGGCCATTAAAGTGCCAAGCCGTAGAACAACAAAACTTTGAAAGAGTTTAATATAAACTTCTAGTCCTCTGCTTCACATTAAAAGAATATTAAGTTTCACCACATTTCTGTGAGAACGACTAGCTATTCAATGGCTGATTCATAGCCTAAAGGTACCATTTCATATGCATTAAGCTCTATGGAGTATGATGAAGATGACAGATATTGAGTATTTTGAAATTTTTGGGAGATTGTTAGACAAGTGTATTGATATTTCAAAATATCAATATCCCACATTACTTAGGCAAGAGAGCTCAAGTTGGTTTATTAATAGAGGTCAATTTTGGTGTGGTAACAAACCCATTAAGAAGAGGTCAATGAGCATAAAACCAAGCCCGAGAGAGGAGCCTACCCTTGGAATCTATTAATTAGGGTGGGACCTCCCCAAAGGGTGACGTGCATGTGCACGGGCATGGCCACTTTTTAAGGTTTAACCCTTTTATTTTTAATTTTATTTTTGAATCTGAATTAAAATAGAAATTTGAATTCAAATGAAATCAGGATTTAATTAAATCCTTGTATAATAATAATTCAGATTTAAGGTGGAAAAGGGCTAGGACTTGTATCTATAAATAGACCTAGTTCTATTGCACAATAATCATCCAGGAAATTACTCTCAATTACTCTCTATTTGGTTTTCTTTGTTTTCCTTTATTATTGTGTGCTTGTTGTTCTAACTATTGAGTTGAAGTGATCAACGAGACAGTAGTCATTGTATCCTAGAGACAGTGCTCTTGCACACCTTGACTGTTCACTGGTGTTTATTCAAATTATCGTAGTTTTCTATCCTAAAATTTTATTATTATCTTGATTTATTTTGTTTTCTATGTTTTGGTTGCCGGGATGAACACTTCATTAATGAAGAACATTACGAGTGATTAAAAGATTACTCTCATTTTCGCCACCTTGTTCAAGCTCACATTAAAACCAATTCCTCTATAATTTGTCCCTTATGTGCATTTCTGTATGCTTCTCATTTGGTTGGTTGATGTTTTATGGTATAATATTTTTCAAATGAACTTTTTTTTTAGGAGTAAAAAAGGAAAGAAATAAAAAAAGAAGAAAAAGCTCTTGATTTTAAAAGCACTTTTCAGAAAAAAGCATTGTAAGTGCTTACATGGTTGCTTGTTTTATTAGTACCAGCCTAAAGTCCAATGTCTTTTTCAAAAGCACTATATTAAGCTTAAGCAAGTAATTTTCTTTTCTATTTCTATCAAACAATAAACAAAAGCACTTTTGGGCCTTTGGCAGTTTGGCACTTTGTAATAGTTGTGTGAATTGATGATGATTAGCTTAACTAGATTTCTAATGTTTCATTAAATTGGGGTCATGAGTTTGGAATTAAAAGTTTATGTCTGTAATTGCTACTTTGCTGGGTTTCAATTCAATGATCTCGCTAGCGTCATTGTGATCTACATCAAAGCATATGACTTCTATAAGTCCTCAGGTAGTTGGATTTAGTTTTCTTTTTAAAGTATGTTAGCAAGTTTTGATAGAACATTAGTGATAAGAAAATTGTATGGCAAGGTCTTAGAGCTAGGATGTAGGAACTCTCGGTTGAGTGAGAAACTGTACGATGATGGGATTACTAAGATAACATGCATTGATTTGTTAGCTTTGTCAACTATTGCAGATTGAGAAGGTGCATGAACGTTACTGATTGAAGGGATATAAATTGAGGTTTGTTTGTGGATTTGTGACTTCAGTATCTGTATTTTCGGTTTGCTTATCTACTTAAATGATTTTTTCTTTTTCTCATGTGATTGTGTTATATGGTTTATTTGTTCATCATATGAAATAATTAGCTGAAGAACTGATTTAAAAATGACTTGATAATGATTCAAATTCGTCATCTATGCTTGATAACAATTTTGCATATTGAACTTAGCAAAACATGATTTTTTTTTTTCAATGTAGTGTTAATTGATCTTCTAGTTTATGATTTGTGTTGACGTAATGAGCAGGGAAAGACGTGGCCTCTTATATATATATATATATATATATATATATATATGAGGGAAGAGGGAACTAAATTTTCCTCACTATCACTAGCAAAGCTGAATTTCTATTCATCATTTCTATATATTTGTCAAAAGAAATGAGAATTCTAAAAAAAATTGCCTTTAGGTTAGGGATTTATTATGGAAAGAAAATTAATTTCTCATAATTTTTACACTCGATGAATTGTGGGAATGGGAACAGAAGAGTTCAATTGCATTAAAAATGGTACATTTTACTCTTCTAACATTAATTGTTTTCTTCATTTCTAATCAAAAGTAAAGGTGTTGAAAGCTTACATGCTTGACCTGCCTTTTAGCAATGATTGTTTTGATGTGGTTATTGAGAAAGGAACTATGGTAAATAGACAACACATAATGATTTTCTTGCTACATTGAGAATTTTAATTTTGTTATTTCTAATTAAAAATATTGTATGCTATCATGATTGTGTACTTTGTTTTTAATTTTAGTCAAGTGAAAATATATGTGAATTGGATGTGAATAACATTTAGAATTTATAAACTACCACTCTGTCTTTGTAAAGTTTTAATTCTTAGCTGGAAATCATGTTGTTTGGGTAATATCGAAGCAGCCCTCCTCGAGTCCAACCTAGCGCGAGCAAAAGACCTCGAGGTCAATCCATCTCGAGCAGAGGACCCGACCACTAGCACAAGGACTGGTCAAGGTCGAGGAGTCCAAGACTGGTCAAGCCCGAGCTCACTCTTCTGCTTGAGGTATTGACAGCCTTGTCAAACCTAGTCAAGGTCGAAGTGTATTATGGTTGGTCAAAACTTGAGCATCCTCCTGCTTGAAATCTTCGAATCCCCAGCCACGACCTAGCAACACCAGCGACGGCACGAAGAGAAGACAAGATCCGAGCACTGCTAAATTGGAACAGTTAAATTCCCCCTTTCGACGATCCAACGCGCCGATCGGTGTCTGTCTGACACCCCATGTGATACGGCGTGGCCCCTGTTACCGATGGCCAACACACGTCCCCACAGTGTCATCATTTCACGCACACATGCCCGACACTATGATCAAGCCATGTGAACCCATGCCAACCAGACAGTCACGCATCCCTAGGGAATATCACGCTAATCCCGACTGTCAGAGGGTCCTAGGGGCCATGGACCCGAGAAATTCTGCTCCCGAAGAACAGAGGGCGGGAAAACGGAAGTATAACGGGTAAATTAAAGGAAAGGCAGGGGGTTCGAAGATTCTATACAGGTTCTTTTTTCTTCTTCTTCTTCTTCTTCCCCACTCTGATTTTTCTAGGGGATTGATTATTATAAAGGAAGGACAAAAAGACCCCTTCCATTCTTCCGGTCTCTCTAACTAAGAGGGATACAAAAAGAACAGCCCGATTACTAACTTGAGCGTCGGAGGGTTTTCGCCGGAACAACACCCGGTGACCTCTGACTCTGCTTTCTGTGAGTATTGGGATGTCATGAATGCGCATGTACTCAGCAACACCCGCTTGGACCTTAGACAGGTCAACCTTGGGATGTTCCTTGCCCAAGGCAAAGACGAGGCAGTCGTAGCTAAAAGCCACCCCTTCATTGTACTTGGTCGTAAGCTTATTTTCCAGAAAATCCACCTTCTCCTGGAGACGAGAAGTTTCCCCCTTCATGGTCTTCTCAAAGGAGAATCTCTAGATGTCCAAGTCCTTTCGAGCCTCGAGTAACTCCTCCCAGATAAGGGACAGCTCCCTCTTGAACTAGGTGGCCCCAGAGTCTGACATCATTGCCTTCTCCTCGAGGGTGGAGTTCTCCTCGCGAAGTTTCGCAGCTTTCTCATCTTTCTACTCAAGACTTTGCCTCAAGCTCTGGATTTCTGCTCGAAGCTGCCTCTGAGAATCTTAAGTCTTGGCCTTGAATCTGGTAACAAAAGCTGCAGTACGAGAAGAGAGGAGTTGGAGAGCACCGAACAACTCATCAACATCATAAGACTCCAGCCTATCTAGGAACCTATCGTTCATCTCCACCGCAAAGTCCTTAACGTAGGGATCAGCATGGTTAGACCGATCCTGCTCCTGCACGCGTTCAGATCGGGGCCGAGCCGGGGCTGTAGTCCTCGGACGCCTGGGAGGTGGACCTTCTTCTGCGCGCACTACCTCCCGAGCAAGAGGGGTAGCTCGAACTGGTGAAGTGGGGGTATCAGCTCGATACCTTTTCACAGAAGAGCTGCTCGCACCTCCCGCTATCTTCGTAGGCTTCTACATCATGTCAAGCACCCCCCTCATCCCTTCATCTGACACTAGGCCGAACTCAACAAAATTTTATGTTGTAAGCAGCTCCTTGCACGAGCTTGCATTGTCAAGTGCTGTGTTGACGCGTGCTCAAAGATCTTCCCCAATCCTGTAGGATGCACCCCAAGATACTGCAGAAACAATCAAGGCAGAATAGTGAGAACAGGTACGAGAAAAAGAAATAAAATGAAAATTCACTAGACAGGTGAACGACCTGGAGTGCAAAAATGACGCGGAACCGGAGGGATCCCAAGAAAGACAGTGCAAGATGCCCCAATCCCCTAACAAAGAAGAATTTGCTTTTCCAATTGCCACCAGAAGTGGGGAGATCGGTTATGGGCTTCTTACCCTTCAGACTAGAGGTAAGGTAGTACCAGCCAGCATCTTTTGGGCTTCATTTTAACTGGTAGAGATGCTTTATCTCCTCTACCAAAGGTTCGCCTAAATTGCACCACCTCCACAGCACATAGAGGCCAGACAGGACCCTCCACCCATTCGGGTTCAGCTGCCCCGGAGCCAACCGGAATCTAGATAAAATACGGGCAAAATATGGCTGAATAGGCAACCTGACCCCCCACCTGAAGCACTATATATGGAAGGTGGTATACCCCTGAGGGGGACGGCTGGGAATGTCACCCTTACCCGGCACCCGCATGACCACATTGTCCGGTATGTGGTAGGTGTCCCTAAGCCTATCCAAATCTTGGTGTGTAGTTTCACACCTCATAGAATCAATGGGGTACCCTCACCCTTTGACCGTTGGCTGAATCATTCCCCCCTATGCGGCTGGCCCCCCGCCATAACCATAACTCCCTCGAAACTGGGATCTCTTACAGGAATCACACTAAGGGGTTCAACGTCGCTTAAAGAGGATGATTCCTCCGGCGACATCCTACGGGGTTGTTGAGTGTTTGGCATATTTCCTATGGTCACAGTCTACCAGATTGGAATTGGGAACCCAAAGGAAGAAAAAACAGAACAAAAACAAGAGAAAGGAAAAGGGGTTTACACCTGAGTAAAGGCTGACGGTCGAAAATGGCAGTGACGGCAAAGAGAAAGACGGGAAGCACTTGTGAGAGAAAGATTTCAGTATAAGTTGAAATGAACAATAAGAGGTACGATGAAGAAATCGAGGGTTTTAAAAGGGAGGTGCGTCTTCTAGTCGACAAGACGCATCTCAAGAGACGCAACCGTTCACATAACGTCTCTTCAAAATTCAAATGCGTGGCCTGGATTGATCCACGTGTTCCGCATTAAATGTGAAATGATGGAAGTGGAAAACAGCTCAACACATGAAAGTAAAAGGTCATGAAGCCGCCTGAACAGAAGTTTCTAGTCTTATCTCGTTTCACTACAAAGACTAGAAACTAGGGGACTGGTGTTTGGGTAATATCGGAGCACCCTCCTCGAGTCCAACCTGGCGCGAGTAAAAGACCTCGAGGTCAATCCATCTCGAGCAGAGGACTCGACCACTAGCACAAGGACTGGTCAAGGTCAAGGAGTTCAAGACTGGTCAAGCCCGAGCTTACTCTTCTGCTTGAGGTATTCACAGCCTCGTGAAAGCTGGTCAAGGTCGAAGTGTATTATGGTTGGTCAAAACTCGAGCATCCTCCTGCTCGAGATCTTAGAATCCCTAGCCACGACCCAGCAACACCAGCGACGGCACGAAGAGAAGACAAGATCCAAGCACTGCTAACTTGGAACAGTTAAATTTCCCTTTTCGATGATCCAGCGTGCCGATCGGTGTCTGACCGACACACCATGTGATACGGCGTGACCCCTGTTACCGATGGCCTGCACACGTCCCCACAGTGTCATCATTTCACTTGCACATGGCCGACACTATGATCAAGCCATATGAACCCATGCCAACCAGACAGTCACGCATCCCCAGGGAATATCACACTAATCCTGGCTGTCAGAGGGTCCCAGGGGCCATGGACGCGGGAACTTCAGCTCCCAAAGAACAGAGGGCGGGAAAATGGAAGTATAAAGGGTAAATTGAAGGAAAGGCAGGGGGTTCGAAGATTCTATACAGGTTCTTTTTTCTTCTTCTTCTTCTTCGTCTCCACTATGATTTTTCCAGGGGATTGATTATTATAAAGGGAGGACAAAAAGACCCCTTCCATTCTTCCGGTCTCTCTAACTAAGAGGGATACAAAAAGAACAACCCGATCATCGACTTGAGCGTCGGAGGATTTTCGTCGGAATAACAACCGACGATCTCTGACCCTGCTTTCTGTGTGTACAGGTCCAGGAGACTTCCATTCCCGTAAGGGTAGAGGAATCGAAGTTGGAAAGCAAACCTGCTCGAGCTCGAGCTCGAGCTCGCCGCGAGCAGAAGGTTTCGATACTATTTGAAGGCACGCAGAAAAAAATGCATCAACACATGTCATACTGCAAGTTCAAGTTTGAAACATATTGATTTTATAAGTAAAATTTCTCAATCTTTTATTATCTTTACTTTCAGCTGATCTTTCTAATTCTAATTTCACAGACACTGGGTTAGGTCGCCTGAAAGAGTGCGCCAACCTCGAAGCCTTTACTTTAAACTATTGTGCTTAGGATAACCACCCTAATTAAGCTCACTTGATTAAGTTCTTCTAAAAAGATGAGAAAGCTTCAATTAAAAAATTTGAATACCAATCAAAATAGATTTTTTCATGATACACATTACTTCTTGCTACTCATATGAGTAGTGCTCTAGATGAATAGATATATCGAACCAGAAAAATACTAAAGTACAACTTTTATTTTATGATTGTGCAAGTTGTTTCAATTATTTATCAATATCAGCCTTCTTATTATTCTAGTGTGTAATTTATAAATATACAAATTAATATTCTTACCAGTTTCTAACCCATAATTGTAAATTACATCTGAAAAAAGAGAAAAGATGCCAACCATCCGTCAGTGAAGTTACTATAAAATCTATAAGCCTAGTTGATTAAGATGATATTTAGGGGAAAATATCAATATTTAGGGTGGTATATTTTGTTTATGATTTATCAAAACAATTCTTTATTGCATGCCGTTTTAAAGCTCATATGACCTTCATAGTGGACACAGGAACATTTGGAAAGTAATGACGGCCATCCAGAGTTACTTGCTTATATTTAGTAAGTGGCTAAATTTTATTTCAAAATCTTTTACTTTTGCTCTAAGAATAAACAGTGGCTGGGATCTCAAGGGTTACAATAGAAATTTACTTTCATTATCACTCATGTTTCGAAACGTTATTTATAATTTTATATTTATAACATAATTTTTATGACATATACGTTGAGTCACGGTTTCATTACAATGAACATAACATATTTATGATATATAATTATATAACAAGATTTTATGTTATATTTATAACTGATAGCTTACCAATATAAACAAATGATAAATACATGTCATATAAATAACGAAGCAAAATCGGTATCTTTTCTTTCAAAGCCAACACTTAATAATTTTTTTCTTACGTGATAAAATGTGATTTTCATGTTTGCTTTTTGCTTTCTCTCTCTCTTGAGTGAAAAGTGATTATTTACTTTCGTAATTTAATTAATTATTTTTTAAATTTTTTTTGTTTTTAAACGGTACCATTTAAATCAAAGCTGCATACATCACAACTTGCAATTTCAGAAGCACTTTGTTCTGCGAGGTAGAAAGTGATGAACTTGTTGCTCATACTCTTCGAGAGGAACTATCATAACTTGTAGTTTCAGAAGCACTTGGTTCTCCTCATGAGAGAGTGGAGAATTGGCAAGCACCTAATTTTCAACAGGATTGGATTAACCACTCTGTTGGAAACTATTTTTCTGGTAAATTCTAAACTTAAGATTGCCAAAATAATCATATGACTAAGCACACAATAAATTCTCATGCATATGGGCAATTGACGTTCCATATTTTTTTACTAAGTCCAACGATTTGTGTGGATTTGTAACTCAGTTATTTGGAAATTTTGAAGTATTGTTTTGATCAGTGTGTGCGCATTTGTGTATATATATTTGTCTTTTAATTTATTGTGTTTATTGGATCCTAATTAGACAAAAGAATTCTACAAGTCCCATTGCATCTTATCTACAAAAATAGAAGTGTGCACATCTGTGTATATATATTTGTCTTTTAAATTTATTGTGTTTATTGGATCTTAATTAGACAAAAGAATTCCACACGTCCCATTGCATCTTATCTACAAAAGTAGACTCGGACCTAGAATTGTATAATTTATTGGAGTGCTGAGAATTGTATAATATTCCATCTTCTTTTTAATAAAAAAAAAAATTGAACTAAGGCACAGAAACCTGTGGTACTTATTTGATTTCCTTATTTTCCTTGAACTTTTGTTACCAAGCCTAATTATGTTTTGTATGGCGAGATGTATCTGTTTCTTCTGTGATATATTTGTCAATAACTTTTTTATTTGACATTTATTTAGGTATTGTATTTTCTTATATAAATGATCTGGTTTGATGCTATTTTATTATGATATTCATTTAGGCATTGTATATGTTGCTTCTATGATATATCTTTCAAAAACTTTTATTTAAAATTTATACTCAAAATTAGAGCCCTTGCATAATTCCTAATTGGTTATCAAGAGAACTTAAACTTTGCTGCATCTAATCATCATATTGAGGTTAATAGAATCTGTGGTTTCATTCTTTTCCAAATTGTATTTGATGTAGATATCAATATATCATTGACCTCCTTCTCCATCACAGGCACTAAAGTAACAATATATTTCATGAATTAGTTATTTTCTTTAATAATCCTCTTGATGGATTTCAGATCAGTGGTGAGAAGTTTTTATCTACAAATACTGCCTGTATGTCTTTTAAAGTAAAGGAACTATGTCTTTTAAACAGAGTTAATGCCACTTCTCCGGTTATGCAGATGCGAATTTAAATCAGTTATTAAAAGTAATAATTTATCCCTTTTTCTTAACCCAAGATTTTGTTATTCTAAATAAAACAATGGGAATTTGAAGTGTGAATTGCCATCTAGTCCTCAGAGTGTTGCCCACTATTTGGTTTCATATCCGTCTCTTTCATTCTTTTATCTAGTTAATTAATATTTTTTACATGATTAGTTAGTTGTTTGCTCAAATATTGAACCATTCAAGCACTGCTGCATTACTAATTGATCTTTATTCACTGTGTTTAATTCTTTGTTGCTGTTTTTTTGTTGTTTACTGTTTTTGTTAGCTGTTGTTTTAGCCATCGTTTCCTGTTATTTTCCTGCTGTTTCCTATTATTTTACATGTTGTTTTCTACTGTTAGTGCCTATAGATGTTGTTTTATCTACTGTTTGTTTATGGGGACAAATTTATTAGGGATTAGGTTGATGGTATTGTTTGGGTAATATCAAGCAGGTCTCCTCGAGGCTAACCCAGCTTGAGTAAAAGACCTCGAGGTCAACCCATCTTGAGTAGAAGACCCGACCGCTGACACGAAAACAACCTTATTAGGCGTCAAAGCTGGTCAAGGTCGAGGAGTCCAAGACTGGTCGAACCTGAGCTCACCCTCCTGCTCAAGGTCTTCAAACCCCCAGGCATGACTCAACCACGCCAGTCGCGGCACGGAGGAAATGGAAAATCCAGATACAGCCGATTCGAGACAGTCTGACCCGTTTCTCCAGCAACTCAACACGACGATCGATGCTTGACCAATACCCCACGCGGTAAGGTGACACGACTGTTACCGATGGCCGGCACACGCCCCTACAGTGTCATCATTCCATGCGCACACTCCCGACACTATGATCAGGCCATGTGAACCATGCCCACCAGACAGTCCCGCATTCTTAGGAAATGCCATAGTAATCCCAGCTGTGAGAGGGGCCTAGACACTATAGACGCGGAAGCAGCAACTCGAAGAAAAAGGGAGGGAAAACGGAAGTATAAGGGGAAAAAGGAAAGAGAAGTGTGAGATTCAAGAAAAATCTTAGACAAGTTCTTCTTCTTCTTCATCTTCTTCTCCATTTTTATTTTTCCGGGAAGGCGATTCCCACAAAAGGGAGACGAAAATACCCCTTCTATTCCTCCGATCTCTCAAACTAAGAGGAATACAAAAAGAATAACCCGATCACTGACTTGAGCGTCGGAGGGTTTTTGCCGGAACAACATTCGGTGACCCTTGACCCTGTTTTTGTGAGTACAAGCCCGAGGAGACTATCGTTCCGGTGAATACAGAGGAATTGAAGTTGGAAAGCAGTCCTGCTCGAGCTCGAGCATACTGCGAACAGGAGTTTTGACACTATTTGAGGGCACGCAGAAAAACTGCATCAACATCTTGGCGCCGTCTATGGGGATCAGTTCAAAAAGCCTGATTTCCCAACACATTCGAAGACACAATACAACAATGAGAGGAAATAGTAGGAGGGGAGTAAGTCCAGAGGGGTTGGTGACTTTGAGGGAGGTGGCCAACGAGGCTCAAAATAAAGAAATCCAGGAGAGAATAGATCGGATGGAGAAACAAATAGAAGCGTTAACATCCATCCTACAAGAACTTAGGGAAGGACAGAGGAAAGCAAGCCATAACATCCCTGAATTCAGCCGCGGGAACGTCCCTTCCCGAGAACAGGTGGGAGATAAAGCCCAAAGACCGAAGATGCTGAATACTGCCGGGAGGGAAGAAATGAACCTGGAAGAAAGGGGATCACGTCAGCCCTTGCAAGACAAGGCAACCACCTCCCGCGCGGAAGAATTGGAAGGGGAAGTACGGAGGTTGGCATAGGTCGTGGAGGATCTCCGGGGAAACGGGAAAGGCCCAAGTTGGAGGATAATGCTAGACAATGAGTCTCCACTCTCGGCGGAGATCATGGGAGTCATAATAGCCCGAGACTTCCGTTTCTCGGACTTAAGGTTTTCAGGGAAGAGTGACCCGCTGGTGAACATAGAACGGTTCAACGACATGACCGGAGTGCAGGGCTTGACGACAACCTAGCGGTACAGGGCCTTCCCACTTACTCTAGAGGGAAGAGCGAGAGAGTGGTACCGCAGGTTGCCACGGGGAAGCATTCTAAGTTTTGAGCAGATGTGCAGAGAATTTGTAGAGCATTTTCGAGGCGCAGTGACCCCCGAAGATGACATGATGGAGGGAGAACCCCTCCAGGAATTTGTTAAGAGGTACCACCGGTCAATTCTGGATCTTGGGGCATTCAACCATCCTCAGGCGTTGAGGGGACTGAAAGACGGAATCAGGATGGAGAGGCCATGGTATAATCTACGAAGTCCCTCGATCCGTTCGTATTCTGATGCGTACGAGCAGGTGAAGATGGATATGATTATCGAGGAGGAAAAGGCGGTGAAGCTGAGAAGTGAGCAGGGCAGTGGAGTAAAGAGGAAAGAAAAAAAAGGTGCTACTGGGGAGCACTAACTTCCAGAACAATGAGGGAAAGGGTTGCCCCCTATAACTCCTATCAGAGAGCTCCCCAACCACGAATGATTCCTGCCCCACCTCGCAGGTCTCTAGGCCGAGACCACAGGGAGTACAGGCGTCACGACGATCATTCGTCCCGTAACCAACCACCGAGCCGACGTATGCCAGACCACAACCGAACAGACCTTCCATTGCCACCCCCACCGAGAAGCTTCCCTCGGGATCAGGCGATACAGATGGTTGAGCAAAGCCCAGCCTACAGGCAATACACAACATTGAAGGTGTCACTCGAAGAAATACTCCAAGTGGCAAAAGAGCAGGGACTACTGAGCCCTCCAACGCCGATGGCTAAGCCAGCTGGTAAACGAGATAGGGGACGGTTTTTCCGCTTCCATGGTGACCACGGCCACTCGACGTCACAGTGCCGGGATTTGAAGAACCAGGTGGAGGACCTGGTTCGAAACTGATATTTAGATGAGTTTGTTGAAGGGGGCCATCCGGTGGTCGAGCAGCAGCCGGAAGAGGATAATCGAGCCTACGGCGTGGACCCGGAGCCACCGGCTACAAAAGTAATCTCAAGGACTCACGATGGCTAGAAATTCAAACAGGGCACTGAAAAATTATTGCAGATATGCCGCGGCCGGCCGGGAAGTCCTGTTCACCGCACCCGTTGCAAAAAAGGCTAAGGTACGGCAAGTACCCATCATGTGGACGGAGGAGGATAAGGAGGGAGTGCTATACCCCCATGAGGATGCCCTAGTCGTGAAGGCAAATATTGCTAATATGGAGGTCGATCGGATATTGGTAGACTCGGGAAGCTCGGTGGACATTCTCTTCAAGTCCACACTTGAGGATTTGGGAATAGCAGGTACGAGCCTCGAGCAAACGAACACTTTTCTGAAAGGGTTCGGGGGAGGAAAGCTAATCCCTCTGGGAATCATTAAATTGGCTGTGACTATGGGCTTGAGGCCTTTTGAAAAGAACATGATGCTAGACTTTGTGGTGGTGGATGAAGTCAGCCCTTACCGAGCAATATTAGGGAGACCCTTTATGAGAGTCAGCCAATCCGTATGTCCACCACTATTTGGCCTTGAAATACCGAGTGAATGGGGCTGTAAGAGTCGCCGAGGGCAGCCGGAGGGTCGCGAGGAGTCATGTACTGCTGGCAGCAAGAAGCTATGCAAATAGCGTTATTGGACTCGAGGGGTGTCGAGGAATGAAGGCGAGAACCGACCGAGGAACTAGAGGAAATTACAATAAGGCCAAACGACCACGAGAAGAAGGTCTAAATTGGCTCGGGCATTAGCAGGCAGTTGAAGGAAGATCCGGTCGAGTATTTGCGAGCACATTCTGATGTATTTGCTCGGACGCACGAAGATATGCCTGGGATTAACCCGGAGGTGGCGTGTTATAGGTCTGGTGATACAGAAGGACGCAAAGTCAATAAGGCAAAAAGGAGGTGTGTCAACCAAGAAAGGTATGAGGCCATGAATTGTGAGGTGGAAAAGCTGCTGAAGGCGGGATTTATAAGGGAAGTCTCTTATCCCGAGTGGATCTCAAATGTTGTGTTGGTAAAGAAAGCAAGTGGGAAATAGAGAATGTGCGTGGACTTCACGGATGTAAATAAAGCCTGTCCAAAGGATAGCTTTCCGCTGCCAAAGATAGACCAGTTGGTGGACTCCACGACGGGGCACGGACTGCTTAGTTTCATGGATGCATTTTCGGGTTATAACCAGATTCCCATGCACCAGCCAGACGAGGAGTGTACAGCCTTCATTACCAATCAGGGTCTGTTTTGCTATAAGGTTATGCCCTTTGGCCTGAAGAACGCGGGGGCAACATACCAGAGATTGGTGAATAAGATTTTCAAGCCGTTGATCGGCCGAACGATGGAGGTGTATGTGGACGATATGATCACCAAGTCAAAAGACGCGAGGAGCATATAAGGCATTTGGAGGAAACCTTTGCACTCTAAGGAAATATCGGATGAAGCTCAACCTGAGAAGTGTGCCTTGGAGTTAGTTCGGAAAATTCTTGGGCTTCATGGTTAGTCACAGAGGAATCGATGCCAATCCGGAAAAGATAAAAGCAGTAGTGGAGATGAAGTCCCTACGTACTCTTAAAGAAATACAAAGCCTGACTGGAAAACTAGCATCCCTCAACAGGTTTATCTCACGAGCCATAGATAAGTGCTGCATCTACTTCCAGGAAATGAAAAAGGGAGAAAGACAAAATGGACACTGGAATGCGAGGCGTGCTCCAAAGATTGAAGGAATATCTCGCTAAGAGCCCCGTTGCTATCAACACCTCGAGCAGGGGAGGTCCTGTATTTGTATTTAGCTGTGTCCCAATGGGCGACGAGCTCGGTTCTGGTAAGAGAGTCAGGGATACAGCATCCCATCTATTATACGAGCAGAGCCTTGCTGGGGCTGAAACTCGATATCCCCCAATGGAGAAATTGGCACCGCCTCGGTGACAAGAACTGAAAGTCGTGGCCTTACTTCCAAGCACATTCGGTGACAATTTAAAGGAACCAACCGCTCAAGCAGACTCTGCACAAGCTAGAGACCTCCGAAAGATTGGTAAAATGGTTGGTGGAGCTCAGTGAATTCGACATCAGTTACCAACCCTGAACAACTATAAAAGCTCAGTCCTTATCTGACTTCGTGGTCGAGTGCACAGAAAGGAATGAAGAGATGGAAGGCAAGCATCCACCAGATTCCCCGGCCTCGACCAATGCATGAACAGTCATAGTTGATGGGTCTTATAGAGATCAAGGAGCAGGAGCAGGAATTGTACTTCTGAGTCCTGAAGGGGTAGAGATGTAGTATGCCGTGAAGCTGGAATTTGAAGTCACCAACAATCAGGCCGAGTACGAGACTGTAATTGCAGGATTTAAGCTCGCCTCGGAGTGAAGGCAGAAAAGGTAAAGCTTCGAACAGACTCACAGCTGATAGCAAATCACCTCAACGAAAGCTTCCAAGCAAAAGGCGAGAAGATGGAGGCTTACCTTTGGAAGGTAAAGCAGCTAATAAAGAATTTCCAAGCAATCGAGGTAAAGCAGATCGCGAGGGGGAAGAATTTTTTAGCTGACATGATAGCTCGAATGGCCGCTACATCCGACCCTAAAATACCAAGTCTATCCCCTAGAAATCAAGACACCGCTCGATGAAGACGAGGTGATGAGTTTATCGTCTGGCAGCACCTAGATGGAACCAATTATTTCTTACCTCAAGCAAGGAACGTTGCCTGCCGATAAAAAGCAGGCACGGAAGCTGAAGTATAAAGCGGCCAGATATACTCTGATCGATGGGGTCTTATACAGACGGGGATACACTCTTCCATTGCTGCGGTGTTTAGATCAAGAGGAAGCCGATTATGTCCTTCGAGAAATACATGAAGGGATCTATGCGAACCACTCAGGCGCGAGATCTTTGGCTTTCAAGGGCTTAAGACAGGGGTACTTCTGGCCTCGCATGCATCAGGATGCACAAGAGAAGACCAAAAGCTGCAAGAGTTGCCAAATTTTTGCCAACTACATGACCCAGCCTCCCGAGAACCTCACAGTGATGAATTCACCTTGGGCGTTTGCTCAATGGGGGATTGACTTGATCGGGCCACTACCAAAGGGGGCATCTGCTACTCACGTCGTGGTGGCAATTGATTATTTCACCAAATGGGTCGAAGTGGGAGCTTTGAGTAGTATCACAGAAAGTAAAATCACTGGCTTCATTTAGAAAAATGTGATTTGCAGGTATGGGATCCCCCACGTGTTGGTTACGGACAACAGGAGACAATTTGACAACAACAAATTTAGGGACTTCTGCAAAAACATGGGGATAGAGCTGAAGTTTTGTTCTCCATCACACCCGTAAGCCAACGGCCAAGTAGAAGCCGCAAACAAGACTATAAAATGCCTCTTGAAGACCAGACTTGGCGAACAGAAGGGAGCTTGGGTTGACGAGCTGCCTGGTGTCTTGTGGGCTTACAGAACCACGCACAAAACTGTCCCAGGGGAAACCCCATTCTCATTGGCATTTGGACATGAGGCAATCGTCCCTGCCAAAATAGGGATGGGAACACACCGAACAGAGCACTTCAACGAGGAGCAGAATGATGAGCAGATGTGTGCAGGCCTGGACTTGCTGGAAGAGAAAAGGGAAAGGGCCGCTGCAAAGATCGTAGAGTATTAGCAGAGAGTGACTCGCTATTACAACCGGAACGTGCACATCCGCCGATTTCAAGTGGGAGATTGGGTACTAAGAAGAGTCAATCGGAACCCGAAGGACTCCAGGCAAGGTGTATTAGGACCGAACTGGGAAGGTCCCTATAGGGTCTCTCAAGTAGCCGGGCCAGGAGCATACCAACTGACTCATCCAGATGGACAAGAAGTCAAGAGGCCATGGAACGCACACCATTTGATTAAATATTTCCAGTAAGTTTCCTCGTGATGTAAGCATTAATATCTAATTCCTTCCGAAATTGAGATGTGTAAAATCTTGAACATGTGTAAAAGCAAGAAAAATGCTTTCAATGTTAATTCAATAGAGACAAGTTAAAGCCAACAAGTTCGAAGACAACGTAAATGCCAGAAGTCTCAAAGCCTAGCTTAAGGCGAGACGGTGCCAAACGTGAGCCAATTGCAGGCTCGAGTAAGATAAGCTCACACAGACAATGCAAAGGCCAGAAGTCTCAAAGCCTAGCTTAAGGCGAGATGGTGCCAAGCGTGAGCCAATTGCAGGCTCGAGCAAGATAAGCTCCCGAAGACAATGCAAAGGCTAGAAGTCTCAAAGCCTAGCCTAAGGTGAGATAGTACCAAGCGTGAGCCAATGGCAGGCTCGAGCAAGATAAGCTCACGAAGACAACGCAAAGGTCAGAAGTCTCAAAGCCTAGCTTAAGGCGAGACAGTACCAAGCGTGAGCCAATGGCAGGCTCGAGCAAGATAAGCTCACAAAGACAATGCAAAGGCCAGAAGTCTCAAAGCCTAGCTTAAGGCGAGATGGTGCCAAGCGTGAGCCAATTGCAGGCTCGAGCAAGATAAGCTCCCGAAGATGATACAAAGGCCAGTAGTCTCAAAGCCTAGCTTAAGGCGAGACGGTGCCAAGTGTGAGCCAATTGCAGGCTCGAGCAAGATAAGCTCCCGAAGATAACACAAAGGCCAGAAGTCTCAAAGCCTAGCTTAAGGCGAGACGGTGCCAAGCGTGAGCCAATGGCAGACTCGGGCAGAATGGGCTCGCAAAAAGTACAGGGGCTAAGCATAAGCCGAACATCGGCTCGAGCAGACCGAGCTCACAAGATAAACAGAGGCCTTTAAGCCTAACTCAAGGCAAGAATCTGCCACGCATAAGCCAAGAGATGATACGAGCAGAAATGGAAAGTGCCCAACACTTATAAAAATATACTTGGCAAGTGCACAAAGTCAATCTCACAGGAAAATGTAAGGTAAAAATATTCATACAGACACAGAGGTAAATTTTCCAACATATATTCTTTATTGATCCATCAAAAATACAAGTACAAAAAAGAAAAAAGAGAGGGAGATCAATTGGCTGGAGCTTTGGGGCTAGCAGGTGGAGCTGGGTCCTCGGAGGGCAGAGCAGTAGCAATAGCATCAGGAGGAGCAGTGGCAGCAGCAGCAGGAGGAGAAGCCTCTCCAGACTGGGCCATGTACTCCGCGACGGTCGCCCCGAGCTTAGATAGGTCTACTTCCGGATGCTCCTTGCTCAAGGCAAACACGAGGCATCTATAGCTGAAAGACACCCCATCATTGTACTCTGTCGTGAGCCTGTCTTCCAAAGAGTCCACCCTCTTCTGGAAACGAGAAGCCTCCTCCTCCATGGTCTTCTCGAAAGAGAACCTTTATGTGTCCAAGTCCTTCCGAGCATTGAGTAGCTCATCCCGGACGAGAGATGACTCCATATCGAGCTGAAGGCCCCGAATCCGACATTGCCGCTTTCTCCTCGAGGGTGGAGTTCTCTCGCGAACCTTCATTGCCTCCTCATCTTTCTGCTCAAGGCCCGCTTCAAGCTCCGACTTCGCCGGAGCTTCCTCCGGAATCTTGAGTCTTGGCCTCGAACTGCGGTAGCAAGAAGCAAGACGAGAAGAGAGGCGTAGAAAGCGCCGACCAACTCATCAAGATCATAGATTCCATCCCATCCAAGAACTTATCCTCCATCTGTCTGACAAAGTCCTTATTGTAGGGATCGGCGCGGCCGAGCCGCTCCGATCTCGCACTCGCTCTGATCGAGGCCGAGCCGACGCTGCAGCCCTCGACGCCTGCGGGCCGCACCTCTTCCGCTCGCCTGCCTCCGAATCGGGGTAACTCGAACCGGCAAGTGGGAGTACTCGGCTCGAGGCCTTTTATCGGAGCAGTAAGAGCTGCTCGCGCGTCACGAGGTCCTCGCAAACCTCTTTAACATATTGAGCACATCACTCATCTCTTCCTTTGAGATCAAGTCAAACTCTATAAAATTCTGTGCTGTGAATAGCTCCCTGCACGAGCTCGCTTTGTCGAGGGCAGTGTTGACACGCGCTCAAAGCTCTTCCCCAATCCTATAAGAGGCACCCCAAGATACTGCAACAACAACCAGGGTAAAATAGTAAGAAAAGATGCAAGCAGAATAACCAAAATAAAAATTCGTTGGACAAGTGAACGACTTGAAGTGCAAAATGACGAGGAACCGGAGGGATCCCCTCGAAGAAAGGTGCAAGATGCCCCAATCTCCCCAAGAAAGAAGAATTTGCCCTTCCAGTTACCGCCAGAAGTGGGGAGATCAGTTATGGGTTTCTTGCCCTTTAGGCTGGAGGTGAAGTAGTACCAGCCAGCATCCTTCGAGCTGCATTTCAACTGGCAGAGATGCTTTATCTCCTCTACCGAGGGCTCACCCAGATTACACCATTTCCACAATACATAGAGGCCAGATAGAACCCTCCACCCATTCGAGTTCAGTTGCCCCATAGCCAACTAGAATGTAGACATAATTCGAATAAAATAAGGCTGAAGAGGCAGCCTGACCCTCCACCTAAAGCATACCATGTGGAAGGTGGCATACCCCTGAGGAGGATGGCTAGGTATGTCACCCTTACCCGGCACCCGCAAGTCCACATTGTCTGATATGTGATAGGTGTCCCTAAGCCTATCCAGATCCTGTTGTGTGGTTTCACACCTCATGGAGTCAATGGGATACCCCCCACTCCCTGACCATTGGCTAACCCTTCCCCTCTGATGCGGTTGGGTCTCCACCAAAGCTAACACCCCCTCTGAAATGGAATCTCTTACTGGAATCATACTAAGGGGTTGAACATCACTTGAAGAAGACGATTCTTCAGACGACATCCTACTGGGTTATTGGGTGTTTGGCATGTTTCCTATAAGCGTAATCTACCCGATGGAAATCGAGAACCCGGATAAACGAAAGATAAAAAATAACAAGAGAAGGAAAGAGGTTTATACCGAGCAAAGTTGAAGATCGAAAGTGATCAGTAACGTCAAGAAAAAGATGAGAAGCACTGGCAAGCGGTCAATTTTGGGTCTGAGCAAAGATAAGCAATAGGAAGCATAGTAAAGAAAATCGAGGGTTTTTAAAGAGGGGAGTGCGTCTCTTTAGCTGACGGCACGCATCTCAAGAGACGCGACTGTTCAAGTAAAGTCTCTTTAAAATTCAAACGCGCAACCCGGATCGACCCACGTGTCCTGCATTAAATGTGAAATGATGAAAGCAGAAGACAGCTCAATGTAGGAAGATAAAAAGGCCGAGAATCTGGCCCAGACAAGAAGTTTCCAGTCTTATCTCGCTTCAGTCCAAAGACTAGAAACTGGGGGACTGGTGTTTGGGTAATATCGAGCAGGTCTCCTCGAGGCCAACCCAGCTCGAGTAAAAGACCTCGAGGTCAACTCATCTCGAGCAGAAGACCCGACCACTGGCACGAAGATAGCCTTATTAGGCGTCAAAACTGGTCAAGGTCAAGGAGTCCAAGACTGGTCGAACCCGAGCTCACCTTCCTGCTCAAGGTCTTCAAACCCTCAGGCATGACTCAACCACGCCAGTCACGGCACGTAGGAAATGCAAGATCCAGATACAGCCGGTTCGAGACAATCCGACCCGTCTCTCCAGCAACTCAACACGACGGTCGATGCTTGACCAATACCCCACGCAGTATGGTGTCACGATTGTTACCGATGGCCGGCACACGCCCCCACAGTGTCATCATTCCATGCGCACACGCCCGACACTATAATCAGGCCATGTGAACCATGCCCACCAGACAGTCCCACATTCCCAGGAAATGCCACAGTAATTCCGGCTGTCAGAGGGGCCCATACACTATAGACGCGGGAACGGCAGCCCCGAAGAAAAAATGGCGGGAAAACGGAAGTATAAGGGGAAAAAAGAAAGAGAGGCGAGATTCGAAAAATCTTAGACAGGTTCTTCTTCTTCTTCATCTTCTTCTCCATTTTTATTTTTCCGAGAAGGTGATTCCCATAAAGGGAGACGAAAATACCCCTTCTATTCCTCCGGTCTCTCTAATTAAGAGGGATACAAAAAGAATAACCCGATCACTGACTTGAGCGTCGGAGGGTTTTCGCCGAAACAACATCCGGCGACCCCTGACCTTGTTTTTGTGAGTACAAGCCTGAGGAGACTGCCGTTCCGGTGAATACAGAGGAATTGAAGTTGGAAAGCAGTGCTGCTCAAGCTCAAGCATACCGCGAGCAGGAGTTTTTGACACTATTTGAGGGCACGCAGAAAAACTGCATCAACAGGCATTATAATGACAATGGATACTGCAACTCAAGTCTATAGAATTTTGAAGCATCCAAACCATGTATACCTTTCTCACATTGTTGGCGTTCTCGTAGCTAACAAGGTTTGTATGTTCGATTAAGTTATTTTTGTGTTGTTTGATGCACGGTCTGAGGCAATTAAAATCATCTTTGTTGATTGTTCGCTAATAAAATTTTGGTTTGAATTGTATTTACTTGAAGACTTGTATGAGAAATAATCTTGTGAAATTGTGTCTTCAAGCATCAAATTTCTGTTGCTCGGTGCAGTTTATTACACAACTTTTTGAAAAATTATTAGGGATTGTAAGAGACTTGGCCTAATTTTGATTTGCAGCTACACTTGAATTCTATTCATGAAGCTTTGCAGCTTTAAATATCAATTGGTTTTTGGAAATCCGGTGGCTAAAAAAGGAAGAACAATGTTGTGACGAAGCTTTTGTTAAATTAGAAGACTCTTAAGGTAAATCTATTAGTTCGTCAAAGAAGGCAACATTTTTTCATCTCTATTATATCATCCTCCAGATCTGCTGCATTTAAGATGGATCATACAAGGATATGAAATTGACATTGATCATCATGGGAGCACCTCAAACATGCTCAAGCTAGAAAATAAAAGGCAGCATGCTCGGTTTCTCTTTTGCATTTATATTGAAGAAGTGTTGATTATTAATTGTTAAGTGTTGTAGGAAGCATATAGTGATTAAGTGTTTAATTATTAGGTTGTTTTTATTTCATTTGACAACTGATAGCTGATGATGTGTGATATATATTAGTTAAAAAATAACTTGATTTTACAATATATTTGCGACCTTATAAACCATAATTCATAATTTAAATTCATAGATCATAATTCTCAAATCCTTAGAACCCATTTTGAATTATCAATATTTAAATGTATTTTTATATTTTAATGATTTTTTTTATATTTTAATAACATTATCGGATATCCTCGTTAAAGAATTACATCTTATTATTAAAGAATTTATTTTACACATCACTCTTATTTTAATTATTATATATTATTAAATATATTTTTTTAATTTTAAAATCAATTTCAATAAATCCCACCAAATAATATTTAAATAAATTTCATTTCCCACCAATATGTATTTTAAAAATTATCAAAAATTTCCTCTTGGTTTAATAAATACAATTTTAAAAGCAAATATTAAATTTAAATAATTTTGTATTATTAGTTTAATTTAGTTAAATATGTCATCTTCCTATGATATAAAATAGTCATGTATAAACAAGTGTTTACTACAAAAATTAGTCGGACAGAATTATGACAGATAATAAGTCATGTATCAAATGACATAAAAATGGTCATCTAGTTTTCTTGACATTATAATTAAAAACGATCGTTGAACTGTCATATCATATATCAGATGACAAGTAAAAACCATTATAAAGACCTTTTTTTTTAGTAATGTATAATTTGATTATAATTTGTATGAAATTGATGTTAAAATAAGTAATTTGTTGAAATTTACTAATTTCATAAATAAGTTTTATAGAATTAAACGAAATTGATGATTGAAATATAGAATATTTTTATTGTAGAATTCAACTTATAGTTATTGTACTTATCTTTATATGCAAATAGTTACAAATAAATAATTTTAATCTTAATATTATATCATGGGGTGCCATTGCACTTATTTAGTTTGGCCATTACATACACATGTCTTGACAATATAATTCTAGAGCACTCAATCTAGGTATTTAAAAAAAACAGTATTTAAAAGGAAATATGATTTCATAAAATGAGTTCTTTTCAAAGTTTATGAACAAAATAGAAAATTTTTTTGAGATTGAATTATTGCATTTAATTTTTTTATTCATTGTTGCATTTATTGATATTAAATTGTTAAAAGTACTTGTTAGAATTGTTTTGTGATATTATTATCTAATTTTTTTAAATACCCAATTCACACCCCTTTTGGATTACTAAAAAATATAATTTCAAGTTGCAAATAAATAATTGTATAACCTAATTTTAGAACATTATTATTATTTAATTTTATTAGTTAATATGACTCATATAATGTTAAATTTAAACGATAAGTACATTGTAGAACAATTGACAAGCTAATGACTAATATAAGTCACTAAAGAACATATGAGATTGTGTTCTTTTTTTTTTTTAATGTTAATATGGAAAGTCATTGCACTTACTTGGAATAATCATTATATTCGCTTGCCTTATCAATATAATTCATTGTGTTATTGTACCAATTACAATATTTAATACTACAATACCATTTTGATGAACATGAAATCTGAACATAATGCATGTCATTTCAAAACCACCAACCACTTAATGAAAACAGCTAGCCCTTTTGGAACAGAATGCATTTCATTTCATAAACCTGTTTAATGAAAATGGTTAACCGTTTTGGAACAGAATGCAAGTTATTTTATAGATCAATGAATATGAAATAAAGGTCATTACTTCTTGATATTAAAACCACGAAACTTGAAATCAACATAACTTGAAATTTAGAACAACAAACATGAAACATAAAATCATAAAATTGCAAAGCTAAAAATCATGCAAATAATAGACCAATAAATATAAAATATATACCATTAATCTTGATATTGATATAGAGGCCATTAAACTTGAAATTAATATAACTTGAAACTTAGAGTAATGAACATGAAATACATAATCAAAAACTTGTAATCCTAAAAATCATGCAAATCTTGGATAAATATGAAACATATATCATTAATCTTGATATTGATATTGAGACAATTAAACTTGAAATTAACATAACTTCAAACTATGAGCAATGAACATAAAACACAGAATCAAAAACTTGCAATCTTAAAAATCATGCAAATCTTGGATAAATAAATATGAAATACAAACCATTAATCTTGATATTGAGATGATTAAACATGAAACTTATGAAAATGAACATAAAGTTTGGGATCATTAACTTGCAATCCTAAAAATACGTAAATTATAGACCAATCAATATGAAACACTTACTATTAATTCAGATTTTGGGACTATTAAACTTAAAACCAAAGTAACTTGAAACTTAGGACAATAAAATGAAATACAGGATCATTAACTTGCAATACTAAAAAGCATGCAAATCATAAACTAATAAATACGAAACAACTATTATTAATCTTAATATTGGGATAATTAAACTTGAAACTTAGAGCGATGAATATAAGACATAGGATCATTAACTTGCAATCCTAAAAATCATGCAAATCATGGACTAATAAATATGAAACACCTACCATTAATCTTAATATTGAGATCATTAAACTTGAAACCAAAAGTAACTTGAAAGTTAGGAGCAATGAATATGAAATATAGAATCATTAACTTGTAATTCCTAAAAATCATATAATATATGGATTAATAAATGTGAAACACTTACCATTAATTCTGATATTGTGACCATTAAACTTGAAATCAAAATAACTTGAAACTTAGGGCAATAAGAATGAAATATATAATCATTAAATTGTAATCCTAGAAATCATGCAAATCATGAATTAATAAATATAAAACACCTACTATTAATCTTAATATTGAGACTATTAAACTTAAAATCAAAGTAACTTGAAACTTAGGGTAATGAACATGAAATATACAATCATTAACTTGCTATCGTGAAAATATGTAAATTATGAAATAATAAATATGAAATACCTACCATTAATTTTAATTTGGGACTGTTAAACTTGAAACCAAAGTAACTTGAAACTTAGGTTAATGAACATAAAACATTGGATCATTAACTTGAATCTTGAAAATCATGCAAATTATAGACTAATAAATATGAAACACTTACCATTAATCTTAATATATTGACAATTAAACTTGAAATTAACGTAACATAAAACTTAGGGCAATGAATATGAAACATAGAATCATTAACTTGCAATCTTAAAAATATGCAAATCATGTACCAATAAATATGAAACACATGTTATTAATTTTGACACAGTGACCATTAAACTTGAAACTTATTTTTTATTATTATAAAACTAATTTTTTAGTATTATGTGGCCTTTATTGCTAAAATAATAATTATTTTATTATTATATTTATTTATTATTTTTTATGTCATTTAAGGCCTTACCGATTGCATAAACCGATTGGTCCAAGGTTTTTTTTTCTCAAATGGTAGCCAAACAATGGCAAAATTTTTTATTTTTTTTTCTTGATTGCATGTACCTCATACATGCATGTATTATAGCAAAGGCCTTACGATTTCCATGATTATTACATACTACATTTATGTATTCTTTTTTATGTCAATTACTCAATTTAAAAGTTAAGTAATTTGTTCATGTTCTTACATATAGTTTGAAGAAATCATATATAAAAATTACGTTTAGTATCATGTATTCTTTTAATGACAGTTGTTTGATTTAAAGTTTGAATAATTTAATCATGTT
Organism: Murraya koenigii; assembly: GCA_025617385.1. Classification (NCBI taxonomy): domain Eukaryota; kingdom Viridiplantae; phylum Streptophyta; class Magnoliopsida; order Sapindales; family Rutaceae; genus Murraya; species Murraya koenigii. The sequence goes on from CM046812.1 coordinate 21,522,854, forward strand.
CTTGCTTATAGTTTGATGAAAGTGGTATATTGAAATAATATAATTATTTTAAAGTAAGCTACTTTCAAAAAATATTATCCATTCACTGAGTTTTATAATCACCTCGTTTTACTATAATTTTTACTCCTATAGGAGATTTACACTATAATAGTAGACCCAGTAGTTATACTTATTTTCAGCTATGGCTACGCGATGGTGCTAAGATTCATAGGTGTTATTATTAAGACATTTTGGACTGTATAATTTATTATGATTATTAAGGATGATTGATGTATTTTTACATTTATGTTTAAGTGGTATTTGATATTTATTGTTAAGGAAGTTGATCGACGAGATTGGTTATATATTGAGCTATTTTGAGAATGTTTATTTTATTAATTTGTAGGTTTGGGAATGTCATACATATAGGAGAAACTTTACCAAATTTTTGATAGAATCTTTATTAATAAGTTTATAATTAGCCATGTTAGACGTAACCAAACAGATTTGCCCTTAGAGTTCAGGGCAGATCATTTCAGTTGGTATTAAAGCGTGGTTTTAGATTCTACAAAATTTATTATTTTGGTAAGAATAAGTTTTATTAAATTTAAGTGGGAATTAATATTTTATAGGTACCATCATGTCTTGTTGTAGTAGTAATCTTATTTATGATTGTGGCCGTAGTCGTACTAAGCTAGTAACTAGGTTGACCTCGTGTGTTGCACCTCAAAGGGAAAGTAAACTTATGGCAAGGGAGTAGTTAAATCTTTGACGCATGGAATTGCACAACAAGCACCAGAGAATGTCCCGAACATTGAACAGTTATTTGAGTGCATAATCAAACTTAAGCGCATGCTAGTAATACAAGCATTCTTAAGTGAGTGAAAAAGTTTAAGAGCAAGGAACTTTGATGGTTCTAGAAAGGCACCTAAGGTTGAGTCATGGTTTGTTAAGTTAAAGTATATATTTGTTGTGATTAAGTGTTTAGAGAAGGGCAAACTTTCCTTTACCACTTTTTCACTCAATGATAGAGCTTGAATCACTAGATTATGGTTTAGTTGCAAGTATACCTATTGAAGAGTCACTATTCACTAAAAGTGTGTATTAGAATTGTGTGATTGGAATGCATGAGTATGAATTTGAGGCAAACTTGATCCTTTTAGGCATTTAAGACTTTGGTGCTATTTTAAGCATGGATTGGCTTGAATCTCACTATACCACTGTAGATTGTTTCAAAAAAGAAGTTATGTTTAGAAAGCTAGGGAAAGATGACGTAAAATTCTATGAGTAGCGCAAAATTTTTTATTCACATGTCATACCTGCCATTTATGCTAGACGGTTGCTAAGAAAAAGGTGTTCAGCTTACTACACATGTGATAGATACAAGAGTTCAAGAGTTGAGATTTGAGGATGTTGCAGTAAGACAAGATATTTTAGATGTATTTCCAAATGATCTCAATATGATGCATCCTAAAAGGGAGATTGAATTTTCTATTGATTCAGTCCCTTGGACATCACTTATATTTATTTTATTGTTGATGACTCTAGGAAAAATGAAGGAACTTAATGATCGATTATAAAAATTAGTGGATGAAGAGTTTGTTAAATTTGGCGTGTCCTCCTAGGGAGCTCCAGTCTTATTTGTTAAGAAAAAGGATGGTACATTTAGTCTTGACTTCATGTAGTTGAATTAAGTTATAGTATACAATATGTATCCACTTCCACATATTAATGAATTATTTGATCAACTTCAAGGTGTGAAATTATTTTCTAAGATTGTTTTGCATTCGGGGATATCATAAACTTAGCATTTAAGAAGTCAATATTATTAAAAACACCATTTATGACCTATTATGGACTCTATAAGCTTTTGGTGATGCCACTTGGGTTAATTAATACTCCAAGAACTTTTATGAACCTCATGAATAGGGCATTTCACCTTTGTTTATATCAGTTTGTGATTATGTTCATTGATAATATTTTGACGTATTCTCAGAGTTTGGGGCGAGTCTTTTCAATAAATCTTAGCATTTAATTTTATCCAATGGTTGAAATTTAAAGTTTGAATAATAAGTTTAATCTAGGTGATTTAATGAGAAATCTAATTTTAATTATGAACTGAAACTTTCTTCAATTTCCTTTTTGATGTAAATAATTAAATAGGTTGCAAGAAATTTATTTTCATCTTATTTTAAAGACTTGTCTTTATAATCTTCCTAGTTGATAATTTTTTTTCTGTAATTGTCAATTGAAGGTGACAATATAAGACAAATTAGTCTATCCATTAGATGATAATAACGATTTTCTTGTTTCCACTAATCCTCAACATAAACCAAACATTGAAAATAATCTTTTTGGATTGAAGATTGAATTAAAAAGGAGAGTTGTGAATAAATATCTAGATTTGGGTTTTGCTATTTTGGGAATTTAATGGTTTAGAAGGGAGAGAGCCACCAAAATGTTGCTGGATCTTTTTATTGGCTATGTATACTTGTGTAAGGTTGGAAAGTTCCTTGATTTCTTGTCAAAAATCTAAAGAAGATAACTATATCTTTTCTACAATGTTGAAATTAGTGGAAGATGGTTGCATTCTTCTCTACTATCCTCAATTGTCTCTCTCACACACAGAGTCATGTAGAATATAACATTTTCTTTTGTAAAGAAAAATCTCTATATAAGAACATAGTATGCTCTAATTTCTTCTCTTTATATGGGTACTAACTAGGATTTGAGTTTGACTAACATTGAGCTAGCGAGAGGATTGAAGACCTCGGCTACGCCTCGAATTTAACAATTAAGGCCTAATCATATCATAACACATCAAAACTATTAAGTTAACCTTAGGTTAACTTAGTATTAAGCTTGTTCTTAAATCGATAGCAATCGGACTTCTATTCGACACTTAAAATTAAAATTAGGCCTAAGATAAATATGTGTTTCTATAATTATATATTTACCCTTAAGTCACTATTTATTCTAGTGATCGCTTTTTTCTTTTTTTTAAAACTACCAAAATGGTGGGGGGTTAGGCGGGACCCTCACCGTAATATAAATCATGCAAGAGAAAACACATACATAAGGAGGGGTACATGAACCAAAACCTCCTCGATAAGTGAAAACATACAAACAGTAATATAATAAAACTAGCGCTCGACATGCGGAACCGCATGGGCATCCATATGAATAATCCTAGATAAACCTACAGGCGATCACGAACCGATAAGAATCGATGGTCGAACAAGAAGTGCAAGCCCAATTAGCCAAAAGTCACCGCAGACGTAGCCTCACGATACACATGCCGAACCACAACCGAATGAGGACACCAAAGATCGAACTCGACGCAAGTGGCAAAGCATAATCCCATCTGATAGTAACTATCCGCGAGGATCCAGGAAACCACGAGAGCTGAGCCGACTCTACCTCCACAACAGAATAACCCATCCGGACCGCCAGCCCAAACCCTCACAAATGACCATAAGCTCCGCCATAAAGGATTGGATGATGGCCAAGAAAAGAGCCAAACCCTGCCAAAAATATACCCCTATGATCCCGAAGAACACCCCCTGCAGCGGACAACCCAAGATTACCCCTCGAACACCCATCAACAGTCATCTTGACCGCACCAAGAGGCGGTCGCGTCCAAACGACAACTCGAATAGGCCGCTGGGGTGAAGCAATCACTCGTAGCCCATCCGTAAGCTAAGAATCCATCACGCCCCGCAACTGAGACGGCTTGAAACCAAGAGCGAGCCAAGAAGTCGAATGTCCGACACCACTCGAAAAGTCACCGCGATCCACCGAAAAGGAGTGAGAATCAAACTCGAATCCATTTCGAGCCTTCCACACATGCCACGGAATGAAGCAAGGTAAAATAACTCGAATATGAGATCGAGAAGAAGCACATCTCGCCAATGGCGAAGCAAAGTATGGGCGATAGAAAGTCGGTCCGCCACATCCCTAAACAACGATAAAAATACTCCCACACCTGGCTAACCCGAGGGCACTCAAGAAATAAGTGCCGAGAAGTCTCAACAGCCTGCCTACAGAAGCACCGCGAAACCATACAGAATCCGCGCGCACTCAATGCGTCATCAGTGGCCAGAAAACCTCGCAACAACCGCCAAAGAAAGAAAGATAACCGAGACTGAATATGGCACCGCCAAATCATAGAAATGACCTCATCTCGTGGCTCGGCGCACCTCACTATCTCCCAAGCCGACCGTAAATGAAAAATACCATCGAGAGCGTAATCCCACCGAGTCTCATCAGCACGCCAAGAGATATCTGAACCAAAACAATCGCTCAACTCATCGACGTGGTAAGATGGCTGAAGCTTACCCCTATCCCAAACAAGCATCACGCTAATAAGAAGACACCCAGATGCGACGTAAGCAAGACCGTAATTATAAAAATACAAAGGAGTGATCCCACCAACAATCATACCGTAAACTACAAGCACCAACACCCACCGACCAACGAATACGAGGCTCAAGAACATCTCTGATAGAGCAAAGACGCCTCCGAGAGGCGAAGTCGGGTAACGAAAACGAACCATTCCGGATGATCATTGTCGTAATATTTAGACTTCATGTATGAAGCCCATAAAGAGTCGTCGCTCCGAAATTTCCACCAAAGCTTAAGCTCAAAAGCTTCAGCAAGATCACGAAATGACCTAAAACCCAAGCCACCCTCCTCCTGAGGAAAGCACACCTCCGACCAATGGCACCAATGAATCCTCCGCCCAGTCCACAACTACCCCATAAGAAACGTGTAAACATCCGCTCTAATCACTGGATAACCCCAATCTACGGTCGTGATAACATGAAATAAGTGCAAAGGCATAGAGGATAAAACATGCCGAATAAGCACTAGCTTCCCCAAACGAGAGTAACCGATTAGCCCAACCGTAAATCCTCTCTGACCCTCCGAATCGGATCATCAAAAGAGCAATCTTGACTCTCCCAACAAACACCGGACAACCAAGATAAGAAAAGGAGTTGCTTCACTGAACCCCGTGAATCGTGTGAATAATAACACCACGTGAAGCGTAAACCGAGCCCCCAACATAAAAGTCGCTCACTCGCTAACCAACTGCCTGTAAATAGCCTCATAATGATGCAGAAAATCCATAAGTCGCGTGAGACTAACCTTACTCCCATTCCAAAAAGAACAATATCATCTCGCAAAGCTCAAATGGAGATAGGAAGATGACTAGACTGAGCAATATCTCAAAGAAGGATGCGAAGAATACAAGTGATCCAGCCTCTAGATAAAAACTCGCAAAGAATAATGAACAAACAAGGAGATAGCGGATCACCCCGCGAAGACCACCCCGAGACTAAAAATCCATGGTCAATCCCATTAACCAACACGTAAAACCAAGGTCCATATATCGCCCTTCGAACTAAAGAAATCCATCGCTCGAGAAACCCAAGCACCGCAACATCCGAAGGACAAAGGACCATGACATCCGATCATATGCCTTAGTCATATCCAACTTCAGTACCACGTTACTTCCCCGCGTACGACAATTAAGATCGTGAACAAGCTCCTGAACCAATAACACATTATCATGAATGCTCCTCGCCGTGTACAAAACCACTCGAGGCTGGAGAAATGATACGAGGTAGCATTGGTGTCAGTCGCATAACAAGCAATTTAGTTAAAACCTTATTGCTCACGTTACACAAACTGATTGGCCGAAAATCAGCCCAAGAAACTGGAGAGTCCTTCTTAGGAAGAAGAACCAAGAGAGTACTCTGGAATCCCCTAGGCATAGCAGAACCCCAAAAATAATCGTGAACAGCAGCCAATAAGTCATCAGAAATCACCTCCCAAAGATGCCCGGTAGAACCCATCGCAAAACCATCGGACCCGGGCAATCGCCGTGGTCAATAGAAAACCACTCGTCAGAACTCCTCTAAATCAGCTCCCTACACGTATCCATATCATCCTCAAGCAGTGACTAGTAGAAGGAATAAACTCAAAATCTGATAACTGAAACTGACTAGGACCTCCCGCCAATAGACCTCGAAAATAATCAACCGCAGACTCAACCAAGGCAAGAGGCTCGAGAATCCATGCAGATGATGCATCCCGGATCCGACTGGACATGAAAGAACCACCGCTTCTTCCGAATCATGGCATGGAAGAAACGGGTATTAGCATCCCTCCCTAACCCAACGAACACTCGATAGCCGTCGTAAAAGATCTCCTCACAAAGTAACGCATGTCGCAGTCGTGTTTCGAGCCTCGTAGAAACTCGCACGGTTGTCACCGAACCGGATAAATCATACTCGACTCTCCTCCGAGCAACCTCCTTCTCAGCCTCCTTAACCCTATCAAACACATTACCAAAACCTCCTTATTCCATCCTTTTAAGCAAAGCTTCAATCTCACAAGCTTCACTGAAAAGCCCTCATCCCAGAGCCAACAACCTGAGCACCCCAAGATCGCCTCACAACATCAATAAACCCGTGATGCTTAAGCCAAGCATATAAAAATCGAAACTCGGAAGGACCTCCACCGACCAATCTAGCACATGATAATAGCAGGGAGAATGATCCGAACCAATGCGATTCGGATGAGAAACTCGAAAGTAAAAAGGACCCCGACCATCGGGCATTGCACACAACCCTATCCAATCGCCTCCAAGTGCGCCCATTAGTCCAGTGAAAGGACTCCCTATAAAACCCACATCATCCAATCCACAATCCAATAATGCCGCATCGAAATCATCAATGGCATCTCGAGGTCGTGCATGCCCCGAAATCTCGTAAAGAGACCGCACAACGTTAAAATCCCCACCCACCATCCAAGGACCATCATGACTATCAAGAAACGAAACAAGGCCATCCCACAAATCCTCTCTCACAATCTTAGCACAACCGGCATATACATATGAAACATAGATAGGATCGTGAAAAGAAGAGTGACTAACCCGAGAATGAACCACCGGCCCATATCCTACAGTAACCTCCACCGCAAAAGCGCCACTGTAACACCCATATTTTCCCGGAATGGAAGAAAACCCATGATCCATCGCAATACGGACACGAGTGCTCTCCAGCTCTCAAAGACTAAGGAAAGGCTCCAAAACACAAACCAAGGCCAATCTATGCATCCAGATCACTTCCAGCAACGATGGATCATGGGCCTTACTTATCCCCGAATGTTCCAAATAAGAGTATTAATCATTTGAGAGGGATCGACTCCTACCGCCGAGCCTCATGAGTCTTACACCGCCACCACGAAAAACCCCGGGAGGAACTAGCAACTCTCTACTCAGCCAAACTACTAATCTCTACATCCATAGGTAATGGGGTATGAACATCCTCCGAATTAATCAAGAATCTCACGTTGTCCATGTCCCCAGAATCCTCAGAACGACAATCAATATCGGATCGAGAAATACCAAGACATCCCTCCCTGCCAACTGAGACATTCTTCGGAATCTCAGAACTCTGGGTGTTCAAACTCACGTGCCTGTCAATAGTATCAACCCTATGAGGCCGCTCTGTGCCTAACACATCACCCATTTCCGCCTGAAAACCATCCTCATGACCCCTATTATCTGAGGGGACATCCTCAGCTACAGTATGGCCCAAGGACGGTCGGTCCTCACTGGCATATGATCGGCCAATAACATTAGTCGCAACAGGCCCTAGAGCCTGATTATTCGAAATAACAACATACCGGGTATTAGAATCAACTCGTGGCTGCACATCTGCTAGAAAACTGGCCTTTTTACCCTTATCGTAAACAGTAGGGTCGCCCATTATCCTTCGACGGCTGAGGCTTACGAAGACTTGGGTTTGAAACATAACAAGTCTCAGCAGCATGACCCAAGTGCTTACAAGTGGAACAATAAGCGTGAACCTTCTCAAATACAACATCCCGCCAAAACCGAGTCACCCTCTCCAATCCAAATACGCTGTAATAAAGGCCGCGAGACATCATATTCAACCGTAACCCTAGCAACCGATGGCCTATTAATCGAAGCCGCTACGTGATCAACACGCAGTAGGGTACCAATAGCCTCAAAGAATAGAGAATAAAGCAGACTTGGAATGAATAAAATGAACCGGTAAATAAGTGAGACTTACCCAAACAGAACAATAGAGACTCACCGAACAACGAAAGTCCGTGACTCCACTTGAAAATACGCATCCCCGACCATTCACATACCATGTCCGCGAACCCAAACCGTGAGTAGTCTTCCTCCATCGATAACTTGATCAACACATGTCTGTTATCAAGCAACGAAACTGGAATTCCCTCGAGACCCGGAGAAATAAAAACTTACTGAATAATGTCCATGGATGGCCTACCGAATGAAAATTTTCCAACCAAGGCAAGTTTAAATGACTCAGCCATAATCTGAATTTCTTCCTCAGAGAATATGACAACTGGCCACCACTGTGTAACGACATCTGGTTCGACCGAAACCAACGGACTAGGAGAACCCAGTAGCGGCATCAAGGAAGGATTTTGCGGTCTTGGGGAGGCGGTGGGGTTGAGAATGGAGGCTAGGTTCACAGCTATCGCAGTATGATGCCTGGTTGCTTGGGGTGGGAGGTAGATGCGCCCGAGTTAGAACACGGGAGCCAGCTTGTGTCCGAGATAAGTCCGCTTGGAATCGTGGTTTTATCACGTCCGCCTGGGGCTGTAGAACCGAGCTAGGAAGGGCATGTTGGCCTCGGGAAGGAGGTCGTTCAGGCTGGGACAACAACTGCTCGGGAGAAGGACATTGTATGGGTGCTACATGGGCCAAGTGGCTCGAGTCGCGCTGAGTTGACTCGGTGGTGGGCAGCTTCTGCGTGGGCTCAGGCCATAAGTGTTCGGTGGTTGCAGAGGTTGATTGTGGCTGGCATCCAGGTCGTCCGGTGTGGGAGGTGGTGACCGGCAGTGGCTGGGTACCACCACCGGCAGCCGGTGGGATCATTTCGGCAGTCAAGGCAAGCAGGCCACCGTGAACAACGGAGGCTTGAATACCGAAGCTTCAAGAGGGAATTTGGGTTGCCGCTTGCCGATTTCAACTGGAGGAGGAGCTTGGTGATGGTAGATGCATGGAGCAACAGATCTGGCAGACAGTAGCAGCAGATCCGATCGCGGTCCCTATGGAGTAGCAGATCGGGTTCGTTGTCCGATGGTCGATCGCCGCTTTCTTCTCGATGTGTGTGTATATGAAACTTGTGCGGCTGAGGATGGTGAATGAAGAAAGAGATAGCGCAGTAGCAGCTGGATCGGAAGCGAACGGCTCAAGATGACAGCAGCTGGAAGCGTCGAATGAGGAAGCAAATCTGCTCTGTGACAGTGCTCTAAAGAGGAGGAAACCAGTTTGTTGCTGCACAATTATCCGCGGGAGCTGATTCGTTGATGTACAATCGCGGCGCGACAGCAACGGCTCGCTGAAGCGACGAATGGTGACTAGCTGAGGTGACGACAAGCTGCGACAGGAATGTAGGTGACGAGCTATACGATGGGCTGACTGCCGCAAGACGATGGCTGTGTGGTTTCGGAGAGGAGCGGCTGAGTGGATAAATCATCGTGGGTGTTTTGATCACTTTTAATATATCTATATTTATAAATAAATTACAAGTAACTACTATGATTCAATAAATAAGTTATTGAATGAACTATAACCATAGATTTAAATGGTCAAGTATTATAAACAACTTCAATAAATATCATACGTATGGATTTCATCTTGTAAGTATATGTTTCTACAATCTATGAAATTATATCATTAATAACTGTAAATAATCTTTTATTTATAAAGAACTTGTCATTTATATCTTCTTATATTGGCATAATATGTCCAATAAATAAATCACATCCTTTATAAATGAAGAAGGCTAATAATCTATGTTAAATTCAAAAATTATTATTTTACCGCATGCCTTTAGGGCATAAAAAAAAAAGATAAGTCTAACCAATGTACGAGAAGATAGAGCCACGAGACCACTATTAAAATATGAACATAATAATTGTATTTATATCTTGGTAACTTGATAAGAACAAGATAGGTGAGGGATTTTTTTGTTAACCTCTCTTCTTCTTCAGTATTATTATTTTTATTTTTTACCTTTGTTCTAGCCACGATTACGGAGAAAAATAATAATATAATTATATGATGAAGTTGATGAGCGGAAGAAGCCAATTATAAGTACTATAAGAATATGGGTCCTTGTCATTATTATGTTCGCTCACAATAATTGCGGCCTCTAGGAAGATTAATCGCCTCATGGAAATATCGGGCCTTGTCTTTGATGCATTTGCCATATACACTAGAATTATTTAGGTAATTTATTATTGTTTTAGACAATTTCGTGCTTGCTGGTTGTATTTTGATACTCTTGAAGTTGGAGGACAATTTTCGTAAAATTAAATAACACTCACAAGGGTCATGCTTAAAATAATAATAATAATAATAATAACTAGGGGTGGGCATTTTCCGGTTCGGTTCGGTTCAGATCTGGATTGGTTCTTAAGAATTCAAATCAAATCGAACCGAATTTTAAAACCAAACCAAACCGAACCGAAATAATTCGGGTCAGTTCGGTTCGTTTTTAAAAATTCGGTTCGGTTCGGTTCGGTTCGGTTCGAAAAATTAAGTTAATAATTTAGAATCTTAATTTTAGATTTTAGAATTTAAGTTTTAAAAATTCGGTTCGGTTCGGTTTTATTATATTTAATTGAACCGATTGGTTTTTTAGTTCGGTTCGGTTTAAAACCGAACCGAACACAAACCGTTCGGTTCTTAATTTTTTAAACCGTTCGATTTTTACTTCTAAAACCGAACCGAACCGAATTAAATATTTCGGTTCAGTTCGGTTCGGTTCGGCAAAAACCGAACCGTTTACCCACACCTAATAATAACACAAGGATCCAGCTGACAAATGGACTTATAGCTCTTAGGAAAGTGGTTAATCTAGAATTGAAAGTTGAAACTAAAGTAGAATTTGAATCAAATTATGAAATCTACTGTTATAGATATGGATAGTCCGTTGCTGTCTTTCTTCTCAGCGTGGGCCTCAGTGGGCCTGGCAAGCACTTTATTCATTTCTTTTTACACTTTTATATAAACACGAGATTACGAAATTTTAATTTTTCCGAACATTTCTAATTGCCAGGAGAGCTTAAAATTCAACAAATTTTTTTAAAAAAATTACACAATTATTTTTAATTTCAAAAATATAAAATTTTAAAATTCCATTGTATCAGTAGTTTACTAGTTTTCATATAAAGGAAAACTCAATATTTTCATTTGATTTTGGTATAAAGCCACATAGAACATCAAATTTGTTCTTAATGTTTATTTGATGTAAGGACAAGAAAAAAAAATATTAAGAAAAAGTAGCTATCTATCTTGCTGAAACAATAATTCATATAATATATAGATTTTTTAAAAAAAATAATAAGTTAAAAGGACTGTTAAAAATTTTCGTATATATGTATATATAAACCATGCTTAAGTAAGTTATAATCAGAATCAAATTGTAAGTTATAATCAGAATCAAATTGCATTTGTCGGGGCTTATAAAAAAGTTCATTCTTTTATTCACCCTATCAAAATCAAAACCCATACCACAAGAAGCGATTTTAATTTGCTCCTATTGCTCCACAGTTAGCAATGGCATCGTCTCAAAACATCAACGAAGAAGCTGATCATAATCGCGACTGGGAAAGATGGAAGGAAAAAGTTGAAGGCATTAAATTCAGACCGACAGCTGAGGTGCTCGCCGGCCATTATCTAGCTGGGAAGGTGTCTGGTTCAACTGATGGCCCCATTTTTCCACTTATTCAAGAAGTAGATGTTTATCAGTATGAACCTTCAAAGCTGGAAAGTAAGTAATCATCACAACTGAAGTACTTAGAAAGAGCTTTGTGATCTGGTATTGTTTATAATCAATTTTGTTTTCTAATTAAATGTTTCAGGTAAAGCTTATGATTTTGGTGAAGGGAAAATGTACTTCTTCTCACATATAAAGACGAAATATAAAAAGGGATTAACTTGTGACAGAATAGCTGAAGGTGGATGTTGGATGCCCGGGAAGCGCAATGATGTTAGCGGCTATAAAGACGATAGGAAAATAGCTACAGAGACGCCACTGACTTACTAAAGGAATGACCCAGAATCTGGTAAACCTACAATAAGGACCCATTGGCTCATGAAGGAGTATATGCTTCTTGAGGGACAAAATGATGAAGAACCCAAGGTAGCCAGGTTAATCTATTTTATTTATTTTCCGTTTGTGTTTCTACTTTCTTGATAATATATATATATATATATATATATATATATATATATATATATATATATATATATATATATATATATATATATATAAGACAAAATATGTGTATAACTTCGATATGTTATTGTTACAATTGGTAAATATTTTTGTATATGTTTTTAATTTGTTTTTCCTTAAATTAATGCAGACGCTGTGTGTGGTTTACTCTAATGACAAGAAGCGAAGGCAACGTGATAGTAAAAATGAAGTACTCTACGACAACGAAAATAATCAAAGTTCACTGCCAGATGTGGAGGAGCCGGAGGGATCTGCATCTTGTGCTTCAGAAAACAAGAAGCTCCTCAATATGTCCACTTCTGAGATTCATCCTGGAGTTTCCAGGAAACGCCAACGCTCTTCTTCTGATTGTTCTAATTATAATCCTCCATTGATACACTTGAGTTCAAACCCTGAAGCCGTCACTCTTGAACAAACGCTTCCTTCTTATTATTCTCGCCCAAATATGCCAAATATTGGATCTTGGGTGAACACAGCTGATCAGTCAAATGTTTTCACCCCGGGTCCTAACTGTAATCCTCCATTATACTCTACTCCAAACCCCGCATCCGTCACTTTAGAAGAAGAAATGCCAGATATAATCAATGGATCTTGTGGTTCCATTGCCACTGCCATGAATAATCTTCCATTATACAAATCTAATTCAAAATATGATGGATGGATCTTTGGGTTCTCCAGCTGATTCAAATATCGATATTCCAAATTACCGTCGCAGTACATTTACGGAACCAGAGGCGGATGGATATCTAGATCAGCACTTCTTCAATGATTATATAAAGCTGCTAGACCAAGACCTATAGCTCAAGTGCGGTTCCAAGCTTGCCCAATACAGAAATCACCCAAATCACCAATTAGAATCAGGATCCAAGCTGCTTCAACTCTGCAGAGAGTACTTTCTGGTACCCTCCCCTCCATGTGGGTACTTGACAATTCCGAGTTTCAAGAATTAATGACTGCTACTTGCTACTAATATCGTTTCGCTTTCTGCTTGTAAGCGAGAGCCGCGATTAGTATGTACCTGTCTTCAGTTTTCACTCTTTTCCACGCTTGTGTCAGGCTTGAATTTCATGCGCTCTAGGCTTGTTTTGGTAAGATGTTTTTCAGATTATCTGTCTCACTGCCTGTTATTGATTTCTCTTTGTTATCTTGGTGCGTTTGCTATTGTTTTTCTCATTTTGTTTTTATATTTGTTTTATGGGTCGTGCTACCTTGCAACTATTTTTGTCTTTTATGTTGTCCCCGTTAGATCTAATGGAAAGGTCGTTCCAACGGTAGGATGTGTTAGACTGATTATTTACACTCCAATCCCTGTTGTATATTTAAATTCTAAAACATTGAAGGTTTTAAAATTTTGATACATATATCCGGATTGCATCAAATTTATTAATAATCAGACAATTAAAAATAGGGTGGGGCTTTTATACTCTACAAAATACTCTGCATATCAATATGTTAACGATATTTTTAATCTTAAAAATATTCATAATATAATTTAGAATTAAGGGCATTGCAATTACTTTTGAAAAAAAAAATTAACGAATTATTTGTTAAAAAAGAAATGAGGCACTATTTGCTAGGAAAAAAATAGTTTTGCATTTGAAGCAAAAGGAAAAAGAATATTAAAAAAAGATTTTGTTACAAAAAAAAAAAAAGTTGCATAATACAAGTAATCAATCCATCGTTAACGTTGTTTTAGAGCAAAACATATGCATTGAGCTTATGGGTACTGTAAGCGGGAAAAAGGAGTTTAAAAAAAATGTGTTTAATTTAGAACAATAAAGAATTCAAAAAATTAGTGTTTTCTCAACTATCCAAGATATTTTCTAGCTTGATAAATGTGTCAACATGGGGCTAGCTAGATATGTGATAAAATTTTTCAGGGTTTTTTTAAATAAATAAATTGAAGAGTATTTAGTTAGGGTCAATTTTGGTATTAACAAGGGTGCATAAAGCAAAAATAATTTTAATGAAAATGATAAAATTATAAAATAAAATATATGCGGATTCATTTTTTTGATTATATTTGATTTTATTGAAATTTTAAATGAAACAGGAAAACATGTACGCCATAATAATTATCATATAAGAATATTGTAAACAACAAAACGTAGTGCTATTCGAATGCCTCTAATATCTATCAAACCCCACTTACATTTTTACAAATTTAATATTACGTAAAATTACAAAAAGGGCAAGTTTGACTCTCGTTAAACCTTTTGACATTTCAAACACCCTTTTTTAACAAATAAAAATCTACTAGTTATTATATTTAAATGTTGAAAAAAAAAAAAAGAGAAAAAAGAAAATAGGCACGGCAGATTGGATACATTTTCACGCGCTGGTTTTGGGCGGGTGAAACCTTGGATTCTGATTCTACTTGGACCAAACATTGCGGCCGAAATGATGGTGTTGAGGGGTTTACAATCATATTATCGGGGGTCCTGCTATGTTACGGTTACCGTAACATACAGCCCCCTTATAAGATAAGAGAAAAAATTCACTTAAATTTATTGTTAGGGAACTGTAAGTTAAATCCTCAAATTATCTATTTAGATATAGGATAAAAGAAATTAAAAAAATAGAAAAAAAAAACTTTGCGTTTCTTTTGCCATCCATTCGTATTCATGAAAAAATTTTGTATCATCCGTAATGGAGTCCTCCTACGTGACAAGCAACAGTTGTACGGTACTCTAATTTTTGTCTTTTACGATTCAATTACAGTCAAATTTACTTGAGCACTTTGCACTCCTTTTATTTATAATTTATTTACGAGTGTTAAAAGGATAAAATTACCCTTCTTGACAAAGGTTGAAGAAAATGGAATTAACTAGTACAGTGAGCAACAAAAGCACGCCATTGTTAAGTCTCATCTCCATCAACCTTCGTGACCCACCACCATGTCTGAAGTCACTTAAAAACCCGCAAGCAACACAAACAATATCACCCCATAAGACCACGCATCTGCTACGGCTCCGTCGTACCCGCCCCGAGCCACAACCTCCGGCGCTGTTATTATGACAGGTGAATAATCAGAGTTCCAATGTTGTGTGTCATGTCCAAGGAATAATGATTTTGTCGTCTCCATTAGCAAATGATTAAGACTCCAAAACCTTTTGTTGGAGACCAGTTTTTGATCCACTCACAATAAGAATAAGAACAAGCCCACCAAAATGAAAAAGAGAGCGGCAGCAACTGAAACTTGCATACGATTTGGATTTGTCAAATGGAAACGAACAGCCACTCATCATCGCCTCTATAAATTTTTGAACTTTAAGATTGAGATTGGAAGGGCATTCTTGAATTTCCCTTGCTACTACTGGTTAACATTGGAGTTGTTGAGTTCATAATAAAGGCTTTAGCTTGAAGGCTAATGAGCTTGGGATCGTGACTTGGAATAATGGGTCTGAAACTAAGGGATTTGATGATATCGTAACGAAGAAATGGAGGTGAAGATCATGATGATAGGGGAAGATGGACGTAAGGGGGGATGATGATGGAGATAAAGGCAAGAGGAAAGAGAAACAAATCTTAAATTTTATTATTAATTTATTAATTTAAGGATATTATTGTCTTTTTGTTGATATTACTGTTTTATGTTATTAATATGTGTTGGATGTAAATAAATAAATAAATATTTTAATACTTATAAAAAATAATAAATAAAAAGAGTGTCCGGTGATAAATAGAATATTATTTTTTAATATTTTATGAATACAAAAGAGTTTAAGGAGGTCAATGAAATTTAGCATTAGTTGAACACAAAAGACAAAAATTGGGGTACATTATAATCGTTGCAGCATAGTTCAACCCTCCATAATGTGATTTTTTATTTTTATTTTATTTGCAAAAATAATTTTTTTAATGATTAGTTTGGTAATAAAATATGAATGCACTGAGTGTATTAATGGTTCAATGACCTCACACTTGGTAAAAATATATTGAAAAACACTAAAGGACGGTAAAGATGAAAGAAAGTGAAATGAGTAGAGTGATAACTAAATTATCTCATCTTTCTCTCTCTTTATCATTACTTAAATATAAAATAAAATTAATGTGGGGCCAACTTTTTTATTTTATTTATATTGAAATTTTAAATAAAAAGATGAAACATGACCGTGATAATTATCAATAAAACAAATATACGTGGGTTCGAGTGCTATTTACAATATGAAAAATGTTGAAAACTTATGATATTTGACCCTTCATATTATTTCACAAAACTCTTATTAATCACTTTTATATTAATATATATTTTATTTTTATATAAAATTATTTTAAAAAATAAATAATTTTTAAGTTCACCCACAAAATATTTTTTATTAATATTTAATTTAATTAATTTAATTTTTTAAATTTTTTAAATTATCATCTCCTCGTAAATATTGTATACTCTATTTTTATAATTATTAAAGAAATTAATTTATAATATTTAATATAAGATGATGAAAAATATATATATTTTTTATGGTTATAATAATGATAATTAAAATATTTAAAAAAGATAGAGATTATAGTGATTATAAGATTTTTTTATTTTAAAATAAATTTTATTATTTTATATGTGGTACTAAAAAAATATAATAAAAATAAATTTAAAATTAAATATAATGTGTTAAGAAATAAAAATTAATTTTAAAATTTTGAATAGAGTTAGTGAGAGTCATGGATATAACAAAAAGATCAAATGTCGCCACTCAAACAATAAAGAAAAGTGCGGTGCTATCGGCGCGACGCGCCTATAATGTCATATCAAAACCCACTTACATTTTTCACAATTTTATCATTTGATTTTCTGTATGCCCTTCATCGTTCCAAACTCCTTTTTAACGATTAAAAGTCTACAAGTTCGTAGACACGGCAATTATTATATTGCCGTATTATATTTAAAAGTTAAAAAATGTTTCTGTTATTCTCATTGTATATAAC
Source organism: Murraya koenigii (assembly GCA_025617385.1). NCBI lineage: Eukaryota > Viridiplantae > Streptophyta > Magnoliopsida > Sapindales > Rutaceae > Murraya > Murraya koenigii. Next base: position 21,540,076 of record CM046812.1, read on the forward strand.
TTTAGATATGTTGATATTCTGTATTTATTTCATCCATAAGATTTCCTTACTATCTGATTGAGTTATTTTTTCAAAGTGATGTAATAATGTATTATATTTGCTAATTTTTATGTGAGCGGGTTCGTAATATTCAAAATCAAATTGCTTTTTCCTACCCATGGTTTGTTTCATTATTTAGTTATTTAGAGTGGAGCTAGCGGAATCCATTCTATATTTCATAAAAAAAAAAATAATAATAATAATAATAAAATACCTCAATCCAAACAGACCATTAATTTACTTATTTGTACAGATTAGGACCGGACGTTATGCAGCTGTGTAATTCGTGACAGAGCACGTGCTGGTGTTACCAAGAAATCGTTCCGTACGGCATTTGTCAGATTATAATTTGATTCAAATTGTAAGACAGCAAATGAAAGTTTAAGCATTTGTCAGATTATAATTTGAATGAAATTGTAAGACCCAAATGAAAGTTTAATATAAACAATCAAGTTCATAGAACGTTTTACCGGAAAATATGGCGTCCTCAAAATATACCGATGAAGGGAACAAAACTTCGCCGACGATTCCAGATTCGGTGCTGGCTGATGATTCTAAAAGTGGCAAGAAAAGGTACCCATTGGCATCAAATTCAAACCCACTGATCAAGTACTGGCCGGGTATTACCTAGCTGGGAAGGTTTCTGGTCATACTGATGGCCCAATTTTTCAACTCATTAAAGATGTAGAGTTTTATCAGTGTGAGCCTTCACAGCTCTCAAGTAAGTTGTTTTAATATCCTAGCTAATCCTATACGTATATTTTTTTCGGGTTTCAGAAAATGATAAATCTCGTACTCAAACGAGCAGGTTTAACGTATGATTTTGGAGACGGGAAAATGTACTTCTTCACACGCTTTCTCTCTAGAGAGATTGATGTATATAGGCATGTCGCTGGTGGTGGATTTTGGAAGAGAAAAAAAGAAGCCTCTTATGTCATTGGCGAATATGAAAAGCCAATAGCTGCCAAGACCACTTTAGTTTATTACCATAAGAACAAAAATTCCACTCCAGTGAAGACTCAATGGCGTATGAAGGAGTATAAGCTTCTTGATAATTATCAAAGGTCAGAGCAAATCAAAGCAGATAACAAGACGGTACGTTAATAATATATTAATTAAATATCTTAATTATATTAAGTCTGTGTTCATTACAATTATATATTTAATATGTTTATGCTAATGCTTGTGCAGTTAGCTGGATGGACACTTTGTGTTGCGACGCAATAAACTTGACTAGTGATTCATGCAAAAGCCCAACGTCTGATCTGAGGTCGCCTAAGGCTTGGGACAGGGAGCTTTAAGTACAGGCAGAGATGGTTTTAAACTTAGAAGATCTAGGCGGTCACTATAAATAAATTAGGCAGCTGTAAGATTTTTTTTTTTTTTGTGTGTATTTCCTTGATATTCTCTAATTAATAAATTTTTTATGTTAGTAAAGTTTACTTTTTAGGTCTTTTTTTAATTAATAATGTAAAAACTTTTATATAAATTCTATATTTAATAGTTTTAATGTTAAATAATTATAACTAATAATATTATCTAATCATTAATTCATTTAATAAAAATATTAAATTCTTTATCCATCTGTTTAAAAAAAATTATTTAACATTATAAAATTTTTTGTACTCTTCTCCGTAAAAAAGTTATTATATTTATTATTTTACTTTTGAAATAAAAACATATTTTCTTGAAATAATAATCCTAAAGGAACCTTTCTTTTCTAAAATTTTTAAGTATTTTATTAATTATTGATATTTAAGATATAGTTTAAAATTGATTGAATTATGAATTTTTTTATATTTTTCTAAATATTGAAATTATTAATTATAAAGAGAGCTCGTAAAAATATTTTTCTGGCTTGGGATAGTAAACGAAGTAACAAAACCCTTCAGCAGCTTTAAGCTATTTCAAACTCTGTCCCTGAATATGTTACGCAATGATGCTGTTATACCAAAAATAAAAATAAAATTAAAGAATATGCGAGTCTGGGCGTTTTTACAATTTAAGACTGTCGAAAACAAGGTGCTGTTGCCGCGCTTTAATGTCCCATCAAAACTCCACTTCTATATTTACAAAGGGTTATTTTTTGCCAGCCCCCAGATGTTTCAACAAAAGTTAGTTTGCACCCAAATGTTTCAACAACCAATCACCACGCCCCCAAATGAGCAAATTCAGCCGTTATGTTTGAGGGATACTCAGTTAACTGAGTGAAAAGACTTGTTTGCCCGTGATTTGAAAATTAGGCATTCAAAATTCAGAAAATGATAGGGTGTTTGCATTAAAAGTTGCAGTTAATGGGTTTTACAGTGGTTCATTCCTTCTTTTCTGGGAATGACTTTTGGTTGTCTTGAAAATTTTCTTTTTTGTTTCTAAAAGTTTATGTTCATTCAATTCAATTGTCTAAATTGAGTCTAAAAATATAAGCAATTAAAATTTATAGGTCTGAATTTAATTATTATGAGAAATTTTATTCAATGATTGTTTTATAATTTTATAGCCATACAACAATTTTAGAAGTTTAAAATAAAGTCATATGAGATGAAAGTGAGATCGAAAATTTTGTGGTGAGTTTTCAGGAAAATAAGAAAAGGAAAATAAAATTTAGGAGTGAAGGAGAACAATAAAAACAAATAAATACTTTCGATAAATCTGACTAAAGTGTTATAATTCAGTAAAGTTCGTATAATATAACCGTAGTCCGAGTCGATCAACGAAGAAATATTTAATTTGTGGGTTTTAATTTATCTAAGAAAATAAAATTAAAATTATGAAACTTAATTTGAGTAAAAATATGAAATTAAATTAGTTAGGGTTATAGATCTACTCTTAGTAGTAAAACGAAATTTAATAAATTCTTTTTTATCATATTTCTTTATTGCTCAAAAGATTAATTGTATAAATTATTGTTATTTTCTCATTAAATTTATTATGAATTAAGTACTTAGTGTGCTAAAATTTAATTTGTCTACAATAAGTCAAAATACCATTTTACCATACTTTAGACTAAAATATTAAGAATTTATTGTACCAAACTCCCTTGTTTGTCTACAATAAATCAAAATTTTCAAATATAAAATGTGGATAATATTAATTAGAAAATAACTTAATTTATATAATTAAAAATATAATTTACTTAAATCATATTTTTCTACTAAGAGTTTCACTTTACTCTAACTTATTATTATTTAGCCTAGCATAATTGAAATAAAAGTGATTGTTAATATTAAATTATACATAAAAATAGAAATAACTAAAATTGAAAAATAAAACTAATTTATTTATTAATTTACTAAAAATTAATAAGAGAGATGAGAAGAAGAAATTAGGGATAAAGAAGTGAAGAAAGAGATGTAGAGAGGTTTGTTCCTCCTTCTCTCTATTTATACTAATTTATGATTAATTCACACTATACACATAAACAAAGCCAATTAAATCATGATCTTACATTTGTCCCATTAACAAAACATAAATCTAACCCAATCCACTCATAATTACCTCACCTAACATGGTAGAAATTTATAATTTTATAATTACCGTACTTAACATAGTAAAAATTTATAATTTTACAATAAAAGTCGGGATCTTCTTCGATAATGGCTTAAATTTTCAGATTATCGGTATCCATCCGTTAATTTGTTAGGAGCCTCGAATTGCTTGAAATTATTATTTTTACCTAATAAACAAACAAAAATACACAAAATTAAATATTTAAGAATATAGTTAGAAATTCATAATATATTACATAATTATACATATAAATTATAATAAAAGCACAAAATAACATTTATATTACGTAGAAAACCTACAATTTTTACCACTAATCAACCGGTCTAGTTCAGAAAAAAACAATCATTTATAACTCTTGTTTTTTCATTAATTTTATATTATAATAAAACTTTTATTTTGTTTCCATAAATATACTGAATTCAATGCCCTTATATTTTTGTTGATTTTATATAATAACAGAATTTTTATTTTGTTTCTATATATGTCCTTAACTCAATACCCTTATATTTTTATTAATTTTAAATTATAGTAAAGTTTTATTTTATTTTCAGATATGTCCTTAATTGAATTTTTTTTCCAAATTGAAATTAGTGACCAATTTTATAAGATTATAAAATTATATATTTATTGAATAGATTGAAAACATTTAGGGGCTAAAATGTTATTACTGCTTCAATTTATTTTTTAAAAAATTCTATTTGAAAAAAATATATCAATCTAATATAAAATGTCACTAATATTAAAAGTACTTGCAAAAACAATATATTGTAACAACTATCAACATTTTCATAAGATTTTTTTGTAAATTTTAAGATTTCATTTATTATTTACATTAATTAAGAAGACAAATTAGAAAATACAATTTGAATATTTTGAGACTTTTTTATATAAGAATGATCAGCATCTAATTTTTCAAAAAGAATCAAAGTGTATGACAAATAAACAACGGCACCTAAATCCATTTTTGTTGGGTTGAGCTTAGTTTATTATTGAAATTTTTTACTAACAATACTTTTATAATTTAAAAAGATGAATAAATTTTAATTGTTTAATTTACTTAAACATGATAACTAATTACTTGACTTCAAACATTAAAGTTCTACTTGTGATTTTTAATTGATTGTAATTACATGTATTGACTTATTTTAGCTTAAAGTTCTTAACTAATTTATTAATCTTTATATTATTTCATATTATTATAGGTTGTAATGTTAGATTCTTAATTTAAAAATAATGTTTTTATATTTGAATTGCCTTTTATTTCTTACTTTTTTTGGTAACTATGTTTGTTTATAATACATATTTATAAGGATAAAATTCTTCATACTCCCGCTTATTTAATGTACATCTTTTTATTTATGAATTTTTATACTTATTTTAAAATATTAATTTTTTAATTTAGTTCGGAGTAGAATAAATTTCTGAGTCCACCCCTGCTCTCACGTTGGATATAATCAACCCATCATGGGCATCTAAATGATGAAAGTCTGATTGATAATCAAATAGAAAAACAAAACACAGACTTCACTTCAGTCAAACATTGCTCCCTCTTTTGGTCTTCCGAACTGTCCTACAATAGACAACACAAAGTATCCATGGATACCCCTGCATTCAGGAACAAACACAAACACAAAAGATAATCATATATTCGTAGCACAAATTATGATCACATAATTGTAGACTAGAAACATCATAAAAGCAATTAATTAAGGATACGAACTATGTAACCTACCTTCTCAGATTCCTCGTCATCATCCTGGTTTTTTGATGGTTGGCTCTCAGGAAGCTTGTACTCTTTCATTAGCCAACCGGTTTTCATTTGATCATTCGTGTAGTGAGCCAAAGAAGTCTTGGTAACGGTTGCCTGTCCATCTTTCACCGGATCTGGAAAGTCTGGTCCAGTTTTCTTCCAATATCCTCCTGGAACCTGTCTGTCAATCTTTGGTCCGTTTTTGAACTTCTTGTGGTGTGTGAAGAAGTACAGTTTTTCATGACCAGAGTCGTGTGCCAAATCTGTGCAAGATCACACGGATTTATATGATAATTATAATTACATGGTACTTGACATACTTAAAATATGTATTATCAAGCAATTACAGTGGTGTTACCAAATTAAAAAGCACAAAAAAAAACTTCTTTTACTAGACAAGAAATTCTGGATAGAGTGGAAATATAAGTGTGCTGTTGATTCATTGGCAAATATTAAAACAATCTTTGTGATTTGTTGTGCAACACATGTAAGGAAAAAGGAAAAAAAAATCAAATAATCAAGAAAATGTCCTGAGAAATATATAATTATTGCTACTTACCTTTGAGATCTGAAGGTTTATAATCGTAAAGTTTTATCGTTCTGATAAAACGTTCCACATCATTATCACCACGCACCTTCTTTTCGAGGTAATGAAACACTTGCTCCACGTCCTCGTCTGGAGAAAAAACAATCCCAGGTGGGAACACTTCCTTAGCCGTTGCAACAACTAGCAGTGGTAGATGATGAAACCATGAAATAGTTAGCTTAATTAAGCAGTAGATTAAGAATAGAATCAGTGCTATAAATTTTTGTTTGCACGAGATTACTTATCTTATTTCTATGCAGGCTCATGGGTCCACCTTATACTCAAATGTTAGCTCATAAGTTTAGAGTTGCCCTTACCCCCACCTCACATACAGGGTGATTTTTTATTTTTTATTTTTGTTGAAAAAGGTACGGTGAGCTCCTATTTGTGTGGGTGAGTTGGCACTGATGACATCTAGAAGCCTATAAACGTAAACTTATATATACTCAAAACCTAACTCATTTTTTAAGAATCGTCCCAAATTAATTTTATACTTAATTAGCTGAAGATTATTATCACAAATTTCACTAACAAGCTGTGATGTACATCAAATAATGCAGTGAACGTATTCCTAGATTGAAACTCACAAAATATAACTTCAACAATAAGAGCAAATATTCTCTCATTTCAACAAATGAAGAATGTACGAAATCACTAGAAAATTCTGTTGCACGTCAAAGAAACATAAAAAAGGTTCAAACTCACAAAATATCTATTTTTTTAAGGACTTGATTACCAGTGGCGAAGGTAGTGCCATTGTCTGGTTATTTTTTCAAATTAAAATTACTCCTCAAAAATTTATTGTATACAAACAAAATTATTAAAATACACTATATAAGTAAAAAATTAATAATAAAATTATAAAAATACAATATAAATAAAAAATATTATCGATAAAGTTGTGTCATGTAATTCCTAAAAAAGAACACTCATCTATTATCATATATGAGTCGATATTATTTATAATTTCTCTTTCAATGTAGGCAACCATATAATTTGAAAAAACTTATTCTCTATCATATTTTGATGTGCTGTCTTATTTTTAATCAATTTTATGGTAGAAAATGCTTTCTCTGTTGTTTCTATTGAAACATGAAGGATTAACACTAAACGAATTAATCTTTCAACTAAAAAGTAAATCTGTAACTTTTTTTTTCTTAAATAATATTTGACACAATTCAAAAAAAAAAATGTTTTGGAACTCTTGAAGAGAATATACATCCATTTCAAATTATTCAAATGTCTTCTCAAAGTCTGTAACTCAATGTCTGTAACTCAATCTTAGTAAAATTTGAAGATAAAATCTTTCATCAAAACTGTAAATATCTTCAATATTAAATGACTTCAATGGATGAATAGGATTTAAAGATGAACTACCAGTAATGAGTTCTATTGTTAATTTAGTGAATCTATTATTCAACTCCACCAAAGGAAAATGTATTACAACACTAAATAAATCATTCATGATTAATTTATTACTAACTCTCATCCATAATGTTCAAATCAGTAATAACAATATTCACATTTATCTATAAATATCTATTTGCATCAAATTGAAAGTAAAATAATGCATTAAGTATTCAGATGATAACAAGAATCAAATCGAGAACCAAAGAATCCTAAAATTAAAAAAATAATAATAATAAGAACTAAAGAATCGGAGACAAAACAAAGAAAACCACCATACAAAATTTCCCAATTCATTAGTAATCACTGCAGACAAATCATAAAGCTAATTCAAAGAGATTGAAAATTTTATCAAAAAACAAAAGATGAGATTATTAATTGTTTTATACTTTTAAGAAGATGAATCGGCAAATTCCACTTTGAATGCCATCATTATAATTTATTATATTCTATTACTCTATCATCTATTCTGTACGATAAAATTCCACTTTGAATGACATCATACCAGGCCGCGCATTGAGAGACTGGGTATTTGGGATTTCAGGTGCGGCGAGAGACTGAACATACGGATGCGGCTGCGGCTGGACATCATCCATGAGGTAGCAACTTCAGGAATTGATCAGTTGAATTTTGGGGATTATGAAGTTAGGGATTTGAGTGAGTTTTGTGATTTAAATAATATATATATTATCATTATTAACTGTCTTTTTCTTGTTTTTTATAATAAATTTTTACTATAATTAATTATTTTTTTCCAAAAACTTACCCGACCTACCTACCTTCGCTCCTGCTTGATGCAACGAGACAAATTAAGGCCGTACAGTGGTCCAGCCGAAGCAACATTGAATTAATTGTAAGATCGTCAACAAGTATCCCAACCAAACTGGCAGTCTTTTGTATTTTTATGAAAATATAAAAAATAAAAAGAAGAAAGAAGAATATATTTAAATGACGAAAGCTCATTAATTATAAAAATATCTGCTTGAAATTTAATTATTAAAGGAAACTACTTGGTACAATTCTCGAATAAATCTTCCATCAGAAGTCAGAACAAGTGATCACTGTCCTGCTATAAGAGTAAATACAAAAGGGTACACGATCACATATCTGAAAGAAAATGGTGGAAATTAACAAACCTCCTGAATTTCACAGTTTTCCAGTTGAATTGTTATTTTTTGAAGAGTCCAAAGGATTCCGCTTGAGCTGCTAAGATTTTTCGGTAAAATAATACACCTTTCTACTTTCTGAACGACGCACTGGACCTCCGTCACTTTGACAATTAAACCTAACGGTGCAAGGGCAATTAGGAAGTTCACTATTTAATTAATTAATTACTTAATCAAAGGACTCCTCACTTTCCATCTCTTTTTTTGTTTTTTGCTTTTAAATTTTTTATTTTCCCGTTTTGTTCGGTTATTTTCATTGTTTATTTAGGACGTTTGGAATTATGATTCAAGATTTGATGTCTTCAGGCCCATTTTGTTGCAGGGGTTTCATTTGTGTGAGATGAAATTGAATGCCTTTTCAAATATTTTACTTTATTTTGCTGTGGAAATTTTTTCTTTTCCTCTGCCCAGATCTGTTTTGCATTAAGAACTGTAAATAAAACAGCTTCCCAGAATTAAGTAGTTCATGAAATTTGAGATTAGAATTTTGTTTAAAAAATTATTTGAGGTAAAAAAAATGACATTGTGAAATTCTCAAGCAATCGGTTAGGAAGATGACATGTATACAGTGTGATTAATTTGTATTTAAAGGGCATTAACGTAATTGTAATGAATAAACTCTTTAAAAGATAACAACATTGCAGTGAAAATAAATTATATATTGTAAGGGTAGTAACAAAATTGCAGAATGTGATTTAGATTTTCTGTAATTTAACCAAATAGAATCGTTAGATTTAACAGCTAAGTGGATAAGGTGCTCATGTGATCAAAAGTATGCAGCGAAAAATATTGAAGCGCCATGCGCGATGCTGAACTCATCAAAATACTCACTAAAAATTATTTTTTAATAAATTTTTTAATTATTAAATATCTCAAATTAAATTATAATTATAGATAAAATAATATGATTAAATTTAAAAAAAAAAAAAACTCTTTCTATCTTGATCTCCTTTGTATTGTTCTCTGTTTTTGTCCAATGGATATTAATTGGATTATTTTCAATGGTATTCAATTAATTGGAATAACAAACGATAACAAGTTAAAGAGATATTCTTTGTCGATGAAAGGAGGAAAGTGCAAAAGAAATGAAAGTTGTTTGCTCGTTTGATCTAGCCTTATTTCTAAGTTTAAAGATGATAGAATTTGAATTTTGTTTCTCACATGCTATTGGAATAAAGATGAAAAGAAGTTGGATTTAGAAAATAAGTTTTTCCTTACCCAATTTCTTATTACTCATGTATGTTTCTTAGTCAAGATTTTAATATTCATGTATGAAAAAAATAGTGCAAATAAATGGTTTTTATTTGGTGTGATTTATGATTTTGTTATTTGGTGCAAATTATGAAAATACATTCAAAGGTTAAGGGGACAAAAACCAAGAAATGGAAAAAAAAAAAATGAATCTTAGCATTTACAGTAGTGGAGAAAGATCCATAAATAATTTCAAAGATATAGAAATGAGAAGAAGCCGGGAGAAAATATGTGCACAAATTATAAGCATTCTATATAAATTTTTGTAACGAGTCCGACAGAAATTTGAATAGAATCTAAATATATTTCATTTCACATACTTGTATCATTCTTATCCCTAATCTCAACAACAAACATCTTAAAACATAAAAAACTAATAATAACCTGATAAAAAAACTTTTACTGCTATTATTGTCCTCCAAAGTGTCCACTAACTATAGAATGCTTAGAATAAATATATGATAATAGAGATAAATAGTATTAAGTCTTTTATCCTCTTTTTGAGACCTTAAGAGTGTTAATGATCATTTTTTTAACTTTGAAGCATAGACATCATTTTTCCTTAGATTTAATATTGAAATATCCATTTTTTTTTTCATATTTTGGGCTAATTTTGAATCAACCCCTCATAAAATAGTAAATTTCAAAATATAAAATGAAAATTAATAATATGTAATAAATATAATTTTTAAATAATAATTTTAATAAAATTATTAAAAACATAATAAACTTTATGTCATACAAGTAAAAAATCATATTAACATAGTTAATATAACTTAAAAGCTACAGCAGTTAATGTTTATCAAACGCTTTAATGCTGCAGCTTAAAAATTACAACTACTCAACCTCAATTCCAAACATTCCCTTAGCGCATCAAGATATCAAAGAGAAATCAATAACAGACAACCATGAAAAGCAACTTAGCAAAACAAGCCTACAGCGCATGAAATTCAAGCCCGAAACAAATGTGGAAAAAAGTGATAACTGAAGACAGGGACATACTAATCGCGACTCTCGCTCACAAGCAGAATGCGAAACGATATTAGTAGCAATAGCAATCATTAATTCTTGAAACTGGGTACATTGGGGGCAGGGTACCAGAGAGTACTCTCTGCAGAGTTCAAGCAGCTTGGATCCTGATTCTGATTGGTGATTTGGTTGATTGCTGTATTGGGCAAGCTTGGAACCACACTTGAGCTATAGGTCTTGGTCTAGCAGCTGTATACAGTCATTGAAGAAGTGCTGATCTAGATATCCACCCGCCTCTAGTTCCGTAAATGTACTGCAACAGTCATTGGGTGTGTCGACATTTGAATCAACATAAAAAGACAAAAACAGTTGCAAGGTTGCTGGACCCATAAAACGAATATAAAAACAATACTTAAAAAAGAATACCAAACGCAGCAAGATAACAAAGAGAAATCAATATAAAAAACTGATAATCATGAAAAATACCTTAGCAAAATAAGCCTACAGCACATAAAATTCAGGACTGATACAATTATACAAAAATGTAAGATAGTGAAAACTGAAGACAGGGACATACTAATCGCTTACAAGCAGAAAGCGAAACGATATTAGTAGCAATTAGCAAACATTGGGGGCAGGGTACCTGAGAGTACTCTCTGCAGAGTTCAAGCAGCTTGGATCCTGATTCTGATACATGATTTGGGTGATTGCAGTATGGGGCAAACTTGGAACCACATTTAAGCTAGGGCTTTCCAAATAGGTCTGGGTCTGGCAGCTGTATATCGTCATTGGAGAGTACTGATAATCTAGAGATCCATCCGCCTCTAGTCCCAGAGTCTCCAAGTTTTCCAGATCTAGTGCCGTAAATGGACTGGGAGAGTAATTCGTATAATTATTGATATTTGAATCAGCTGGAGCACCCCAAGATTCACCCATCATATTTTGCATATTTTGGTAAGAGTTAGAAGAAGGAAGTTCAGGAGTGAAGGCTGGAACATTATTGTTCAGAGCAGTGGCAATGGAATCCCAAGATCCATTGGTTATATCTGTCATATTGAGGGGGTTATTGTTTTCTAAATTAGAGAGTACTTCATTTTCACTCTCACACTGCTTTCCCTCCTTATCATGAGAGTAAACCACACAGAGCGTCTGCGTTAATTTAAGAAAAACAGATTAAAAAACATATGAAAATGATAAATACTAATCGTACGTAATAATAGCATATCGAAGTTATACACAGAAACATATACTGCCTATATGCCGAAATTTTTCAATAACGATTAATAAAGTGCAGAACCTTAATTAGAAAAGCATTGTACACACACACACACACAGATATATATATATATATATATATATATATTAACCTCGCTACCTACCGTGGATTCTTTATCATTTTTTGGCCCCTCAAGAAGCATGTACTCCTTCATGAGCCAATGGGTCTTTATTGGTTTTTTACCCGATTCCGGGTTATTCCTGTGGTAAGCCAGTGACCTCACTGTAGCTATTTTCATGTCATCTCTATTGCCGATAACATGAGTGATCTTCCCGGTCTTCCAAAATCCACCTTCAGCTTTTCTGTCATGAATTGATCCCTTTTTATATTTCTTCTGAATTCGTGAGAAGAAGTACATCTTCCCATCACCAAAATCATAAGCTTTACCTGAAATAATTAATTCATAAACAAAATTGATGATAAACAACACCAGATCAGGAAGTTACTATATATAAACATCATTTGTGATGATTACTTACTTTTCAGCTTTGAAGGTTCATACTGATAAACATCTACTTCCTGAATAAGTGGAAAGATGGGGCCATCAGTTGAACCAGACATCTTCCCAGCTAGATAATGGCCGGCGAGTACCTCATCTGTCGGTTTGAATTTAATGCCTTCAACTTTCTTCCACGTTCTCCATCTTCCCCAGTCACGATTATGATCAGCTTCTTCATTGATGAAAAGAGAGGATCCCATTGCTGACTGTGGAGCCATAGGTGATACCTGCAAATTAAAGTCGTTTCAGCTTTGGGGCTTGCTGTAGTATTGGTTTTGATTTTGATATACAGGGTGAATAAAAGAATGAACATTTTTATAAGCCATGAAAAATGCAATTTGATTCTGATTATAACTTACTTAAGCATGATTTATATATACGTATATACGAAAATTTTTAAACGTCCTTTTCACTTATTATTTTTTTTAAAAAATTCTTTATATTCAATGAATTATTGTTTCAGCAAGATAGATAGCTTCTGAATTTGCTGGCCTTTTTACTAATCTTATAGAGATACAGTTAACAGTTTTTGGATAATAATATAAAATTAAATAAATTATTATACATGTGTAGAAGATTAAGAAGAGTTGCAGTAAATATTGAATTATCCAAATCCGTGTAAAAAACTCTCCAAGAAAGGAGTTGCCGACATGGTGGCTAGAAAGGAAAGTGCAGTGGACCCGTTTGACCATGTGCTGAGAAGAAGACAACAATGGACTATCAGTAACAGTAGATTTCATAATTTGATTCAAATTCTACTATACTTTCAATTCTAGATTAACCACTTTCCTAAGAGCCATAAGACCATTTCCCAGCTGGATCCTTGTGTTATTATTATTATTATTACTTTTTTTTAAGCATGATTAGGGGTGGGCAAACGGTTCGGTAAAAATCGAACCGAACCGAAATATTCAATTTGGTTCGGTTCGATTCGGTTTTAGAAGTAAAAACCGAACAGTTTGAAAAATTAAGAACCGAACGGTTTATGTTCGGTTCGATTTAAAACCGAACCGAATTAAAAAACCGATCGATTCGATTAAATATAATAAAACCGAACCGAACCGAACCGAATTTTTAAAACCTAAATTCTAAAATCTAAAATCAAAATTCTAAATTATTAACTTAATTTTTCGAACCGAACCGAACCAAACCGAATTTTTAAAACCGAACCGAACCGAACCGAATTATTTTGATTCGGTTTGGTTTGATTTTAAAATTCGGTTCGATTCGGTTTGAATTCTTAAGAACCAATCGGTTTCGGTTCGGTTCGGTTCGGATACCGAACCGAAAAATGCCCACCCCTAAGCATGACCTTTGTGAGTGCCATTTAATTTTACGAAAATTATCCTCCAACTTCAAGAGTATCAAAATACAACCAGCATACCAGAAATTGTCTAAAACAATAAAAAATTACCTAAATAATTCTACTGTATATAGCAAAAGCATCAAAGATAAGGCCCGATATTTCCATGAGGCGATTAATCTTCCTAGAGGCCACAGCTATTTTGAACGAACATAGTAATGACGAGGATGCATATTCTTATAGTACTTATAATTGGCTTCTTCTGGTCATCAACTTCCATCATATAATTATAAAGTAATGTTAGTTATTTTAATATTTAAATTTTAATTTATGTCTTAACTATATAATATTTATTTATTAAATAATAGTTAAGTAATTTTATTAACTTTAAAATATATCACTTAAAAAATGAGTGATACATATTATTAATACTTAAGTCAAGACTTAAATAATGGAATCCTAATATTATTAATAATTATATTATTATTTTCACCCGTAATATGGGCCATAACGGAGGCAAGAAAATGAAATTAATAAGAAGAAAAAGAAGAAGAGAGGTTAACAAAAAAATCCCTCAGCTAACTTGTTCTTATCAAGTTATCAAGATATATGCACAATTATTATGTTCATACTCTAATAGTGGTATCATGACCTCTATCTTCTTGTACATTGGTTAGACTTATTCATTTTTTACGCCCTAAAGGCATGCGGTCAAATAATAACTTTTGAATTTAACAAAGACTATTAGCCTTCTTCATTTATAAATTACATGATTTATGTATTGGACATATTATACCAATACAAGAATATATAAATGACAAGTTCTTTATAAATAAAAGATTATTTATAATTAATAATGATGTAATTTCATGAATTATAGGAACATATACTTACAAGATGGAATCTATACAAATAATGTTTACTTGAGCTGTTTATAATACTTGATCATTTAAATCTATGGTTGTAGTTCATTCAATAACTTATTTATTGAATCATAGTATTTATTTGCAATTCATTTATAAATATAGACATATTAAAAGCGATTAATAGAATAAATAGTGATTTTATGTTTCATGTTTATTACCTTGTATTTCAAGTTACGTTAGTTTTAAATTTAGTGGTCTCAATATCAAGAAGTAATTGCATGTATTTCATATTCATTGGTCTATAAAATAACATGCATTCTGTTCCAAAATGACTAACCATTTTTGTTAAGTGGCTATTTGAAATGACATGCATTCTATCCCAAAACGGCTAGTTGTTTCATTAAGTGGTTAGCCGTTTTGAAATGACATACATTATGTTCTGATTTCATGTTCATCAAAATCTTATTATAGTGCTACATATTGTAATTTGTACAACATTGCAATGAATTATATTGATAAGGCATGCATATATGATGGCCATTATAAGTAAAAGGACTCTCCATGTTAGCATTAAACAAGAAAATACAACACAATCTCATATGATCTTTAGTAGCTTATATTAGTTATTCATCTAATTCTATAATATTCTCAATATAAGCTTGTCAATTATTCTACAATGCACTAATCATTTAAGTTTAACATTATATGAGTCATATTAACTGATAAAATTAAATAAGTAATAATTTTCTAAAATTAGGTAATACAATTTATTTATTTACAACTTGAAATTATAGATTAAGTAACTCAAGAGGAGTGTGAATTAGGTATTTAAAAAATTAGACAATAATATCACAAAATAATTCTAACAAGTACTTTAAACCATTCAATATCAATAAATGCAACAATGAAAAAACAAATTAAATGCAACAATTCAATCTAAAAAATATTTTCTATTTTGTTCATAAGATTTGG
Organism: Murraya koenigii; assembly: GCA_025617385.1. Taxonomy (NCBI): domain Eukaryota; kingdom Viridiplantae; phylum Streptophyta; class Magnoliopsida; order Sapindales; family Rutaceae; genus Murraya; species Murraya koenigii. Next base: position 21,555,667 of record CM046812.1, read on the forward strand.
AAATAACTCATTCATGAAATCATATTTTCCTTTTAAATACTGATTTTTTTTTAAATACCTAGATTAGTGCTCTAGAGTTATACTGGCAAGACATGTGTATGTAATGGCTAATCTAAATAAGTGTAATGACTTCCCATCTTATAATATTAAGATTAAAATTATTTATTTGTAAAATATTAGGTATTAAGATTATTTATTTGTAACTATTTGCATATAATGATAATTACAATAATTATAATGTGAATTCTATAATAAAAATATTTTATAATGAGTTATATGAGTCATTTCCATAATACTTGCACTATAAGAGGCCACCAATTGAGCTATCATTTTAGGTTAATATTATATCATTTAAAAACACACAAAAATTATATTACTAAAGTCATGGAGATATATGAAAATAACAAGTGATAAATTTGTGAAAGTGAACCAATTGAAGTGAAGACATGAATGTGCTAAAGCAATGTATGGATTCAATTTGATAAAAAATGAGCAAAAAATTATTCAAATTTGAATAAATATGTTCGGCCAAATAAGGGTTTTGATTTTGAGATTTTTGAATTTTGAGTGAGAAATGGTGTCCGAGTGATGAATAATGGATTTTTAAGTAATGGCTAATGATTTTAAAATATCAAATGAACTAGATACATATAAAAAATAATGAATTGTAGTGAGACAAAAATAGAGTCCCAGTCTTAGAGAGACAAAGTGATGATATAATATATCGTTAATAGAGTCCCAGTCTTAGAGAGGCAAAGTAATGATATAATATATCGTTTTAGGCATATAATGAATTGAATTTTTTTTTACAATTAATTCGGAAATGGAAATTATAATTAATAAGAATGGCAATTTTGTTACATGTAACCGTTAACATTTTAATATAACTTCTGTAATTTATTCAGAAATTAAAATTTTATAATTCACTAATTAATTAGATGGTTAAAATGAATATTGTAATTATAACTTCACTAATAAAGAAAATAAAATAATAACATTGAATAATTATTGATAATTGTCAACAAACATAATTTATCTAAATACAAGTCTTAACATAAATAGAAAAGTATTGTAACAACATAAAAACTAAATTCCAGCAACATGTAGAAGACTAGCAGTTTTACGACAAATGAACCATGATCTGTTCATTTCCAACAATACAGGGAAGCCAACAACACCTCGCAACACAAGAACTTGTTCCATCAGCACCACCAACAAACGACAATTGAAATGCCCTTAATCTTAATGTATGTAGTAAGTCTATCAAAATCAAGTGGAAGGGTGATTCTTTAGAACAGAAAAAATCTTTAGGGAAACAAATTCTTAAGAAAAAACAATATGAAACAATAAATTAGAACTAAAGAAAAAATAGATTGGTTTTAAGAAAAAATTTATGTAAAAGAATTATAGGTGCAGAAATGTGGACATCAAATTCTTTGTAGAAAAACAAAAATTGACTTTGTATACAAAGTTGAGGAAATGTTATCTTTTAGACCCAAGATGGTCTCTGATTATTCCTAGTAAGAGATATTATTGTTCCATTAAATGATAAAGAGTATGAACAAATACAACAAAAGTTTTTAATATTTCAATCATCAATTTCATTCCATAAAACTTATTCATGAAATTAGTAAATTCCAACATTGCTTATTTTAACATCAATTTCATACGAATTATAATCAAACAATAAAGTGGTTTTAGAAAGAACCAATCTACTTGGGATACGAGATAAAAAAAATAAAATAATATTTGGAAACATGAGTGATAATGAAAATAAATGTCTATTTCTCTAACCCTTGAGAGCCCAACTACTGTTTATTCTTAGAGCAGAAGTAAAAGATTTCGAACAAAAGTTAGCCACTTACTGAATATAAGCAAGTAACTTAGGATCACCATTGTTACTTTCCAAAAGTTCACGTGTCCACAATGAAGGTCACATGAGCTTTAAGAGGGCATGTAATAAAGAGTTGTTTTGATACATCATAAACAAAATATAGCACGCTAAATATTTCCCCCAAAAACATCATCTTAATTAACTAGGCTTACAGATTTTATAGTAACTTCTCTGACAGAGGGTTGGCATCTTTTTTTACTTTTTCAGATCTAATTTCCAATTATGGGTTAGAAACTAGTAAAAATATTAATTCGTATATTCACAATTACAAACTAGAATAATAACGAGACTGATATTGATAAATAACTAAAACAAATTGCACAATCATAAAATAAAAGTTGTACCTCATTGATTTTCTGGTTTGATATAGATATTCATCTAAGAGCACTACTCATATGAGTAGCAAGAATTAATGTGTATCATGACCAAATATATTTTTATTGGCATTCAAATTTTTTATTTGACGCTTTCTCATGTTTTAAGAAGAACTTAATCAAGTGAGCTTAATGAGGGTGATTATCCTAAGCACAATAATTGAAAGTTAAGGCTTAGAGGCTAGTGCAATCTTTCAGGCGACCTAACCCAGTATATGTAATATCAGAATCAGAAAGATCAATTGAAAGTAAAGATAAGAAAAGATTGAGAAGTTTTACTTATAAAATCAAGATGTTTCAAACTTGAGCTTATAGTAAGTCATGATTTCCAGCTAAGAGTTAAAACTTTGCTAAGACAGAGTGGCAGTTTATAAATTCTAAATGTCATTCACATCCAATTCATATATATTTTCACTTGACTAAAAATGAAAACAAAGTACACAATCATGATAGCATACATAATTTTTAATTAGAAATAACAAAATTAAAATTCAGCATGTAACAGAAAAATCATTATGTGTTGTCTATTTACCATGGTTCCTTTCTCAATAACCACATCAAGACAATCGTTGCTAAAAGACAGGTCTAGTACATCAGCTTCCAACACCTTTACTTTTGATTATGGAAATAGAGAAATGAAGAAAACAATTAACATCAGAAGAGTAAAATGTACCATTTTTTATGCAATTGAACTCTTCTGTTCCCATTCCTACAATTACTCAGTGTCAAAAATAGAGAAATTAATTTTCTTCCATAATAAATTCCTAACCTAGAGGCAATTTTTTTATAATTCTCCTTTCTTTTAACAAATATATAGAAATGAAGAATAGATATTCAGATTTGCCAATGATAGTGAGGCAATTAAATTTGGTTCCCTCCTCCTTGTCAGTTTCAACAAATGTAAAACAATTATGAAGCAAAACAAAGTGTTAAATTAAGCCAAACAAAGTGTTAAATTAATGTGTGTGTGTGTGTAACGATTATGAAGCAAAACAAAGTGTTAAATTAATGTGTGTGTGTGTAACGATTATGAAGCAAAACAAATTTAATTAACACTGTGTGTGTGTGTGTGTGTGAGAGAGAGAGAGAGAGAGAGGCCATGTCTTTCCAGCTCTGTTACGTCAACACAAATCATAAACTAGAAGATTAATTAACACTACATAATAATAAAAAAAAAATTATGTTTTGCTACGTTCAATCTGCAAAATTATTCATCAAGCATAGACTAAATCATTATCAGGTCATTCTTTAAATCAATTCTTCAACCAATTGTTTCATCTGATGAAAAAATAACCCAAATAACACAATCACATGACAAAAAGAAAAAATCATTTAAGCAGATAAGCAAACTCAAAATGCAGAAATAAAGTTGCAAATCCACAAATAAACCTTTATATCCTTTCAACTGTAAAGGTTCATGCATCTTCTCAACTGCAACAACTGACAAATCTGACAAATCAATGCATGTTATCTCAGTAATCACATCATCGTACAGCTCCTCACTCAACCAAGAGTTTCCGCATCCCAGCTCCAAGACCTTACCATACAATTTTCTCATCACTAATGTTCTATCAAAACTTGCTAACAGACATTAAAAAGAAAACTGAATCTCACTACCTTAGGACTTACAGAGGTCATATGCTTTGATATGGATCACAACCACGCTAGCGAGATCATTGAATTGAAACCCAGCAAAGTTGCAATTACAGACACAAACTTTTAATTCAAAACTGATAACCCCAATTTAATGAAACATCAGAAATCTAGTTAAGCTAACCATCACCAATTCACACAACCATTACAAGGTGCCAAACTGCCAAAGGCCCAAAAGTGCTTTTGTTTATTGTTTGACAGAAATATAAAAGAAAATTACTTGTTTAAGCTTATATAGTGCTTTCGAAAAAGACATTGGACTTTAGACTTGTACTAACATAACAAGCCACCATGTAAGCACTTACAATGCTTTTTCTTTTTCCTTTTGTTACTCCCAAACAAAAAGTTCATTTTAAAAACATTATACCACAAAATATCAACCAAACAAACAAGAAGCATACACAAATGCATATAAGGGAGAGAGATTATAGAAGAATTGGTTTTAATGTGAGCTTGAACGAGGTGGCGAAAATGAGAGTAATCTTTTAGCAACTCGTAGTGTTCTTCGTTACTGAAGTGTTCATTCCTGCAACCAAAACATAGACAACAAAATAAATCAACATAATAATAAAATTATAAAAATGAAAAAAAAAACAGTAAATAGAAAGTAAAGTTACCAGTAAGAGGGATCAAGATAAGCTGAAATAGTTGAAGTTTCAACGGTTCTCTTCTCTAATGCTTGTAGGTTTTGATCCATATCCATTTACGGATTTCTAAGTCGCCCTGTTTTTGGTAGATCATCTTGTCCTTCAGCCGTCGTCGTTGATCGTTGCCGACTCACACCGGCTGTGGTAAGGGAGTGGTGAGGCAAGTGTAAGGTAAGGGAGTGGTGAGGCTTTTTTTTCATATATATATTTTTAATATAAACCAAAAGCCTAATCGGTTTTACTGTTTTCCAAATCTCGTAAATTTTTTTATTATTTAATACTAAAATGAGTCACAATGGATGCACTCTATTTTATCTAATGGTGATTTTTAATCCATGTATCTCATACATCAGGTACTGTAACTATCCCCAATACATAAATCTGCAATTATCATTAAACAAGTATCGAGGGAATGATCTTGTTGTATCTAGACCTCAGGAGTTATAATGACAAACCATACTGTCATTACCGAAACTATAACCATACAAATATCTTCGAATTCAATATTAATAAATGCTTAGAGGGAAGCCCAAAACGTCACTTTTGTCCCACAGGTTTGAAAAATCTTCCCTAACTTCGTTAATAAAGATTTTCATTCCAAAAGATCGAATAAATAGCTAAGGCAACACATTCTTATGGAACCCCTGCTTTTCTTCACCCTTTTAAGCAAGAAAATCTTTCTAGTAGGAGTAGTAACGAGAGACAGGAGCTGAACAGCTCAAATTAGAGGTGTTAAACAACTTCAACCACAAAAGGTAACAGTGTAGAGCAGAAATAAATGATCAACATTCTCTGATGTGTTTGTCTAAAAACACACTAATCTATTACTATGGTCATATTAGGTATTCTATTCTTAATCATGTCATTTGCGTTGATTTTTCTATGAGCACTGACCTTGGTGAGGACTTTAGCTTTCCAAACAAGTGAGAAGGAGAGAAATATCCTGATTTATCTAGATTCAAACTCTCTTATCCTCTCTCGGATCCCAATCATCTCAAATCATCCATGACACTTATAAAAGAAGTGATATGCTCCTAAAAATATCTAAGATGATGTCAAGTATTTCTTCCCTTTCTTTCCTTTGAGAATGGTCAAATAAAAATAAGTTAATTATCCAATTCTCCATATATCAATATCCAAACACTACACCATCTTATTAACTGGCAACATTGTTTTCTGCCTTTTTGAGTTGATAGTGTAAAATTAATATTTGAAATTTCAACTTACATATTGAAATGAAATTATAATAATGAACTAATAGTATAAAACTTGAATGCTTACTCTTTAGTCTTTTCGTCATCGATCTTAACTTTTTAACTATCATATTAAGGCAGAATCACGATTTTGCCTTTCTTTAAAGACACGGGAATCATCTACATAAGCATGGACCAACACGACCCTTTCTCAGTAATCAATTGCTCCCTTGAGCCAAGCATGATATTAGATACGACAATCTGGATGTCATTTGACATTGAAGGAGTAATTTTCTCCACCAGGTTGCAATTCATTGTTTTGATCAAGCGGGTCATAATTGGGATGAAATCGTTTGCCTTTTCTTTTCTTTTCCCTTTTCCCTATTTCTCTTCATAAGTAATCATGGTTTTGGGAGAGTATTGATGCTGTATAAGAAGAAGAAATCAATAAGATACAAAAATAATTAGATACTAAAATTACTTAAAGAAGTCTACAACACACATAAACAACCAGCAGTTAAAGCTTAATTTTAAAAATATATAAAATTACACTATAAAAATGGTGCAAGACTAAAAGTATGTTTGAAATTAAGGTTAGATAATTATAATTTTTAAGTCACTAAAATATTTAGTAAATATTAGTTTCCGTACCTTAGAAACTATAATAATATAATTTTTTATTTATATAATAAAAAATTTATTATATTTTTAATAATTTTATCAAAATAATTATTTAAAAATTATATTTATTATATAGTATTTATTTTTATTTTATAATTATAATTTTTTTTACAATAATTATAGTTTTTAAGTTATAATATCTTCAAACATACTCTACAAAATTAAGCACAACAATTATGGGTATGTTTGGGATTGAGGTGCTGTAGCTGCTGTAGAAAAAAAACTGTAATTATAAAATAAAAGTTAATAATATGTAATAAATATAATTTTTAAATAATAATTTTAATAAAATTATTAAAAACATAATAAATTTTATATCTTACAAGTGAAAAATCTTATTAACATAGTTAATATAACTTAAAAATTACAACGCAGTTAGTATTTACCAAACACTTTAATGCTATAACTTAAAAGGTACCGCTACCCAATCTCAATCCCAAACATACCTGTATAAAACAAAAGAAACGGAGCAAACCTAGTTACAAGAAGAATGCATAAAAGAATGAAGCAAGCAAAAGAGGCAGCCAAGAGGCAAAAAGAGGATGCGTTCTTTATAAAGCCAAGACAAATTGAAGTTAAAGAAAGCAAGAATGAAACAAATAGTGAAGTCCGAAGAAGCCATATAAGACTATAGAGACGAAGAAGAGCAGCAAGAGAAAATTCAACAAGATAATAATTGGTCCTTTTCGAAGCATAAACAAAATGAAGCATAAGCAGAGATTTCACATCACAAGCTTCAACAATAGCATACTTGTAGAGACAAGTATAAGCAAGCTGTACACATAATTGTAACAGCATGCATACTTTTGTCAACATAGCTTCATCGGTAGCACAGACTCTCTTGCAAGGCTAAGAGGCTGTGTTTACTTGTAAATAAAATAAATGAATTGGAATTAAAATAGATTAAAATAAAAATAAAAATAAAAATAAAGAATGAAAATTGAAATAAATTATTTAATTGAATATAAAAATTTAAATTATATAAAAATTAATTTTTATTAATATATTTATTTTATTTTAAAATTAAAATTAATTATTTAAATTTATAAAAATGTTTTTTTATTAATTATTATATAAATTTAATAATTATTATAAATAAATAATAATAAGAAGAATAATAATAACATTAATAAATTTTAATAATAATAATAAGGAAAATATCATTAATAAATTTTAATAATAATAAGGCGAATATCATTCATAAATTTTAGTAAAAATAAAAATAATAATAATTATATAGAAATACTAATTAATAATAATAGCATTAATAAATAATAAATTGGAACCAGAGCAGATAATCAAAATTGGAACTACGCGGCGACGGATCGGAGCTGCTTGACGACGGAATCGGAGCGGCGTGACTGATGAGAGCGCATGATAGCTGACGGCGACAACGAGCACGAGGCTGCAGCGTGATGATTGACGAAGCTGACCGGTGATGAGCTGCTGCAAATGGAGAGAGAGAGAGAGAGATTGACCGCTGCAAATGGAACGAGAGAGAGAGATCATTGTTGCAAGAGAGGACAGAATTGGGATTATAATTTTTGTTGGTGGTGGGGGGGAAATTATCAGGGAATGGGTTTCCAATTCGTCACCCCCTTCCCGGACTCAAAACACCCATAATCAATCCTAAATTTACTTAGAGCCTGCACAATTCATTCGTATTATCAGCCTTTATTTTGTAAGTAAATAAGTTATTCATCCTAATTTTTATATTCCAATTCTCATACCCGTAAACACTACCTGAATCATTTGCGTTCATTCGCGACAGATACAGGGGAATGCTGACAAAAAGGTCCAGACTCGTTTATAATATCCCAATTGGCCCAATCTAAAGTTTTACCTACGTTATTATCGCTACATTACGTTTTCCTATGATCTCTATAGGAATACTGGAATAGCAATAATGTTAATGGGCTGATATGCAAAGATGGTTGAAAGTTTCTGGATCATTGTAAAAATATCATCCGGGTGTTCGGTCTGTATACAATAAGTGTGCTGACTTGTATAACTGACAAAAAATACGACTCTGTTAGAGTTAATTATGAAACCCCAAGAAACTGCGGCCATATAAAGCCTATCGGGAGCTTTATTTCACTGTGTCAGCGAGCTTCGTTTTCTTAGCCTATTTTTCTTAGGATTTTTTTTGCTTGAATAGAATTACATTTTCTTTGTATCCGATAATATTGGAGTATCGTGATTTGACCAACAAAAGCGTGCGTTTTTTCCCTTTAAATATTGTGCATTGTGCTCAGTTAATTCAAACTGCAAATTTAAAATGCAATGACAAAATATCCGGTCTTATCGATAAACAATAACATCAGATAATGAACATAATTGTAATCCTAAGACTAATTGATAAACAACAAAATCAGATTTTTCCAAATCAGCAACAAAGCCTTGAACAATTTGAAAGTCCGGCGATGGTCATCCGGTCATCCATTGGTGCACTCCCGGCAATGCATGTAGCTTCGGCAAGAGAAGTATCAAGTAAAGGTTGCAAGAAAAATCATGAAAATTGCCTTGCCGTATATCAAACAAGAAATTCTGGCAAAGATAAGCAAGAGTTGTGATCATCATTCAACCCACACTTCATATGAAGAAATACTATTAGCACAATTATTCTTATAAGTTTGTTATAACGAAAATGGTCACTAATACGTACAAGTAGAATACGGTTCTTACAGGAGATCATGGTAAAACTCTACAGTTGTTGAGATTCTTTATCTTTGCCAAATGTTGTAAATCGCTGGAGACGAATGCAGTGTCAAATTGTCAACATCCGTGCCACCAGTTAAAGGGTAGTTTTCCACCAAAATGGAGATTTGCCTCTCCTAAACTACCCAATCTTCTACACTACTTCGGTCTTTATACAATAGTGGCATCATACACCATACAACATTTACAGACCATTTGAACTATATTATGAAGTACTGTCTATGATATGCTATCGCCTAAATAAGCAAAAACCCTTTTTTTGAATTTCCGACCTAAGTCCAAAATTTCAGATTCCCTCATCTGCCTACTTATGGTATCAGATTTCCCCCATCTTTCTTCTTTCCTTGACAGCCTGGTCGCAACATCAACAGTCAAACTGGCCATATCTCTGCTGCTTGCTAATACTTGCAAGACAATAGAAGAGTATGAAGGATTTGACACAAGCCGATTGAGTAATATGAGAGTTTCCCGTATCAGCAATGTCCTACATACAAAAGTGCTCTTGTATAAGCAACTATGAACATACAAAGACTATGGTGAAGCTAGGGACCACTTTGTTATCAATTACCTTGCTCTAAACAAGTCTGCGGGCATGGTATAAGCTGATGATTCTGTGTCTATCTCCGCCACCAATAGTTGCAAAATCAGCATCAGGAAGTTTGCCCCTCTAGGTAGCTTTTGACCGACCAGAATCTCAACGCCAGGTCTCCCGTATGATACTATGAAAGCTAACAGAATGATAGCATTTCTCTGAAGTTCCAAGTCCTGAAAGTCCATTTATTATACATAATATAACAGACATCATTTTATATAGAATTTAGCACAGTCAGTAACTCAGAACTGACAAAAGGAAATAACATTTTGATCCACTTCCAGGTTGAAGATTATTCAACTGAGAGCATAATGGACCAACAATTGACCGTGGCCACTGATAGAAACCTTAAGTGGAACAAGTGTACAGACAAGTTGTGTGCTCACAAGTTAAATTGCCATAATGAATCGGGCACAATTTTTTAGATCCTGCTAATGAGTTAAAACACCTAGTAAAGGTAATATTTACACAATAACATACACTAGTTCCTAAAATTTTCAGTGACATCTTTAACCACACTTAAGTTTTAGATGCAAAATGAAACGTTCATATAGAAGAAGAAGATTTCAAGGGGGAAAGAACGAACATAGAGAGCATAAAGAATAGAAAATATTATCGTGCATCCCTACGAATTTAAATTTTTCAGATGAATGATTATGCAACTGACACAAACAAAGGTTTAATAAAACTTTGTTACCATAAAGTAAATTCTTAAGCAGGGGGCTAAAATTAAGCAGCGAGAGACAAAATAACTAAATGCAATGATGATAATAGTGATAATATATCAAATAAATGAAAATCTGAAATTTGAAATTCATCTAATAGCATGCTACCTGTACACTGGTTCTGCAACAACCTATACAGTCTGCCAAGCTCTCCAAGATTGAAGGTGAGAGATTTACATGATTGCCATCTGCAACACCAGCATTCTCCTCCTCTTTATAACTAGAGCAGAATCTGACAAATATTTCCGGACCTTTTATCCAAACAAGGAATCAAAAATTGTTAGGAAAGTGTTCCAACTATGTGCAAATCTATTCATGCTAACTTTAAATCTCAAACATAGGAATGAATGGGGGTTTCAGAGAGGAGATGAGAGTAGCAGTAAATTTTAAGTCTGCTACAACTTGAAATTAAAAAGGAAAATAAAAATAAAAAACAACAGTTCACAGTATTAGAGAGCACTAATTAGAGGTCTTGTCTGAAAACTGCCACTTCAAAGGTTGGAACTGGCTCTACATTGCATCATGTATGGGCAGAAACTTAGAGTGGTTAATCTGGTACGTAGTTTGAACATCTAGTTCTTCTCCCCCATACTCTGATTGGGCCTCTTAATTTGACAAAACTTTCTGATAATGTTATGACAAACATGTACTGAACTATACACAAGAGAACTAACAAAATACTGAACCTAACTTGAGTAAAAGAAAGGAAAGCAAATCTGTAGTCAATACAAAAAACAAATACATGGCTAAAACGGCAACTGCATGTGATTCAACTTACTAGCACCCATAATAATACTAATGGGGAACAAAATAACAAAATGATGTCCGCTTACAGTTCAGCAGCAGATACAGAAGGTGCACAGCTTCCTTTTGCACTTGTACGCCAGCTTCTTTATTTAGCAGATGTGAAATGTTTTCAAATACCAGCTTCTGTCCAAATCTGGTTTAAGCAGGATCTCAATGATGAAATTCTTTTAGAAAAATGTACCATGTCATGTTAAAACATTTAACAAGAAGAATACTGTTTACTTACTTTTCTCTCTCCTTATAAGAATAACTGCTCATCAAAATCATATTCATGATAGAAATTGCCTCAGATCTTACACAATCATCAGTAACCCTCATAGCTGTTTGATGCATCAGTTCAAAGAGAGAAATCCAATTTACATGAGAAAGAGAGGTTGCCGTGTCAGGGCTCCAAATTCCCTTTTGGTGTAGAGTTTCTGCATCAGAAAATCCTATTCCAAAAGGATTATAACCCGAAGAAGATGCCTTATCCCGGTTTACAAAAAGCAGTCTATTTTCTGCAGTGTAGGATCCATGAAGATCTCGGACATTGTTCCTAGAAAGATTTCCCTCGACCGTGACATTTTCCCTGAGTAGAGTGCACTGGAAAGATCAAATCAAAGTTCATAAGCAAACAAATATACAAGTTAGAAGCATAACATTACCGAGAACAGCCTATCAGGCAACTGGTGAAAGAAAACGAAATTAATTGGTCTACTCCAATGTTATAAAGGGAAAGAGTAATATTACAGCCACAAACTCTTGTACACGTGACATTAGATTATTGGTTAAATAAAGATATAAAAAAAAAAATCATGTGAGCCAAGTGATGTTTTCATTTAACCACTCATGTTATACCATATCAGTTTGTATATATTATTTTGCACGAAAGAGTTTGTAGCTATATCATTATTACTACAGAGGGAATAATAACTAAATTTGGTATCCATGATATCCTAGGTAAAATCCTCTTTGGGACCTTGAATAAGGAATTCAATTAAGGACAATTGAGGTGGCAAGCAGGTGGGACTGCCCAAAAAGTTGCAGGTCATGATAGATTGAGGTCCAGGCCAATTCTTAGGCCCACCAAAGCCCGCTTAATTCTATCTTTTTTCAATATAAAAAATTAAAAATTCTTCACGTTTCTTTGCATTAATAATTAGATCATTGGGATGAATATAGCTGCACCATAAATTTAAAATAAAGTACTTTCTTTTTATTAATTAAAAACAATAATAAAATTAAGATACAAACACACTTTAATTATAAACTTATATTAAGGAGTAAAACTGCATCACTATAGTTTTAGAACACCCAATTGAGTTGGCACTCACTTCACCGTCGATCATATGCAATGCTCCACTCTAAATATAAAAATAAAATAAATGATGTACATTGGTAAAATTCATTCATCTTCAAATTTTCTCAATCACATCATCACCATCATCTTGTGTTTTATTAGCTATAAAATCGCATTTATTATGACATGAGGCATTCAAGTACTATATCTGCTAGTCTACCTACTCTTTCAATCAACCATTATCTAGCCACCTAAACTACCAGCTAACCCCAACATCACTGTTGACATGAGGAGTTATATCATCACATGCCATTGTAAAGGTCTTCAAAGGTTGTTTCCACTAATTCAAGAAGTCTAGTGATATAACTAATTCAAAGGTTGTTTACCAGCTAACCCCAACATCACTGTTGACATGAGGAGTTATTTCATCACAAGCCATTGTCGAAAAAATAGTAAAGGTCTTCAAAGGTTGTTTCCACTAATTCAACAAGTCTAATGATTCTCATTGTTGTCTAGTAAGAATAGTTGCTAAATCAATTCTAAATCTAAACAATTCATTAGGTATGGAAATTCTACCATCAACCTTTTCTTGCTATTATTGACCAACAAAAGTCATTATCACAAGAAGTAAAACTTGAAGTGGACCCTTTATTGTTGTAATACTCTGTGCATTACCTCAGCTGATAATGACAGAAAACATAAGGAATGATAGTCATAGACTCGTAGTTCTATGCCTCATTTATTGCTCAGTTTATTTGAAGAATTTTAATTTGTTTCATAATAGAAAATGGTAAATCTGAATTTAGCCAATTTGACGAGCCAAGCCAGCAAGTGGGTAATGCCTATGGCCTACATTAGTAGGCCCAAGCTTGGCCTAGCCCCATGGCCCAGGACCTCAAATGGCTTCAGCATTTGGGAATAGCCCACCATTTTGACACCTTTAATTCAAAGTAATGTTCCTCTGTTGCTAGCCACCACCTTTTTAAAATCAGTAGATATTGTCAGATGTAACAATTGTGGCCACATGCAAAGCATGCCCATTAAATACGACCACAAATATAGGATACCAACAAATGCAAACATCACATAATAATAGTATAACTAAAATAAAATAGAGGATTCACACGACCACCTGGTCATCTCAACTCTAATAACCTACCAAGGTTACCATTGACCTAGAAGCTTAAACAACATCGCAATAAGAATATTTAAGCTCTAATAAACCATTAGCAAGGAGCAAAAAAGAAATATGTTATCATGGCACAATTAAAGGTAATGAACAAATAAAATCCTAAACTCAATCACCTATAATCCCATACCATCAAAGTACGTGATCAACCTAAAATAATGAAAATAAAAGAACAAATCTATGAGTTTGCCAATGAAGCAATACCTTTCTCCAGCTTTATTTTTCAAAGACAAAAGATGCTTCAAGAACACTTTTAGTATACGGAGAGAATTGCTAACAACCACCACCTACCAAAAGAACAAATTCCTCAGCATTGACAACACAGATTTTCTATTAGAGAAAAAAAAAAGGAAATCACCAAAACTCATGAAAAAAATTAAAACAAACAAATAATGGAAACTGAAAAGAGAGAGATTTAACAAAATTTAAAAGTTCAATCTCAACATACTTGCTGCACAGCATTTATGGATAGGCTTACGTAACTTAATAGCACAGATAAAATATTGATCCAATATTGAATTTTCATAGTACACGTGCAGATTCTCTAGCCAGGAGTCCAGGCCCGGCAGATAGGTAATCCTTGGTACCATGTATGGAAGAGATTCTCATGGAGATCAATAAATTCCAAGTGATATCACTCTAGCAAATTTAGGGACAAAGACAGAATTTTTTTTTTTTAATAAGACAGAAATTAATTTTTTTTATTTAACCATATTGTGCTATTTCAAATGTTAAAAAGAAATTTTTCAGTGACTACCAAATGCCAAGCTAGAGCCTCTTACATTGTAGTTGTTGATTCATTCTCCAAAAGCACGATTAACATCATAAAACGAAAATAGATATGTCCCTTCCCTCATTTATTATTAGCAAAATAGAGAATACATATCTGAGAGCTAGGCAAAAATACATATCTGAGAGATAAGCATACAAATAGTAATATTGGAGATAGACTTTACTTTTTAATTTAATCACATTGTGTTGTCTCATATGTTAAAAATAAATAAATAATTCAGTAAGCGCCAAATGCCAAGCCTGGGTATCATAGAAACATCATAAGACAAAAATAGATATTTCCCCTTCCCATCTACATTATCCAAATAAAGAGTAATAGTGCAATTAAAGGAACTAAGCATACTAATAGAAGAACTAAAAAACAAAAACAAAAAAAAAAAAAATCTACTCACATTATTAACATGGCAAAGACCAAGTAAGGGTTCAAGCAAAGTCTCCAACTTCATCACTCCATTACCAATCTGAATTTAGGAATGAATCAAACTAAAAAATCAATATTACTAGTATTAATCAGTTTAGAATTGCAGGTAAAAAGATCCGGGTAACAATTAGATTAGGCTGAAGATGATAGATAACAGTGGTTGATGCCACTTAAGTTACTATATATAACAAAATTGGCCACTCTTTATTGAGTTATTAAATTGGTGGCACCAAATACCAATGTTGCAAGAACTAACAATAATCCATAAATTGTAATATTGTATCACATAGACCCAGACATTTAAATAATATTGTCCACAGAAATCCCAAGCAATAATATAGTTTATAGAGAACAAATGTGGGTCAAAGTTAGAGGAATCACCAAAATGCACCCAGAAGTTTGATAGCTGGCATCATTATAATAGAACTAAAAATAAAAAACCGTCGAGGAAAATTAACACTGCACGTGATATTGATACATATTAATATGATGTTAACAAAGACTCTAATCATTTGCTGCTATTGAATTCTGAATAGGCAAGGTCATCTGGTACTATACTAGAAATGCAATCAAAAGAACTGATATTTCCCTTTTATAACTAAAAGAGACTACAAGAAACTGTGGGAAGGAAAGAAGGCACAACAATTATCTAATCCATTGTTCTGTTTCCATGCCCTAAAATCTACAGGTATATAGTACAAGGGAACTGCAAGTGGAAACACCAAAAAAATAATAACAATAAAATAAAATAACCAACCAAATATCAATATTCAATGCATTTCAAAGGTGTATAGAAAATAAATGTTTATAAACATGGACGAAGCCTCCCAAAATTTTCCAAATTACTATCACTTGCCACTTAAATTGAGCGCTGCAGATGAAAGAACACAGTCTTCAAACATGTTTTGCCTTAACAAGTTTATAAAACAGCATCAGTCAGAAGTACCTTCGTCAACACAGAATAGAGATGAGTTATATTTGCAGCTTCAGAACTAGGATCTGTGTCTGCATGGTGGTACTTTGAAGCTCCAACAGAACTTTTAACTGGCTGAGAGACTTTCATTTTTGATGATGTATTCATGTTCATACAACCAAAAAGGGCATGAAACTCTTTTGAACAATCTATAAAAAACTTCGATATCATAGCTTTTCCCAATTCTTGGTCTCCTGGGGAGCCCCAAATGGCCCGCAACTTTTGCGGAAGATCAGAATGGGACGTTTGATCCACTTGGATTCCTACAGTCCTACAGCTTGAGCTGGCTAACATACAACAACAAAAAAGCATAGAGATATCAAAAAAGGGCTAAAAAGGAAAAATCAACACTTTCATGCCTCCAACTAATTTCTTACCTGAATTAATTTGATGGCCAACCTGATCAGAATCTTTTGCCTTTTGAAATTGTTGGAAAACCTCATGATGATCGACTGCAGGAACTCCATTTTTCCTATTGCCACAGCCAAAATCATTCACAATTTTTCTTTTTTTCTTTTTTTCACACTATAACCAAAGGCCATACATACATATGGAAATGCCAATCACCTAAATTTTATCTTAAAAATTTACAATTACATATTCCAACGAAATAATAGATTCTATGTGTTAAAACATGAAACATAAGAAGTTCTAGCTGCTTGGAGCACTTCAGTTTCAGATATCCTTAGCTCATGTTTGATTGGAAGAAATGGTAGGAGAGGAGCAATGGAAAGGAAAGAGAAGAAGAGAAAATGAGTGAAAAAAATGGTCAATTTCATTTTCATTGTTTGGTTGGACATGGAATTCATCTGTTTCCCCTTTCTTCTTTCCCCTCTCCTTGTTTCCTCTTCTCTTCTCTCCTCTCCTTATATTTCTTGAAACTAAACATACATTAGAGTAAAAGCTCCTATTGTAAAATGTGGTATATGCCACACGTCCATTAACCAATTGCAATACAAATTCTCTAGTGTACGAGAGGGTACACACCAACATTAAACTTCAAAACAGTATTTCTAGCCTAGTGTACAACAAAATATTAAATTTAGAAAATCTTCAGAATTATTAAACCTCAACTCATCCAAAAAGAACATATACAAAAAGAAAATAATTTTACTCACAATTTTTGACACTTGGAGTGATGAATATTAGCAATCAGCTTCTCTTTCTCATTTTTTTCCTTCTTAAGTTCCAAGCACTCATGCTCCTAAGAAATCGGTAGAAAAAACTCAATGCACTCGCAACAAAAATAAATAAATAAACTTTAAAAAAAAATCAGAATCCATACCATTTCTGAGAGCTGCTTGGATACAAGTCCGAGCTCCCTCTGTAAATCACAATTCAGAACCCAAAAAAAAAAAAAAAAGACATTTCATAAAAGAATATTACGATTAAGGAATCGCACTCTTGAATTAGAAAAGGAGATGAAAGTAAAACCCTAACCTTGAGACGCGCAATTTCGAGATCCTTTGCATCGACGGCGGAGGCGGAGGCGATGGCGGTTCTCTGAGAGAGGTTTCTTGGAGGCGAGTAACTGATTATTGGATTACTATTGTTGTTCTTATTATTATTCATGGCATTGGAAATGACAGGAGGAGGTTGCGAGAAGAAAGCAGTTGAAGAAGAAGAGAGAGCCAACTGTTCTACTTGATTCAGTTCCTCTAAGAAATCATCGTCCCATACTTCCATATTTTCTCCACTCATTTTATTTTCCTTTTATTTTTCTTTTCTTTTTCTTCTTCTTTCTTTTCGTCCTCTTCTCCACAAGCAGAAGTGCAGTGAGCAGTGCTTTTCGAATTTCGAGTGCGCCTTCTTCGCGGTTAACGTGGGGTGGCGGCCACACAATTTTTTTTTTTTCACTCAATTTGAATTTTGAAATAGAAATTTGTCCCCGACATACCCCAAACATAGCATATTTATCTTAAAATACCCACATATTTTAAAATTGCTCAAATATACATTTTTTATGTGTAATTATCTAATTACCCTAACTCAGCCTAAATCTTCGAATCATTCACGACCTGGTTCACATACACAGTACATAACACCTAATTTCCCTTAATTCCAACTTGTCAAAAGATTGAATCTGGTCACTCCGTGTGATTGTGGTGGATCCTGTTTGGAATCCAACGTGCCTCCTTTTTTTCCCCTTGGACTTGGTGATTTATTATTAACACATGATTGTTCTAAATCTCAACATAAATGTTGGCTATGTATATACGAAAGGCTTTGATGTGCATTATTGAGTGAATGTATATGGCTATAAAGATTCCATATAGATTTTGTTTTTACCTTAAGTATTAGCTTAATACATTTGCTAACTATCAAATTTTGATTATTAATGTATTGAATCTACTGTATATTTGATTCTTCTCTTATTATATGCCTCTCAGTTAACACTAAATATGGTTGTCATGTGTAAGTATGGATGACCAGTGTATTTTTCTCTTCCCACTCGAAAGTCAAAAGAAAATTTTCTTTAACGGGATCACTTCTAAAATATACAATCTTCCTAATTTCACTTAACCACAAACTATCTCAATAAAAAAGATCAAAGAAAATAACACTTGTTCACATCTAAATGCATAAAGCTGAGGAAATCAAGTTTATGTTGTTGAAGAGAGAAATTTGACTATTTATATTGAAATTTAGATCAAGCATGGTAAAAGCTGTTGAATCAACTTACATTTTTTTTTATTGATTTTATTTTTTACACTCTAATACCAAAAAACTATGGCAATGATTTGAAATAAAAGTGAAAACTATTCTTAGATATTGGTCTTTAAAAATACCACCTCCTTTGTCATGAAGCATCATATGTTTTGTACAGGGATACCTAGTTCTAAACTCTCTTTCATAATACAACTAAAAGTAGATCTATTGTATAACCCAAAACACAGAAACAAAAAAAAAATAGTAGAGGAATCAAAGTCAACTTCTAAGTTGGTGATGTGTAAATTATAGTTACGATGTAGTGGTGGTCTATTGAAAAATGCCACTAAAGCGTTATATTTTCATTGGTTAACCATTATTTTGATTCAATTAATTTATTTTTATATATACAGTACTAAATATGTCGCTGTGTACAGATTAATGACATGTGGAATAATTAGAGAAAAGATTTATAAAAAGAAGGTTAGAGAATTGTTTCCTTCCTTTGTTTGGTTGTGGTTGTATAGAGATTTTCTTTTTTATCAACCATATTTTGTAATTCTAAAGATGTGATGTTGAGTTGTTGAGTCTACCACACTACTAAATAGTATGTTTCAATAAGTTATAAACCTATGTGGACACTACAATCATCTCAATTGCTTTAAGGAAATAGCATACTCTATAAAAAGTGTTTAAATGAATTAAAGGTGCAAAATTAGATTGCGACACCTTAAGAAAACTGCTTCGATGTGAGTTACACAAATTTTGATTATTTTTTACATTATGTGTCATTTAATTACTAAAAATATTATCCAAACTATATAGGTATATTTGTCGATACTTCGAATGAGCATTAGATTCTTGAACAAGATTATTATTTATGACTCTATGATAAACTACACAAAAGATTTAAATTTAGTCAAATAATTTATGCCTATTATAGATATGATATCTTTGCCACTTCAAAAGATATCATATCGTGAAACACATCTAGTGTGTTGATGCCATATCAAAAAAATCATTGGCCCAACATGCAAATATACAATATTCCTCAACAAAAATCAGGATATGAATTTTATTAAGTACATTATATATTGGTCTTTTTATTTTTAATAAAAATGGTAATTTTATTATTAATATATATGAATTTTGTTAGTGGTAACTGTGGAGAACTTTTATGTAGTACTTGGAGGTCATAGTAACACATATTGCCAACAAGATGATGTTACACAATTTTAAAAAGTATTGGCTATCAAATTATTTAGACAGAGATTGTGGAAACAAACTATTTAACCACACCTTCAAGAACTATCTTACTATAATATTCTACTTTTTTAAAAGTTAATTTTGGCTTGTAATTGTTACAATGGCGATGTAGTTGACATTTGATATAATTCAAGATAGTTTTATATCATATATAAGTTTTATTTTTTGTTAAATGTGTTATTAAAAGAACAAATGTGATATAATAGGATGATATGATTACAGTTTCTTTATACATACACCACTGCAGTCGAGTATCATTATAGATACACAACTACAGTTGAGTATCCTCAGAAATATTATTACTATTTCTTTATACATACACGACTACAATCGAGTATTGTTATAGATACACGACTACAATCAAGTATCTTCATAAATATGATTAGTTTCTTTATACATACACAACTGCAGTCAAATATTGTTATAAATACACGACTACAGTCGGGTATCCTCATAGATATTATTACACTTTCTTTATACATATACGACTGTAGTCGAGTATCGTTATAGATACAAAACTACAATCGAGTGTCCTTATGGATATGATTAATTTCTTTATAAATACACAACTGCAGTCGAGTATTGTTATAGATACATGACTATAGTTGATTATTCTTATGGATATGATTACACTTTCTTTATACATACACGAATATAGTCAAGTATCTTCATAGATACACGAATGCATTCGAGTATCTTTAAAAAATCGCACAACTATTATAAACCCATGTTTGCCTTCCTCTAAAAACAACATAAGTGAGAGAAACCTGCTTAGCCAACTGGGACAAAAAAAAAACTTATTAAATTTGTCAACTAACTATTACATATATTAGAAAAATTATTTTTGCTTATAGGTAATACAAAAAAAGATCTTCAACTCAACTCTACTAACTTTTTCTTATAGAAAATAATCTGTACCATCATCAGCTATAATTGTAACAAGTTTCATTGAATCGAGTGTTTTAAGCTTGAACTTCATTTTAATGTCAAATTAAAAAATATTAATGGAAATAACCCAAGATATTCTTTCTATCAATTGTGCATATGTTTTAGAATGGGGCACCAGATTTCTTGTGTCTCTATACCATTAAATCTATAACGACTATTTTGCTCAATCCATTCACTACCAAACATAATGGGCACACGTATTTAAGTTATTTTTTGTAATAATACAACACATAATTATACAACAAATACAAAAATAAAATCAAATAAGGCATATAACAGCGTGTGAAATTATCTGTCTATTTACACGACAGCAGTTGTGTACCTTGCTTAAATATACCACTATAGTCCAGCAAACAATTAGAAGGGATGTTTAGTGAAAAAATATATTTTTGTAATAATAGAATGCTAAAGTGTCATAATAGCTATAATATTTTTATACTTGCACGACTGTAATTGTGTAAAATCATACATACACGATAAAAATCGGTTAACTTCTAAACATACACGACTGTAGTCTAATAAATGATTAGAATAATATTTCTTTTCCAAAAAATATATTTTTTGCACTAATACAACATTAGGGTCTCATAATAACTGGAATATTTTATACACTTACACGATTGTATTTTTGTAAATTAATATATACACGATAATAGTTGTATAACTTTCTAAAATAATAGTTAGAACATTTTGCACATTTGCATGATTGTAGTCGTATAAATTTATACACAGGGCTCCAATTTATATATAGAGTTCAAAATTTTGAGAACAAAATACCATTTCAACCAATATAGTTAAAAAATCTATTACAAAACAATGATATGATGTAAATATACTAAAAATCTAGTTGTTTTATTGTTTATCACAAATCAAACATAAACTCAAAAATAATATAATGTCAAAAAAAGCATAAATAACAAAAAAAATGTAAAGTTTAAAATACCTTACTCATTGGATAAATAATACACCTAATTGCTAACCAAAATCTTAATACATAGGCTCTTCAGTAGAGATTTTGAGAGTGTAGAGTGGTTTTTTATTGTATAGAGTGAGATGTTATCAAAAGTGAAATAATTGGGTGTTCTGGAGAGAGATTTTTGTTATGTGGCTTTATATTTTTCTTTTAGGGATAGTTTATTCAATACACACACTAAACTGACATATTTACTTAATTTTAAATAATGAGGTATATTTATATAAATATCCTAATTTTAGAGTATATTTAATTAAAATCCCATTTTAAAATGCCTTTTTCTATGTTTTATAATGGACAAATAAAACAAGAGCTTGGATTGTTTTTACTTTTATCCCATGTGCAGTGAATTGAACATGGATTCAAATGTAAGATAATAAGGGCTGCCACTGCCAAACGCATTTTACCTCTCCATGTGTTTACAAAATGAAAATGATTAGTCAAAAAAAATACCCTACACACTCTAAATATCCCAAGATATGTTTGGGAAGTTATATAACTTACATTATACAGCATCGTTGGTGTTGGTGGTTTCAATATTAATTAAAACAAAACCTCTGTTTGGCAAAAAAAAAAAAATGAGGAGCATTATACCTCATTAATTGAAGGTTTTATGTGAAAAACAAAATCACA
Organism: Murraya koenigii; assembly: GCA_025617385.1. Classification (NCBI taxonomy): domain Eukaryota; kingdom Viridiplantae; phylum Streptophyta; class Magnoliopsida; order Sapindales; family Rutaceae; genus Murraya; species Murraya koenigii. Next base: position 21,578,074 of record CM046812.1, read on the forward strand.
TAAAATTAAACTTGCCACCCACTCAGAGTTTACAAAGATTTATATTAATTTATTTTAAAGCCAATTCTTTTTCTATTTAATCAATTAAAGTGATTAATTTATTTATAATTATTTCATAAAATAATACATTTGAACGGTAGTAAATCAACCACCACTGGCAATGTTATATACTGTTTCATTATTGTCTTCTGTCGTATTTTGATATAACTAAAAGTTGACGTAATCTAAATTCATGTCCTTGAATAAACGCAACCGTACAACTATTACTATTGTTTAATTTATTTATAATATAATACAGCTTAATACAATCTATTTTATATAATATAATATAATATAATATAATATATTGAAATATAATATCGAGTATATTTTAAAATGGGGTTTAGTGCAATAAATAAGGGGTCTACCAAATAATTCCTCTCAGAGATTAAGATAGTACGCCCATGGCCCACTATAGGGGAAAGACTTAGATACGCCAGGCATATGCAAATTTTTTTCCATCTCTAGAATTAATTCGGCCCACTATTAAATTTGAGATTAAGGATTTATATTTTTAAACAAATCTAAAATATATATGGGTAATTTTTAATTGAGTTCTTATTATTAATAGAAAAAGTTAAGAGGCTAGAAGTTTATAAAATAAATCAATTAAATTATTTCAAGTATTAATTTATGTCATTCAAGTCCTCAACTTAATTTTTCTATTAAAAATGTTAACAACATTGAGGACATTTTAGTAAAAAATAATTGAGCACCTCCTTATTATTTATTTTTGATTAGTGGCAACAGTTTAAACTAAATTTACTGGCGGTCCAACAAAGAGGCGAATTAGTGGTATCTTTCTTTCTATTATGAACTACACGATTCGCCTGCACCCTCCACGTGTTCACTAGCGCTCTTATCCAAATAACCTAAGTTACGATCTTGTTACCTTACATAATTATGTAAAATACAAAACTATTCCATAACCGTTTAATGAAAATCTAACGGCTGTGGAAATAACAGGATTTTGTTGCCTTATATTTTCACAGTCGTTGAATTTTCATTAAATGACCATGGAAAAGTTATGTGCCTTACATAATTCTATAAGGTAACTACTACCCTTAAGTTAATGTTCTTTTCAAAAAAAAAAAAAGACACTATGTTAATGTTATAGAAATTGCCGCATTACTCTTATGAGATGAGAGATCAAGAGAATTGGGATGAGGAAAAAAATATTGCATAAATCTACCCTTTTTAGCATTAGTTGAGTTAAAGTTTTGGAGAGAACCTAAGTTTAAACTTTAAAAGTTAGTAACTCTATTTTTCTTTAATGATTTTTGCAAGTATTTTTCGGTAAAGTTGTTCTCACGTTTAATGATATGTGAAAATTTAAGCTTCTAAGTCTAATTTTCAAAATGATAAACTATGTGTAATTATTGGCGGATTTTTTTATTGAATGTTGTATTTTGTTAATATATTTTTTTAATTCGCTATTTATGTAATTATTTGACCCAATACACCATATTTGTTTTTGTATTTATTAAACTTAATTTGCCTATTTTATGAGCTTTCTTGAGTTGTTGTATTTGTACAATACTTCATTTCCATCAATTGGTATCTTTATATTCATAAGATTGAGTTCATTGTATTTGCTTCTTTGTTTATATAAAATTGAATTCTATGTGTTATTATAAATAGTAATATTTATGCATATTAGAATAAATTCACAATAATTACTACCTTCTTTCTTTTTTTGTTGGGTTATTTTTTTCTTTTTAGTTTCTATTTTTCATATGTATTAGATTGAATTTGTTTTTGTATTTTGTTTACCCGAATTACATGTATATTTCATTTAGGGTGAGTTTTTTTTTTTGCTAAATAAAGTTGTATTGGTTTAACCATTTTTCATGCGATACCTTTTGTTTGAAATTGATGGAGGCTGCCATGTTACCTTTTTTTTTTTTTTTGAACGGAAGAATTAAGTTCAGAACTTCAATGACATAAATTTGTGTCTAAAAGGATTTAATCGATTTATTTTACAAACTTCTAGTCTCTGAATTTTTTTTCTACAAATAATAACGACTCAATTTAAAAATAACCCAATATTCATTTATAAAAATAAAAAATTGAAAAATGCTGGTCCGGGCTCAATCATGGCCCGACCTGCCAAGTTGGGCTTGGGCTTACTTGAGCTCAACCTAGCGTGATCCACTGTGCCATCTTCCCTACCCCTTAACTTCCTTTGAAGCATCCTTAAGAGAGCAACGCTCGTATTTTCATGAGTATGCCCCGAGCTCAGTGTAATAAACTGCCACGGCTGTTTTGTAAATTTTGCATGGTTTTAAGTGTAATAAACTTCCTAAAACATATAATTTTTTTTTTGATAGGCCAAAGCGTATAATTACTACAGCATTGAATTGATCGAGTTTCATTCCATTTAGATTTTGTTATGCATCGTAATAAAAGTTTGGTTGTCCGTAATAATTTTTATGTTGACAATCACTGTATCCCCGGTATACGTTTTCATGATATAAATATAAAAAATGATAAATTATATATACGATGAAAATATCATTATCATTAACAAAAAATTATAACCACTAATTCAAAAAAAAAGTACAAATAATGCAAAATAGTCACATCCAATATTTTCGTCATTTTTCCATAACCTAAACAAATCGTTAATGCTGTATCTCTCAATCTCTTAAGCTATATTTGAAACGTAGGATTGTACTAATTTTTAGAACAAAAATATTTAATTCAATTGTAAGTAAGTTTATCAGTAAGGACTAGTTAATTAGTCCAAAATTTAAATTCAAAAGTGACGGGACTCTTAATCCTTATTTTAACTGATGTTTAAATAGGAAAAATCTTCTTTATCACTCTTTTTATTTTTATTTAAACTAATATTCGTATAAATAAATATAGAAAAATAATTTTCATAATTTAGTTAAATTAAAATTTTATATTACATTAAATATCAAAATTTTTATCCAATAATTTATTTACACTAGTATTCAATAAAAGACTAAACATAAAAATTTTATTCAATAATTTTTTCGCAGAATATTAAATATTAAATTCATCAATTATTTGTATAATTTAAATGAGAAATTATCAATATTAGCCATTTTATTTTGTTTATTTTCGTTTTTAACCTTTCTAATTTTTCTTTATTATTTTTAACCAAATATTTGTTGTATGGACTAAAACTCATGCTGTATTTATATTAATTTCAAAAATACCAACTATTTTGTCTTTTATGATTATGGTAATTTTTTTTAAAGTTTTTGGAATTTTATAATTTTATGCATTGATTATTCTTCCATCATTTCTATATCTACGTCTTATTCTTTCTAAGTTTTTATTATTTCTTTGTAAAAATATATTTTTTGTTTTAAATCATAAAAATCTATAAATTCTAATTCTTCGTAATTTTCTTGTCCAATATTTATTAAAGCTCTTTTTTCTTGTTCTAAACTTGTTATTTCTTGGTTTAAATATTCTATATAAAGATTAACTTTATTTTCCCAACTAAATATCATTCTTTTTATGGTATGACACATTACTCTGGTTCTATTCCAGGCTTCAAATTCTGGATCATTATTATTCATGATGTTTCTGTTTTATACCAATATATTAAGAATTTAATGAATTCATCTATAAATTTCATTCTTTTATTTAATATTATTTCATCATCTGTTGTATTTAAATTAAATCTTTCTCTTTGTTCTTGCATTAATTCTAGTTCAATATTCCTTATATTATTCTTACTCTCTTTTATCTCTTTTACCAATTTTCTTATCTCATCTTTCTTATCTCATCTTTATCCTCTATTTTTAAAGTATACATTGTATCTACAATATTCGTTATTGGCTTCATTTCTATTTCTCAAATTCTTATTTTTCTTATTTAGCTTATAATTTTATTGATGTTATTGTCTCCATTTTTATTTCTCAAATTCTTATTTTTCTTATAATTTTATTGATGTTATTGGCTTTGATACCATTTCGCTTGGGGGGTCCGAAGACTATTCTAGTTAATAAAAAAATCTAGTCAATAAAAGTATCTAGTTAATAAGAGTAATTTTCTGAAGATAATGAAAAGAGAGTGAAGATATTTTATTATTGTCCAAACATGAAATACATAATTTATACAATATATTACAATGAAAAGTAATACAAACATTTTATACAAAATATAAGAGGAATTTTACAAATCTTATTGGTGGTAAACATTTTTATTTTAAATAAAAGAAGTCATAGAGATTCATTCCCCATTGGTCTTCATCTTCTCGTTCTATTTGAGTTTCTATTATAGAAATTTCTTGCTCTGTTTGAAACATATATATTTTTTCTTGCAAATTATCCATTTCAATTTGATTTATTATCTTTCTTTCTAATTCATTGGGTAGTCCTATATTTTTTATAGCTAGTAAACCCTCTTTTGATATTAAATTTTTTTTTAGAGAACATGTATGCTTCATATTCACATGTTCCACAATTAACTTGTACTACTATGGTTTTATGATTATATGAAACTTTTATTTTTTCATTTATCCAAGTTATTTTAGTTATTCCAAATTCTTTTAGTAAGGTTTCATGATATTCTTCCATATTATTGCAATATGTCCAACATCTCCTCCTTTTCCCATTAAACATTAACATCTTTTATAAACCTTTATCACCAAAAAGATAAGAATTCGGAATTATTACCTCTATCCTTTATTGTATAAAAGGATTTTCCTATACACTGGCGGAGTAACCTTCTGCCTAAATGACCTCGTCCTTGACTCCCTCAATACGCCTTCACCTTCGGCTAACACGGGAAAAACTGGACAGTCTTCTAAGGCTTCACTGTATCCTTTAGTGTTTTGGAATTTCCTTATATCCAATAACATATATGAGTTTCCTTCTTCTTTCTTATGGGGTTTTCTGGTTTATTAGGATGATATGTTTATCTGGGTTGAGATTGGAGAAAAAGATTTATTTTTGCATTGGTATTATGTTGAGAGATTGTAGAGAAGAGTTTTTCTGAATGCAAGGTTATCAACTGATGATGATCTTCGATGATCTTGTTGATACCCTGGATTTATTTATCTTTATATAGAGAGTATATTAATGATGTTTATCTTTTCCTCTTTACAGGTGTATGGTTGAGGGAAAAGATAATGACTTTTTATCTTCCTCCTTTACAGGTGTATGGTAGGAGAAAAGATAAATACAACTAATACTTATCATGGCCGACAACTTTATGTGGTGGCCTTTCAAAGTCAAAAAGTTTTTGTTACATTATTACAAAATGACAAATATATAAAGGAAATGTTACATTATTTATTGCTGCCGACACAAACGACAAGACTTCTTTTTCTTACTTTATCTCCATCAGTTTGCATGCTGTTGTAAAGTGGCTGGGCTTGATGGAAATCTCATTGTTGTTATCTCATGTATGAAGTCTAGAAGTATCTCAGATGGTGACTCTCCACCTTCTGCTGTCAGCAAGATGTAATTATTGAATTTTATTATTGTCCTGTATTTTCTATTGTACAGGTCTTTAGCTATGCTCCAGATGGCCTTTATTCCTCGAGCTCTTCTGGTTCTTATCCAAGCTTTATTAAATTGTGAGGCTGTTGTATATTCTGTTCCCACTTCAAGCTGAAAATTTCTAGTAACATGGCCTACTGTAATCATGTAGAATGCCTGATATTCTATGTTGTTGGTGTATTCATGACTTATGGTGTAAAATTTAAGATATATTTGTCTCTTTTTGGCAAACTTAGAAACTTTTTTTATAAGGAGTTCATCAAAACTGGCTAGCTCCTTTAAGTTTATATCGTGGTATATCATGTCAAGAAATCCATACCTTGCTATTTTTCCGACAAGGACTGGATCTGCATCTTTTATTGCTATCATTCTAGAATAGACATTTTTTCCTTGGTGATTTATGGATGGTGTTTTTGTATGAACAAATGAAGTATATCCAGGTAGTTACCTGTTTATAATATTCTTCTTTTGGATTTAAAGGGAGATTATCATCCTCGGAGACAAAGGGATTTATGTTGACAGTCCTTTTATTGTCTTCACCTGTTGCACAGATGGTTATGGTTTTATTTTTCTGGACTATTGGATCACCGACTGGATCTGAATTTATTGGATCGTTGAGTGAATCCTGTTTTATTGGGCCTCTGATAGAGTCCTGATTTATTAGATTCTTGAGAGAATCTTGATTTATTGGATCACTAATATGATCCTGTGGAACGGGTCCACTGTTACTTCCAGCATTTATTGGATTTATTTGGAGTCTACTGATCAGACTGTTCCAAGAAGAAATCAGCCTGTCTACTCCATCATTATGAGTTTCAAATATTTCCCTTAGACAATCTATGGCGTCTAGGGCTTCAGTAGCATCAGCTTTCAACCGATTTATTTCAGCATTTATTTTGGAGATTTCTTCCTCCATTGTTTATGATTCTTCAGCAAATTCTATGTTCCTGGATAAAAAATCTGCAAGATAATTGTCAGATACTTTGATATAATTCACTTTAAAAATAGAGATAAAAATACTTGCCATCTATGAATTCTTCTATATTGAGGTTCATTTGGCAATTTATTAAATATTAATGATTTAACCTGAGTATTATCAGTTTCTACAGTAAGTTCTTTAGCAATTAAAAATAGTGAGAACTTTTTAATTCCTTTTAATATTGCTAATAATTCTTTTTCATGTGTTGTATAATTTTGTTCTGCTGAATTTAGTGTTCCACTTGTGTATCTGTATATTTCATTTAAATCAGTTTTTAGTATTGCTGCCCAATACAAATCACTGGTATCTGTTTGTAAAATTAGATTATCTGTTGGTTCTGGTAATCTTAGTTTAGGTAAATTTTTACATTCTTCTTTTAGTTGTTTAACTGCTCGTGTATGTTCTTCTTTCCATCCTTGAAGATTATTTTTCTTTAATAGTTTTTTTAAAAGATTTCTTTTCTTGGCTAAATTGTCTATAAATCCTTCTGCATAGTTTAAACATCCTAAAAATTTTTGTATTTATTTTTTGTTTTCCAATTTATCAGGAAACTGTTTTATTTTTTCACTTATATGAGATTGTAATTTTATGCATGTATTATTGAGTATCATTCCTAAGAATTCTATTTCATTTTGACATATTTTTGCTTTTTTCTCACTTAATACTATTCATTTTTCTTTACATGTTTGTGCAAAATCTTTTAAATGTTTAATATGTTCTCTATATGTTTTTGAACTTATTAAAATATCATCTACATAAACTATTAAATATGTTTTATTTCTTAGTAGATCATCCATTCTTCTTTGATATATTTGTGGTGCATTTTTTAATCCAAATGGCATTACTAACCATTCATAATGGCCTTGAGGTGTACTAAAGGCTGTATATTTTATACTATCTTCTTCCATTTTTATTTGCCAAAATCCTGATTTACAATCAAATTTAGAATAATATGTATTTTCTTTTACTAAATTTATTAGTACTTCTTTCTTTGGTAAGAAATATCCATCAAATTTAGTATATTTATTTAATTCTTTATAATTTATCACCATTCTAGCTTTTCCTCTGACTTGTTCACTATGTTTCATTACCATAAAGGCTGGACTAGAATGAGGACTAAAACTTTGTCTTATTAAATTTAAATTTAATAATTCTTTTAATTGTATTTTAAATTCTGTTATATCTTCTTGAGTATATACCATTGGTCTTACTCTAATGGTTACTGGTTCTACTAATTCTATTTTTGCTCTTAAATTTTTAGGGTTCCATAAAACTAAAGGGTTCTCATGATATACTTCTTGTAATTGTTTTTTAATTTCATCTATAGATATCAAATTATTTTGTAATTGTTGTTTATCAAAAAAGATCTTATAACTATAATCACCACGGTCAGCAGCAACTCTGTATGGTTTAAAGATACGAGGTAGTCGAAGGATATGACCACATGGTGTCTTAAGGTTTATATTATATAAAGTCTGTTGATAACTTTGGAATTGACTAAGGAAATCATTTCTTAAAAGTAAATCTTGTTTTAAGGTATTATATTGAATAATATGTTTTAATAAGATAATTTTATTTCCAAGGATAATTGGAACTTGTGATTTATAATATAATAAAGATGCTTTGGTATTTGTTATTCCTATAAGTTTTATTCCAAACCTGAGAACTTATTCCATTCTTTTAGTAAAAATGATTTACCTAATGTAATTTCACTTCCTGTTTCTATGATTGCACATGTAGTGATATTAGTTTCAGAGAATGTTAATTCTATGTAAGTTCCTAAAGGAAATTTTATAGTATTCATTTATCCATTTTGCCACATTGCTATTTTTAAGCAAAATTCTATTGTTTCACTATCCATTTTTACATACATTTCTTCAGAAGTAATATTATAATTTATGTGTTTTAAGAAACTCATTCCTAATATTATATCATATACTTCATTTTGAGCAAATCATGAGTCTATAAAACATGATATTCTGAATAATAATCTTCCTAAATATGTTGGTACAGTTATTTCTTTTGTACAGACTCGTAAATTTCCATTGAAGTCTTTGTATTTATATTCACCTGTTGTGGTATGTTCTGTTAATCCTTTATTTTTTAATATATTTAAATGATTATGACTTGAACCTGTATTTATTAATATTTTTGGACCTTCTATAAATTCTATTCCATTAAAATATTTTCCCATTATTACTAAGTTTTCATTAGATGTGTTATCAGGTATTAATATTTCTTTATATGCATTATATTTGGGTTGTTTTTCTTTAAGTTTGATTCCTTTAAGAAGTTGTTTATTACCAAATTGAATTGGTATCATTTGGTTTTTAATATCTTCATCTAATTCAGGCTTATCATCTTTTATATCTAGATTATAGGTTGTAGGTAAATTAGGGATTTGTAATATTGGTTCTATACTTTGTCCTAAATCTTGAAATTCTTTGCTTATTTCTATATATGGTTTATTACTATATATTTCTCCATAATTACTATTACAGAAAGAATATAAGGCAGAGTAATAAAATATCATTATTTTATTTTCAGGTTTCATTATATCTTTTTTCTTTAATTCAAAATGTAGACTTAGTGTATCATTTATATTTTTATCTTTTATATGAACACAATATCTAGGGTAACATGTAAATAAGAATTTTTTATAACATAAATTTCCTTCTATAGTTCCTAAATGTGCTAATTCAGGGTCTATAAATCTCTGATCATGTAAACTAAGTATTATAGGTGAATTTATTCATTCTCTAAATAAAGATTTTACTAATATCTGTATTCCAGCTAAATATACATATTGTATTTTATCTCTAATCCTATTATTTTTAATTTTATTTAAAGTGGCTTCTATGCCTCCTGAATTTAATAGGCTTAATTTAATATTTCCTCTACTTTGTATTATATTTATAGCTTTTTCCTATTCTTGGTATTCATGAATAATTATATTCTTGTTGTATATTTCTTAAAATTGTATTATCTGGATTTCTTAAATTCAAAGATATTCTTGAAATTTCTTTTAATTTTTTCTGGTTTAATTGTATAATTAATTAATATCCATCTCTATTTTCTTGTTGTTCTATTTCATTATCTATTTCTATATCTTCTATATTTTCTATTTCAGAATTCTGATTTTGACTCATCTGATTCTGAATTTTCTAAAGAACTTGTACTAATAGATTCTGTATCACTATAACTTTCATATATTTCAATATTGAAACAATTTATGTTTTCATTATCAGATAATAATTCTAATTCTGGTTTTATTTTTTGATATTCTATTTCTGCTATTCTGATCTTTTTCTATTTACATTCAGAGCTTATATGTCCCTTTTGTCTACAATTCCAGCATTTACATTCATTATGGTCTTTTTTAATTTTTTCATTATATTTTCTTTTATAATATCTCCTATAAGGTTTTCTTTTAAATTTTTTATTTTTCCAATATTTTCTGTAGTGTTTTTTATATCTCCTTTTGTTTTTATATTTACCTTTATATCCTTGTTTACGTTTTCTATGTTTTTTATAATATGGCTTACATCCCTATTGATTTGGTGCATCTACCTGATCACAACAAAGCATCATGGCATTTTTTACTTTTTTATATAATTGTCTTTCTATACATATCTCTTTTAATTTTCTTATGACAAATTCTACTCTAGATCCTAAAGTATTTGGTATTAATTTTCCTGTTTCTGTTGATCTGTATGCATTCCATTCTTTAATGAAATAAGTATTCCATGGTGATGGTAATTTGTTTATATACATATCATAATAAATTGATTGATCATCATTACTGTAAAATTGTTTATAATAATATTTCTGAAATTCAAATGTATAATTTTTTATGTTACATAAATTGCATATTTGAAGGTTTATTAAATGTTGTCTTGCTAAAAGTTTTTCTTTTTGTATTTCTTGTTGTTTAAGATCTTCCTAATTTTCTCCTAAGAATTCATCTCTTATATAATTTGTGAATTTATCTAGTCCTTCACTAATTCTTTTTCTAAATTCTTGTTTAGTTGCTAGTCTTATTAAGGTTTTTGTTTCTTCAGTTATTCCATCCCACTAATTTTGTACATTACTAGTAAAACTCATTATTAATAATTCTATCCATAGGTTAAATTTTTCTTCTGTATTATGTGCATCCCAATCATTATTTTGTTTATTAAATATAAACATTATCTTCATATCATTTGACCAACTTGTTAATGTTTTATTTGGATCTTTTCTACAGTCTATATCTATTTTACTTCCCATAGGTTTAATGGGTTCATTTTCAGTTTTATATTCAGGTATATATTCTCCTGGATACATTTTATAATAAGGTCTTTTAGATACTAATGCCTGATTATGTGCTCTTACACCTTTATTAATGACTAATATATTAGGATTTTCGGGTTTTATACTTGGTTCAGTTAGTGGTGCTCCAGCATTCATATTTACATCAAATCATAGTGTTTCTAGGTCTAAATCTTCTAATGATAATTTATCAAATTGTTCTTCTAAATTATTCATTATTCACTACTTGACTCTTTAGGTTCATCAATTTTTATTCCTTTTTGTTTCAGTTTTTTCCTTTGATTTATTTTTTGGTGTGCTTTCTTTTGATCTTTTTATTGTTTCTTGTAACTGTCTTTGATATTCTTCTTCTCTTCTTAATATCTCTGGCATAGCAGTAGTTCTTATTCTTTCATCAAATGATCCTTTGACTATTTCTCCAAATTGTATTTTGTCTTTATGTCTAATTGATTCTTTTAATTCTTTTTGTACTTCTAAAATTGTTGATTTCTTTTCTAACTTAGTTTTTATTTCAAAAACTTCAATTTTTAGGAGCTTAATTTCTTCTATTATTGTTTTAATAAGTATTATCATTTGTTTATTTAATTCGTTAATTTCTGTAATATGTTTATCCATTTTGTATTTTTCTGGTTTTTCTGGATTTTAGTGATATCTTCATAAGAAGGGTGTTTTAGTGATTTTGATATATTTTGGCTGGTTTTGAAAGAAATAAATTTGAAGGGTTAATTTAGAAAATTACAAAATTATTGTGGTTATTTTTATAGATTTCCCAATTTAAATTAACGAACAAGCTAAAAATGAACGGATGCAGTTGGTTTTGTCAACGAAGCTCATTAAAAAGTAGCGGGTTTCCCACCGGAAGGGTTGAAGGTGGTCCCCACTTAACCCCATTGACGGTATAGATGAAACGTGTTCAACCTCTCAAACCAACACCTGTCATCGATCAACCAAAGCCACCAGCTTTGAAGCCGACTTTCCAGCCTTTTACCTTAAACCAACCAATGAATTGGCTTCACTTTGTTCATTAGTTAGTTTCGACTTGCAACTTGCTCGCTCTCATATTTGTTTCTATAATTAAACTAATTCATCTCTTATTTCATGGATTTTTGTCGACACTCAACCGGTCCTTTTCTTCTCGTTAAAGTCTTTTAACTGTTCACTTTAAAAGTCTAACTATAATTAAATTATAAGCAGTAACTACAACATGTAATTAATTTTCTATTAATAATTGGATTTTATCATCTACATCTTCTAACTTTTTATATTTTATCAAACAATAACTTTGCTAAATTGATCAAATTACCCTTTGTAATGTTCCATAGGTGGTAAAACCCATTTCAAAAACTATTTTAAATTCCGAATCTTAAATTTTAACAAAAGCACAGTTAAGTACACAATGTTAGTTTGCGACTTTGCGTGCAGGTCCCCACGGTTAGATTTCATTAAAAATATGTTAATTAAAATATAGGTGATAATTTGAATTGATGATTATATCTCATTCGTATCTTATCAAATTTGAATTGACATAATCACCCGCTTTATTGATTATGCCACGAAATTCAAATGCTAATTTATCTCTTTATTAATTGTATTGTATTTGTTTCACTTATGTAAAATAAAATTTTTATACTTTTCTAAAATTTCTCCTATTTAACATGATTTTAATATATATTTTTTTTAAATTTGTAATACTCTATACAAAGAAATTTCAAATATACGACAAATATATCATAGTTCCATTGATTAAGAATGAGTCAACATAATATAAATAATTAAATAATTAATTATGTAACACATTAGTTTGCAGGTCGGGAACTATAAATTTAAAAATAAATAAGTGATATAAATTTAATATAATTAATAATTATGTCATTTCAAAATCACTAAATATCTTAATTTCAAAAAAAAAAGTCCACTGAATAGTATCTTCTTCGTCTCAAACATTGCCACCTGGAAGAAAAATCAATTATTTAAATATTATCCTTAAAATTTTTGAAACAAATCTTGAATAAACTGAATTTGAACAGAATTTGACGGTAGAAAGTTGTTCGCGTCATGAAAAATATTACAAAATATATTTTTAAATGTAATCCTACAAAACTATGGGGACCAGATGATATCACCAGGAAAGGTGTATGAAAAATTGACAGAGAATCTATATGCAGGCAAAACCCAATACGCCAAGCAAGAGAAGCCACAGCTTTAGCTTACAGCTTTCCCTGCCTCTGACCTTATCATCCTGGATGTGACAGACAGAGGTTTATTGGACGATCAAATCACATAACGAAGACTTTTTTGATACAAATACAAATACAGTAGTGAGAGAGATAAAGGGGTCTTTAAAGTTATTAAAGATCAGTGACAGAGGAGACAACATGGTGGGTATTTTCTCAAGATTCTCTGTAGGCAGAGCTGGCCATCGGCGAACCCAAAGTGCCCTTGTAAGCACACAAACTGTCTCTCTCTCTCTTTATAATGTTCCTTTTTTTTTTTTTTCCCAATAAGATTGAGAGTTAAGTCTATTTTTTATTTGTGTATTATGTAGGATGAAAGAGAAGTGTTGCCACCAAATCCTGAAGTTACAGGTGCAGTTGCTGGGACTGCAACAACAGCTGCCGCTGCAGGTGCTCATGGGATTCAAGTCGCAGTGGAGTTTAAGCCAGTTGAACACCCTATAGAACCTCTTGACAATGATCTCCCAATTCAATGCCCTCTACCAGAACCCTCTATTCTCAATGTAAGTTTGAAGAATCTTGTTTGTTCTTTTGAGATTCTATAATTGTGTGTTCATATGTGATTTATTTCCTCAATGGATCTGCAAATGTCTTGTGTGTATTTAAATGTCGAACATTGTGTGTTCAATTGTGATAATTACCATTGGTGCACAATGTCAACCAATCTTTCTTTATGCTTTTCTTGGTGTGTTTATGACTGAGCTATCACCAGCAAACTTGTATGGCGTGCCTGGACCGATAGTGTTTCATCTTTATGCCGTGATTTGTGCATTCAGCTATCATCATCGGAGTATTTATGCTCAAACCTGATTTTCCTATTTATTCTTTCCACTATTCTTTAGCATGATAGAATATTCCATGTTATTTGAATTGAATTCGTTATGATTTGAGAGTAGAGCATAATAGATGGACTTTTCGCCTGTTGGGTTTGCAAAAATATTAATCTTTTTGTTATTTACACAGCATTTTTTTAGAAGAAATTTGATCTTTCAAAATGGCCATTATATCGTTTATTAAGATAGGTGCTAGATTATAGAGGATAGGTGCTAGATTATAGAGGTTTCAGACTCGGTGTACATTCGTTTCTGATAGTTGATATAATTAGCATGAATTCAGCAAAGTGCTCTGGATGGGTCACAGTATTTTGTGGCATATTCTGTCCTTTAACATGAACTAGGATAGGGCCAATTGGGTTCAGATTAGTTTTACTGACTTTTTATTTAACACATTTTTAGAGGATAAACAAAATGAAAAATTTTGATTAGTGATGATTGCTCTGGACTGGAAAGAAAGGAAAAGGACACAGATAGGAATGTTGTCAGCATACAGGGATATAATTTGTACAGTCATCAGGCTTTCACATGTCACTATAGCTTATAGCTTATACTGTTTTATCTGGAATAGCTCTCTCTCATCAGCGTGTTTGGATTTAGTTGCAACATTTTAGAGTAGAGTTTGTGATTCATGATGTCAATCACTGCAGATCCCTTGTTTTCTGTGTTGAACTTAAGTACACCAGACAAGGCATTGCCGATATGAGAGAACAGATTAATTTGTACATGGAGCAGTCAGAGATACTATTGTGGTTAACTATGACAATCTGAGATCATCGTTTCCATTATACATAGTTTACTTCTTAAAAGCATAGGCTTATGAAGCCAAAGATGCTTATTGACTTCCATTCCTATGTCTATCTATTAAGGAGCTGAATTGCAAGAATGTCTCTTCAGCTTAATAACCTAAATGGTTAAGAATCATATGATTCTATAATCCTTCTCTCCAAATATGTGATACAAAATTTGTTGATAAGTGATTTTATCTGGTTACCATGGCATAATAGGGATTTTCTACATGTTAACTTTCTAGTAGGAAAGGAGTCTGAATTATTCACATCATCAGATGTCAGATTACATTTTTACTGCTGCTTATGGTTGAATGATGATGTGAAGTGATTTTAGTGGATGACAAATGCCAAATGGCTGATTGTGTATGTATCTACTTAATTTTCTTCACCATACCTGTGTCCCTCCCATAGCAGTCTATGAGATGTAAATAACTGGTTCAGAGTATGTATGATTGATGATGCTGTATTTGATGAAGCTTTGTCATGTCAGATGTCACTGCCTTTTTGTTGAATGAAAAACAAAATCATTACATGATGTGTGTGTGTGTGTGTGTTTGGATTGGTTAAAACAGACCATATTGGTATACTGTTTGATAAGTTCTCTTTTTGGCTGCAATGCGGAATGCAAGTTGGAAATATGATATGAACAAAATTATCAATGTTACAATAGTGGAAAGGGGTATGGAAATCATACTGTTTATGAAATTACTTTGGATGGACCAGACAATATGGCTTTTGTTGAAACTCGAAACAGTTGGATGAGATATGTTTGATTACCAGTCGTACACGATGCTTGCTTACCAGTGGAGTGGGTTTTCTATGCATTTTGTTGCGGATGGGTCATAGAGGGCTTACTTCTTTCTGTTCTCATGTCTATAGTTCTTTTGGGTGATAACCGTTAAAATTTATGATTCTGATAATGAGATTTATTTTAATAGGATGGAAGAATATGGAAGGAGCGAGTATCAGCAGGCATGAGAAGGAGATCCGACTTACCAGTTATGAAAGAAGGAGGAGCCCTTGAATCTGAAGCTGTTAGTACGAAACCACCCACAAGTAGACCTAATCGCTTGATTCTACCATCTCTTAGTGCTCCTGAGCACAATTTACTAAAGCTACTCGAAGAATGTAATGCTTCTGGGATCTAAACTTGTCACTGATTCATCATGGAATTCGTCGTGCATAGTCTTTGTGTTCTTTTTCTCTTATTTTCCCATTGTGTATACTCACTCATTTGGATTTATATAGTTTTGGAACAACAATAGTAAAAGCATATATATATGTAATATGTAATAAATCACATCACAGCTTCCTTCAAATTTGATCAGTGTGGTTGCACTTACACTTGCAGTTATTATTTCTAGGTGCTTTATTGTCGAGATCATTGTTGTAATTGATTGTGTATGTTAAGAAATTTACATAACTGGATATTCTTATCATATTTTCTAATGAAACTGAATGGGATTAAGGGATGTGATAGCAGATGCTTTATAACCTGACAAATTTGAATATGAAGGCTGGAGTATAAGATCAAATTTGTTGTAGTTTCAATAAATAGTATGAGAGACGTACGGAAATAATCAAAATACCAAGAGACTTACAGAAAGGTGTTGTTATTTCAATGAATATAATGAGAGATACAGAAACAGGAAATACAGAAACATCACGATTACTTATTAACATTAACATGTGAAAATGAAAGGCTTATTTATCTATCTAAACTGGCAACTTGGGAACTTCAAATGGGTGCTCTTCTGCTGCCGTTGGATCAACAAGGTGTTTCCGAGGCCCCCGAAAGCTGCCGTGATTCATCCGTGGTTTCTGCTGCCAGACATGGTTTTCTCCAGCGACTGCCCGAACTCCAACTGCTGCAGCAGTTGCTTCAGAATGATGAACTGTTATGGAGGAGATGAGAATGAGGGAGATAAGAGCAAGGAATGTATAAAACAAGGCCTTCATTATGAGAAAGCTTGGGAACTGTGCTTTTCTGTTTAGTGTGGATAACAATGAGTTGATTGATATATAAACTAAAAAAGTAATGTAGAGTGAACTTTTTAACTTTGCTTTGCTTGGAAGTCACAAGGGAATGATTTTACCACCACCCGCTCCAGTTCCGTGTGTGGTAGTGAGATTGCATTGTCTTGGTGTTTTGTGTTTTGTTGGTGGGGTTGGCAAATGAATGATTCAAACACATGACCAAACAAGCAAAATATGTTACAAGGTATAAAATTGACAAGCTTTTCAAGTAATGATTGCTTTGGCCTACTACTTAAATGGGATATGCGATCAATAATGTACAAAAGTCAAAACAAAATAAATTAAAGGGTTTAACGTGGTTGTCCATTAATTATCACAAGGGTCTTATAATAATTATTATCATTATTGGAATTATGTTAGAATTTATTCATTTTACAATCAAGAGTCTGCTGAAACCTTTTAGATCATGTTTGTTTTGGGGATTTTAGGCCTAAAACACTAGCAAGATCTATGTCCAAATGTTCAAAAGAAAATCAACCTCTACAACCCATACTTGAGCACTCAAAATCCTCAACCTCAAGAATAAAGCTAAGGAGGTGGCTACCATTCAAACAAAAGTTTATTTGCATTTTGAGTGAAACTATTGGCATCCTTTATTATCTTTAGGAAATCCCACTTAAAATGAAATTACATTTAAGGAAAAATATGAATCTAATTAAGTTTATTTTTTAATGCAAATTACTTGCATTCATTATCAATCCATTTTTTTTTTACCTGTCAATCCTGTTTAACCAAAATTAAATTGCACAAATTTAGATTCATATTTAAGGCAAATATGAATCTAATTAAGTCTAGTTTTTTTTTTTTATATGCAAATTACTTGCATTCACTATCAATCCATTTTTTTTACCTGTCACATCCTATTTAACCAAAATTAAATTGCACCAATTAAAAATAATATTATTCTTTTCTTATTATGACTGACTAAAATTTTTTTTACTTAAGATTGTTTTCAAATTAATATTTAAAATATGTTTAATTTAAGTTCATGATGGACATAAAAAAAATTATCAATTAGAAAAATTTTTATTTGTGTGTAGGGTTACAATAAGATTGCAAAAGAAAAAATAATAATAGAGTACTACTTTGATTTTTCTTTTCTTTTTTTTTTAAAGTTAACAATAGAAGAGTGTTTCATTTTTTAAATGATATTTTTGAAATTATGTTGTATTTATTTCTTAGATTAGGGAACAAGAATAATTCACATTTCTCATTGATAGTGTTGCTAAAAAGAATGAGTGCGGTCCACAAATTTAAGAATGAGTAATGAAAATAGTATTCCCATAAAAGAGGTGGGAATGAAAATAGAAAATGAGAATGTGACATAAATTGGCATTTTTACCCTTAAGCAGAATTTTTTTTTACTCCATTAAAATAATAAATAATTATAATTATAATTATATATAATAGTAATAGCAATATTATAATCATTTTATTCATGATGACAATAATAATGCTAATAATATTTAGAGTAAAAATATTCAATCTTTTATTTTGTTAGTGAACAAATAACTAAGGATATTTTAATAACTTTTAATAATCAATTTCGATTATAAGATAAACTAAACACATCAATATAAATACTACTCATCCTTATTATGATTTATATACCTCAAATAAATAATTTATTTTTATTCGTATTTTTTATTCTTATTTTAGTTCATATTAATTCCAATCCATTCAAATTTTAGAAAAGTAAATACATCATTAAAGTAAGAATAATTGAAATAGTGATTTTATGAAGATGTTAGAAGGATGCCAATTAGAGGTGGCAATTGGTTATATCGTATCATATTCTTGTTTTGTTAAATTTAAACAGACATAGATACAACTCTAGTTATTAACTGTGATGAAACATCAAAACATAGATACGACTTATTTATTAATCATATCTAATCACTTGTGTAACACATTTAATGTAATTAAATATTAAATATTAATTTAAAAGATGATAAATATGTCAATATTATTATTAAACAAGTTAAAAATAGGTTAACATGATATGAATATAACATAAATAAGTTTATGATACAATACGATTATGACACAAATATTGAGTTTAATGTTAAGTATATATTAATTATGTTTTTTAACAATTTTACCACATATTAAATGATACTCGTATCATAAATAGATAAACACCGAGATGATCCCACACAAACATGACATGGTTAATAACTATGTCGTGTTATACCAATCGATTTATTAGTAGTGTCTATTTATATCAATACGAATCCAGAAGTGTCAGGACCCATGTGGCCACCTTTTATGTGCATGGGGCCATGTGGAACTGGAAAAGCCTAAGAAAGGAGGTGGACCTGGTTTGGGTCCAAGCCCATGACCAACTGTTAAGTCGGGGCTGGAGAAAAAGGCCAGAAGCATACCAATTTAGGATGGGCCTCGGGTTCTGAATTTTAGTCTTATTCAAAATTACATAAAATTCTTTTCTTTTGGTTCAAGAAAAACGACATAAAAAAGGCATAAAGAGAAACAGAGAGGGAGAGAGATGGGTTTTTGAGATTACTCTAATATTATAAGAAGTAAAGAGAGGGAAAGAAAAATCTTATTTTTCTCTTAATCTTGAACTGTCGCTTCGCCATGGCAGCTCTTCAGTACTTGGAATCTTTGCGAAACGACCATCCGGAGCTGGGCGAGTGGTACAATGCTTTGGCAGATCTGTATCAGAAGAAGCTGTGGCATCAGCTCACCCTCAAGCTGGAACAGTTCGTCGCTCACGCCGTCTTTCAGGTCACAACTTCTTTTTTCTTCAATTTCGGTTTCCTAGATCTCGAGGCGGTTGTCGGGTTTTACGTCCAATTTTCGATTAGGGTTTTAATTGGGCAGCTGGGTTTTTGTTTTGGAATTTTAAGAGCGCTAGGGTTTTAATTGGGCATTTGGGGTTTTCAGATTCTTAAATTATAACCATAATTTATGTGAGTTCTAGGGTTTCTTGAAGTTGAATTTTGGAGATGTATAATATGGTTTTGATATTCTAGATTATATGTCTTACGAAAAGCTGCTTGGTGGTTTGGAAATCTAGTATTTCAGAGAATACGGAACAAATTCAGATTGCTTGTGTTTTTTTGGCCACTGAATTTTAGGTCTATACATGATAAATGAAGGTCCTGGACTGATTGTTGTCCTGGGCTGATTGTTACCTGTATATTCAATCTTTAACGCTAATAGGTTCTTCAGAAAATGAAGATTTAATTTAATTTTATGCAGTTTAAGGATACCTGGCTTGAGTTTGAAATTGTCTTGGGTCAAGTTTGGTCCAATGGATGTTTTGTTTATATAAATGCGACAATAAGTTTTGAAATTTTTTCTTGATGTTAAGTTAGAGTAAGATATTAAATGAGTGAGGTTGCTCACCTTGGATTAACTTTTTCCAGTTTCATTGAAGGAATTATAACTTTTTGTACATAATTTTTTTTTTTTTGGTTGATTATAATAGTAATGATATTCAGTGTAAGATATATGGAAACTAATCTATGCAAACATGACAATGACATAATGGAGCCCTTTTATCTGAATGACATGGGCTTCAAAATTCAAATCAATTGAGGTTAATTTCCTTTTTTCGAGCTCAAGAAGTATTCCACAGGTGACATAACCATTTATTCTTTTGGTTCTGATAATGGGACCATGTACCAGAGATCACATGATTGGCTTATTTGGACTCTGGTAGCCAATGCAGGGGAACCATCATAGGTTGTGCTTTTTGGAGCATCCGATCAATTACAGATCTTGAAGTTTTCATATGTGTTTTAGTATTATTGGACTGCACTTTCTGATTTATATACCCTGGCCACATCATCCAAAAATTTCGGACTGCTATATCTATCTGATCTTTGAAATCAATTTATACACGGACCACTTATTAGTTTTCTAATTTCATGTATATCAAGTGTAATGATATGATGCTGCACATTTGTGTGATTTGCCTTTTACTTGGGTTGCGATGTGATTTATGAGTTTGCTTTGCTCTGTATCTCTTCATTTTACTTCATTTTTATTTCTTTTGGCATTTTCTTGTAGGCAATTAACTTTTTTTGTGATATGTTTTCATTTTAAGTTTCAGGCTGGTGATGCTCTGATTCAGTTGTACCACAACTTCATAACTGATTTTGAAACAAAGATCAATCTTCTCAAGCTTGCACACTTTGCTGTTATAGTTTCTCGGCAGTATCCTGAGAAACAAGCTGCAATTAGTTATCTTGAGGGTGTGATTGAAAAACTCCGAGCAACTACTGAGCAGCGTAAAGAGGAGCCAATCCTTTACATTAAGATGCAAATAGCCATGTTCAAACTTGAGCAAGGTGATAGAAAGGAGTGCAAAAAACTTCTCGAAGATGGAAAGAGTACACTTGACAGCATGACTGACATTGATCCATCTGTATACGCTAACTATTATTGGGTTTCATCTCAGTACCATAAATTTCACCAGGAATTTGCAGAGTTCTATAAATGTGCTCTTCTTTATCTGGCATACACATCAGTGGAGTCTCTCTCAGATTCATTCAAGCTGGTATGTGCTTTTATTTCTGTTGAGCGTTGTTAGAGAAGAGCAAGGCCTTCTCTAATACTTTTATTGTGTTTTCCCTCCTGAAGATTGTATTTACAGGTCACTTTGTTTGGTCATGTTGAATTTGCTGTTATGATATTGCATGCTGTTATTTCCCGAGTTTGAGTATTATTAGTTCGTTCAGGATTTTGCCTTTCTTGTTTGTTTCTATAGTCCTTTCTCTATTTATTCTTTTGATTCTGAAATGACATTTACTCTTAGTAATAAAATGTTATCTGCTAGCTCCTCCAAATTACTGGTTCAGCATTCTCCATCCTAACACAAAATGATTATGATTAGGAAGAACTCAGTTCAAATAGTTTGTAACATCAAATGATGATACTAGCCCTTGCCTCAGTTTAGATTTCTTCAGGAATTCCAACTTGTCTCCTTCAATTGTTGAAGTTGGTGAAGTTAGGAGAAGAGATATAGGCCTAAGTTTAAATTTGCATAGGAGTTTGAAAATTGTTTTTAGTTTATGCCATTATTGAGTCATGGTATTATTTCTGATGTGGTTAAGACTGTTCGTTGTTAATACAATTTACAGTTTCTTATTAAAAAAAGTGTTACTTTTGATGCTGACGGGAATATTTTGGAATGGCATCGCCTAGTAGCAATAGGCTTTTCTTCTTTAAGGGGCTAGTTTGATGGCAAATGTGTGGCACTCAATTCAGATGGGTGATTTAGCATGCCATGCTTCAGGTTTCTCATCCCTTTTAAGTGATCATATTGCTGGAGAATTGAGATTTAGAATGCTTATGAATAGAAAGATTTGATTGGAGCTCTAGTTCTGGCTAAAGAAAAATAATATAGAAGCTGAGGGAGGAGTACTCTGCAATAATCTGTCCACATGATTGGCACTCCATTAGCTAAGAGTTCAAACCCTTGAGAGATAACCAATAGAAAGAGCAGGAAATTGGAAAACTTTAGTCCCATATTTGAGCTTGTGACTATTTCTTGCTCTACTTGGGCAAGCATGGTTCAGCTTGTTACTCTGGCAATTGACAAGGGTATGTCAAAGGAGGAATTGCTTCAGTTATTAAATTTTCTAGTATAAAAGAATGGAAGTTTTAAGTATTTTGACTATTGTATAGATGGTTATAGCTGAATTTACTTTGAAAAAGTACTAAAGATGATGGAGTTATATATATTTTTTTTTCAATGTAGTCTTCCGAAAATGCAAAAATTTTGGACATGAATAAATATTTAGTTGATGGTATTGTAGCAATAAATGTAAAATGTAGTTGTGTTTCAATTTTATTTTCTGAATGACAACCTTTTTTGGCATTGTTTGTTTTGTAATCACTGATAATAATGCTTATATGGTACTTTGCATTATTCATCATCGCAATGCTAACATTTTAGTTGCTTTTATAATTTATTTTAGGATTTGGCATTTGATCTCTCCCTTTCTGCACTGCTGGGAGATAACATCTACAACTTTGGGGAACTGCTCGCTCACCCTATTGTAAGAATACCATCTCTAAAGTTGTTGGTTTTTCGTTCCATTTTCTTTTTCATTTGTTACTGTTTTACTTAGATGAGAATCATATACGACTGCAATTATGGTCTCTCAACTAACATAAGTAGATGGCATTGAATGAGTACTTCCATGTAATATTGCTTGTGCATCCTCAAACTTCGCAGCAATTTATTTTATTTCTTTCAAATTTTAAAAACTAGCTGTATTGCCATTGTTGGTTGTCAACTTGCACACACAATATGACAGATATTGTAGTTTTTTTTTTTTTTTAATACTTATAAATGTAAACCGTGATATATAGGTACAGATCGGTGAGTATAGATCTCACAGTGTATTATTTGTGTTCTGATTGGTTGTCCTAGTTGTGTCATCGTGGGTTTTTTTTTTTTTTTGGCCTAGTGGCTGTTGCTTTTATGATTGTCTATATATTGTATCCATTGCCAAAATTTGTTAATGCAGTTGCACTAGAAGTGGAGAATTGCTATCACGGAATTACTTTTCATTTCTCATAATCATTTTGTGGTGCTTTGAGGTGATTGCTATAATCTTCATTCTTGTGCTTGAGATGACTGCTGCTTTCAACTGTTATTACAGATAAATAGTCTTACAGGAACAAAGGTCGAATGGCTTTACTATATTCTCCAGGCATTCAACTCTGGTGACTTAGTACGCTATCAAGAATTATGCCGTGTACACAATGCTGCTCTTAGAGCTCAACCAGCACTAGTTGAGAACGAGAAGAAGCTATTGGAAAAAATTAACATTCTCTGCCTGATGGAAATCATCTTTAGGTTTTTATTATTTATTTATTTTTTTGTATATTTAGTAATTTCAGTATGCTCTGTTACTGACCTGAATCAACATGCCTTTCCTTCTAGCCGGCCTTCCGAGGACCGAACTATTCCATTAAGCATCATTGCGGAGCGCACAAAACTTTCAATTGAGGATGTTGAGCATCTTCTCATGAAGTCTCTCTCCGTAAGTCCCTTTATTTTTTTACATTCGTAAAATTATTCTAGTCTTTGCAGAAGCACCCTCTTTGATTGGCAACTAAAGTAGCTGGAACACCTTGTTTGCCTTGATGTGGGCTATGATTATGATTGCCATTTAATATTATTTATAGGTTAATGAGAAATGATCTGTTGGTGACGAATTCATCTGACATGACACAACATTTTAAAGTGCTTGGTTTAAGCCTGTATAAAACCATATCATATGTTAAGTTATCTTGTAATTCCACATTAGCAACTTGATTACTTCGCTTTTGCACTTTTAAGATCTATTAATATCAAGTTCAGTTACAATTATGGTAATGACTTCTCTGAAGAATTTGAGCAACACTCTAATGTTTGTACTTTTGACTCATTTATGGAGGGACTATAATTTTTCCCAATTTTGCTATTGGTATGTAATTATAAAACTTCTTACTCGGCGTGCTGCATGAGAATAAACTTGGTAGTTAATTATGTTGCCTGTTCTCGACATGGTGTTTATAACTTAAAAGTCTGTTCAAAGCTTATCTATCAGATGGTTTAAATACCGGGAGATTGTCCCATTGGTTCTTTTAATTAAATAGAAATTCCTTTATGCGAAATTTATTGTCTTTAAAGTTTGTGTTTAATGAATTAAACAATGGGATAATCTTGCTGCAGGTTCACCTCATAGAAGGTATAATTGATCAAGTTGAGGGCACGGTACACGTGTCTTGGGTGCAGCCAAGAGTTTTGGGAATCCCACAGATCAAATCCTTGCGTGATCGGCTGGACAATTGGTTGGGCAAAGTACATACCGCTTTGTTATCCATCGAAGCTGAAACGCCCGATCTTGTTGCATCATGATTTTTTTTTTCTTCGCTATTCCCTTTCTGCTCCTCTTAACAATGTCTTTTGAGAAAACGAAATGAAACATGACAATGGCGGCAAAGAGGAGATAGAGTCAAGAGGAGATAGAGTCGTTAGTTTGAAATTACTAGGGCACTCAGAGCCAACTTTGTATGCAAATCCCTTAATTGTTGCTTTATCCTTTTTGACTGAATCATTTTTTTTCTGAAAGGATGAGCTCGGGTACTTTCCTTCAATTTTAGTGTCATTGTTGTTTTAGGTTCTCTTTCAGACATGGTGAAAATTGATTCTGTTTAAAATTGAAGTGGTTATTGAACTATTTATTGAGAATTTTCTTGGATACAATCAGAATTCATAAATAATCTACATTATTAATTCCTTGTCAGTGCATCACTGTATCTCCCTGAGTATCGTGGTGAAAAAAGGTAACAAATTTGATAGTCTTGTCCTATCTACAGGTGGCAATGGATTGGAGGAGGTTTATCGTTTCTCGTTCTATTAAAAATTTCATTCTCAATCTCTATTTTATTTTTTAATAAATTTATTGGGATGTAAATAAAAAAATCTTTATATGAAAAATATTTTTTTTATCTTTATTTTATTATTTATTTATTTTTTTATAGTATATATAAATATATAATTTTAATAAATAAAAAATTTAAAATTTAAATAAAATTATCACTATATTATAAGAATAATGTTATATATTTTAAATTTTTTATCTTAAATAACTATATTAAATGATGTGATATTTATTAATTGGTTAGTAAAATTAAAGTGAATTAATTATATTATATTACTAATTAAATTATATTATATTATTAATCAATTGATGAATATCATATCATTTGAGATTATTATTTAGGATGAAAAATTTGAGATATGTAGTATTATTGAATGTTCAAAGATAACAGTATCTTAAAAGAGAAAAAAATATAATAATATTTTATAATTGAATAAGAATTATATTGTATTGTTTTTTTAATTATAACATATTTATATTATGTAAAAATAAAATTAAAATTTATTAACAAAAAAAATTATAATTCATAAAAACAAAAGTTATTAAATAAAAATTTTAAAAATGACATATAATGAGAATTGGGGTGGGGATTGGGGTGGGGTGAGGTAGAGAATATAAAACTAAACCCTATCCTATTAAAAATTTAAGAATTATTTTCTCTTTCATTCCTTGTTCTATTTCTTAAAAATTATTTAAAATTTACTTTATTTGGGATGAGATCTCAAAGCCATAGAGAATTTTGTCATCTTTAGTTCTAATTACAACAATGAGAATTTGTAATAGATGAAAAAGACTCCATAAATTATTAGAAAAAGGGTTTGAAAAAAATAAGAAGAAAAAAAATTATATAATGAAAGAATAATGTAAAAAAATGAATAATAGCTTGCGTATTACGTAAAAACCTTTAAAATGTTGTGTTAAATTATATATACAACAGTTATTGTTGTGATTGCTCTTTCTTACTGTACTCATTTATTTTATTAAGTATTTCATTAATTGTTGAATTTCATAAATTAATTATATTTCGCGTTAGGTTACACATATTACAGATACTTTTTTTCCCAAAAAAAAAAAAAAAAATCCGATCTTATATTTGAGCCACATATTGCCCCTGGCCCTTAATAAATTTATTTTTCTTCGGAGTTTCTCAATTTCGGCCATATCTATTTTGCCCTTGATGGGTTTGCATAATTTTTTATTTTATTTTTCTTAATTTCATCTGTTTTCAATCACAAATTTTTACATTAAGTCTTACGTAATAATATTTATTTAAAACCCATAATATTTACTGAAAACCAACAAGCTTAACACCTCACTACTAAACTGGACCTTAAAATATTAAGCAATTAAGTCTACTATTATTATCTAACGCCATCTATTTGAAGTGGTAAAATCTTTTGTAAATTCGAATCCGGGTCAAATGAATGGAGATGTAACTAGAAAACAATTTAGAGAGTCCCTCCAAAGGCAAAGCTTATGTTGAATGAACTGTATATTACAGCCATACATATTTAAATCCCTATAAATGATAATCATTATAAAGAAAGTTAATAAGTTTTAAAATTTATTTTAAACTTCAGGCTGTAATAAGACAATACGCAACATTGTTATACTTAATTTATTGAAGTTTTCTATTTATATTTATAACAAATCCAGTACTAAGTTGTTCAATATTTTCTTCTATTTTATTTAATTGAATCTCTAACTTATTTAATCTTATATCTATTGAGCTTTTATTCATTATATTAATGATTTCTTGCTTTAATACATCATAATCTTCAATGTTGAAGTCTTTTATTAATTGTTTAACTTTATTTATTAATTCTTTACTCATTTAATCTCCTAACTTTTTAATTTTTCTTTTCATATTTTCTTCATTGAATTATTAATTTCTAATATTTCGTGTGCACTTTTATATTATTTATAAAAAAATTTGGAATTCCCAATTTATTTAATAAATATAATAAAATCTAATTTAATTAATTATTTCTCACATATCTGAATAACTGATCAGATCTAAGGGTTAAAATATTCCATAAGAAAATTCTCTTTACATATAGGTAGAAAGTGGTAACTTATTAGTTTTTAAGTTTTGTGAAATTATAAGAGAGACAAAAAATTATAAAAACAACTACAAATATATATATTTAGAATCTGTATATCATTATAAATATAATAATTATTTAGATATTTATAAGAATATATTAAAAACTTTAAAAAATTTTAAAATCAAATGTAATAGAGATAAGACAACAAAAACATCTAGTTATACAAAATCAATGAGCACTTATTTAAAAAATAAATAAATGTGTGATTAAAAATAAATTTTTTTATAAATTGATACCACACCCATATCTCAGTTTACATTAAAATTGTTATCGACCGTTAGATTTAAAGAATATTAAAATCAATTATCTATATCTATTGGATGTTTGTTACATTGGCTGTAACATAAGCTTTGCCCCCTCCAAAATCAAAATAAATACTCGTGCGCCTATTCCTTGCGTCAGTCCTCATAGAGATATAAACTGAGGAATTGCTTCATAGATTGCAATGCAGCTATGTGCAAACTTACAGCCAAACATAAACCGATAATTTATTATATTGATAAAAATTATAAATTTCACACACAATACAGCGGGAGGGAGACTTAGGACTTACACTAAATTTGGCCATCGTTGATTCTGGCGTAAAAAATACAAATAAGATTCAAAAAGCACATCAGTCTTGCCTAACAAAGGGCGATGAGCTCAGGTCCGTGCTGTAAAACGAATCCTCTGCTCCACCATAGTAGTTTTCTTCTTTCTCATCATCCCACTTAAGGACCTCTCTTATATACTTGAACGCCTCATCAACTGTCACTCGATCCCTTGCCCTGGCTTGCCATACGAAAAGCTTTCGTCCTGTAAGGGAAGCATATAGGTCTTTGAACTTCATGGCGACATAGTAGTAAGCCTGGTGGGCAAGTGACTGATTGTTATGGTGCGTCCGAACTGGACTGAAATCATTGAACCATTCGCAGGTACTTAAATGCACTCGATTGACCTTCTCCTCAAAGAGATCATACTTGTTGAGTATCAGCACAAAAGGAGTGTCCTTGAAGCAAGGATGCCTGATCATTGTCTCGAAGAGCTCCTTGCTTTGTATCATTTTGTTTTGAAGTAGGGTTCCGCTGCCATTACTCTCTGGACAAATCCACATTTGATCATAATCACTAAGGGCAACACAGAAGACTACCACTCGAACATCTTCAAACATTTCCACCCACTTGCAACCCTCGTTCATCCCCTTAGCATTGACCCTTATAAGTTGATATCTATAAAAAATACCATTCAGGAATTGTTCAGAATCCTAAAATCAAATTTCAAAGATTTTGAAACAAAAGCAAAGCCAAAATGCATATGCTAAAACGGAAAAAACAGGTGGGGCACCTTTTTTTGCAATTAATATAGTCACAATTCATAATTGTAATAAGATTCAGATCTAATTGACTACGTTTACCAGGCCGCAGGGGCCAGAAGCCATGAGCATTAGTTCAATGCAGAAAAATGAAATGTCAGCTTGGGCCTCTTTCTTGCAGAAGCTTTGCACATATCTATAATCAAATGATACAAAAACTTACTTTGTCAGAGGCTGAGGTTGAGCTTCCAGATTGTCTGTGTAGGTTTCTGACATTGGGCTACGATCATCAAGGGAAAATTCTATGAAAGCCAAACCATTTCCTTGAGTAACCCCTTCTGCATAAAGAATGTCTCTTTCGGAAGGTTCATATTCATTGCTCGACACTTCAACAGCCTGGACAAGCAAGATCACAAGATATACCATTCAACATTAATAAATCAATTCAAGTTTTATCAAGGCTCACACCTTGTCCAAATGGCTGTTGAAATACACTGTATACTAGATTCAAATATAACCAATGGGAATATCATTTGTGTCAAAAATGGCATATCTTGTATACTCAATGAACACAATTTTACAAATATCAACCATAACATCATGATTTTGAGCAATAACATCTGTTAGGAAATTAAAGTTCCTCCTAAGATCACGCCAAACAATTTGTCAAGCAACAAATTAATAGAAAAATTAAATAGAAAATAATATCTATCTTACAGCATAAGATTTACGTAGAAAACTCTAAATTCAGAGAAAAACCACATTCGTCGCAGAAAGGCAGCTAGAGAAAAAATATTCACTATATGAAAATTGTTACAACCATATTTTCAAAAAATAATTTTCTTTTACCCAAATTCCAAATACATAAAAAATACTAAAGCTTCCTGATACTCACTCAATGCTTAATTTGCATTAAATTTCACACCTCTCTAGATTTTGAATGCCTCTCTTTGGAATAATATGTTCTTCATCCTTCCTTCTTTGATAGGCAAAATTTGCCTATAATAAAAAAAAATATTCAAATAAAATAGCCAAAGAATTCAAGGAATGCAGCTGAACAACTTTTGTTGACTTTTTTTTTCTTAATCATGGTGTGGATTATTTTTAAAAAAAATCAACAAAAGTAACACCTAATTCAGTGTTGCATGACTTGACTTGTGAAACTGCTTTCCTTGAATGCTTCTCTCTGGAATAATATGTTATTCATCCTTCCTACTTTTATAGGTAAAATTTGCCTATAATAAAGTAAAATATTCAAGGAAGGGAGCTTCATAAGTCAAATCATGCAGCAACAAATTCGGTGCCGCTTTTGTTAACTTTTATTTTTTTTTTGGTGTTTTAATCATGGTGTTGATTATTGAAAGAATGATTTAAAAAAAAAAAAGTCAACAGAAGAGGCACCAAATTTAATACTACATCACTTAACTTGTGAAACTGTTTTTCTTGAATGTTTTCCTTTATTATAGGTAAATTTTGCTTATAAAAGAAGGAAGGACAGAGAATGAGGAAAAGAATTTGTTTTCGCTTAACTAGTAGTTGCTTGTGGGGTCCCTTACCCAACAAGCATCCAACATGGAAGCACAATGTTAATAATGCAGAGAGCTCTAAGAAGTAAATAAAGCACGAACTTCAAAAGAAGCTTCCTACGGAAGCATTGAATGCAACTAAACATCGTGCATTTAAATGACTCTAAAGCTCCCACTTGCTTTCAAAAGATGATAACTTGGTGAACATCAACTTAATTGGTCATGAATAACCATTCAATCACAAAAATTCTTTACAAGACAAGTAAGTTGATAATAAAATTGTAGAAAGAATGATAACAGACAATATCTAGCTTACTACAATTCAAAACAAAACCTTAAGCTTAACTTAATGAAACCCCGACAAGCTAAACTACCCAATAGACATACAACTAACACTCGAACTAGGCACGGTAACAGATGAGCAAATTGATTTGCACGAAGGTTGATGGGTCATTGGCCCAGTGGCATATTATCTATTCACAAGTTTGAGCTAAGGGAAGAGCCGCCATGCTCTAGCATTCTTGGATGCCTGGGAATTATTGGCCAAGGAGAAACAAAGGAGGTTGGCTGGAAAGGAAAAGCTCAACTTGCCCCATCAAAGACAAGTAATATTAAGTTAAACATCAGACTCTAGGAAACTCTGCAATGGTAAGCTTATATAAGTAAACTATGCAGATATTTGACAAGGATCTACAAAAATACCCGGCTTAAGAAGTACTCTGCAACATTAGGGAGGAAGTGGAGCTCATCTTTTCGTTTATAAGTTTCCTGTATAGCAGGATCCTTCCACACCTCGTCAACTAAAGGAGCATACTCACGTGTTGCTGCAGGAAAAAACGCATCCAAATCTCCTGTGGCTATAATGTCCAGCAGCCAGTCAGAGAAATGCTTCAACCTTGGGTTAATGGAATAGATACACTGAGTAGTTTCACTGGGGTCAACCTCTCTACCTGAAAAAGTATTTCCAGAAACATATTACATATAGAAGCCACTTTAATGCGTCAAGCACCAGAGATGCATATGATATTTTGATAAGGTCACACAACTTAGTTTGGTTCATTGTGGTTCTCGATATCTTCCAACCTGCAAATCCAACAACTCTGATTTATTTCTAGTCCACAATTATAGTTAGGAGTTTGAGCCACAAGATATCGACAACTTAGACTCGCAAAGGGCTCCTAATTTTTGGTGTAATAATGCCACTGTTGAATACTGTTATTGGACCTATACCGAAAAGCTTAAGCTTTTGAGTCAAATGGTTTCACAAACATAACATAAAAGCCAAGGTGTTATACTTGAACCCACATCCTCACTAAATCTCAATCAATTCCAAAACTTGTATCAATCAAATCAAATCATGGTCTTGGTCTTATCCAATGCCCATTTATCACAGTCCCACCCAGTAATCATTGGATCCATATTCCAAGTCAATAGACCTCTTAGACTTTACATAATAATAATGATGGCCATTTCCCTAATGGTTTAGGCTCTTCAGTCAATTGGTTTCACTAACCGTAAGCAAACTTCAAATGCATCAAAATAGTCGAATAGAATATGACCATGCATTAAGCTATTAGCCCACAAAACCAAACATCTTCGCCTCCAACACCATCAAGATTCTAACAGCCACGGAGCCTAAAACCTCTTGTATTAAGGTTAGATATATAGAAAGTAACGGCTTAGTTCAGTTGTCATCTTTAGCCTATTAAGTTCTTTTAGAAGTATTGGTTAGTAACTCTGGTACTATTAGGTACATATAAATTGCAGATCACTATGTTGATTTATGGAGTGCTTGATCATTATATGTCAACTAAGATGCAAGGTGTAACAGTATCGGCAATACATATCATTTGGAAGAGAAAAGTTGTATTTCTCTCTGTTGCCAACAAACTTCCTGAACAGAAACAAATAAAGAATTTTAAACACCAACAAACC
Organism: Murraya koenigii; assembly: GCA_025617385.1. NCBI lineage: Eukaryota > Viridiplantae > Streptophyta > Magnoliopsida > Sapindales > Rutaceae > Murraya > Murraya koenigii. The sequence goes on from CM046812.1 coordinate 21,610,052, forward strand.
TCCTATTATAATATATGCAAATGTTACCTCCTTCAGAGTTTTGATCATCGGAACCCAGTGCGTTCATCCTAGCAGTGGCCTCCTCCTCAAAGCGCTCCCGTCCATCAAGCAAAATGCTCAGATATCTGTACATATTGCTCTGTATCATCAACTTAATATCCTGTAGTTCTTCTGCAGTGAACTTGTTCCCATACAAAAATTTGGCCTGTCAAACAGTGCACAACATCATTTTGGAAGAAGTCCTAATGGTGGGGTAATGTCAAGTATATGGTCATTCAGAAGTTTACCAATTTCAGTATGGTGCAACATCGACTAAGGATGCAGTAGATGAATGTGAGAATGTAAAAGTGAACGAATATATTTTGGCACCCACATGAGCAAACAAAAATTCAGTCAATGTATCACATGGAAAATAAATACAGCATATGTAAAAAGGATTTCAACCTGTACTGAATTTACACTAGACAACAGGGATTTGTGCTATTTTTTTATTGCACACAACAATTTCGGCCAGTAAAACCCTCAGTTAGCCATTCTGATTAAGAATGCTTACAAGTAACCTTGATTGCAAGAATTATACACTGAACTGATAATTCTCTCACAGTCGATACTATAATTCTCTCATAGTCGATACCTCCATCATCTATTCTTCTTGCTTTTATTCATCTAGTATTTAAAGTAGAAACTGAAGAGTTTTGCTGGTGACCCTAGTGTGTCATAGCCCAATCGAAATGTGTGATATTAGCTATCAGCCTTTGTGGCTCTAGCAGCATTGTGTCAAGCCATTACCGGCTGAGTAGCATGAAGACATTCAATGTCTTTCAGAATAGAAGGACATGATGCAATCCAATATTCTTACGGTTGTAATGCCCGTTAAATCCTGTTTCAATTGAAAGGAGATTCCAACGCTTTCAGCATAGTGGGATATTCTGTATTACTTTCTGGAGATATTTTATTTAGTGTAAAAGTACTATAACATAAATTCTCTCAAATGAATCAGGTTTATGCATAAAATGCTATCAATTAAAGGGAAGTTCTGAAGAAAGTGGTGCACAATAACATGGTGTATCAAGATACTGGATACTAATTGTAACTAGGAAGAATCGAATTTGATTTTGTTCAGCAAATAGAAAATGTCTGTGGTACACATTTTAGTTTCTCAACTGTCCAGGATTGGATTTCATTGCACCTTAACCCAATTACAATAGAAGTTAAATACTGAAGTCTAAGAAGTTGAATACTAAAGTCTAACATCTTCTCTCTTCGTTAGAATTGTGTCTGGTATTCTAAATGGTTTCAATTTTAGATAAAGCCTAGTAGCCTACAAGATACTGGATAGGAAATCTAAAATGGGAAAAAAAAAATGCATTTTACATGCTTTCAGATGAAGGAAATAGCATTGTCCTAATTGTCTGGGGTCCAATCAAAAACCCTGTTTAGCCATGTCATAGCATCATCACAAAGACAAAATTAAATGAGTTAATTAATGATATCTAATTGCTAAATATACTTAATTAATAATATACTACTCGCCATGCATATGATATACCTATTTAACATTACAATTAACAACAATAAAAGAAGGTAATTTTGATAAACACTATGAAGAAAAAATATGGAGGATTCCACACACTGTATAGAGAAATTGTCAGAAGTGTTTGTTAAGCTACCACCACAAAGTTTGTAGAGGAATTTTAAATCAAGAAAAAATCTGCATGGTGTAGCTTTTCTTCTCATACTGTCAGTTAATTGATGCATGTAATAAAACTCCTCTACAAACTTTGTTTTTTCACCTTCTTTATTATTACAATTTTCAGGTTCTTATAAAAAATTAATGCACGTCAAAAAAGTTCCATTCAGATTGTTGCGATAGTACTAAACTGTTAAAGGCATCATTAAAAAAAATCACCAACCTGCTTGAAGATAGTACTGGTTCCAGCGCCTTGAAGACCAAGTAGAAGAAGCCTCTGAACTTTCTTCTGCTCTAGATAATTTGGAACGGTAGCATAATTGCTAGCCTCATCTCTATGCCCCTGTGGTTGACCATGAAGCACAGGCAAAGAAAGCAAGCTACAGACAAACCGTGTTGTTGCCTGTCTAGCAGAGAGCAAATCCAAAATGCATCACATAGGATAGCCATGATCCAATATAAATTTGGTGATGATTCTAACAAAGAGTTTGACAGTACACACCTTCTCCCAGATGTTTCCCCTGATGTTATTCTGACCTTCTTCCTCATAACGACCGTCATCATAAACCCAAAAGTGAGTGTCACGGGGGCATTGTACATTTGCCAGCTGAAATTGTAAATGAAATACGCGATCAATCCATAGGCACAATCAGACAAATTGAGAGAAAAATTTTATAGCATTAACAGGGCTAAACGCTTATCATAGGGAACTTTCATACGGTCAGTGATTAAGGGGACCCAACTCAAAACAAATATTCCAAGTTAAGAGATTGTTCTATGTGCAAGCACATTGGAAATAGTTTGAATGCAATGCCCTACTAATTAAAAATAAGTGACTAACTGTCATACAGCTGTAGGAAACCAATTTGGTTTTATCTACACTATCTTAGATGTTTGTCCAACTATGGAAATGGTATCACTGCAATGTGCTTTGGGCATGACTGTGTATCAGGAAAGTAAATATGTGTAGGTCAGGAGCAGATTTGATGTGACAAGTCTCCTGCAAAGGTTTTCAAACATTCAGATGCATTGAAAATGCCCAGTCGGCAAAGATATAGAACTTTACTTGTGTCATACTGTACAGATACATTATTTTTGAAGGAAAATAAAGAGTTAGCACATCACAATAAATTCATGTCACCAAACTGTCTACTGGCTTGCTAACAATAAGACCGCTTTTATTTGAGTCAAAAAGATGCGTCCCTACTTGTTAACAAATCCAAGAATATGCACAAAGAAATAACCAGAAAAACCTATGATAAGTGTATTAAAGGCTCAGACATCAGGTACAGCATAAAACAACATACGAACACAAGGAATGAACAACAATCTTGAATAAAGAGGATGTTATTCATATGTATGCTCATAAGAATCAATGATATCATATATTAGTTTACACGATGAAAGGCCTCACCTTTAGCACCCTCCTTTCTAGTTTTGTAATTTCTCGGCCATTGATATAAACTTGTGTGCTGCCATTGCTTGCATCAGGGCTTAGTTTTCCTGAGAAATTTAAGTTTGAACTAATAATTCTGTCTGGCTTTTCACCTTCCTGCCAAATCATTAAGCAAAGATAATCAAATGATTTCCTGCTTTTCGCAGGTGCAACTACAGAATGCCAAGTAGAAAAGATCTCAGTTGAGACATCAAATTATACACGAACCCACCTTTCCCCATAGACCAGATTCCTTGTCATACCAATATCTACCAGGCTTCAACTTTCGAGGAGGTAAGGGACATCCAAGTAACTCTCCCATCTCTTCAGGCTTCAGAGGGAAACCATTAACAATGAGCTGCTCTGGCCGGAGCTGGTTAGCAGAGCATCCTTTCTCTGCTTTCATTATCTGCTTTACTTCCAATGGGCTCAACAGTCTGGATAAAACCCTAGAATGTTTACCCAATTTTAAGCGTTTTGATTCATCAATAGGCTCACCGATGCATGTCACACACTTACGCCCTTCAGGCATTGATCCCATTGCCCTAAGCACACAATTGCTGCAATACTTGGCATCACAAACCAGGCACGACTCCTTAGATTCCCACTTCCCTTTACCACACCTATAACAAACTCTGCTTTTCTTCCTTTTCTTTTCTTTTGAGACCCCTACATACTTGGGATAAGTTGGTGTCTCCACATCCACCTCTTTCCTCTCCGATCTGTCAACAGTACTGTCAACAGTATTAAATGTGACAACAGGCACTCTCCTTCCTTCATTGACTGGTTTTGGAGGATTACTTGGACGATTCTGGATGGAACCTGGAGATGCTGAGGGTGATGCTGAAGAAAAATCTGGGTTCTGCAAGACGGACACTACAGACTCAGAGCTTGCTGATAATCTCAGACTCTGAGTAGGCGAATCAGTGACACCACCAGCTATACATGACACTGGCAAAGGAATCGGTTCAATCACCGGGGCACCTGCATGAGCAACTGATCTTTGCGATTCTGAAAGGGGCTCTGCAGTTGGGATGGCACGAGAATTTACGTCAAGAGGTTCTACCCTAGGGACATCATGAGAAACCAGGGGGCCTTTGTACTCCATGGCTATTGAGTAATCAAGCTCAGATGCTTCTTCCGGGAGAGGTGCTCCCGGTGGAAGCATCTTTCTCACCAATTCCTTCCAGCTCTCTCCCCCCTTTTGCTCCATCATCCACAATAACAACTAACCACTATGTCTTCAAATATAGAATCAAATTCTTAATTAGTTAAATTCCACTCATATGGATCAAAATAGGATCATCCCAATGAAAGTTCAATTATGTGTTCTAGTAACTTCCCATGATGTAGACTTACAATCAAAAGCAGAAGTGGTCATCAAGCAGCTGCCGCATCCTTTGAATGCCTTCAAAATTGAAAGAATTAAAATCTACAAACCGATCAAATTCAATCATTCAAAGTACAAGCATGACATGACTTCCATATTAACAAAATTACACAAACCCCAGTACCAAATCCGATGAAATCAGAGTCAAATAGAGGAAAAAATCAATCCAAACATAAATTGCACAACCCCCCTGTAAGAAAATTCAAACCTCTACTTTTCAGCTAATCCATCGTTAAAAATCATGCAACCCCACTTGTAAATTACACTATTTTCAATCTTTAAACCACTTAACAACCCTCAGCATAAAACCAAAGCTGCCATTTATGACGGTCCAAACCAACATTGAATAAATCAGGTCAAACAAATGGTTAAAAAAAAAAAATTAAAATAGTAATAATAATAATAATAAATCCAAGACCAATTCAAACAAAGAAACATACACAAAACCCCACCCACTTTACCACTTACATTAGAAAAAGGGCATAAAAAGAATATGTTTTTTTGAAAAAAAAAAGAAAAAGAAAAAATAAAAGTCCCTTTTATGAGTAAATCTTTAGACTTTCTAGAGAGATTAAAGCTAAAAGACAGTGAGTGAGAGAAAGGATTTACCTAAGGGACAAAATTAAACTGAATCCGATGACAAACCAATTAGCTTCAAATATCTATCAATAAAAGCAAAAAAAATATAAAAAAATAAAAATAAAAATTTCACTGCTAAATAAAAAAAAAAAAAAAAAAACTGGTGAGCCAAAAAGGTTGACGATATGGTGAAAACAACAGCTAGAAGTGCCCTGAAATGCGAGTAAGTTATGTGGGGCCCAATGTTCTTTTCAGTTTGCAAATAGTTCTGTGTCTTTGTGATGACTGATGATAAACAATAATAGCTGCTGTTCCATAAGACACATGTGAGCTCGTGCAGGCGTGTGCTACACGCGCTGCCCCTTGGACGTACGGGGTATCTTTGTATGTTTAAAAAAGTTCGCACGTCCAGGATATTTTCAATACTGAAGTGTTGTTGTCAGCGCGTGTTGGATTTGCGCGTGACATACTCTTTTGGGTGCATTCAAAACTACGACCCACTCCTGATGAGTTTAATGCTGTCTTAGTGGCCTGAAAATGGATGGGCTGTATAATTGGAATGAAACTGTATCAGATCCTTTTAACTTTTGGGTGCATATCGGATTTCTATTTTTAAACTTTCATTGGGTTTCTGGGCCCAGCCTAATAGGGGCCTCCACACCCGTAGCCCATGCCTGAACTTTTGCAGACCGACTCGGACCAGACCCAAGTTTTTGTTTTTTTTTTTTCACATTTTTATTCACTACTTTAGGGGGTGGACTGTGATTCCGTTGAGGCGATGAGTACTTGAGTTCGGTTCCAAATCAATCCGAACTGTCGGTTTTCTAGAAATAATAATTTGAACCGAATTCGGTTTGGTTTTTAATTTTAAATTGTAATTTCTTTTGTATTTTCTACCTTTTTTTATTTCGATTTTTTCATATACCGATTTTTTTAAGCTTGTATTGTCTGGTCAGTAGTATTTTGTGCTTCCTGCTCAATGTTGTGCTCTATGATTACAGAATTTCCAAGTTATGAATTAAGAAAAGATTGATGAGGTCACTCCTCTTTGTGTGCAGCATCTGGAACAAGAGCTATTTTTCTGTGATTTACGAAACATGTGTTAGCGTTCGGCCTGTTGACAGTTTACATGCTGTGGGGCTCCTCGCTTTCGTCTCCGTTGTTCGGCTTGTGCTTTACTTCACAACAGCACTACAGCTTTGAAATTGTTAACAGAAACCAACCCACGTGCAGTCTCCTTCGTTTTGCATTAATATATCTCAAGTTGAAATGCAATTAATATATCTATTATAAAGATGTATAAGATTATCTTGTGTATAATTTGTTTGAGTAACATCGATAGCGCCCTCAAGCTCCTTCCAAGTCAGACGGTGAATATCGATAGCCCTCGAACCCCTCCAACTGAAAGCAAGACACCTCGAGGACAACCTAGCCCGAGCAGTCCTTCCCGTCAAAGTCGGTCAAGGTCGAGAGCTTCGCCACCGAGGTCATCCTTCGCGTCAAAGCCGGTCAAGGTCGAGAGCCCTCGCTCGCCGAGGTCATCCTTCGCGTCAAAGCTCGGTCAAGATCGAGAGCCTCGCCTCGCCGAGGTCATCCCTCGCGTCAAAGCCGGTCATGGTCGAGAGCTCCTCGCCACCGAGGTCATCCTTCGCGTCAAAGCCGGTCAAGGTCGAGAGCTCCGCCCGCCGAGGTCATCCTCGCGTCAAAGCCGGTCAAGGTCGAGAGCCCTCGCCCGCCGAGCGTCATCCTCGTGTCAAAGCCTGGCCAAGGTCGAGAGCCCTCGCTCGCCGAGGTCATCCTTCGTGTCAAAGCCGGTCAAGGTCGAGAACCAAGACAAGCGGTTGGCATTTAATTCACAGCGGGTCGAAAGAATCGAACCCAAAAGCAGAAGTTCGAACTTCCGACTCGTAAAGCGATCCAGAATTCGATACATGTTCTTCCTTTTCAAATTTCTCTCATCCGACTTTCTCTAAAAACACCATACTTATCCAAAAAGGGGGCGAAATAATACCCTTTCATCTTTCCTGGCCTCCTCACTAGGGAGATACCAAAAAGAGAAACCCGACATCGACTCGAACGGTCTGAGGATTTTCGCCGACACGCCCAGCGACCTCGACCCGTGTCATGGAGTACAGTCCGGAGATCACCGTTTTAAGAAGACAGCAGTAATCCTGACAGTGGGCAATCCCGCCGAACCTCGTCGCGAGCGTAAGGATCGGCATCGCTTGGAACCGCGAGCGTAAGGTTCTGACATTCCTGCTCGAAGCCGCGTGGAGGCACCGCTGGAAGGTTCAAGCACCGCTGAGGCACGCGGAAAAGTCGCATCAACATTTTGGCGCCGCTCGTGGATCGCAGACAAAAGCCCGATTTCCTAGCTTATTCAAGACACACAACACAACGATGAGGGAAACAACCAAGAGGAGTAAGTCCTAAGAATCCAGTGACTCGGAGAAGTGGCCAACGAGGCCTGTAATAGTGAGATCCGCGAAAGGATGGATCTGATGGAAAACAGATCGAACTATGACCTCCCTCATACAAGAATTCGTGGAAGGATGCAGAAAAGCATGCAACGATGTCCCTGAGTCCAAACTGAGGGAATGCTCATGTTCGGAAAATGCGGAGACGAAGCTCCAAAGACCCTGGCACCAAATGTTGCAGTGGAGAGAAGAAACAAACATGGAGGAAAGTGGGTCTCGCCAACATTTGCAGGAGATGTACCCCAACCTCTCGTAAGTGAGGAGTTGGAAGGAGAGGTACGCAGGTCAGCGCAAGTGGTGGAAGATCTTCTGGTAACCGAAAAGTCCAAGTCAGCGAATAATGCCGGACAACCAATCTCCTCTCTCCACGGAGATCACGGGTGTCACGATCCCATCGTGACTTTCGCTCCTGATCCGCAATATTCTGGAAAGAGTGACCCATTAGTACACATAGAGCTGCTCAATGACATGACAGGGTGCAAGGTCCGCTGCACAGACAGAGTGCAGTGGCCTTCCCGCCCACTCGAGGGAAGCGGCGAGAGAACTGGTACCGCAGACTCTACCTGGAAGCATTTCGAAGTTTCAACAGATGCAAAGGAGTTCGCAGAACAATTTCTGGCGCGTGACCCACGAGGATGACATGACGGAGTCAGTCGAAATGAGGCAGTAAAGAAGGAGAGTCCTCCCGGAGTTTATCAAAAGATACCATAGATCGGTCCTAGATCTTGCGTGCTCAACCATCCCCAAGCTCCAAGAGGATTAAAAGAGGGTGTTCTGACTGGGAGACTCATGGTATAACCTCATGGAGTCCATCGATCCGCTCATATTCTGATGCGTATGAGCAGGTGAAACGGGATATGGAAATCGAGGAGGAAAAGGCCGCAAAACCGAGGAATTAATCAGACCGTGAGCGCATCGGCTGGCTCATTTAGACTGGACGAGAAGTCAAGAGGCCGTGGAACGCACAACCCCGAGGAAGAATTTCCTAGAAGTCTTCTTGCATTGTAAAATGCTAATGTAAATATTTCATCCCAAGATGGGATATGTAAAAGTACAAATGTATGTAAAAATAAGAATAAGCATTTATAATGCAAGTTCAAAATAAAGAATCGGAAGAAGAACTCCTCAAGATGAAGTCCCGTAGCCTAACTCATTAAGGTGACTGCGCCAAGCTCCAAGTTATTCGAAAACCGTAGCAGGAGTGTTATCGTAAGACCTCGAGTCAATTAAAAGGCTCGAGAGTAAGAAGAGCTCCACCAAGATGAAGTCCCAAAGCCTAACTCATTAAGCGTGACGATGCCAAGCTCCGAGTTATTCGAAACCGCAGCAGGAGTGTCATCGAGCTCCTGGCCGATTAAAAGGCTCGAGGAGAAGCAAGAGCTCCACTCAAGATGAAGTCCCGCAGCCTAACTCATTAGGCGTGATTCGTGCCAAGCCCTGATTATTTGAAAACCGCGAGCAGGAGTAGTTATCGTAAGACCCCGAGTCAATTAAAAGGCTCGAGGAGAAGCAAGAGCTCCACTCAGATGAAGTCCCAAAGCCTAACTCATTAGAGTGATTGCGCCAAGCTCCAAGTTATTCGAAAACCGGAGCAGTGAGTCTCATCGAAGACCCTGGTCAATTAAAAGGCTCGAGCGGTAAGAAGAACTCCTGCCAGAAGTCCCAAAGCCTAACTCATTAGCAGTGACTCGCCAAGCTCCTAGTTATTCAAAACCAGAGCAGTGAGTGTCATCGAAGCTCTGCCCGGCTAAAAGGCTCGAGGAGAAGAAGAACTCCTACCAGAAGTCCCAAAGCCTAACTCATTAGGCGTGATCTGCCAAGCTCCAAGTTATTTGAAAACCGAGCAGTGAGTCTCATCGAAGACCCCGGTCAATTAAAAGGCTCGAGCAGACAGTAAGAATCCTCGACTGTAAGTCCCAAAGCCTAACTCATTGTGCTGGACTGCGCTAAGCTCCAAGTTATTCAAAACCGTGAGCAGGAGTGTCATCGAAGCTCCTGGTCGATTAAAAGGCTCGAGGAGAAGAAGAGCTCCTATGCATGAAGTCCCAAAGCCCAACTCATTAGGCGTGATCGTGCCAAGCCTCAAGTTATTTGAAACCGGAGCAGTGAGTCTCATCGAAGACCCTGTCAATTAAAAGTGCTCGAGCGTAAGAAGAACTCTCGGTCAAAGTCCCAAAGCCTAACTCATTAGTGCTGACTGCCAAGCTCCTAGTTATTCGAAACCGCAGCAGTGAGTGTCATCAAGCTCTGGTCTGCTAAAAGTGCTCGAGGAGAAAAGAACTCCTCACCAGAAGTCCCAAAGCCTAACTCATTAGGCGTGACTGCGCCAAGCTCCAAGTTATTTGAAAACCGGAGCAGTGAGTCTCATCGAAGACCCTGGTCAATTAAAAGGCTCGAGCGTAAAGAAGAACCTCGACCAAAGTCCCAAAGCCTAACTCATTAGGCGGATTCGCGCCAAGCTCCAAGTTATTTGAAAACCGCAGCAGTGAGTGTCATCGTGCTCCTGCCGATTAAAAGGCTCGAGAGAGTAAGAGCTCCTACGCATGAAGTCCCAAAGCCTAACTCATTAGAGTGATCGGCGCAAGCTCCTGGTCATTCAAGACCGCAGCAGGAGTAATGATGAGTAAGCTTCTGTCAATTACAGTCTCGAGCAGGAGTTCAAAAGAACCCCTTATCCAAAAGTCCCTAGCCTAAATTCTCATGGACGTTGTCTCAGCAAGAGCCAAATGCAGTGCTCGAGCAAGTCAAATGAGCTCGCAAAATGTACATAAGGCTTTTTAGCCCAAGTCGAGCAAAACTCTACCATGCATTTATAAATAAAAATAGGATGTACAACACTTAGAAAATTTTTACTCCTAGAAGCACATTCAAAGTTAATTCAATGTGAAGACAAGAACGTGTGTACACTAGCAATGATAGAATTGTTCAAAACATGTATCTTTTTATTTCATGTGAAAAGATTACATATGTAAAAAAAAAAAAAAAAAGAGAAAAAGTGTCCAAGTCATTCTAAGAATGATAGGGGAATAAGCAAGATCGCCAGCTAGGAATATCAAGCAAGCAGCAGCAGGACCACCAAGCAGGAGGGGCAGGAGGAAGGACACCAGCAGGAGCTTCAAGCAGGAGGAAGGTCGCCAGCAGGAGCTTCAAGCAGAGTGGCACTCGAAGAATAGGGAGCCTACCACCGACCACACCTGGGGCTCTGATGAAGTAGCTAGCTGTGGTTGCTCATGTACTTGGCTACATACCCTTCAACCTCGACATGCTCTGGCCGGGTATGCCTTGCCAAAAGCATACATAAGGCGTCAGAATGGAGTCCGCCTCAAATGTTGTACTCAGGGCAAGTCGGACCTTCAGAGTGTCAATTTGCTCCTAAAGACGGGCAGCTTCTCCTTCCATGAGCTGCTCAGAACAAGACTTCCGAGTATCCGTGTCTTTCCGAGCGTGCTTCACTGCTCTCGATCTCAGCCAACTCCTTTCAAGCCCGTAGACCTTCGAGTCTGCCACACTGCCTTCTCTCGCAAAATTTATATTTTCGCCCAGCAGCTTCCGATTCTCCTCCTTCCGCTCATTCAAAGCCTCGCCCAAGCTCGAACCTTGCTCGTAGTTCTTCCCTGAACTCGTAGTAATCTCATCGAGCCCGGTCGCAGATACCAATGCTCGAGAGGAGAGTCACTGAAGATACCGCACAGTCATTGAGGAGAACAGGACTCTATCTCATCCGAAACTCGCTCGGCCGCCTCTTCATTAAAAGCCTCCTGTAAGGCTCCTGAACGGCCGGGCCGACTGCTCCTCGACACCGCCGGCTTGGGACGAGCTGGTCAACAGCCCTTTGTCTCCCACGAGGAGGACCTCGCCTCGCGACGCCGACCGCCGAGCCAAGAAGGAGCGTAGGCTCGAGCCGACTGGAGGTGGAGCACCCGATCTCGGCTGTGGTCTTTTCGAGGTACTCGCAGCCTTCACTGTCCCCACGCCGCCTATGCAACATCTCGCGGATCCCGCCACTCATTTCTTCACTTGAACTAAATTGACTCTAAAAGCTCTGAGGTGTCAACAGCCCTCGCACGAGCTCAAGCTTGAAAGAGCAACTCAGACACGTGCTCAAGCCGACCCCAATCGAATAAGAAGCACCCCGAGAGACCGCAAAACAACCAGTAGCAAGACAATGAAAATAGTACACGAGCAGGAAAACTAAAAGTAAAATTCATAAGGCGATAAATGACTCGAATGCGTAAATGCCATGGACCTGAGGGACTCCCTCACGACGGCGCAGCAGGCCCCCGCCTCCCCAACGAAGAAGAATTTGCTCTTCCAGCTGCCACCGTGAGGTGGAGATCAGCTGATGGGCTTCTACCCTTCAGCCTGAGGTAAGTGTAATACCAACCAAAGATCCTTCGGCTACACTTCACCGGTAGAGGTGTCCGATTTCCCTACCAATGGCTCATCCAGTCGCAATTGCTTCCACAAAACGAAGAGTCCTGAAAGTGACCCTCCACCCATTCGTGTTCAGCTGCCTGCAGGCCGACTGAAACCCGCATGTAACCCTGCCAAAATAAGGTCGGAGAGGCACCTAACCCCCATCCGAAGCACTCCAAGTAAGGTCAGAAACCCACGGGGACTACCGGGATTTCACCGCCTCGCAACCTCGTAATTACACCATCTGAATGCGGTAAGTTTCCTAAGTCCGCTCAACTCCGATCGAGTGGTTTCACATTCTAAGTAATCAACGGGTATTCCCCACGCCTGACCTTTCACCGGCCCTCACCTTCTAACGCTACCGGTCTCACCATGGTAATTCCCTCCTGGACTAGAATCCCTCACTGAATTATACTCTGAGGTCAGGCCTCACTGAAGAGGAAGAGTCCTCCTGGACATCCTACGGGTCACTGGGATCCGACATTTTTCAAAGCGGTATGGACTAACAAGATGCAGAGGAAGAAACAGAGCGGTGAAATGGAAAATCGAGCGGTACCCGAACACAAAGTGGAAGTGTGGTAGCTAAGTCGCCTCGATGTAGAAGAAGACCGATAAGCAAGTGGAGAGCGTATGAATTTTGAATTCGAATGGTAAGTAAGCAAATAGAGGGAACAAGCAAGAAGTTGGGATTTTTAAAGAGGAAGACGCTGTCCTTTCGAGTAGCGGCTACAGTGTTGAGGGACACGACCTTTAGGTCGCTGTCCTTTCGAATTTCAAACACGCTACCGGATCAACCCACGTGTCCCGTAGACAATAAGAAACGATTCGAGCGGCGCATACCGGAAGCATGGAAGAGTAAAAGGCCGCGAGTTCTACCCATCATTATCGAAGTTTCCAGCCTTGTCTCGCTTCACTCAAAAGACTAGAAACCTGGGACCTGTGTTCGGTAACATCGACAGTGCCCTCAAGCCCTTCCAGTGTATTGGTAACATCGACAGGCCCTCGAACCCTCCACCGAAAGCAAGACACCTCGAGGACAACCTAGCTCGAGCAGTCCTTCCGGTCAAAGCCGGTCAAGGTCGAGAGCTTCGCCACCGAGGTCATCCTTCAGTTAAAGCCGGTCAGCGTCGAGAGCCTCGCTCGCCGAGGTCATCCTTCAGTCAAAGCCGGTCAAGGTCGAGAGCTCCTTGCCCGCCGAGGTCATCCTCAGTCAAAGCCGGTCAAGGTCGAGAGCTTCGCCACCGAGGTCATCCTTCGTGTCAAAGCCGGTCAAGCGTCGAGAGCTCCGCTCGCCGAGGTCATCCTCAGTCAAAGCCGGTCAAGGTCGGAGCTCTCGCTCGCCGAGGTCATCCTCGTGTCAAAGCCGGTCAAGGTCGAGCCCTCGCTCGCCGAGGTCATCCTCGTGTCAAAGCCGGTCAAGGTCGAGAGCCTCGCTCGCCGAGGTCATCCTTCGTGTCAAAGCCGGCCGGCGTCGAGAGCCGAAGCACATCTCTCCCGCCGCAGAGATCCACGAGCACACCGGATAAGCACCCGACCCGTGGCAACCCGACCCGCTATCTCGTAATCCCGCACACCTTTGATGTCTCGACAAGGGTCCCACATGCGTGGAGAGGTGACATCGTTGTTTCATGGCTTCAAGACGCGCCACCAAGCGTGTCATCATTCCTCGTGCACTTGCCCGACATGGCGATCCGCCACGTGAATCCAAGTTAAGGGACAGCCGCCATCCCTGTGGAATATTCCGCCAAACCCGGCCGCCGAGGGACCCGATACCATTAGCGTGGGAGTGGACAAACTGGAGAGGAAAAGAGCGGAAAAACAGAGTATAAAAGGAAACGAAGGAGAACTAGACAAGTGGTTGGCATTTCTAATTCACAAGTGGGTTGAAAGAATTGAACCCAAAAGAGAAGTTGAACTTCCGACTCGTAAAGGATCTCAGAATTTGATACGTGTTCTTCCTTTTCAAATTTCTCTCATCCGACTTTCTCTAAAAACACCATACTTATCCAAAAAGGGGCGAAATAATACCCCTTTCATCTTTCCTGGCCTCCTCACTAGGGAGATACCAAAAAGAGAAACCCGACATCGACTTAAGCTGTCGGAGGTTTTCACGGACACGCCCACGACCCTCGACCCGGCTCGTGAGTATAGGTCCGGAGATCACCGCTCAAGCAAGACAGCAGAACCGGACAAAGGGCAATCCCGCCGAACCTCGTCGCGAGCGTAAGGATCGGCATCGCTTGGAACCGCGAGCGTAAGGTCTCTGACATTCCTGCTCGAAGTCGTGTGGAGGCACCGCTGAAGGTTCAAGTCGCATCAACATAATTTACAATTGCATTAATATAGCTAGGATTGCTAGATTTAACCGATTTTCCAACTGAAAGTTACTGCATCCAATGTCATATCAAGTTTAACTCGATTATATGAACTGAATATGAGTAATTGCTTTATTGAATAAGAGGTTGGAAGACCCGATTATGAAAGTAGTAATGCTAGTCTTGATGAACTGCTGCATTTACCTTGACTAGCCACTTTAGAAATACATGTTAAGAATGCTAATATTTTACCAAAAAGCTTTCTCGTTAGGAAGTTGGAAATGTTTAAAATATCCGTGGGAGATGGTTCGTTTGAGGGTTCGTGAGCTTGCTATGGAAGATTAGTTGAGATTTAGTCGCGCCACACTTTTTGACTCTGAACCACAAGATTTAAACCCTTATTTGCTTGGAAGAAATGAGATCAGAGGGGAGAAATGGAGAGGACAGATTAGAAGAGAAAATTGAGGAAAAAAATCAATATCAATTTTATTGTTTGGTATAACATAGAATTCATCTCTTTTTTCCTTTCTTCTTTCTCCTCTTTTTCTTTTATGTCCTCTCATTTCATTTCTTTAATCCAAATATATAAAAGAACATTGAAGCTCAAGCTTAATTCTATTGTGCGCGGAACACAAAATTAAGCGCACTAAATAATTACAGAAAAATAAATGATATGAGATTTAATGTGGTTTAGTAATCATACTTACGTCTACGGGAGTAAGAGAAAAATAATTGTATTATTTAATAATTATTAGAGTACAAATTTGAGTAAAAGAAACCTCACATCCCAAACCTAAATATACTCAATACTCTCACATACATTTGAGAAGAAATACCTTTCAATTACTCAGACTCTCCAATTATTTACTCTCTCAACAATTTCTTATACGAGTGCAAATCACACTATTGCACTACCTCAGGCAAATTGTCAAGATGATTGGTGTGTGCTATATTTGGCACACAACTTACCTGAACTTACAACACGTATTGGCTAATTTTTCAAGCTTGCATGCTATTATTCAACAATTGAATGCTGACTTTTCAACAATTCTCCACCTTAGTAAAGATTTATCCAAATTTGAGCCGATTACGAATATCCATCATCCATGAAGTGATCCTCCATTAAGGATCCAAGATGACTGTGTCGCATCGATTGCCTACGTACAAAAAATCTGGAATCAAGCTAACTATAGTTTAAATTTTCCAAACTTAACACATTTGAAGAATTTGAATTAGTTTCAAGCAATGTTGAAACTTAACTCCTGATGTCAACTTTGTCAACATATCTAATGTATTAACTTTGTTATTAATCTTCTTCAATAACACAACACTGCTTTCAACAACATCCATCATATAAAGATATTTTATTTACTCCATCATATAATGATATTTTATATCTATGTGCTTTGTTTGAGCATGATATATTTGATTCTTCGTAAGGAATACAGCACTTTAGTTATCATAGACAAACTTAATGGTCTTTTGGATTATTTCTAAATCACCTAACAATCCTTTCAATCAGATAGCCTTATTTACAGCCTCAGTTACTCCTATGTACTCTGCTTTCGTAGTGGAAAGAGTAATTATTTGATTGTAGAATCGACCTCCGTCCAATGTGAATACGTAGCCTGTTGTTGAACTTCGCTTATCTAAGTTTCAAGTAAAATCAGAATCGCAATACCTAATGCATTGTTGTTCACAATCATTCTTGAACAATAACCCAACATCAATTGTTCCATACAGATTTCAGAGAATCTATTTTACCGCAAGCCAATGGTTTTTACCGATATTATGTATGTATTTGCTAACCATATTGAAAACTTGAGATATATTAGACCTTGTGCATACCATAGTATATATAAGATTACCCTCCACAACATTAGCATATAGGACATGAGCCATGTAGTCGTGCTCTTCTTGGGAAGAATGATATGAAGATTAGCTTAATTTGAAATAAGAAGTTAGAAGAGTACATATTGGTTTAGTTTTGTTATCCATATCAAACCTTGCTAGCACCTTCTTCAAATAAAACTTTCGATTTAACCAGATGCTTATCCTTCATACCTCTATGAATCTCCATTCCAAATATTCTTTGTGCATCATCTAAGTCTTTCATCCCAAACTTACAAGCTAGTTGCTTCTTTAATTTCTCAATCTCAGCTCTATTCTTCGAAGCTATAAGCATATCGTCGACATAAAGTTACAAATAAATGAAAGATCAATTTTATAGTCTTATAAATTAAACACGGTGATCATGTTCTCTTCTGGTGAATTTCTGTTTTGCATGTATTAATCAAATCTCTGGTACCACTACCTTGGTGACTGTTTCTGTCCGTGTAAAGGTTTAATCAGTTTGCATACATGATTATCCTTTCCAGTAACTTTAAAACCACAAGGTTGAGTTATATAGATTTTTTCCTCCAAATCTTCATGTAAGAACGCTGTCTTAATATCCAATTGAGTAAACTCTAACTCATATTCTAGTACCAAGATAAGTAGGACATGAATGAAAGTATGTTTTACGACTGGAGATAAAACTTTATTATAATCAATACTTTCCTTCTGAGCAAAAGTTTTTGTGTAAGTCTTGCCTTGTATTGAAGAGTTATTTAATTTAGAGATCTTTGCTTTTTAGTGTAGACCTATTTATTGCCAATAATCCTTTTCCTCTTAGGTAACTCTGTAAGTTCCCAAGTTTAGTTTTGATGAAAAGAGTTCATCTCTTCTTCCATGATTAACTTCTACTGATTACTTTCACTACAGCATAATGCTTCACCAAAAGTGTTAGGATGATATCATCAATAACTAGAAGTACATATGCTACCAGCATATCTTTTGTAAGCCATCTAGATTTCTTTATAACTCTTTTTAGCCACCTTGTTGCTATAGTCTCATTTCCATAATCTACATCTTTAGTTGTTTTTTCCTCTTCTAGGACATCAATAGAAACAGCCACTTCTTCAAATTTTGGTGTCACATCTAAAGTTGAACTCTTCTCTGTAGAACTAACTAGTATGCATAGAGTTGCATCAAACTTCACCCGCTGCAATATCTTATTGGTTTTGTTCTCCACCTACTGAGAACTTGAAGCCTTAAACATAAAACTTTATTAAATGTGACATCCTTGCTATACACAAACTTTTCATCGTTAAGATCCCAAAATTTAAAACATTTAACTTTACCTTTAAATCCCAAAAAGATAGCTTTTCTTGCACGATAATTGAGTTTATTATTCTTTACATGATAATAAGTTGGACACCCAAACACACGAATAGAGTCATAATCTTATGCATACTTTTCAGACTGCATTTTCATAAGAGTTTTACCTCCAATTATAGCAAAAGGCAACCGATTTATAAAGTGACTTGCATAACTCACAATATTAGCCCAAAACTTTTTATCCAAACCAGTAGTAGATAGTATACACCATACTTTCTCCAACAAAGTACGATACATACGCTTGGTCACACTGTTCTGTTGCGGAGTATGTCTCACCATTAAATTTTTTTTATACCCTCACTCTAGCATACTTGAAAGAATGGATCAGAAGTATATTCATCCTTATTATCATATCATAATACTTTGATCTTTCTGCCAATTTGAATTTTTACCAATTTCTTTCATTTCACAGAAATCTCTAGAACCTTAACCTTTGCTCGCATGGTGTACACCCACACATGTTTAGAGAAATCATCAACCAATGAAATAAAATAATTGCTTATACTAATTGATGCGGTATTGGATAGTCTCTATATATCACTGTAAATATATTTAAGGATCTCATGAGTATTGTGATTAACAGTACAAAACTCGACCATAGTTTTCTTACCTACTACACAATGCTCACAAAACTCTATTTTACATGTTTTGATACCTTTTAAAAGCTTATGCCTCATCAGAGTTTGCAAAGATTTCTCTCTGGCATGTCTAAGTCGTATATGCTATCAATTGGTGATGACATTGTGTACCTCAGAAATATTAGCCTCATTAGTTGTACATCATTTTAAATAGTATAAATTATGATGCCGAACCACTTGCAAAATCATTATAGCCCCATATATGAATTTAATAGTGTCATTTTTAATAGTAACCTTGTAGCCTTTAATTTCTAGAGTACCTACAAAAATTATTTTTTTTTTAAGTTGGAACATATCTAACCTCTTTTAGTTATCTAACTATTACATCGAACATTTTAATCTGAATTGTTTATATCCCTATTATGCGAAAAGATTAATCATTTCCCATCACAATTGCACTCGATTCCAATTACGAAAATTTATAAACCATTTTCTAATGGGATACAAATGATAGGTTGCTCCGGTATCAAGTATCCACTTACTTGTACTAACCACATATGTTGTAGGTGTAATACTTAGTGAATAATCAGAATCTTCATTTTTCCGTGCTATATTTACTGTTATTAGTTTTTTGTCATCTCTCTTTTGAGCCTTTGAATAATCTTTTCTTCCATGGTCATTTTCATGATAAAAGACACACTTATCTCAAGCTATATTTCTGTTTTTCAACTTGGATCGAGAATTATTTCTGCCATACTTCTTCTTGTCTTTCATCGTCCTTTCTTTGGCTAACAAAGCTTCAGACAATGCTTTTTTCGGAATGTTTATAATTATTCTGAATTTCCAAATTCTATAGCATGTAGTTCGTGCATCAATTCAATTAAGATCATATCTTTATTGTTTAAAATATAACTGACTATAAACGCTTTGAATGTATTAGGTAAATATTCAATCACTGTGTTAATGTTTGTTTTATCATCAATTTCAACACCGTGAATTTCAATCTCATTCAAATAATCAATCATTTTGAGCACACGATCATGAACTTTTGCATCATTTTCCATCTTGGTGTCAATGACATGTTTTAATGCTGCTTCTCTGGAAAAAT
This sequence comes from Murraya koenigii, assembly GCA_025617385.1. Lineage (NCBI taxonomy): Eukaryota > Viridiplantae > Streptophyta > Magnoliopsida > Sapindales > Rutaceae > Murraya > Murraya koenigii. The sequence continues at coordinate 21,629,259 of CM046812.1, forward strand.
CAATATTCTGCCCAAACATCTGATGGAGACTAGCCAATATTTCAGTGGCTGTTTCCATGCTCCAATATTTATTCTACAATTCCATAGAAATTAAAGCCAATGTATAATGCTTAGCCATTTTGTTAGCTTCGCACTATTTCTCATAAGGCTCCATCTGATTTCTATAATCGTACAACGTTGGTTTTAGAGGGCATAGCTGGGTCAAAATATATTTGTGGCCTTTAGTAGTGAGAATATCAAATAGATTGCATTCAAATTTAAGTAATTTTCACCAATGAGTTTATTTTTAAGCAGAATAATTAATAATAAGTTGATAGAAGATATTTTCTAAAAAATAAAACATACATGCATGAACACTTTGAAATAAATAATGTTCACAATAAATAATCTAAAGTGTAAAAAACTATAAATGAATTTTATTTTATTGTAACAATAATCTATTATCGCTTTGGCAAGCTATCCATTGGGGAAGTCATGCCTACACTTACTAGACCTAACTAATCATTAGATTATTTACTTTTTTGTTGAAACATGATAAGTAAGTACCGTTATCATTTAAGGTCAAAATATGTTAACAAATCTTTGTTGTGAAGCTTAGTAACAAATTTTTGTTGAGTGTATAATTATTATTTCAATTTACTTATCATTTATATCATGTAGTCACCGTTAAGGTAATCAATAGATTAAAAAATATTTTGATCTTATATTTAAATAAATTCATCAAATAAAATGCCTAATATATATACCATTCATATGGAGTATCATTGTATCATAAAGTCGAGATGTGTGTGTGTGTGTGTATCATTTTATTATTGAACTAACAATGGAGCCTATGTGAAAAATTATCTTGAATTTTCCCTCTCTTACTCAATATTTTAAAGTTAGTTTTTTCTTTTGAACAATATACAAATTATATCATATATTGTTAATTGTATGCTTTCTAAAATAATATTATCTAGATGAAATACAATGTTATTAAGCTCAACCATACACCAAACAATATATATCTAGATTCATAATCTATAGATATTATGTATTATTTTGCATAGAGTGACACTACCTATTTTATATGATATATTATTATGACATTTTATCATCCAAACACAACATATAAATTAAAAGTAATCTTAATTCATAATTTTCCTAAGCAAAATTGACTTAACCTACAAGCCTAATATCTTTGAGCTTTAAGTCACGTCTATCTTCCTTCTTTGTCTTCTTTGTATTTATTCTTGTGTATATTTATTGACTTGAGCACTTATGGATTTTTAAATTTATCATTGGTTCAATTTTTAAATTTAAATTTAGGCACCTTTTAAATAAAATTCTATTAGGTCTTATTTTTGAAATATTTTTTTATAAAATCCAAACCAAATAATTTAATAAAATTATTTTCAAAAATTCTTAAGCCAAATAAATTTTATTATTAACCTTACCAAAATTTTCATTTATATGACCCAATTTGAAATCTCAAAATATGTTTGAGACCAATATAAATAAATTTAGATAAATAATTATTATTGAATTTATTAAATTTCTATTTATATTATTCAATTGATAACTAAAAATGAGCTTAGATATAATATAAATATATTTGAATTTTTTTTATCCAGAACTCAAATATTTTAGCTAAATTATAAAATAGTAAAACCATAGGGTGCCACTAGATATAAACCAAAAATTCCTAAATCACATATTTTTCTTCCCGCCGCAAACAATAAATTCTTTTGGACTTCATTACAACAAATTCCAAACTTTGGCTAAAAACATAAATCAATAAAACACTTATTAAAAATAATCCAAAAGAAACACTTATTTCATATTTTGTGCTACCAATTCCAGGAGTCGCTGCCGTTCGTGCTTCTCCTTGCCGTCATTAAATTTTATTTGTTTTCTTGACTTCTTTGCTATTTTTGTAACAAAATAATATTTATAAAAATTTCTATGCAATTAATGACTTGCAAAGAATTTAAGAGTGATAAAATAAAATAATCAAGAGAGAAATATGGTAAAAATTGACCACCTCTCTTATTATAAATTTAAAAAATTAATATAAGAAAATTTTTAACTACGAATTGAGATAACCATCAACATACTCAACAAATATATTTATCACATAATGAAATATATAAAATTAGTACCACTCATCTAATGCATATGATACAAGAGATTGATATCATATAGTAACTCTATATATTAATATAAGATCGCTCTAATACTAATTATTTGTTTAAAACCATTTTGTAACAGAAATATTTGGATCTCAATTTTCTTACAACATATAGAATTGTCATAATCTATAAATTATGCATTTTCTTTTTTGTTATAGTAATTTAGGATCCCAAGTCACAATCTGTCGCTACTAATCTTGTTAAATCACGATCTGTCACCAACGATCTTTTATGTTATGATTCAAATTTGATATACACTTGACGTGTTGACACTTTTATCATTGTTGAAAGCAAATAGTAGGAGAAAATTTTTCCTCTTAAAGTTGGAGAAAAAAATTCTTTTTTCTATGATCTGTATATAGTGGCTTCTCTATATCTCTTTTTGTGGAGAAACAAACTTTTTTATATCTTATTGGTGGAAATCTAAGCTCTTCATTTATCTCATTTTTTAATTCTATTCAATCAAAATATTTGATTTAAATTAAAAATAAGATAAAGCCTAAAAGTAGCGTTACACTTGTTCTTGTTATAGCACCTTATAAAATACCACAAGGCCCATTTAAGTTTAAACATATTAAATGGAGCATCTCATCAAATAATATATTTAAATTTTTAACCCAAATAGCTAGTTATCTTACTCATTAATCCAGTAGTAGTGTAGTCAATTAAATGAACTAACATGTGGATCATATGTGTACATACAATAATGGCTACAATAATTAAGTCTGTAATTAAACTAGCCAGATTATTTAATTTCAAATCTACTCTACTAAAAGATTGGAACTTATCTCTATAATTGTATGCTATCAAAGATAATGTTCTTGATTAATAACTCGCCCCATGCCACATTGATTTCTTTACTGAATAATCATTTGCAATACATTACTAATTAAATTGATATATCAACTATCCTATCAATTTAATTATATTTTGTTCCTTGACACTTATTCGTTTTCTCTATAGATTATTTTCAGCATACTAATTATGTTGATACACTTTGGCTAGAGAATAATGTGATCAAATATTGAAAACTTGTCAAGAGATGTGTTGTACAAATTTTATATTATTAATCAATAATTTCACTGCTCATAATTGTTTCTACTAAGATATTAAATAATCTTAACTATAAATATATGTCGCGCTCATTGATATCTCAAATGAAATGACAATCACAAACATGAAATTATAATTAACTCAAGATTGAGATTGCAATAAAATCAATACATTTGAGATTTAATAAGTCTGACATTCATTTCAAGGTTAATCAAATCTCATATGTGATCTCATTCAATATAGTCAAATTATATCAGTAAATATATATACGATTAAGAAAAATCATTTAATAAATTTACTACAGTATAAAAAAAAAAAAGCACCTAACTCTTTTTATCAACTGTGAACTCAATTTATCTATTATAAAATAACTTGTATTTATGTTTTCTGTGAATTCATGTGATGATTACATAAATGTATATAATATAATTAAACGGACCTTATTTAAAATATTTATGCAGTTAAGATATTTGAAATAATACCTTAAATATTTTATTAATAAAAAATATATATAAATCAATATGATTTAACGAGCGCATAATCCTAATAATTTTTCAGTATTACAAGAAAGCTGGAAGAAGAAGTCAATGCTAAGTGTCATTTATTAGATGTCTTCGTGTGGAGAATGACTAGCGACAAAATGCATGTCTCTCATGGCTTAAAGATGGGAATAAGCGCACAAAAATCTTTCATACTTAATCCAAAGTGAAAGCTGCCCGATCTTGCATAGCCTCCATGGGAATTGATGGCTTACAAGTGGACAAACTTAGATACTATTTCAAACCACATTGTTCAATATTATGTTGATCTTTGTAATTCTTCTAGTGACGTGGTGGACCTAAATATAGTTGATGAAATTATCCCTTGCTTGGTGATTGATGGTGACTATTCTTTTTTAACACAAATTCCAGGTGACGAGGAAATTAAAGCAACTATTTTCTCAATGGATCCCCATAGCTCCTCAGGCCCTGATGGTTTCAGAGATATATTTTTTTCAGAATTTTTAGGACGTTATTGGTGGAGCTGTTATTAACTTTGTTAAAAACGTTTTCACAACTTCATGGCTCTATCCTAATGTCAACTCCAATTTCATTAGTTTGATCCCGAAAGTTGCGGGTGCTAATCAGATTTCTCAGTTTTGGCCTATAGCTCTCTCGAATTTTGCCTCCAAAATTATCCTAAAATTCTTGGCTAACAGGTTATCTTCCATTGTTTCTTGTATTATTTCTCACCACCTTTTTGAAGGGCCGTAATATTTCTCATGGTATAAGTTTGGTTTCTGAAAATATGCAGATGCTAGATTCTAAAATTCATGGCTGAAATATCCGTATCAAGCTTGATGTTTAAAAGGCTTTTGATACTCTTAGCTTTTTCTCTTACTCCAGAGGCGTCCGTCAAGGAGACCCTTTGTCTCCTCTTTTATTTTGTTTAGCAGAAGAATTTCTCAACAGAGGTCTGGAGCGCCTTTACCTCCTAGGAACTGTTAAATATATTTATGCCCCTGTGAGATGTATTGCCCCTTCCCATGTTCTTTTTACTGATGATATTTTCATGTTTATTCATGGGGACAGGCGCTCTCTGCAGAATATAAAAGCTTTTTTGCAGGTTTTTTCCATAATTTCTGGTCAGAATATTAATTGCGATAAGAGTTTTTTCTACTTGGGTAAAAACTCTTAACCATTGTAGAAGCTTAGTGGAGCATATCTTGCAATTCAAAGAAGGTTCTATACATTTGAATTATTTAAGGGTTCCAATTTTCAAAGGCAGCTCTGGAAGATATTACTTTCAATCCATTTCAAATAGAGCCGCTGTCAAACTTATTGGTTGGAAAGGAAAATTGCTTAACTTTGTAGGCAGACTTCAACTCTTGCAGTCTATTTTCTCTTCAATGTTCTTGCACAGCTTTTATATTTATAAATGGCCAAGATCACTTCTTCGTGACCTTACTATTAAAGCTCGCAATTTTTTATGGAGTGGGGATCATGATAGTCATAAATTTGTTACAGTTTCTTGGAAAACAATTTGCTCCCCTAAAGATGATGGCGGTTTAGTTCTGAGGGATCTAAAGTCTTTAAACTCAACTGCCTTATTAAAGTTTACTTGGGAGATTCACCTTGGTGTACCTTGTTTGGAAATCGGTTCAGGTTAGACCCCTTTAAACATTTGCCTCTCTATAATCCTCCTCAGTTTGGCCAGGGATTCGTTCTGTTATGGATATAGTTCGGGAGAATTCTCGTCGGATTATTGGTGATGGAACTTCTATTAATTTTTGGCACTCCTAATGGCTTAATGATTCCATCTTATCGTCTTTCAATTTCACATTGGATGAGAATCCTTTCTTGAAAGCTTCAGATTTCATTTCAAACCAATCATAGAATCTTCCACAAAGGTTCTTACAATTATTTCCTAATATTTCAAAGGAGGATCTGTCAATAACTCTACCTATTCACCCTGGCAAGGGCACCTTATTTGGTCTAATTCTAAGAATGGTGCTTTAGCTTTTTCAAACTGTTATGAGAAAGAGTTAAAGGACTACTAAATCACGGGCACAATTTCTTGTCTCATGTGGAAGCTTATTTCTAAGAGATTGCCCACATAAGATAACCTTCAACATTTACGGTTTCTCTCTTGCTTCAGTTTGCAAGTTCTGTACGGATGGGCTTTGGAAAAATAATCCAGGAAACTCAGCTTGTGGCGGTGTTTTTAGAAATTGTAATGGCCATTATTTGAGTGCCATCGGAGTAATTTACGTCATAACTCTTCATTCTTTGCTGAGATGATGGCTGTCATTCATGTGATCACCCAAGCCTATGAGCACAGGTTTATTTGGTTTGAAAGTGACTCAATGGTTATTATCTCTTGGATGGTTCATAATCTTTGGCTCAATTGTCTTGCACTCATGTTGGCAATCAAGTTGTAGATTTGCTAACCAACATTGGATTAAGTTGTCCTCAATTTTCTTGGTTTGGTTCATCCTCCTCAAGTTCAAAAAGCTTTTTTCAAGGATAGAAGGGATTTTCCTAACTATAGGTTCTCTATTAGTATTATGAGCTTTTGCCAATTCAATAACAAATTTAGCTATTAGTATTATGAGCTTTCCCAGCAATTTTGTATATTATATATTTTTTTAATTTTCTATTTATATTTACTATACTCAAAGGGTATAATAATATTAAAAAAAAAACAAATGGTCTATGTGACCATTTAAGAAATTAAAGAAGTCTATTTATGCAAACTTTGACTATGTAGATGACTTTTTTCCGATCCAAAGACTAATTATTAATTTGCTAACTAAAGACTTATTGTTATTATCCATTGAGTTGTGTAAGCAGGGCGGCAATTTCCTTAAAGGTAATAAAATGAACATTGTCAAAGAATTTGTGCAAATGGTGAAGTAGAGCCCACAAAATTTAACATGACTTAATTAATCCCCAAATATAACACAAGTAAATGATTATGGGTCATTAAATTTAATACAATTATTAAATAGATTGGATCTGGATCGACACAAATTTTTTTTTTTCTGTTTCAGGTTAGGGTTAAAGTTCTTGATTTATTTATCCGACTAATGACACGATTTTATTTTCTATTTTAAGTTAATTTTTAGGTTCTTATCATCAAAACTTAAATATTGGATATGATTCTCTCTTTCTATTTTTTTTAAAGGATGAATATTACACAGTATTTTATTTATAAAATTTTATATAAATTTAGAAATTCAATAGTGTAAATATGTAAAATATTTGTAAACATATATATTTTTTATGATATCGATATACACATGTGTGTGTAAATGTTTGATGTAAATTTTGTTAAATATATAGATATTAAACATACGTTTATTTTCTGTGTCATGTTAAGATCTTAATATTTTGACACAATTATTAAATGAACAATATTTTAATTGATCTAAACTTAACACAATACGAAACTAACATGACACAAATATGACCCAATAACTAGTTTTGTCAGCTCTAGGTGAAGGTGCCATAATTAATCCTTATAGTTACGTTAAGTTGCATAGGGATGGCAAAAAAACACGATCCTAATTTTGGCCTAATTAGCCCGGCCCTTATTTTTAGGGCTTGGGCCTGAATTTAAGGGCTCGAGCTTATACATATCAACCCTTTAAATTCGGTAGGACTCGAGCTTTATATAGCGTACCGACTTTAAAAAAAATTAAACGTATGTCCATAAGTATTGGAGTAATTTTTTTTTTCTTCATGTTGGATTGTGAATTGTCATTTTTAAACTAAAGAACTTCTTGTTTAAATTGTGTAATCGAATTATGTATTTTTATTTGTTTGTTAAATTAATGAACTCTTTAGTTGGATTATTGAATTAAATTATGTTTTTATTTGAATTAAATCTAATTTTTGTTTGTGTTTAATTATTTATATAATTTATGGTAAAGATGTTGATTAGAATAATTTTTATATTTATGTTATTTTAATAAGGTTTCAAAGTTTTTAAATATTAATATATTATGATATTTTAAATTAGAATTGTTTAAATATTAAAAAAAATTGATCTGCCCGAGCCCGACCCTAATTTTAAATATTCGGACTTTTATAGAGCTCAAGCTTATGTTTATAATGTCGGGCTCGGGTTCGGGCTTAGCCAAGCCCTGTCCTGCCCCGGTCCATTGCCATCCCTAAAGTTGCATATAATACAGTACATACATGTACTGACATGCAACCCTCTCCAAATTAAGCATAATTAATTAAGAGGTTTTGAATAGATTCCGATGGACTTCAAATTAATAAAGCTAATTGAAGTGCATTGACCATAACCTCTCCTCTCAGCTCTATGACTTTATATACAACACTGAATGATGAGGAGTCTAAGGATAATTACTCATCACCACGGAGAGGTCATAATCTAGTACTACTATTCCAGCACAAAATTTTAACTTTATTATAACATTGTCAAAGGCTTTTACAATCTGATAAAATTGTTTTACAATGTTATATGAAAGTCAGTGTCAGTATTTTATCTCATAAAATGCAGTTGTCCATATATTGTATATATGAATTGTCTGTAATGAAAATTGAAATAAAATAGGAAAAATTAGATACAAAACTTAAACCTAATTATCGATTAGGGGTAAACTACTCCACAATGATAACTAACTCAAACATTAAGGCGATATTTGTCAAACATTTGAAGTCTGAATTTTCTTAATTTCAAAAATTTTTTAAAAGTTACTTGTTTGTTTTTTGTAACACATTTCTGATTTTCAAACATTAATATCTAAATATAAAAATGAAACTTTTGTGACTTTATCAAAATAGAAAAGGTTGAGTGAAAAATAAATATTATATTTCGAAACTATCTTTATAAAATATATTTATTTCCTTAATTATAAAATCAAATCTACTTTTTTGTTTTGATTTGTAAGGGCATAAATTTTAAATAACTATGCTTAAGATTTTTTTTATTTATTAAAACAAATAAGATGGTACTTATAATTAAATATTTAAAAAAATAAAAAATATATCATTCAGATATTCATATTAAGATTCATATAGACTTCAGAAAAATTTAGATCTATTTAAATTTCAAATAAAAAAATAAACACTACCTAAACTACAGTACACATAACAACTAAAAAGAAAAGTATAAATTACAATAAAATATCTAAGACTTAATTTTTCCATCACTGAGTAAACAAACATGTGTGAAAGAGCTTCTTATAAATTGCAAAAACCACTTACTGTAGGTTCTTTTTGATCACGTCGAAGGTATGGTTCATTTGGGGAGTCACCTCACGTGAAAATAAAGTTAAATGATAGTGCTCATATTATTTAATTATAATATCTGAAAGAGCATTTGTTGAAGCCTTGAAGGATCGAATAAAGGAACATCAATTGTTCTTAGTTCTTTATTTCTGTCACCCCACCATAATTAGGATTTAAGTAAGCACAGAAGGAAGGATCTATATATATTGGCATACTAGGGGAATGTTAATTAGTAGCTAATTAAGGATAAATCTTCTCAAACGAAAACAGAATCTGGTGGTGACCAACACTATTCAAATATTCTTTCTGCAAGTTCTTCAAGTTATGTATCTTCAGCTAATCAGTTCTATTGTTCGAACCTTACTACATCTACATTAATATATGCTTTTCTTTTTCTTCTTTTATTTTTTTGCCTTTTTGGGTAAATTGTCTTTCTTTTAACGAAAATTTTATGGGGTATATAAATATAGTGTTTATCTACTTGTTGAATATATATAATCAACTGATATTTTAAATCAATTCAAAGTTACTAATTTTTGGTACAATTTTGCTTGATGTAGATGTAGTAACGCAATTATGCATGAACTTTTATTAATTTATGCACCATTAGTTAATACTGCCTAGAATTAAAGGGATATAATTATTGTTGTAAGGAAGAAACAATGAAAGCGTGTGTATAAATATTTTTAGGAACAATGGAGGCAAACGATATCAATTCGATGTCTCATTCAGGATAGAATACGGATCATCTTCAATCGCAACCTCAGACGTACATAATTCGACACAAGTCCCTGAGTCAAGCACAGGTAATTAAGCTTCTCTCTCTCTCTCTCTCTCTCTCTCTCTCTCTCTCTCTCTCTCTCTCTCTCTCTCTGTATATATATATATATATATAATTAACTATGTTACAAAGTTGTAAATGTGTAGAAAAGGTAATTTACAATGTTGTAAACGAGATCTCGAACTAAAAGCTGACTCTATATATACATGTATATTGAGTTTCTAATGAGAAATCTCACGCTTTAATAAAATATAGAATGAATATTTTTAGAGAATTTTGTAGTTATCGAAAATCATTAATATGATTGGCTAAAGAAAAAAATTGATATATTTACTTATAAGGAGTTTGTTAAACTTAAGTTTGCTATGTAGTTGATGCAATATGTTCTATATATATAGACGCTTACAGCGGCAAAAGGATAAATTGATATATAGTGATAAGTTAATAAGAATGTTTTCAATATTTTGTTAATTATAAGAATATCGAAATAAAAATTCTCGTTGATTATAAGAGTATCTACGAATCTAGGCAATTAAGTCTCCATGATTCACATAATTTTAAGAAATAACAAGACCGACTGATATCTGAAGTTTATTATATAAAAAATATGAATAACAAATCACTAAATCACTATTATGCTTTTAAAGATGTAAAAGACGTTTATGTTCACTAACACATAACCCAAGCCTCGTGTGTGACCTAGAATTACAAATCTAATAAAATAAAATAATTAAAAAATAAAATCATTAACATAAAAATATAAGAGTGTGCTTGACATACTATATTATATTATGATGTATTATATTATTTTAATATTAATATATTGTATTATAATAATATTATAAAATATTAGATGCCACGTTATATTATATTAATTTTTTAGTGATTAATTTAAATTATATATTTAAAAATAATATTTATTAAGATTTTAAAAAATAAGTATAAAAATTTTAAATTTTAGAAATTTAGCATTATTTTTTTAAGTATATATAAACTATGTAAATATATATTATTATTTTTTCTAAATTTATTTTGTTAAATATATATTTTTTAATTGAAAAGAAGAAAATTTTTATTTTTTGCAATGAAATTTACAAACACACAAAATCTCAAGTGGATCAAACAAAGAAATCAACTAGTAAGAAGAATGAGATTTATTACAAAACAAAGAATATTGTTCAAAGCCAGCCACACAGTCCCAGTCATCAACTTCGGCTAGTGTTTTTTTGCATTCAGAAAAAAAGCCTACTGGGAATCGTTCCGAACCGCATTTGAGTCTCCTTCTGCTTGTGGCATCAAGCTCGTCTCCGCCTTGCCATTGACTCTAAGCATCTTAAACTCTCAATCAAAACCTTACCCAACAACCAATTCAATCATTTCGAATACTAATTCTACAAAAGATTCAACAATCAAACCCTAATTTAGATATCAAATCTAAATTCCAAAATCAAATTTGCGGCTTAATGACTCCGGTGGTGAAGGATAGGCGCAGCGGTGATGGAGCCGTACTGTTGCTCGGCGAGGTGGTGGTCGAGTTGTGTTATGGCCCGACGGGATTGTGGTGGAACTACAGAGAAGATGGCGTGGTGGTAGAGAGAAGAGAGAAGAGAAAAAGAAAGTTGCTTGACGGTGGATAAGACAGGAGCGAACAAAATTTTGAAAATGCAAAGAATAGTCTTTTAATGTTTTTTTGTTTTTGAGAGGTGATGTAAACCCTATAAGCGCGACCTCTACAGTCTACATGGGATTTGATAATGCGGGATTTTGCCGCATTATAATTTTTGTTTATGCAATACGGAGGAAGAGCCAAACAAGAGATTGTAATATTCTAATACAAAATAAACTCTGATACTATGTAGTGTGTGGTTTACCAAACATGTCAAGGGTGGGCATCGGATGGTATTTGGATTTGTCTTCAAATCCGATCAGATAGATGAAATTTGCGCAATATGATTGGATTTGATTTGAATTGGATCGAATTTAGATTAATAATAATATGATTGAACTACGCTGTTGTTTTAAAAAAAAAAAAACCTAATCATATTCTTTCTGTCTTAATTTTAAAATATTTTTTTTATAATAAATATCTTAAAATTAAATATAAAAAGTAAAATAAATATTTTATATTAATTTTTTATATTGAAATATGTATTTCTTGTTTTTAATCTTAATTTTTTATTTATGTAATTTATAATAAATATTAATAAAATATATTTAAAAATAAAGATAATATTATAAAATTATATTGTCGAAAAATTATTAACTATTAAAAAAAAGTTAACAAATAAATATTTTATATTAAATATAATAAAATAGAAATTGACTAACTCCCTTTAAAATATTTCAGCGGAAGATTTGTAAATATTTTCAATGACATTTTATAAATAAGTAATGTTAATTATCACAAAGTCAACTAAAGTCAAATCTTATAAGAAATATATGGATAAAAAATTTATTTATTTTAACTTTACCTATAATCTTTTATTTAAAAATAACATTAAAAAAATCGGATGCACAGATCCGAATTTACCAAAATGCGGATCCCCATTTTGCAATCACAAATTCACAATTTACAAATTCCCACCTCACTCTTAAAGCGCTTGTTTTAAACTTGGATTGGGAGCTGACATGGCAAGTTATAACAGGTCCTATAACTCTCAACTGAAGAATCTTGATGAAGCCCAAACATTATCCTATCCACAATCTTACTTGTCCCATAACATAATCTGACATAATTTTTCCTCTGGCTGGAATTCTATCACAAAATCTCATGGATGACATTCAATTCTTTCTCAAAAGACGGATACTTTTCATGCTCCTTCAGCTCTTCCCATTTCACTAAAACTTGCAGTTGATTGATGCTTTGCCAAGAACAAAAATCTTGATTGATAAATAATGGTGTGGATAGCAGCAACATGACTGGGACATCAGTCCTTCAGTCCCTTCTATTGACACAACCTGAAGAACCACCAAAAGGCCCTGAGCTCAATCTGAGATTGAAGGAACAAGAATGTTTGTCAATCTTGAAGAGATGCAAGAACCTGGAACAATTCAAGAAAGTTCATGCCCATGTCCTGAAATGGGGTTTCTTTTGGAACCCTTTTTGTGCAAGCAATCTTGTGGCAACTTGTGCTCTCTCACACTGGGGCAGCATGGACTATGCCTGCTCAATTTTTCGACAAATCGATGAACCAGGTGCTTTTGATTTCAATGCTTTGATTAGGGGATTTGTTAAGGATTTAAAGTTTGAGGAAGCTTTGTTTCTCTATAATGAGATGTTTGAGAGAGGAGTTGAACCTGATAATTTCACATTTCCAGCTCTTTTCAAGGCATGTGCTAGGTTACAAACATTGAAAGAGGGAATGCAAATTCATGGGCATGTATTTAAGCTAGGATTTGAATGTGATTTGTTTGTACAGAATTCTTTACTCAATATGTATGGCAAGTGTGAGAAGATAGAGTATGCTTCTGCAATTTTTAAGCAAATGGATCAAAAGAGTGTTGCTTCTTGGAGTGCTATCATTGCAGCCCATGCAAGCAATGGGTTGTGGTCCGAGTGTTTGATGCTTTTTGGGGAAATGAATAGTGAGAAATGTTGGAGGCCTGAAGAAAGCGTATTAGTTAGTGTGCTCTCTGCTTGCACTCAATTGGGTGCTCTTGATTTGGGAAAGTGCGCTCATGGCTCCTTGATTAGAAACATAAGTGCACTCAATGTCATAGTACAAACTTCCTTGATAGATATGTATGTAAAATGTGGCTGGTTAGAGAAGGGACTGTGCTTGTTTCGAACGTTGGCTGAGAAGAATCAGCTGACATACAGTGTGATGATTTCTGGGATGGCTATGCATGGACAAGGCAAGGAAGCTCTTAGTATTTTCTCAGAAATGCTCCGGGAAGGAGTGGAACCAGATGATGTTGTCTATGTTGGTGTTTTGAGTGCTTGTAGTCATGCTGGTCTTGTCAATGAGGGTCTGCTGTTCTTTGACAGGATGAAACTAGAGCATTGGATAGTACCAACAGTTCAGCATTATGGTTGTGTAGTCGATCTCATGGGTCGAGCTGGGATGCTTGGTAAAGCCTTAGAGCTCATCCAGAGCATGCCTATTCAGCCAAATGATGTTGTCTGGCGAAGCCTTCTTAGTGCCAGTAAGATTCATCATAGCCTAGAAATAGGAGAAATAGCTGCTAAAAACCTATTCCAGATAAACTCCCACCACCCTGGTGATTATGTGGTCCTATCAAATATATATGCACGGGCTCGAAGGTGGGGTGATGTGGCTAAAATTCGAACACAGATGGCTAGTAAGGGCTTGAACCAATCGCCTGGATTTAGCTTGGTTGAGGTGGCAAGAAAGATATACAAGTTTGTTTCACAGGACAGATCACACCCGGCATGGAATAACATTTACGAGATGATTCACCAGATGGAATGGCAATTAAAATTTGAAGGGTATTCTCCTGATATATCACAGGTGTTGCTAGATGTAGATGAAGATGAGAAGAGAGAGAGATTGAAAGGTCACAGTCAGAAGTTAGCAATTGCTTTTGCGCTCATACATACATCTCAGGGTTCTCCAATTCGAATAGCAAGGAACCTTAGGATGTGTAATGACTGTCATACATACACTAAATTGATATCAGTAATCTATGAAAGAGAAATTATTGTAAGAGATAAGAAACGGTTCCACCATTTTAAAGATGGAACTTGCTCTTGTAGAGACTACTGGTAAATTGAAATCTTTCCTCCAACAATATTCAGATGATGCTCCCGCAAAACAATTCCTATATGATGCATGAAAAGTCCAATATCTACTATTGGTGAATCTTCTAGTGGCACAAGCCATTCTTTTAGTTACTAAGAAAATGGCATTTCCATGCCCATGTGCACAAATATTATCAGAGAAGTGCATTAAATAGCTAATAGAAGTCCTTCCTTGAAATTGCCTATAGCATATCCTTGAATAAATGTTAATCAGAAACAATAGGATTCCCTGGGGCACATCCCAGTTTATGTTAAATGCTCATAAAGTTTAAACGCAATATAACTCTTGTGAAAAGAGTAATTATGTATTGTACGGTATTCAAGGTACATGCAACAGCTATAAAACCTAATTTCACTAGTAAACAAAGGTTCTTTCTCTTAAACTTTCACCCAATGAATCAATCCCTAAAATTGGTATATAATTCCTTCAGCTGATCAAATTTTCCACAAAATCCTATCAGGCAGCTTACAATTTATTAAAATACAAACTGAATGATATATCTTACTCTATGTGAATTGCAGAAACAGCTGATGTAATTTCAGTGGTCCGTGGATCACAACTTTCTAAAGAAACACCACGAGGATCTTCTCTGACTAACAAGGCAAGAACATTGACTGAACTCCATGCTTTGGTCACATTGTTACCAGAATCTCCTAATGTAACTGCAAAAACTGCATCAAATCCACCTGCTCCAGGAACTCCAGCCAACAAAATTCCTTCCATGTCCATTGTAGCATTCAAAAGTTGAGTTTGTGATTCAGGTTCAATCTGCAAATTGGAAGGTCAAAGAGATTATTAGACATGCAAGCAGTCAGCCAGTAATACACAAGACTTGAAAAATGAAACATCAAAAGCTATTGAAAGTTGAGTTTCTTATACGGTACAACAAATTTTTATTAACTTTCACTAATTGGAAGAAGATGCTTTCTTTGTTAGTGGGCCAAGAAAGTACTTCATCTCTTTGACAGTTCATAATTTAAGTGTCAATTACCTGAAAAGGGCATCTTCAAAGATGAAAACTACTCCTCATAGCAGTAATTTCTTCCATGTTTTGGCTCACTGTTAGATTTTTTTTTTTTTTAACAATTTTCATAATTTTTTTCAAACTATTTCCTCAATGAATTCCAGGTCAGAAAAGTAATTTAAAAGCATTATATCAGACTCCATGTATATAGGTGAAGAAAAATTCTTGGAAAATATAAGGCATAATGGCTGTAAGACAGGATTTAATACAGACATGAATACAAATGTCACGTGTCTTGAGTTCTTGATGTCTCTTTTCCTTCTTCTGTGACTTGACATAAGAAATTGGGTCCAGAATTTTAGAAATCAAAGCATTTAGCTTCAACTCTTGCAGAAGCAATTTCCATTTTTCCATTGAATCCATGTTCTATGCCAAGATATAGATGCATCCTATTTGGTACCCAAAATTGACAGAGTAGCTGCTAAAAGATGAGTTCATCAAACAAGTCAATTTATCCTGAAAAGAATATCAAGAAAAATAACCTACCGGAACTCCAGCAGCTTCGCCAATCAGACGCATATGATATCTGATCCCAAGCATAGCATCTCTTGCTCCTAATAATGATTTAACGACAGCTTCCTCGCTTGGTTCAGTGGCTTGCTCCTTCCACTGTTAACGCAATTTGTGAAATAATCCAAACATCAATATGACAAATACATTGAAGTAAGATAAGAAGCATATGTCACAACTTAGGTAGGTATTCATTGCATAAATAAATCAATAAGTCTCAAAAATATTTCCTCACTGTTCACCACAAGTAAACATGCTGCACCTACTTCAGAAGTTCACAGCTGAAATTGAAGCTCAAGCTGCAATTGCTAATGAAACAAACATGGAATTGTTACATTGTGCGTAATACTCATCCATTTTTAAGAACTTGAAAGTTACCCATTAACCCAACATAAAATAATAAATAAAATCACAAGAATAATATTTTAGCTCTCAACACCCACTCACATACAAGGCTGGAGTTATTCAACAAGCTTGTCCCATAAAATGAACAGAATAATGAGCTTGTAATGATTCAATCACTAAGACCTCTCAGTCAAATGGGCTCAAATACCATGTTGAAACACCTATTGTCCCAGAAAATTAAACTAACAGGTATTACTTTTAGATATAGTGCTGCCACATGAGTACAAATCTTGCTTGATGTGATACCATTTTCTTGTTCGAAAAATTCAGCTTTAACTACAACATGAGCAAAGCCCAAGAAAATACTCTAAGAAAACTAATTAGAGATACCATACAGCCAATACAATTCAGGCCTTCAAAAGAGAACCCGACAGCTGGCCATATTAAAATCTGAATGCTCATTCATTTTTCAGTTATTAGAGCAAAACTTTTATAAATTCATAGTAATCATCCTATGAGTCATTTAGGTTGCCTTATTTTTAAGGTGAGTCTGTCAATATCCTTAAAAGGACCAGCACAAATTTTTCTCCCAAGAGAGAGGGATCTAAAAAGTGAAAAAAATTCAGCCACATTTCAACTTCAACATTCCTACAAAATCCTGTTATTCTGTGATTTCAGGTCACTGAGTTGGTTGCCTAAAACTTATAAACTTCTGAAGCATGGCCATCAGAAATATTAGCTTTTCTTTCTGATAAGTAGTAAATGGTAAAAAAAGGAGGTCGATAAGCACACTGCCAGTCCATGGGGTGAATAGAAAAGGATACCAAAAAGGGGAAAAAGACAAACTAAAACCTAAATTTTTATAAAACTGAAAATAACCACAAAGCTTTGAAATAGGAAAGTGCAACAAATGTTCCTCAAACCCAATTAAATGCGATTCGTTCATGTGCTTCCCTCCTGCAAGAGCTATTCTAAACCCTCTCCCTCACATAGTAATGAACAAAAAGGGACCATACCATTCACCCTAAAAGTGTTTTTCCCTTAGCTTTACATGTATAATAATTTTTTCCTTTATTTGACAAGTTAAAAACAATTTCATACTTCAAATTAGACATCTTAACAGGCTGGGAATATTAAACAATGACAGGATGCAATGAAGCAAAATAAAGAATAAAAAAGACAAAGAGCACATTGTCCAAAAATCACTAGGAAGTTGTATTGGTAAATATGAATTTCTTGAGAATTATAGGAAAACGAGTTAAGAAGTACCTTCTCTGACTTAAGCTTGCTGCAGTTATCTACCACATGTTTGTATGCGTTCCAATGTTCTTCTGCTAATTTCCTTAACATATTTAGTTGGGTTTCAAGTGCTGAATTGAACTCCGACAACTTTTTCCATGTTTCCTGGGATTTCTGGTGGTTAGATTTTTGCCACTTTTTAACTGCACCTACCATTGAAGGCGTAGATGATCCACCAGTTCCTGGTTCCCCTAACAACTGTAAGAAATAAGCTATTCACCGTGAGCATATAGTGCTTCCTGTTCTGAAAATTGAGAAACTGTGCAAGAGTGCACCGTCCTTCATAAGAAAAAGTAAGGCATCTTTTAATTCAATAGCACAAGTTAAAACTGAGTTTCCAGCATTTCTATGAATTAGTCAACTGGTTTTCCAGTTTATACTTCCAACTAAATAAAATGGATACTTTCACTTCCTTAAGGGCACTTCACATGCCCAGGGGTACCTGAAGAAATGACACTACACTATTGCCATCCTACACATTATAATAAGTAGAATGTAACGTGCAGGGAAAAGAAGTTCCAAATTATTCAGAGTTAAACAGATTAATACAGTTTTAAAAACCAATAGCTGATTAAGCAGCAGCCCCTAGACATACTTGAACATCATGTGGTTGGGAAATATTCATGTTGCGTTAAGCTTTAGAAATACAACTCAAATACAAGTCAAATATGGTTGTCTGAAAAGATTTCATACTAGCAATCTGGGAGTAAACTGGCACAAATACAAGATAGGGTTTGGAATGGTCTAATGACTATTGGCATGGAAAGAGAGAAAGAAAACACAGTAAATATAACCATGTGAAGTTAAAATACTGATAGAAGAAATTTGAGAGGCCAAGTCACTTTTTACACATAGAAAGCAACTTATTAACAAAAGGATCTGTACGCAAAAGTCTTTGTTATAAAAAGATAATTAGAAAAGGACATTTTTGGGATGGCTTTCAAAAATGTGATTTATAAGCAATTGTCAACTGTGTTATCCTAGGGTTACACCAATGTTCATTGAAAATTGTATTGAGGAGATGACTTTATATATAATATAAGTAGGTTTCTGAGTGAAAATTTGTGGGGGGATGTATACCAACTGTATAATTGCAGAATGCATTTGAACTGATTTTAAAACCCAAACACATCTAAAAGCTAAGTTCCATGGATGATCAGTTTGCTTTACTTCAAAACTATTATCCCTACAATACAACTAGAAATGACTTTTCTAGAAACCACGACAATTCTAAACTTACACAAATCGCATTCAGAATGTATTTTTAGATCTATATTGCACTGTACTACTGACATGCATCCAGACAGATATATAGTAACAAGCACATTAAACGGTTTCAACTTGCTTACAAGAGTCATCAAAGGTGGCAACGAAAACTTAGTCCTCTCATGATCCCATTTCCCTTTTAGGATGTCAACGATCACTTCTTGTAATGGTGTTCCTTTCACAGCAACCTGAAAAGTATTAAGGAAAAATTATCAAAAGAAAATTAGCAGAAGAAAACAACTATTATCAAATCTCTTCTGTGTCTAAATATAACTCAATTTCTGCATTCGCTCAAAGGTCAAAAGATGATAAAACTAATATTATATATCAATCTTTGTCTAAAACTTATTCAAGAATAACAAAATTTAATGCTGAGAAACCTGCACCAAAACTTAGTCATGAAAACCTAATATCCATCAAATTATTCTTGGCCAAGGGAGTAATGAGAAAACTAACTTTTAAAAACTAAATAACCTGGGTAACACCCTCTACGCAACTTTTACAAAGATCAAAGACCCTTTTTCCTTCTTGTCATAACATCTTCAACATTTAACTATTTTGATAAAGTTAAGGACAAGATGTAGGCCAAGTGACCTGTCTGTGGCACACCAAATGGTAGTTATTAAGACTTCTGTACAATCAATAATTCTTCCTCATTTAAGAGTTACAAAGAAAAAACCAAGTTAAAGCAAGAAAATCGGGGATGCATGGAGTGTTACAATCACAGCTATATACCTTGACTTTCACTCTACTAATGCCAGACAACATCTGATTTTACCATTTGTAAAACATGAAATTTTCTTCATCGCTCGGTAATCCAAAGTGTTATTGAAATTCATAACAGCTCAAGGCTGAGAATCTTAAATTAATCCAGTCATTCAGTATTCCTCTCATTCCAAGAGGTCATCAAAATTTTGTCGCTCCCAAACTCAAGACGCAATCCAAAATTAGATTACACAAAGCAAGGAAGGTAATCGACAGACAGGCTCTCTACAAGGTCATTGAGTAACATAAAACTAACTACCACTAAACTTTCATAATGCTTTAATCTTCTATTTAAAAGAAATTTGTTTGCACGAATAATGTACTTGAACATTCACATGAAAGAGGTAGACAGAGACCTGAGCAGAAGAAAGCACTTCTGGTGAAAACCGAACATAACGCTGACTTCCATAAACTGCAGAACTGACATCAAACCCACTGCCAATTTTCCCTTGTGCGATACAATGAGCACTTTGGGCAATCATATGTACCATGTCAAGATCTCCATTGTGCTGTTGATCACTGGAAGCGGAAAGATTGACAACCCCAAGGTAATGAAGTAACACAGCAACCACAGCAGTCGTCATTGCTGCAGATGAACCCAATCCAGTTTTTGCAACTTCAGGCTTGCAATTTCCTCCATTTGATTCATTTGCATTGAATGTTATTGATGTAAAGGGTGGAAGGGCAGCCAACGCTTCTGGTGTCAAAGGAAGCCCACGTGCTTCAATCTATCAAAAATGGTTTAAATTCAAAGATTGAATAAAGTTTGTATACCAGGACCCTCAAAAAGAATGTTGCACTTGCATTATCATCTTTGAAAAAGTAATATTAATAGTTGAGCTCTAGGGTAAATACCTGATTCCGATATGAGTAGAAGTCATTGCAACCCAAGATTGTGATAGCAAGACCTGCACAAGTAATACCTTCAAAAGGTTAGATTCTTAGAACTTGAGTGTTTTGTTGACCCGAACACATGGGAGAAACAGCAGCACCCAAAGCATAAAACATTACCCTGCAAGAGTAGTTTGTGCAACGCATCCTTTTTATTCTTATCAAATATCACATACGCAGCGGCCACAGCATATTGGACTGCATATTCCACAAAAGGGTTCCGCGATTCACTGGAAAAATAAAAGTCCATTGACATTAATCATCATAAGCATACGCACCCTCATCAAATCTTTCAGAAACTAAACAAAATCTTGCCTGGAAGATACAGGCTGAAGAGTTAAATTCTTCAACGACAATTTGTACATGCTTTCCCTCAACAATTGAGGCGATGTTAACTTAACATCAGTCCATGCCTAACAAAACAGAGTACCTAGTAAAATCACAAATCACATACACAAATGACTGTTTAAAGTGAACGAATCAATAAACAAAGTAACAAACCCATGCCCAGCTGTCCGGCTTGACTTGTTCATAAAGAGGCTTAACAATGGCGTAAAATCGAGCATTAGTACTCAACACAATCCCAGCATTGGGCCTCTCTAATATAAGATAACCCCCTGTGATCAACACCTTCCCAGGAGCTGAAGCAACTCTGAAGCAAAACCCAAAAAAATAATTAAAATCATATCATTATTAACTCATTCATAATTAAAAAAAGCATAATAAAAGAAAACAATCAGAGCAGAATTGAAACGAAAGAATGGATGATCAAACTTACACGGCCATTGCTGTAGCTGTTGCTGTTGCTGTTGCTGTTGTTGCTCTCTGAAAAAATTAAATCAAAAGTGCGATCAATTAGAGCTTGAACAATTCAAATTTTATTTGTTTTTGTAACAGTGAGAATTAATTAATTAGTAAATAGACAGTGACTGTGCTATTACTTTGCAGAGGATATACAGAACAGCAGATTCGCCAACTTTAACTTAAACCGAAGACAAGACCCCTACCCTTCTATGAACAAGTACGGCCCCCAACGGAGGTGATTGAATTACGAAAAATAACATTTACACATAAATAATGTAAACTCTTAAATTTAAAAAAATGGGCACTAAAATTTTTATTTTATCATAATATCTTTTAAATAAAGTAATTTAAAATATAATTTTAAAATTTTTAATAAATATAAATATAGCATAAATAATGTAATAGGTTTAGTAGACTAATAAAATTAAATAAATTTAAATATGTAAATAATATTTTAATAATATATTTGTATTTATTATATAGATTTTAAATAAATATTCAGGTTAAATACATTTTACAATTAAAAAAATCTTGCATACTAGTAATATTAAAATTATTATTATTTATTGTAACATTATGTTTCTATTTATTATAAAATATTAGAGTTATTTTTTAATACAGTTAAAATGTATTATGGTAAAAAAAAAATGTCTTAATGCCCCTCTTAAAAATAAGGGTCTTTGTGATTATTGCTCCAAATCTTAGAGGTATATAAGTCTTTTTTTCCCTAAATTATTGTTATTAAACTTCTTTAAAACAAACTAATTAATAAACTCCATAATTCAATTTTGAATATTAAATAAAACATCTTAAAAAAGAACTCAACACATTTTAGAAGTACATTAAATTTCAGATAAAAATTAAAAAATAAAATTATTGATAAGAATATAGTCAACCAATTCAACTAAAAAGATATATAAAAAGATTAAGATATAATTAATAAAGAATTGTTAATCAAAAATTAACACATCATGTAAACCTAAATTGTCAACATAATTTATATCATTTTCAAAAGGAATTGTACAATACAAAATAACATAAAAGCATACGCAATTAAAAAAAAAAAATAGACCGATCCGTTGATTTGTTCCAACTCATTAATTAAATCAAGTAGAAATATCAAACACAAAATAACGTCATCTTTGTAAACAAGATATGTAAGGTAGGTTTGGAATTGAGGTTGGCCAGTTGTAATTTTTAAATTACAGCACTAAAATGTTTAATAAACACTAACTGTTGTAATTCTTAAGTTGTAATTCTTAAGTTATGCTAACATGAATTTTCACTTATATGATATAAAATTTATTATGTTTTTAATAATTTTGTTAAAATTATTATTTAAAAATTATATTTACTACATATATTAATTTTTATTTTATAATCACAACTTATTTTACAACAGCTATAACTTTTAAGCTACAGCACCTCAATTTTAAATATACCCATAGTCTTATTATTTGAATAATTTTTCATAAATAAAAAAAAAAGTTATCCTTTTTCCCCATACTTAAAGGAAAAATATATTTTTATTTTTTTATTATAAAAATTTATTATTTTTTAAAAAAATTACTTGCATTATCCTTTCATCTCTATGACATAAATAGGTCCATAAGGTAAAGATACCACACTTTGTATCGTATCCAATATCCACATTTTTATATGCATTGCTTTTGAAGTTACTGCATTCAGCCAAAACCAACTATATAATCTATTTCCACTAATCAGGTAATGTATTATTATTATAATGCTGGTGTATTTTGACTGTAAATTCCCTAGCTACTCCTTTTTGTCAAGTACAATCTAAACTTAAAAAAAGTATAGCTTATAAGCCAAAGAATAAATACGTATAGGTGAAGTGACGAGCGAATGAATTAGACGCTGCCACGTGTAGAAAGTGTGACAAATTGACGGTATTTATCCAGTTTAAATAATACCAAATGCTCCGGTACGGATTAATTTCTTATTTGCCCCATTATAATTAATCATAAGCGCACAGCCGCACATCAAATTTAACGTAAGTCATCAACCCCACCCCATATGGCCAAACTGGTTTTCTATGCGATTTTTTTAAAAAATAACATTTATATAAATAGACATAAATTTATTTTTTTTGAAAAAAATAAAATTTAGACAAATTAGGAGTAGAATTAATGAATACAATTTTTTTTTTATGTTATCAGCTCTTAGTAAAGAATTTTTTTATTTTCATTCTAATTCTTATGCTTTTTTTTTTTCTTCAAATCTTCAGAGCATTTTTTGATAAATCTTCAAAAAGTCGATTCTGGTGTTCGGATTAAAAGATACGCTTATATCGAAGATTGTTATATCAACTTTAGTAGATAGCCCTATAACAATAGTTTTTGTGTAAGTTTTGTAAGAAAAATTTTTGTAGGGTGACTTGTGGTTTTTATTTTTTATATTTTTATTTTTATTAGTGAATTTTTTTATTTGTTTTTATTTTTATTTTTTGTTTTTGTGATAGCTTCGAACATTCATAAGGGGAATTATTTGAATGATATTGATTTTGGTGAAGAAATTGCCTTATGTTTTGACTTAATACTTACTAGTGAAATTGATTTATCTCAATTAATTGTCAAATCAGATTCGTTATGTGTGGTGTACCAAAGTAGGATTTTCAAATTTATCGTGTTTCAATGATTTAATAGTATACTTTGAGTTATTCAAATTCTTTGTGAAGATGAAAAATTTTTCATTCCACTTGTAATCTTTAAGTTTTTTTTTTTTATGATATGACTTACAATAGTTTCCATTAAATAAAAAAAAAATTATTGGTAGTTCAAATAATCATTGCTCCAACTTCTGGCTGTTAGTTTTTTAGTTAGCTTGGATGGTTGGTAATATTTGATTGATGATTACGTATATTTGCCACCAATATTATAAAATATAAACAAAAAGACAAATACCCTTTGGTGATTTTTTGTACTAGATAGATTTTACAAGATAAGAATATATTCTCATACACAATTAATATATTTTAAATTCACCCACTAATTAAAGAAAGAGTGAGGATTTTAACCTCAAATTTATCTCTACACTCATTTTCTAAATAAACAAATAACTAAACTTTAAACGTTATTAATTTACTTTCTAGTTTGGGAATTCAAAAAATTAATAGAATTTTTGTACATTGATATATTCCTAATTTTTGTACATTGATTTGGCTTTTTTTAGTTGAAGAAGAAAAAGTAGTCATTAGAGACTTTTTAGACACTATTGGATCATCGTTATCTTCTATCAAATTACAATTTTGACTTTGAGCAAGTGATCGTTGTATAGATTTTCAAATTATTAGATTGACATTATCATCCAGCGACCTGCAATGAATTATTTGTAAAACATATTGTTCTCTGAAAAATATCAAATCACCGTTATCTTATACTAGTTAGCCGTTTTTGCTACAGTAAAACAATTTGTTGCTATAGTGAATTTTTTTTTAAAATTATAGTTTTTCCTCAAAACTTTTAGAAATTGTACTATAACCTAATATTTTATAAAACTTTTCAAATAAGTCTATTTTCAAAATTTTAAATGATACTTATTGATTTTAAATTTTTGAAAACTTTTTCAATTTAGTCTATTAATTTGAAAATAATCAATTTCATAAAATTATTTTTTCTTTTAATATAAAACCTTTATATTATGAAAATAATGATTTATTTAAAATGTCATAAAAAATAACTTGTGCTTTTAAATACTTAATCATGCATACATTTAATCAAACTAATTTTACAATGAATGTAATAAGAGAAATCGCCTAAACTAGTACCATTAATCCTTATCCTTAACTTGATGAGCTTTGTTTCATTGTCTATTAAGTGATTTGAATTTAATCTGAGATGAACAATTTTTGTTCTTTAAGAGCTATTAAGATTGTGAAATATATGTATTTTCTATTTTACCCATGACACATAATTTGTTATCATCAAAATAAAAAAATCATAGATTGTTTAGGTCAACAATACTTATTTGGGTTGTTACAATAAAATGGTATAATAATAATTTATTAAATTAAGAGGTCTGTGTGACTATTTAAGTAAATATTAGGAGTATGATTGGGTTTTTTCCTATTATTTAAAAATTTAATATAACTAATAACAAATTAAATAATACATAGAAATAAAAATATAATAATATTATTTAATCATTTTATAATAATTAATATATAAAAATTGATTATTATATAACCATTTAATATAATTAATAATAAATACTTCAATAATATATAAAGTTAAATTAAATATTACATTATTTAATTATATTACAATAATATATATATATATATTACAATAATTAATATATATAAAATAATTATTTAAATAATTTAATATAACTTATAATAAGTACTTAAATATTAATATTTTTTAATAATATTAATTAAAAATTAATAGTACAATACAGCCAAACGCACCCATAATCTATAAAAAAAATTTCTCATAGTTCAAATAAATGGACTGACAGTTAAGTCCCTATTTTTTGTGAAAGATAATAATCTTTTCATTTTTCAAGGATAAAATTATCTTTCCATATGCAATTTTCCTATTTCAAAAAATTAATCTTACGAATAGACGAGAATAAAATTTTATACCTTATTTCTATCTTCTCCAAATCGCCGGCAATCAGGTGGCGTGGGGGAAGACCAGTGAAATGATGCAGAAATTGGGTGATTTTAAGCTCCCTGCTTTCTTCAATTACCCTCCATACTTCTTTAAAACAAACTAATTAATAAACTCTATAATTCAAATTTGAATATTAAATAAACCGGCTTAAAAAAGAACTCAACACATTTTAGAAATACATTAAATTTAAGATAAAAATTAAAAAATAAGATTATTGATAAGAATAAAGTCAACCAATTCAATTAAAAAGACATATAAAAGGGTTACGATATAAATAATAAAAAATCTAACATATCATATAGACTTGAATTATCAACTTAATTTATATCATTTTCCCATATGAGAAAGATATATTTTTACCAAATTTAATACATTAAGAATATACTTTTATTTTTTATTATAAAAAATAATTGTCGAATTACGAAAGAGATGTCCTTTAATTATTATTTTTTAAAATTACTTGCATTATACTTTCATCTCTATGACAAAAATGGGTCCAAATGGGAAAGATACCACGCTTTATATCGTACCCGGTATCCACATTTTTGTATGCTCGCTTTTGAAGTTACAATATTCAGCCAAAACCAACTACAATCTATTTCCACAAATCATGTAATGTATTATTATTATAATGCTGGTGTGTTTTGACTGTAAATTCCCTAGCTACTCTTTTTTGTGGAGTATAGGTTATAAACTAAAGAATAAATATGTAATACGTAAAAGGTTCAAGATGATAAATTTTATCCATATTTATAATAAGAGTATATTTAAAATTGATATGTTGTAACTTAAAAACTATAGTTTGTGAAAAAAATTATAATTATAAAATAAAATTTAATAATATATAATAAATATAATTTTTAAATAATAATTTTGTCAAAATTATTTAAAATATAATAAATTTTTCATCGTACAACTAAAAAGTTAAAAGGTATATTAACATAACTTTTAAACTACAACAGTTAATGTTTATCAAATATTTTAGTATTGTAACTTTTAACTTCAATCTCAAACATACCCTAAGAAATCTATTAAAATCATTTAATCTATTTTGCGATGTTATAGTCTAAAATTAATATTTAAAAAAAAAGTCTACTTCAGTGTAATTTTTTTATTTATATATTACAAAATGATTTTTTCTTGACATTGTCATTCTTAGTATTTTAGTATTATTGAACCACATTCTGCCTCATTTATATAATATTATTTTTTATTTTCTTTTATTTTTACATTATAATAATTAATATAAGTTCATAAATTTAAAATTTATTATTCAATAATATTATATTATTTTTTAATTTAATTATATAAAAATAACTAAATGAGTTATTTTTAATTATATTAAATAATTTATTTATAAAAATTTATTATAATTTAAAATTTAATATAGCCAATAACAAATAATTATATAATATAAAAAATAAAACTTAACATAATATTAATTATTTAATTATATTATATGTTTGGGGGATTAAAAGCGTAATTACATGAGCAGGCTAAACTCCTATTTATAAAGAGATAAGTTCCTCGTGGAGATATCCAGGTGCTCTAACAAATGATGTCAACTAAAAGACAGCGAGGCTATTAGAATCAGGTCGATCCCAAGACCCAGTCAAACATCAACCGACAAGCTCACTTCGAGAATTTAGGCATAACGCCCATGTACATTTAGGTGCTATAACTGCAACTCAACAACTCCTCCGTAACTGGTGATTATAACTATGATTCAATAAATACTTTGTAACCAACACATTAACTCATGATCTAAGTAGCACAATCAATCCAGTAACACTCATGTATGGAAACTGTCGCGGCATATCCGACTATCTATAAAAGCTTTACAAAATCCAAGGTATGGGGGATAAGAAAAATACGAAGGGAAAATTTTGTTACTCTAAAATTATATTCTTAATTTCTTTTATTTGCTAGATTACTTTTGTTAAAAAAAACATAAGACACAAACCACAAGAGTTGTTAAGTGTTTCCATAAAAAATTTGATTACTGACTTGAGCGTAGAAGATTTTTACTAGAAAAACATCTCTGTAACTTCTAACTGTTTATTGTAAACATAGATAGACTTTGTCCGATAAGTTAGGGAAAGTTGATAGCTGCTCGAGGAGAAGGTGAGTAAGCAGAAACATTCCTCATAAAAATAAATTCAAATGTTGAAATAGGCATTTGGCCGCAAACTTCAAGCTCGACTAGATTTCTGCATTAATATTATAATAATCAATTTATAACTATTATTAGGAAAAATATCATACACACCTCTAAATTTTACTTAAGTGGTTGCACAGACTTTCTTAGTTTTATAAATGGTCACACAGACTATTTTTTTACTTTTATACCTTTGATTAATGAGTACAGCAACCCAATAATTGATTTTAAATAAATTTATGTAAAAAATATAAATTAAACTTAAAATAATATAATATGAAATAAGATAAAATTTATAAAATATTTTGAATATTAAAAAAATTTATTTTAAAATTATTAATCTATGATACTCTTTTAATAATAATAAAATATATTTGACATATTAACAATATTAAAATAATTATGCCTAACATTCACAATAATTTATAAAATTTATATTATTTTATATACAATATTGTTTTTAATTACGTCTATATTAATATAAATCTTAAAGTCAATTTTTGGATTAATAGATTTTAGTATTAATAAAATTCATTGGAATAAACTAAAAAGAACTAAATATTAAAAATAATTTTTATCATATAAGTTATTTTATTAATTATACTTATTGTAATATTTTATTTGTATCATATGATATTTATTTATTATTTTATCTTATTAACATATTTATATTTATTTAGGTTATTTTAAATGATATTATAGTTCTTTATTAAATTAAGGGGCTTGTGTGATCATTTAAGTAAATTTTAAGAGTATAGTTGTCTTTTTTCCTATTATTTAAAAATTTAATATAATTAATAATAAATAAAATAATATTTAGAAATAAATATATAATATAATTATCTAATCATATTATAATAATTAATATATAAAAGCTAATTAGTTTAAATAATTTAATATAACTAAATTAAGTACTTAAATATTAGCCCCTAAAGGTGTAGTCGGGTTGGTCACTATGCTTACTGTAGAGTTAAAAAAACCTGAGTTTGATTATTAGAAGTGGGAAAGAGTATAAAAAATTATATTTGAACTCGATACTTAAATATTAATAATTTTTTTAATAGTATTAATACGGTACAGCCAAACGCGGCCCCCCAACCCCCCTAACCCCTAAACCAATCTAAAAAAATGTTTCTCATAGTCCTAAACAAAGACTGACAGTTAAGTCCCCATTTTTTGTTAATCTTTCCAAGGATAAAATCGTCTTTCCATATGCAGTTTTTCTATTTCAAATAATTAATCTGACAAATAGAAGAGAATGAAATTTTCTACGTTATTAGGCAAGACCAGTGAAATGATGCAGAAATTGGGTGATTTTAAGCTCCCCGCATTCTTCAATTACCCTCCATACTTCACGTATTCTCTCTCTCTTTCTCTCTTTCTCTATTTGTTGTTTTACTTTTTAATTAATTGTTTTTTTTTTTGAATTTTTTTATTGAATTGTTGTTTAGATTGCAGCCGGTTAGGGACACTAGAGAAAAGCAGATACAGCTTTGGAAGGAACTTATTCTTGATTACTGTAGGACCCAGAAAGCATTTGTGATTCTACTTGAAGAAGAATTTCCTCTCTTCTCAAATCCTGTGATTGAGCGTAAGTTAAGACCCCGTATTGATATTTTTGATTCATTCTCTTAACCTATATTTGCTATACTTGTTAAAAAGGACTGTATTGGATCTTCATAAGTAGTATAAGATCATAGCATTTCACTTCGTTTTTGGGAAACAAATACATTGTTGGCAACACAAATATTCTCTTGCATTTCTATGCGCTTAGATGGTTAAGAGTAAATTTTTCTTATAGTTTTGAAGCAACCCATTTCTTGCTATATTGCAAAGATTTTAGTTTTTAGGAGTTTGGTATTTTTGCATGTGTAATTTAGTTTTCTAGTGGCTTCTAGTAATAGGTCTTTCATAATGTGATAGACAGGTGTTTGATTATGAAGATTGGTGGGGTAGCTGACCCTGTTAGTTCTTTCTTGCAAGATTACAAAGATAATCTTTCTTCTGCTTCTTTTATATAATGTTTCCCCTGCGCTGCTTAATGGTTAACTATTTGGTACCAATGGGCTTAAATTGCAAATTGAGGCGGTTGAATTTGTGCCTGTAGAAACCATAAATTTTACACAATTGAGAGATACGATATATCGATCTTTTTTAGATAGTGGATGCAGTCCTTCTAGTAGGATTTGCTCTGATTCACTGGTCCCTTTTTTAGTTTTCGTAATTCTTTCTCTTTCCCTTTCGGTCTATCTTTTCTTTATGAATTGCAGAGAGTTTTCTTTGCAGACTAATTATCCATTTTTGAAAGCTTTGTTACAGTTCTGTAACAGATGATGCAGTTATGTTTTATGCTAATTTATTGGCCATTTCCACAAATTTTGTCTGCTTCTCATTAGGCTCAACTCCATATGTATGTCCTTAACCGAATCTTGATGCTTGATTATCTTGTTGATTAGTTTATCCCTTAGGCTCAACTCCATTTGTATGTGTCCTTAACTGAAACTTGAAACTTGATGATCTTGTTGGTTAGTTTAACCTTCAGTAGTTTGCAAAGCTCAAAGACTAGTCGATCTTTAGCTGGATAATACACATACATGCATACATAGGGTCTATGGCCTAGAAATTAATCTGCATCAAGACAAAGTAAAGTGTTAATTCATCTACTAGGTCTTCTTAATGAAGTTTTTTATGTCAAGTAACTGATTATGTTTTTAATTTTAAAATGCATGGGAATGCAACAATTTTGTCATTGGCCAATGCCCTGCATACTAAGGATTCTTTATCACTTTTATTTGCTACTGATAATAATCATTACCATTTATTTGTAAAGTGATATTTATGGTGTGTAATAGAAGGAAAATTCTTAAATTACTATTGCATCTGAAAGTCGGTTAGCTTAATTCTCTCATGAACAAATTTCTGAAGTGATACTTTGAAGGTTCTGATGAGTCAAGCTATGTGTGTGGTTGTGTATATTGAGGGTGACTTATTTTAAAGGTTCTGACAAGTCGAGCTATGTGTGTGGCTGTGTATATTGAGGGTGACATGCTATCTACCATAATGGCTTATTTGATCTTTTCCCGCCTTTCTGCCTGTTGTTTAGCCGAGATACTAGCACAAAAGGTTTTTGTGCTCCTTTTTCTGGACCATGAAGGTTCATGAGTTATTGCTGAAATTAAAATTTCCTAGGTACTTAACAAAAGCAATGAGTTTGTGAGTTATTAACTCAAGAGAATCACTTCCATTACTCTGCTGCATCCAAATTACCATCTCTATTCAGATTATCATTATGATTGTTTTATGCAGGATCTCTTAATAATGAAGCGAGAGAAATGTTCCTGTCTGCTTTAGTGTCAGAAGGTTGGTTCTTGGATTCTTTTATTTCCTTTTCTTTTGAAATTATGGTGATCTAAAATGGTGTTATAACTTCCATATATCCAGTTGGTAGTTTATTAAATGCCATTGTGATCAAATAGGTCGAGCAGAGTGGTTGGATAAAGGACATAGGAAATGCCTTATCCTTTGGCACCGGATTCAAGATTGGGCTGACATTATTTTACGTTTTGTAAGTTTAATGCAACTTTATTTTGATTAAATTTGCACATTAGCAGTATACTTATTTCTCATATTATTACATGTTCAGGTAAAAGACAATGGGTTGGAGGATAGTGTTATGACTGTTGAAGAAATACGTTCAGGGATTGAATCTCGAGGGACAGGTGAACTTATTGGATATATTAATATTCTCTCCAGCTTTAGATTTGATCTCTCTTTCTCTTGCATACACACAATCTGAACAGAATCAGGATATTACTGATTCTGCATCCATAATGTCTTATGCATATTGATTGAAGCACTCTTTCTCTCTTTGTACCTCAGAGCTTCATGGGATGGATCGCACAATTTTAATGCGAGCGTTGAAACTACTTGAGCACAAAGGGAAGCTTGCAATATTCAAAGGGACGTCAGCTGATGATGAAGGCGTGAAATTTTCTGTATAATGTACATCACTAGATAAATTTCAAAATGACTTAAATGAACTTGTGGGATCACATCTCACTGCCTTTGTTGGTTTGATATCGATAATTTTAATTGAAAATTTCCCTGTTTTATAGTGGCCAACTGGTCATGATTAGTCAAGCTTATCATTCTTTTCCTTTTTGGCTTCCCGTTACTAATGAAATAGTTTCATCTTCTTAGTTTCGTTGAAAGAGAATTTCGATTTACAAGATCTTGTATAAGCAATTGTGCTTCGAGTTTAGTTGGTTCAAACCATTCTTGAATTGGCATGTGGCATATCATTAAGTAGACTATGTAGATTCTCGTCTTGAAATCATCTGGTTCAACAACTTCAACTTGCCACTCACAAGGGGAAATCCTCATAAAATTTCCCTAATTTGTTATTCTTGATGATTAATCTAATCATAAGCACTGGTTTCAAATCAAGTACTATGGCACTCTGGTTAGCGTGCTTGAGATGAATGATTATCATCAGACTAAAATAAAATCAAGAATTCGAGAACTGAAAATTTTATAACTATTTTTGCAGGCTTATTTTAGATCTTTAGCCAAGGGATGACAGACTTGTGTTAGAGCTTCATTGCCTATGTTACCGACAAGTGAAATCTTTTGGGTTCATGCTAATTACTTTGCCTAGTGAAACAATTCCAAATTTGAAGAAAAACACAAAAACAAGAGAAAAGAAAATTAATCCTTTGATCAAACTTAAAACTGTACAGTATGCAAAGAAAAAAACTTCATTTCACAGATCTATATTTCCATTTCACATGCCAGCTATATTTATTCTCCATACATTGATCACTCGCAATCAACTTCAAATCATTCAATCTAGAGAGAGAATATAATATTTTAAAAACAGTGCATATAATTATTTTCCCTTCTATATTCCTTATCTAGATTAAATTATACTGAGTAAGAAAGAAATAACTGGATGCTGGCTGCATAAGTCAAGAAAGAAAATTGTACAATGGTGACAACAACTAGATGCTAATCCGAGGCTGACAAAATGCCTCTAACTGCAGGGTGAAAGTACATTCAATCAAACGTTGGAGCCAAACACTCATCAACCATATCCACCAGGTTTGGATTTTCTAGTGCTGCAGCTACGCGTTCTTTATCATTCAGTTGCTTATTGACTGCATTGAAAGAAACAAGAGCAAATGCAACTAAGATTCTTCATAGTGTAGCTCCATCTACTCATATGTGAAATAAATTAGCTACACACCAAAACAATGAAAACAAAGACTGTAGACAAGATAATATTACAGCAGGAGGACATGATCGGGGTACAAGGTTTTGGCAACAACAAGCTTCAATATATCAACACCGACAACAGCAAGTACATAATAAGGAGGGAGAGTATATTTACCTGCAGCTTCAGTTGCATGAGTTCCGGGTGCCACCCTTATATCGACCTATACACAATAACTTTGAAAAGTTAGCGGTGCGCATAACTTTCAAAGATGAAAAGATAGAATTGTGCATAGCCATCAAAGATGCTTGTAAGATGGAAATTAATAATGGTTATACATCAGAGATGATTATAAATCATATCACGAAAGAACTAAAAAATTGATCAATATGGTTGACATCATATAAACTACAACATGTCATCCTTAACAATGGTTGATGCACAAAGTGAACTACAATGGTGATGCATACAGTAAATAGTTTTGTTACACAAACCAACAACTATGAAATTATAGTTGTTAGTTAATGGTCCACATCCACCTAAGGGGGCCATGTTTGTGCCCAAACAATGCCCTTGATACAATAAAAAAACACCAGTCATGAAAAAAAAAATGGAAAAGAAAAAAAGAGAGAGAAGAGGTCCATTGACAACCATTTATTTTCACTTTAGCTTTAAAATTACTAGATAGTGGATTAATTAGTCTTTAATGAGATAACACAAGAAATCATGGACCCATAAGGTAAACTCAAGAAGATTCAAGTCAGTTGCAATCCAAAATTAAAACTCATGCTAGTTTTCTTTCATTAATTATCGTTTGCATGTATGTCAAATCACTCAAAATATTTTGTAAAACGTTTGGCTTCAACTCTTCAACTTTCACCATAAAAAATTGACCATGAAGTTTTCCCATAACATTAATAACCTACACTGAATAAGAAACTGTATAATCCCATCAATTTCAAAGGTGAGATCTAGCAAAGAAAATCAAGTTAAGATAATATCTACACTATATGAAGTGTTTGATATATATATTTTGCTTGGGGGGAGAAAAAATGGAGAAGGAAATATATTGGTTATACAAGAAATAAATGCGGATAATAGCTACTTCGACAGGCATATAATGAGAGCAGGCTGAGAGAGCAAACTAGAATTCAAAACCTGCCCAAGAATGAGATTATCCTTATTTTGGACGTAAACTAGATTAGGAACTTAGCCAATCCCTACTACAAAGCAAGAAATCTATCTGACTCGCTCCCAAATTAAAAACAGAATCAGCTACTCTTCTACAATAAGATAATGAAAAGTGTGAATTGTGCACTGATATTATGAAAGCAGATTGTTTAAGTTTAAATTATAAAACTTGGGAGGTATCACAAGTACTTCTATTTCAAAGTTATGAACAAGAAGGCCAACCTCAGAGAGGATCAGCTGACTGGCACTAAATTTTGATAGAAAATAAAGAATTATTTTAATCAGTTAAATATCTTACTAGAATTACTACTTTTGCATGATTCATACAAATGTGATTTTAAAGGTAAGCACAGGAGTCAATATCCAATAAGATCAGACACAAATAAATTTTCTATTATGTATTGACAATGTGTTGTCAAACCATTCTTACCTTAAATCGAGAAGGCAAGCTTCTCATAAGTTTCACCCGCAAGCACAGACCTATAACTGTTGCCATACTGCAGTGCTCAACTGTTGGAGTAAATGTGACCCTGAATTACAAAAAATGCAATTAATCCAATTCAGTGAGCTTAGTTCACAATCTCACTAAATCATGCAGCAAGGAACAAGATAACATAAGATTTTGTTTCACCTGACATAGCTACGCTCATCATCCACTTCAATTGCATCTTCTGTTATAACTTTGAGTTCTTCCAAAGAGTACGGATGCTCGGGATCTTTAATATCTCTAACATGATGTAAAAATGTTAAGGAACAAAACTTAATTACATCATATAACTCAGTACCAAAACTATTCTATTCCTTTGTAAATGATATAACTTCGTGCACACGATGAACCCCACTATGATGAGAATTTAACCACCAAAATGTTAGATGATGAATTAAAAACATCACCACCCATATCAAGCAAAATATCAAATAAAAAGAAACAACAACAACAACAATCATAATAATAATAATTCATGGGATAAGAACATGAAGGATATCAAATACTTCTTGTTGGTCAATTTGTTCAGCTGCATACTCGTCATTAACACAAGACGAAGCACTTCGAACCCGCCGTTCTTTCTTTTCATACACGACAGGATTTGCATTTATCAATCCAGAAACCATTTTTACTGCTGAAATTAAAAATTAAAAATTTGAAAATCAAAGCCCATCAAATGATATTGCACAAAATAAAATTACAAAATATATTTGAAAATAACTGATTAATATCCAATGAAATTTTTCACCCAATAAAACGAATAAGAAAAAGAAGCTAAGAGGCTTTACCTTTTTAAAGACGCTTTTGTTCCGTTGAAGAGTGGGAACTTGGGCGATGGCGTATTGGCGCGGCAGCTGTAAGAAGAGAGAGAGGTTTTAACGGGTTTAAAAGTTGGAGCCTCTGAACCGGCATAAATTTTTCAACCAACTTCATAATTTCATTTGAATCCTCCAAATTTAGTTTTAACTGAAATAGAGCTCTATATTACAAAAGTAAAATTTTTTTTTTTCAACCAGCATTAATTTTTTTTTTCCAATTGAATTTTTAGTACGCAACATCAATTCGGTTTAAATGATAGAAGCCTAGAGCTTAGCTAATAACTATTCCATTTATTTACAAAAATAAAATTAATCACAATTAAATGACTTTAAATATTTAGCTCATCATTTTATTTTAATTAACTAATTTTAAGGCCTAAAACTTCTTTTCATATAACTTTTTAAATAAAGTTTATTTAATTAGAATTTTTGTAAGTAGAGCTTTTATAATTAGAACTTTTATTAAAAATTTTAGCTGTTTGGTTGATAATATTTTGTTAAAATTTATAAGATTATTTTAATAAATAAATTTGTAAATTTATTAAATGAATGAAATTAGATTATCAAATAAGTAAATAATATTTTAGATATTTTAATATTTTAAAAATATTTGTCAATCTCTATTCTTATTAAAGGCAAAATTTTGAATTTTATTATTAAATGTAAAATAAATTATTTAATCTTTCAAATCTCTACTAAAAAATAAATAACAATAAAAAATTTGAAAAGAATTTATAAAATTAAATAAATACTTATGACCATTAAATAAGTCATATCAAACATGCAATAATTCCATTAATTAACGGGCTAGTATTTTTAAAATTTATATTTTGAATTTATAGTCTCCTAAAATATGATTGTGAGTTTGGCTAATAATTTATTTTTTTACAAAATTTACAAATCTTAAATATCTTGTAGATATATAATTTTATCTTAATTAAAATTCAGAGAATTTATAGATCAAATACAAGGCATGATTCTCGTTCTAAATTTGGAAAATTTTCATGTACAATAATGAATATTTTTTCTACTTAAACTTATTTTAATTAAAATTAAAAAAATGATTAGACTGAAATTAAGTTCCCTCACTTACCTTAGTCAATTGCAAACAGCTTATGCGAGTCCACTATAATTGTTTTAAAGGCAATTCAATGTTAAAAAAAAATAAAAATAATTATTATAAAAAAGTGAAAATTCTTAATTATTAGTTACAATTTAAAATTTTCCAAAATGCTTAACCGACTTTTTAAATAATGCAAAGCCAAAATGTGAAAAATAAAAATAGAATTTTATCATTCCGAGTCCATGAGATAATTGTTAATTTCAACTTGGTACTTTGGCGTAGAGGATACATCATGCACGCCCCATCTGGCCGTTCTCCCATCTCCGCGGCTGGCTTGGCTTCGTGTTTTGTTTCTATTTATATTTTATATTTTTATATACAAAAATAGTTATATAATAGATTAGATTTTGTAGATTGATAGATGATATTACATATTAGAATCTAATTAGATCGATCAATTCATAGCAGTAACGCACTGAATTCATCACCGCCATGGCTTATGAGGATGATCCGTAAGTTCTCTCCATCTAAATTTTTATGGTTTTATTTGGGTAAAATTCAATATTTCAATCTACGATTGTTCGACTTCAATTTCCAAAAAAAAAAGAAAAAAATTAGGGTTTCTGTTTCTGAATTCTGAGATATATGCTGCGATGGTGATTATTAATGTTAATTAATGTGTATGTAGGTATCGCGACGAGGATGGAGAGCCGCTGATGGACTACGATAACATAAGATCGGACCCGGAGCAGTCACCGGAGCCTCTTCAGCATCAAAACGACAACATCCTCGACGATTTTGATGACGAGGACGACGGCGAAGGCGGAGTCGCTCCGGCTAGAGAGCGGTCACAAACTCCGGTTTACAATAATAATGAAAAATCATCGAAACCCAGAAAGAGGTTGGTGAAAAAGGGTGCCAAGGAGGGGGGTGGCACGCCTAGTTTGATAGACGAGAGAGAGGATGAGTACGATGATGAGGAGGATAATATAATTGGGGATGATTTTGCGAGGGAGATGGAGGAGAGGAAGAGGAAGAAATGGGGGAAAGAAGCTGATAAAGATAACAGTACTAAGAAGAGGCTTAAGAGTAGTGGTGGTAGTGGTGATAAGAAGTTTTCTTCTAGTGGGGGGAAATCGAGTGGCTTGAAATCCTCTAGGGCTGGAAGTATCAAAGATAATAATGATAAGATGCTTAATGAGATGTGGAATGCTGTTGCTCCCACTGGCGATTCCGAGGTTATTTTTTTTTTTTTGCGAATATTGGTTTTTGTTTGCTTATTGGCTTAGTTTGGTTTATATGTGTCGCTTATTAGATTTGTATTCTTATTTGAATAGGATGATCAAGAGGGTGTTAGGACTGTGGATGATGATGACTTTATAGATGATAGTGGTGTGGATCCTGGCGACAGGTATGGAAGCGATACTGAGCCTGGCTTTGCTCATGATGCTCCTCAGGTAAATACCCCATCGATGATCCTCGTGTCATCTCTAGATTCTGTGTGTGTGCTTCTTACTATGTTGTCTATGAGATTAGGATATATTCATTGAATGCACGATATGTGGTTTGCACGGTTTGGGGCTTTGTTTTATGGTCAATGATCTTATTTTTCTAGGCAGAGGAGGGTGATGAGGATGAGGAAATTACGGAGCTCTTCAAGATGGGTAAGAAAAGGAAAAAAAACGACAAAAGTCCTGCAGAAATTGCGTTGCTGGTTGAGAATGTAATGGCTGAGCTTGAGGTTACTGCTGAAGAAGATGCTGAGCTTAATAGGCAGGGTAAACCTGCAATTAATAAACTCAAGAAGCTGTCTCTTCTTACAGAGGTTCTCTCAAAGTAAGTTTCTTGCCTGTCGTTTGTGTATCTTCTGAACTTTTCCTCCTTACCTAGCAGTCATTGTTCTTATCTTCTTTTTGCTTGATACAGGAAGCAGCTTCAGCAAGAATTTTTAGACCATGGAGTGCTAACTTTATTAAAGAACTGGCTTGAACCCCTTCCAGATGGGAGCTTACCAAATATAAACATTCGTGCAGCTATTTTAAAAATTTTGACTGAGGTAGAAACTGGGTTTATCCACATTGAACTTGGTAATAATGTTCATTCCCTCTGAACAAGCCTTGTGTTATGTAAAGCTGAATATTGCTTCCCTTATGCAGTTTCCAATCGATCTAGAGCAGTATGATAGGAGGGAACAATTGAAGAAGAGTGGTCTTGGAAAGGTTACTATCTATCCCTTCTTAGCAATCATCATGCCTTGAAGCTTTTTTCTTGACACTGTAGGCAGCAATTTTGACTGATTTTTTTTTTTGGCAGGTTATTATGTTTTTATCGAAATCCGATGAGGAAACCACATCCAATAGAAAACTTGCCAAGGACCTGGTCGATAAATGGGTAATGTGATTCCTGCTATGTTTCTTGGTCACTATTTATTAAATTTTACATTCTGCCCTTCTTTTACATTTTTGTTGGAAATAGCATGCTTTTTGTTTGACTGATAATGATGTGTGAGTGGCATGATGGGTTTGATGTATTGTGTACATTGGGGATTTTTAACACTCAATGTTGAAACTCCTTGCTGGTGAAGATGTATTTTTTTTTTCTCTTTCTTGATCTATTTGTTCCAACTCTAAATGCGTCATTTCCTTTGGGATTTCCTAGTCCTCAAGATTTTGATCTGTACTGCAAAGGCTCTTCCTCAACTCCCATCTGTCCTTTTTTTACCCCTTTTCCTTTTTCTTTCTTTTTTTTTTTTCCTCCTGCTGCTCCATGTGAGTTCTTTCAGTTGTGTTTTCAGAGCTCATTATCAATTCTTGGAAAGATGTGTATGAAACTTTTCTTTATCGCTGATATTGATATTTTCTGGTATGTTGAATGTAATTAATGCAGAGTCGACCTATTTTTAACAAGAGCACAAGGTTTGAGGACATGAAAACTGTTGAGGATGACAGGGTTCCCTTTCGAAGGCCATCAGTCAAAAAGTACTGTTTGTGACTGCTATCTCATTGCTACCATGTTCAACATGGACTTGCATTTTAGTTTTACCTTATCTTTTGTCTCATAAT
Source organism: Murraya koenigii (assembly GCA_025617385.1). NCBI lineage: Eukaryota > Viridiplantae > Streptophyta > Magnoliopsida > Sapindales > Rutaceae > Murraya > Murraya koenigii. Next base: position 21,669,300 of record CM046812.1, read on the forward strand.
CATCGTCTTTTATTCTGTTCAATAGGCCTGCGAGTAAGGCTGCAGCAATGGAATCTAGAGATGGCGATTTTGATGATCTCGTTATTTCTCGGTATGATCTGACAATAGATTTAATATTTCTGGGAATATTTTACTGCAACTTGATGTTGTTTTTACATGTAATTTTTTACATGCAGGGAGCGCAAGTCTGGTCAGTCTTCTTCGGGGCAACATGCTTCAAGGTCAGATTCATCCTCTAGGCAGCACGCATCAAGGCCAGAAGCAACACCATTGGATTTTGTTGTGCGTCCCCAGTCTAAAATTGATCCGGAAGAAGTTAGAGCCCGTGCTAAACAAGTTATGCAAGACCAGCGCCGGATGAAGGTTAGTTGATTTGTTAATTTGAATTTAGTTGTTCTGTCCTGTGCATGAATATCTGGTACAAAAAAAAGAAAAATGGTTGAAAGGCTGGATAAAATTTATCTTACTAACTTTTAGAACTATTTCCCTAAAGATAGTGAAAAACTTTTGCTCTTATTTTGTTGACTTAATTGGGATTCTATATACGTTTCGTCTCTGCTTTTTCTGATGCTTCAGTCTGTTATCAACTTTGCCTTTTCTTCCACTGAAAATGAATCTAAAAACATGGGTTTAGCTTCTCAACAAACAATTGATTTACATTTAGAGATTTGAGTAATGCATATCAACTGATGTCATAGTTTCAGCCTTATTGGAGAGATGGCATTTGCTTTGTTTTTCAACGTGTGTATAACAACGCATCAGACGTGTTTTCTTGATCTTTTCTTTAAGCATTTATATAATTTCTAATCCAAAAGTTAATTGATAATTGCAGATGAACAAGAAGTTGCAGCAGTTGAAGGCACCTAGAAAGAAACAGCTGCAAGCTACGAAACTCAGTGTGGAGGGTCGTGGTATGCTTAAATACTTGTGAGGTACTTCAATTGCTCCGAAAGAAGGGGGCATTTTATAAGCTCAATGGCACTCATCAAGAGGGGACATTGGGATTAAATAACACATGGACCACCATCAAAAAATAATTTATTGCTTATACTGCTACGCCAAAGAGCTTATAGAAAAGCTGTCCTTGTGTGTCTCAAGTCTTGATAAGAAAGAAAGCTCTGTTGAATGAGGTGATATGGCTTACATCAAGTTCAGCCTATAGGTTCCTCAGTGAGTTGTCCACTACCTAGAAAGTGGTCAGTGTGGTCGGTGTAAGTTGTACCCTTGACCTAGATCAAGGGTTTTCATGTTAAATTTTAATGTTCAGCTTCAATGTTGATTCTATATGTTTGTTGAATGATCATTATTTTATCATTTTTGTGAGTGATTATACATCTATTCATTGCGTCTTAAATGGTTCCCAACCTCTCCCACCTCCCTCATCCAATTTTGTGAATTAGAATAGCCATTGTTAGTTATTGTTGGTTGTAGAGTCCACCAATTCTGTAAATCGGTAAACAGAGAAGATTCAATGAGATGTTAGCTTAGCTAGGTATTTGATTATACGGAGCCTCAATTTGTACCACTAATTTTTTTTTTTGTTTTTAATGTTGTTAATATATTAATTAAAATTTGGATATGCATATATTGAATAAGAGGAGTGTGTAAGGTTGCTTGGTGAGTTCATAGGTCAGCTAAACTAGTTATTTTCTTCCTTCATAGTCAAGCCTAATTTGCTTACTTTCCTCATCCATTATGGTTACTAATCACAACTTCAATTATCTAACACGTGGTAAAAATTGGATGACATCATGGAATCTTTAACTGGTTTTTCGGGTTATTTTCAGAATAATTTATCCAAATAAAACGTTTCACTGCACTAGAAATTTGGAACTTTATTCAAATGTTATCCACAAACTTGGAAAGTAAGAATGCTCACAAATCACAATTAAAACGTCTATCCCAACAAATAAAATTTCAGAAAAATAAAAAATTCTTTGTTTAATAAACACTAACAGTGATAGATTGGAAGTTAAGTTGATTTAATTTTATATGTGAATAATGAAAAATTGATTATATCTTTATTAGTTTTATCACTGTATATTATTAATTTTTATTTTATAATTATAATTTTATTTTTTAATAATAATTATAATTTAAAATATATAACACCTCAATACTAAATAAGATTTGAATCGTTTTAAATTTAAGTACAATGTACTTCTTCAAATAATTGGCAAAGTGTTACTATTAAAAAATGATTAATATAAACAAAAAATTTTTAATTGGTGATAAACAGTTCAGTGATTATCAATGTGAGCTATATATATATATATATATATATATATATCAGGTCTTGAAGCCGATGAAGAGTATGAATACTTTCAAATCTATATGGAGAATTTAGAAATATTCTCCGATTCTTCTCTTCACCAATTACAGAAGCTGTGTTTTATCTTGTTTAATTGAAATTAAAAATTTGCTCTTGTTCAATTAATTATTTCACTAATTCACTTCAAAAGCTTTTAAAAATATCTCATATTTTTTGTCCTGTTTAATTGAATTTATAAATTTTGGCTTTGTTGAATTAATTATTTCATTAATTTATGTTCAAACTTCTTTTAAAAATACTCATCTGTTTATAAATTTTAGCCTAAAAATAGAATTTAAATTAAGTAAAAATGACCAATCAAATGGAATCCATTAAACAAATGCGCAATCGAATGAAATCCAATAAAATCATTTATTAAAAATGCAAGACAAAATAAATATCTAAAATCATAGTTTAGCATTTCACCATTTAAACATTTTGCTGCCTTTCTCTTAAAGACAAGCATCATTGTTCTTTGCATTTAATATTGGTCAAATATTTTGCCCCCCTGGATTCGATTTTTTCACTTCGCCGCCACTACCGTTGATTTGTTGCTTCAGTCGCTCCTATTTGTTTATAAGGTTTAGTCAGGCTTTACACTTCCGACACAGCCTGTACAAGTTTATGTAACAAAAAAAATATTGAAATATTGAAATTGGAGGAAAAACAAAAAATAAAATAAATTTACATGTTGTGACCATAATATAGCAGTGCCAAGTTAAGAGTTTTACAAAAACTTTGTTTTATAGATTTTGTGGGTTGCCATGTCAATAAAAACTATTCACCACTATGTCCATGCTTCTAAATGAAATATTAGTGTAAACAATAACTGTATTTTTTCTTTTAATTTATAAATAATTTTTATAACTAGTTTGTTAATTAGTACAATACTTTAAAATATTTTGTGTCTTTTTATTTATATAAATATTTTACACTATTGATCGAAATTCAAAGATATACATTTGTTACATTATTGATATTGTAAAAAAAATGGGAGATTAATGATCATTTAGTCTATATATTTTGGCTTAAGTGTTCGTTTAGTCTTTATATTTTAAAAAATAAATCAAGACACCTCTCTTGTTAAATATATTACAGTTTTATCCTTACTTTTTCTTTCCTTTTATAATAAAGTACTGGCAACAATATTCTTATCTTTTGGAGGATATTAATGAAAAGAAAAAAAATGTTAATTTATCAAATTAGTCATAAAAGTAATATAAAAAATTTCATAAATTTTTATGCAATTATTTTACTTTTAGGATTGATTTAATAAAACTAGTTTTATATAAAATAACTATTAGTAAAATTGTTGTAAAGATATTAAATATTGCTATAAGTTAACTGATTTTAATTTATTTATAATTAAATTATTAGCAAGATTGTTGCACGGACATTAAAAAAATTACTTCTTTCATATTAATATTTATTGGTTAATTTGCTAATTAACATTTTACAGATATATTAATTAATATCAAGAATATTATTACAAAGATATTATTGTAAAATAAAAAATTAAGGGTAAAAATATAATTTATTTAACTATAAGGATGTTTTAAAATTAAATAAATATTTAAGTCAAAAAGACAAAATTAATATTTACCCTAAAAAATAACAAAAAAATAATAATAATGGCGTCATAAAGAGACTCTTAATAAAAAAATTACCAACAAAATAAGCTGAGGATCTCTTGGGCTAATGTGGGCTTTCTTAAGGGTTAGGCCCTTTATTGTTCTAATTGCATGGGGTATTAAATACTTTTAAAATTGGGCTAAAGATATTAAGCGAAAAGTAGGAGAGCTGGAGAAATTATAAATTGTAGGTAATTTCTAATTGAGCTCTCTTATTATATTTCACCAATTTTATTTTTTAGTTAATTTTATTAAAAATTTTATATTAATTTTATCTTTTAAAATGCCTCATTTAATCTTACTTTTTGGAGTTTGTTCTGTATTTACTTTTTGGAGTTCTTTATATTATTCACTAGTGCTTCCATATTGGATGTTATTGCTCAAGATCATGTTCTTGATGTTTGGATTATTTTCCTTTACGGGTATTCATAAATTTTTGTACATTGATTTGATAAGATATGCTATATTTGGTACAAATGATATTTCATTGTTTGAGATATATGTTCAATCTAATAGACATTGCCTTCCAACAGCCAGCTGGACCAGGAGTGAGCTTTGATAGAACTTGAATTTGATTTATTAATATTGTTTGGGTAATACCGAGCAGGCCCCCTCGAGGCTAATCCAACTCGAGTAGAAGACCTCGAAATCAGCCCAGCTTAAGGAGAAGACTTGATCGCTGGCACGAAGATGGCCTTACTAAGCGTCAAAACTGGTCAAGGTTGAGGACCCCAAAACTGGTCGAGCCCCGAGCTATTTCTCTTGCTCGAGGTCTTCAAAGCCCCGTCAAAGCTAGTCAAGGTCGAGTGCCTCAAGGCTAGTCGAAATCCGAGCTCCTTCTCCTGCTCGAGGTTTTCAAACCCCCGTGCATGACCTAGTAACACCAGCGACGACGCGAGAGAATACAAGATTCAAGTACAGCCGGTTCGAAACAGTTTGACCCTTCTTTCCAGCGACTCAACGCGACGATCGATGTCTGACCGATACCTCATGCTGTATGGTGTCGTGACTGCTACCGATGGCCGGCACACGCCCCCACAGTGTCATCATTTCGTGCGCACATGCCCGAACTATGATTAGGCTATAGGAACCCATGCCCACCTAGCATCCCGCATTCTCAGGATATGCCACAATAATCCCGACTGTCAGAGGGACTTAGACACCATTAACGCGGGAACGGATTTCCCCGGAGAAAAAGGGCGGGAAAAATAAAGAATAAAAGGAAACCGACTTGTAAGTTGCAAGGGTTGCAGAATTTTCAGATTTTTCTTCTTTCTCACAGTTTGGTCATTTTTCAATTACGGCCACTTTGATAAGAAAATCATTTTTATTTCTCCGGTCTCTCTAAGAAAGAGAGATACAAAAAGAATAACCCGATCACTGACTTAGGCGTCGAAGAGTTTTCGTCGGAAAAACACCCAGCGACCCCTGACCTTGTTTTTTGTGAGTAGAGGCCCGAGGAGATCGTTGTTCCGATGAATAAAGGAGAATTGAGGTTGGCAAGCATTCCTGCTCGAGCATCCTGTGAGCAGAAGTTTTGACACTACTCGAGAGGACGCAGAAAACCGCATCAACAAATGCTCGAATGCTTATATCATATGATCTTGTTTGCTCTAGGCTATTGAATGTGTCGACCAATGAATATGTACCTTCAGAAAGAAACATTCTCTATGCAGAAAGGGTTACTCAAGGGAATCGTTTGGCTTTCAGTGAGTTGTCCCTTGATGATCGTAGCCCAATGTCTGAATCCTACACCGGCAATCTGGAAGTTTCACTTCAGTCTCTGACGAAGTAAGTTTTTGTATCAATCCATGATAAATATGTACAAACCTTCTGCTAATAAATGTAAGACAAAAATGAAAACATTTGTTTCCACTGTTCGGGATATCAACTCTATATGTGGATCCTCAAGGAGGCACAAGCTGACCTTCTGTATTGAATTAATGCTCATGGTGTTAAGGAAGCTCATTGTACAGAGAAGAAGAAGGAGAAGATCATGTTAGATTTATTTTTGTGGACTAGTATAAATCATTTTAATTATTTTATGCTTTACTGAATTAATACGTGACTAACGTCAAATATTCAGGAGCAATCTTAATAGACTCATGTATTAAGTGATTAAATATTGTGTTAATGAGTCTGATTTTGTCATACCCTATATGATAGTATATTATGGACAAATATAACATTTAATTGTATTATTATAGCTCATAATAGGATGGACAATTTTATACTAACACATGAAGGGTCCTCGCCTATTACGACCACATGATATATAAGTGGACTTCGCATCTACATTCAGGAGTTAATCTGTTGAAAAACTCGGGGAATGAGTGCAAGTGCACCTCTCTCTCTTTTTTCTCTCTCTACTTTACTATTCATATACACATTACATTTAAGCAATTTCGATCTGAGGTGAAGGCAGCAGCTTTGCAGCACTTGGATTAATTTCTTGGCAATCCATACAAGCTCCATAACGTGTTTTAAGCTTGGATTCATGGCTAATCAAGGTAAATCTCAAATTTTTCCTAAAATATATGTTTAATTGGAAATGCAAGATTAAGGGCATTCAATTCATATTTATTATAACAATTGGTATCAAAGCCCATGGTTATACATTTCCTATTGAACCACGGACATTTTTTGTGATGAATCAAGCTTTGACTCACCCATGGCATTTTTCTTTATGTTTTGATTTTTTATTCCGAGCATATTTAAACAAAAGGTCATTGAATAATACATGGGTAATGTTTAAGGAGTAGAAATATAATATTTTCATATTTTTTGATGGCCAAAATCAGGTTGTTCAAGAAAATGTTACTGTAGCTATTGTCATCGCGAAGAAGATGATGAAGTATAGTGAAATTATTATTGGGTCCCTATAGTTTATAAATTTATATTATGGCCCAAAAATTTTTCAAAAGTTTTGCTTTGGTCCCTGACCTAAGTCGACATGGGATAATATCATTTGGTTCCCTGATATTTTGGATAATAATTTTTTAGCCCAAATAATTATCATTAGAATCCCTAATATGTTAGATAATTAGTTTTTAGCCCAAATAATTATCATTTGGATCCTTGATCTATTATGCAATCATGTTATGGCTCAACTGTTCTCTAAATATTATTTTAATCCGTTATATTTTGGGTAATTATAATAGAGACTAGAAAGTAATTTAATTTTATTTACAGGTAGGGCCAAATGTTTTGTTATTATAAAACTTGGCTCTAAGTCAGAAAATTATTCATTTAAGTCCAAAAATTTCATAATTTTTGGCAATTTTTTCAGAATTTCAATTATAAAATAATCCATCATTGTTGTATATTATGGGCATGACATTCATACATTTTACTGAGGTATATACATATTTTAATTTAATTAAATATTTTGGTAAAAGCTTTAATTATATTTTATAAAGCTTATTTGGTCTCAATTTTAGTTAATGTATGAAATAATATATATGGCAAAACTTCAATTTAAAGTGATTGAGTATCTACCTATCGTAGAACCAATCATGATAAATTATTCGGTGTTTTGTAATTAATTGTCCATTTATAATATTCGGTTGTTTTCAAAATATTTTATTTTAAAACTATCATTAGAATGACTTATGCCGTCTAAGTGGGAGATTATTAGATTTATTTCTCACATATTGTGGAATAACATAAATCATTTTAATTGTTTTATACTTTACCGAATTAATACGTGTCTAATGTTAAATATTAAAGTGAGAGATTGTTAGATTTATTTCTCACATATTGTGGACTAGCATAAATCATTTTAATTGTTTTATGTTTTACCGAATTAATACATGACTAATATCAAATATTAAGGAACAATCTTAACAGACGCATGTATTAAGTGATCCAATATTGTGTTAATGAGTCTGATTTTGTCATACCCTATATAGTAGTATATTATAGACAAGTATAACATTTAATTATATTATTATAACTTATAATGGGATGGGTAATTTTGTACTAACACATGAGGAGTCCCTACACTGAGCCACAGTATATAAGTGACTTCAACCCATTGTGAGTTAACTGTTGAAAAATCTGGGGAATGAGTACAGTGCACCTCTCTCTCTCTCTTTTCTCTCCTGACTTTACTATTTATATACATAGTACATTTAAGCAATTTCGATATGAGGTGAAGGCAGCAGTTTTGCAGCACTTGGATCAATTTCTTGGCAATCCATACAAGTTCCATAACGTGTTTTAAACTTGGATTTATGGCTAATCAAGGTACATCTCAAATTTTTTTAAAATATGTGTTTAAATAAAATACAAAATTAAAGGCATTCAGTTCATATTTATTACAATAATTCAAGCTAAGGATGACCAGCAAGCTTGTGATCGACGTCAGATAGCTGTAAATAAAGTAACAGCTCAGCATAGGTTGTTCAAAGTCTGTTATAATTTGTTATGAACATTGTACCGAAGATCAATGTGTGTTAATGAGTCTTAGTTAGTTACAATATGAAGCTTGAGCGGTGTGTATAAATATCATGTACTTGTAACATTTTCATTAAGCAATAAAAGAAAGAATTCTGAAATATTCTCTGAGAAAATTTTCTGAGATATTTTCTCGGCTACCAAACAACTTCAACTTCATTTTCTTTCACATGGCTTCTCTCTTTACATGTGGCCTGGTAACCTTAGTTCTATTAGATCTGAATTGGGTGCATTTAAGTAGTTGTGAATGGTTCAATGATTTCAGTCCAGTCTGGACGTACCACAACAACCAGTCACCGGCCTGTAACCTACAACTCTGTCGCCATGAAGTACAAAGACTTACATGCTTCCCTGAAAGCTCTTTGTGTGGCAACCTCGAGGGCAAGGGATCGGGTGACAGTTGATGAGGCATTCAAGTACATAACAGAGGTCCTCAGGTGGTCTGAGGAGAAAGAGAATAACTACTCTGTTGGAGCAGAGTATTCATTTTTACAGCACAGACATGAGCTCATTTAATTATTCTATTTCCTAAGGCTCTATCTCTATGTACTATGTGAATTTTATTTTATTTAATCTTTGAGATGGGATATTTGAACCCATCAAATAATTTTTTATACCTACTTTTTAGTATAAATTTTTATTATAAAAGTATCCGTAGCTAAAATCACTATTGTAGCCAAACATCATAACTTTTTAGCATGTTTCTCTATCTAAAATTATGTTTTCTTCCCTAATTTTGCTCTCTCTGCAATCATTTTCCAGTTTTTCATATTGATTCTTATACTTTTTAAGTTTCTATTAGGGTCATCTATTTAAAATTTTCTCCCTTTCCCCATACTTTTATTACCTGTATACGGTCCCTAAGAAAATTTTCCGTCAAATATTTTTATTTAGAAATTTTTATTTAGGGGTGGGTATTGATTCGATTTAGTTCGGTTTCAGAATTGAACCAAAATTTTCAGTTCAGTACAGTTTGGGAATTTTAAAAAAATCAATTTGAGAATTTCCATTTAGTTCAATTTCAAAATTAACCCATTCGTTTTTTTTTTACTTATTAAATACATAACCGAAACCAAAAAAATGAAATCGAATTGAATTTTTTAGGTATGTTCTGGTTTAGTCCATCCCTTAAAGCCACATGGCATATCTTTAATTTTTTTTTTTTTTGGTTTTGGTTTGTTTCCAAATTTGAAATTTTAAATAAAAATTCTAAACAAAGTATTCGGTTTTATACTAAACCGAAATATTTGGTTTTTTATAAGAAAAAATACTGAGCGAAACCATCAAAAAACTAAATCAGACCGATAATTTTTTTAGTACAGTTTAGTTTTGCCCACCCTAGTTTTCTTTGACAAAGGTAGATTATATATTTACTTTTAGTCTTGTATTGTATTGGTAATAGAAAGCATGCCAGGTCAAAAATAATTTCTATTTAAGGTTTTTTTTAGATAAGCAAAATTTTTATTTTTATTTGAAGTTGTTGTTCAATATAATTGATATTTATTTAGTTTAATTGTTTTTGAAGTATTTTTCTCTATCTATATTATGTTTAATTACTAATTTAAGAGTTCAGTTTAATGGGGGGGAGGGAGGATTAAGCTTTTGCAATTTGATTATAAAATCAAGACAAACAAGAATTTAATAAATGTCTAAAAAAACTAGAGATATAAAAGGTATATTAGGCATATAAGTTGGTTTACAGAATGAAAGATAAACTTTTAAGTTACGATTGATGAAAGGTTTATTGAATATAAAGGTATGTTGAAATAGCCCATCCTCCTTTTTTTATTGATTTAATAAATTCTCTGTTTACCCTCGTCTTTATCAATGCTTAAATGGTTTGTTTTGATTTTTGGCCCTTGACATTGAAGTGGTATTAGTGAAATAATTGTTTGTCAAAATGTCAGTGCGATTGATTGCTTTGTTTCTTCGCATATTACTATCGCTATAAGAAGATTGAATTGTTGCAATTACCAACAGAAATCCCATGTTCAGTAAGGACTAAAGTGTATTTACAAATGCAAGGCTAATTTATCTTAGAATAATCCTAGTGTCGATGCGGCACTATTATTGAATGCCCAATGCCATAAGAATAAAATAATCTGCAGACACCTAATTCCTAGGGAACCATATCTTGCCATGTGTTTCTCTCAATTGCTTGAGGAAAGACCATTCTAGAGAAGATGACATCTGGAATTAACAAGAATTAGATTTAACGTGGTCCCAGATCTATGACCTAAGAAAACGATGATCGGGATTGGGATCGGGAGCATTAACTTAGGAAAGATCATTTGGGATAAGATGAAATCCGGACGGAATAAAGCCCCTTCAATTACTAAGGGGAATAAGAATAGAAAGAGGAACTGGGTCCATCGTGATCTCGGATTTATTACTTAAGGAGACCGTGACTAGGAGCACGAGGGAAATGAAAATAACATACGGGTAATAATGTACAAAACCCCCCACATAAATCCACATACACGTGTATTGATCTGAAATGATGACACGTATAGTTGGAATTAAGGTTTGTTCTAAACCTCAATTCCATGTCACTTATTTTTCATAAATAGAAGTCCATCTATAAGAGAATGAGGTGTTTAGCCTTAAAGAATACTGTTCAACTTTAGAAGAAAAGATTTCTCGTTCTTCTTCTTTTGTCAATCTTAAACAAACAATAACTTTGACGTTAGAGTGCTTTCTTCTATTTACTTATCCTGATTGACTTTATTCTTAAATGAAAGAGACTAAACAGAAGGCTTTTTAGCAAGATCATATTCCTATACAACAATTCTTGAGAGTTCATGAGTGCTTAAGCACAACGAGTACGAAAGGGGGGAGTGCTCAAATGAACACCCAAACAAAATAGTATACAATCAGGAAAAAAAATTTCCTAGGGCTAGTGTCAATGATGTTAAAGAGTTAGCATGTTATTCTTGATTAGTTTTATTTGTGAAACAAAAAGGTGGTGGCGGAAAAGAAACTTTCGTGTATTTGTCTGTGCCTGATTGGTCGATTTGTTGCCACACTGTGTAAATTATTTCGTTTTATGTTCTTGGAAAAAGATTTTATGTTCATTTACCATCTATATTTACCAAATGAGACAAGTTGTCCTTTAGAATGTACCATTTATTGGTTAGATTTATAATTTTTTATAGTTTTTTTAGTGCTGGTAGTGGCAGTACTGCCTTGGCTCGGTATTTCTTGGATGCGGAACTTGGATGCCAATGGCTTCCCTTAGGACTCGTGCTCTTTACTTTCTCGCTAGGAAGCTACTTCCACCAAAGAAGAATGACATGTACATAAATTTGCTTTGTTTTTATCTAAAATATATGTAACCGATGGCTCCTGGATTCATTTTTGCTCGGTCTTGGATGTTTTCCGAACCATGTATTCTTGATTGCCTCTTGGCTTGATTTTGATAGGGTGATACATTTCGTTCCACACTTCCACTTTTTGAACTTGATTTTTGAATGGTAATGCTAGATTCAGGAGACACATAATTAGGTTTGCATTGACTTCTATTTGGCAAATTGATGCTTGTTTTTTGTAAATAAGGAAAACAATCTATGTATTTTATCAAAGATTGTTAATGCTAAAATATATTAGCAAGGACTTCTTATAATTTGCATTTGTCAAATTTTGCAGGGTGACTGCTATGAATGGACAAAATTTGTGTATATGCATGCTTATGAAGATTTTCATAAGAGGCTGATAATATAATAATGGATTCTAGTAAAACTTTAGATCTTTTGACCCTAATATAAATTTTTATCAAATGTTACGAGCTTAGAAGATGGTTATGTGTTTAGATGTTGCTATATTATCTTTATGTGACTCTTCCCTGTGGAGAAAGGGAAAGAGATGCTATCGAGCATCTACACTTTTTAGCCAATCTTATAGAGATCATGGAAAAGGGGTAATAATTATGTGCAACACTTTATTTTGGCCCTATTGGGATATTACGTGCAAACCGGAACATTTAAATGATGTTTGGGAAATTTACACAAATAACCTTTCTCGTTTTCTATTTTTCACTAATAACCTTTCTATATTTTTCCTATCATAAATAGCCAATCAAAACTTACATTTCCTTAATTACCCTCTATATTTAAATTTTATTACATAACTATAAATTTAAAACTTCAAACTTCGTTTCTGAAACAACAGCCTTGCAGCCAACCCATTCCCTAACCACTCACCGTTCTTGCAAACTAAACACCGTTCTGAAGATCAGAGCTTCTTCTTTACCTAACTGCGTGTAAGGTAATATAATTGTATTAAATATTTATATGCATCGTTTGCGAGCTAGGGTTTATATTTTGGGATTGTTGGTGACAGAGACAGAGTGCCTGTCTCACCAAGCATGGTGAGACGGGCAGCCTGTCTCACCAAGCTTGGTGAGACAGGCAGCCTGTCTCACCTGGATTGGTGAGACGGGCAGCCTGTCTCACCAGGCATGGTGAGACAGGCAGCCTGTCTCACTTGGCTTGGTGAGACAGGCAGCCTGTCTCACCTGGATTGGTGAGACGGGCAGCCTGTCTCACTTGGCTTGGTGAGACAGGCAGCCTGTCTCACCTGGATTGGTGAGACCTGTCGCACCAGGCTTGGTGAGACAGGCTGCCTGTCGCACCAAGTCTGGTGCGACGGGCTGCATGTCGCACCAAATTACAGAATCTGAAACTGGGACCGTCGCACTAAACCTGTGCGACAAGCATCCTGTCGCACTAAACCTGTGCGACAAGCATCCTGTCGCACTAAATTTCAAAATCTGAAACTGGTAGCGTCGCACCAGTTTTGGTGCGACGGAAATGCGACGGATGCTCGTCGCACCAAATTCCAGAATCTGAGATTCTGGAATCCGGTGCCGTCGCACTAGATTTGGTGCGACGGGCATCAAGCCGTCGCACCAGATTCTGGTGCGACGGGCTGGTGCCGTCGCACCAAATCTGGTGCGATGGCCGGCCATGGCACCAGAAACGGTGCGATGGCTGCTGCCATGGCACCAGAAACCGTGCGATGGCCGGCCATCGCACCGTTTCTGGTGCCATGGCGACCATCCGCTGCGGTCTTGCCAAGATCTGCGCCGATGGCTACCGCGGCTGTCCGAGTTTCTTTAAAAAGAAAAAAAATTATAGAAAAGTTACCTCGGTGTCTCCGGTATCTATTTCTGATCGTCTTCTCAGAAGTAACTGTTGCGAAAATTTTGGCGAAGGGTATCTTGGTCTGAAAAATTGGAGATTGGCTAATCGTGATATGAAAAATATAGAAAGGTTATTAATGAAAAATAGAAAACGAGAAAGGTTATTCGTGTAAATTTCCGATGTTAGGAGATTGTGGTTACTTTTGTATGCCGTTAAACTAAGATAAAGGCCGGTGAAAAAAGTGAACCTATAAGTGCTCAATATATTGAAGTCACAGAATTCATAGTTAAAACAACCAAATACTAGCAAGATTGCACTAATTTTATATAGAAAGAATCGAGTCGCAACATTTGGGAACCCTATTTCCTTTAATAATATAATAATAAATTCTAGCAAAACTTAAGATCTGTGGAACCTATTAAAAATTTTTATCAAATGTTGCCAGCTAATTAGAAAATGGTTATGTGCTCGGATGTTGCTATATTATCTTTGTTTGGCTCAATCCCAGAAGGAACAGAGTAAATGATTCCATCCTAGCCTTCTGGAGACTGGTTTTCTTCTTAACTCATACATAAATAAGAAGTAAGTGCGAGTTCACAGTCATCCCCTTCAAGATGTTTGCTCCTTGCACTACTAGAAAAATGGCCTTTAGTGATACTAAAATAGTGTCACTAATTACTTTTAGTGACACTTATTAATAGTATCAGTGATCTGAGAGTCAGAAAAATACTGACACTTGAATGTGGTGTCAAGAATTACTATTACTATAGTATTACAGATTTTATGACACTATAGTGTCAATAATTACTATTACTATAGTATCACGAGTTAGTAATATCAATAAAACAATCACCTCAATGAAACTGATACTTTATGATACATTTTTAGTATCAATAACTTTTATTAGTTATTATTGTCATTTTAAGTTTTGTCAATCTAATGATATTATTTAAAAAAGAATATTAGTAAACTGTTAATTCTGTACACACCCCAAATCATATGGGTTCTTTGACAAAACACCATTACTTTCATACACAAACAAATCAGGCTCTCCATCTACAAATTTAAGGAAGATTAAAATACTAAAAAAAAAAAGAATAAAGATCATCCACATAGATAACGTGACAATCAATAGGCTCCCAGTCGTCTTGGTCAAATGGATGTTCAATTAATACAATAGGATAATTAGAGATGAAAGACTTGTAGAGATCTTTGAGTGCATCTCCCGAGATCTTTTGTGAACCGTCATTGTTCGCAAAAGAAGACCAAAAAAATTAAGAAAACAGGAAAAAAAATTAAGTATTTTACCAAAAAACATTGGGCACCTAAGGAGAAAGTTGATCAGAACAGAATTACAGTAATAGCAACAGATATCCAGTTAATGAAATCTCCAAAAGGGTTGGCTTAAATAATGCATACAACCAATTAAAGATGATCAGGCAACAACTTCAAATGAATATGCAAATCTGACAACAAATCATGATTGCTAAACCAAACAAGTAGCTCATGCCAACTATCAATAACTCACCTCTTCCTTGAAATTCAGATCATAAGTCTTATCTGAGCCATAAAATTCAGAAGCAGCGACATCCATTCCAATGACAACCTAACAAAATGATGTAAATTTTATTAAATTTGTCAACTTTTATGATGTCCGGATACCCAAAAGCAAGAAGCACAACAGCTACCTCGAATATTGACAGGAAGCACTACCTCGAATATTGACAAGGAAAGCAAAGTAGCAGCAGTGCAATGCATTGCTATCGTAGAACAAGCAGCGATTGCAGCTATGCGGCAGAGAACTGCAGCACAAGCGGCTATAGCACCTACAATCGGTGCAACCTGCTGCGTTCACTGCAGAAATGCATCTCTGCTTGTGGTGTAGCGACGAACAATCGCAGCTGCCTGCTGCAGAGCGGGAATTGCAGCACAAGCACTGCAGTTGTTGCTGCTACACCACAAACAAGCAATTGCATTACTCGCAGTAGGAACTACAGCAGGTCGCACCGATTGCAGTGCTATAGCTGCTTGTGCTGCAGCTTCGCTGCCGCAATCGCAATCGCCGCTTGTTCTACAAGCAGCAAGAATTGCAGCTGTCATCGTGCTTTCCTTGTCAATATTCCGAGGTAGTGCTACTGTAAAATTTTCTTTACTCTCAATCCTCAGTGCAACTAATGTTGCAGCAGCAGAAACTGCAGCAGCAGCAGCAACTGTCTTAACAACATCAAAAGGGCCAGTGCATACTGCTGAAAATTAAAATTTTCCAACACCAATACTGTAACTTTGAAAAATCATAACAATTCATGCTTTAAGAATTTTTGAACATGAAACATATCAGCTGAAAGCTCAGAAAATCTAGTTTAAAACAATATAATTAGTTTCACATGAATCTAGGTAAATCAAATGATATTCAGTGTAATATCCACACTGCTCCAGCATCTCAGGATTACTAACAACAAATATTACGCAGCACCTCCGATTGGGATTAGCATTTACAAGGTTGAAGTGTATGCACAATAGCCCATTTGATTTTATGTTTAGGTTGGTTTGACCATTCAAGTAAACTCTCATTTACAATCACCAAAGCCATATTATTGCACTGAAAAATAAAGAAAATGAAAAAGAAGCTGAAGAAGATCAATATTAAAAGTAAATTTGATTTATTCCTCGTGTTCCTCTTTATCAACACATGATCTTTTCATTCTAATTTAGAGTTTGTTTGGAATACAGAATAGGGGGAATTGGAAATACTTTGATAGATTACAATCAATTAGAATATTGCGATGCAAATTTCAAGCAACCATTTTAAACAAAATATGGAATCTTTGAGTCTAATTAATGGTAAGATAGCCACTTACCTTGCCCCATTTTTTCTCTTTTGCAATCAAAGAAAATCTTGCGAGCATAAGCAGCATTAATAACTCTAAATGCCACAGAAAGGCTGAGGATCCTCCAATGAATTGCAACTCCTTTCACAAAAGAGCACGTGTAGCGACTTTAACCATTGAGATCAATCTACACGACGAATATTTAGAAACAAATATGTGGTGGAATTAACTTTCCGGATTCATGATGTTGTTGGGGTCTAGTGCCACTTTGATTTTTTTCATTGTCTTCAAAGCTTCAGTGCCTAGCTCCTTTTCTAGATATTGGAAACATCAAGCAAATCCCATCATAAGTAACAGGATGTTGAGATGATCACTAACTGTGAACAAAGCATCTTAGATTTTGATATTCTCACAGCCTCTGTAAATCATGAGAGTAAAACTTTTGATTAACACCAAGTGGAACTAAATTAGTTGTCATTGTAAAGTCAATGCATCTACGACTAATGTTGACGATATAATCCGATTGGTAGGCACCACCAACTCTGGTCATGTAATTGACCTTTTAATTTATTTAACTATTGAAGTCACATCTAAGTAACCCACATGAAACGGGCGCAATTCTACAGGAAAGATTGAAATACCTTCATTTTCCCTATCCCAACACCATGTTCACCAAGTACATGTTCTCGCTCAATAGTAAATCGGAGAAACCAGATTTAGCATCGCAATTTGGTTCAACGATTGTAGCATTTGTACTAGCACATATATCTTTTCCATTGACAGGTAACATATTATACTTAAACTAAATGCCTTTTCTGCTAATTAAACAGATGCATGTTATGAGGAGATATTGAACACCACTACCTGTAGTCTCAATTAACAAAAACAATCAAATGCCATATGTACCTTCCATTGACAAGGCGAGTATGGACCATGAATCGATTTAACTGTTCGACTTCCGGCGGTCCTCTTCTTTGCTCGGATCAAACGGAATCACCGTGTGAAAGTTACCATCACCCAGCATGAGCAATTACAGGTCTTTGCGTAGCATGAAATAGGGCATACGAAATACAAGTATCAGTTCAACTACCAAGTGGCTCTCTCTCAATCGCGGCAACCTCAGCACCTCCGATTGGGATGTCGTCTCCTCCGCCGTCTCCGAATCCACTCCCGAGCTTCTAAGTCCTCCATTCGGTCTGGTCATAAGATTGAGAAACTGCGAAAGCGGTATCGAACAGGTGATATGCAAAACGCAAACGCTAAAAGAAAAGATAAGAAAGGGAAGGAGAAGAGAACGATCGGCAATTGCAGAGCAGCATGCACTTGACCATATCTTCGAACAGAGTAAGCACCAGTCTGGAGGAAGAACAGGGAGGCGGCGAGGGTGACGAAGAGATCGGAGGGAAAAGGGAGGAATGAGGTGGATTCGGAGAGGAGGATGGAGAGGGAGAGGAAGAGGAAGAGGAAGAGGACGAGCGCGGACTGGAGGGAGGCGAAGAGGTGGACGGGGGAAAGCATTGAGAGGCGAAGATCGAGCATTTAGGTTTTCTTATCTTTTTGTTATTATACTTTTATTTTTTAAATCTTTAAAACGAATGAATTAAGTTAATTCAATATGGTTCAATGGTCTGCGTTTCGAATGTTAAAATTTTAAAATTTAGAAGTCTCAAGTTCGAGTTACAACTAAAACAACTATTAATAATTTTTTTTTATTTCTGATACTTTAGTGTCAGTAATTATTGATGTTTAATTTACTAACACACTAGTATCAATATCGTCTAATACTTACTTGTTAATAAGTGCATTTGTTCACAATTACTGATACTTTTTGCTAAGTGTCAGTAAACTAAGTGTCAGTAAATGTCATTTTTCTAGTAGTGTTGGCCTTTTCAAATTGTTAACTTTTTAATATAAACTAGATAGTCCATTTGAATAACTGTGTCTTTTTGTGTCAAGTAGCATAGGATCTGCATAAATCAAGTGGGTTACAAACGAATGCTATGATAGCACTAGAAGTTATCGATTTCAATGCAACCAGATAAAAAGTTTCAGTCCTGTGCGGAAAGACAGATAATGCAAATACATAAGCACCGGTATAAAAATACTTGATGAAGCTAAAAAAAGGTTATTTCATAGATTTTTGTGTCACATTAACGTTAAATAGATCATGCTTAATTACTTTTGGAAGCCGTTAGTGCATATGTACTAGACTCGCAGGCATCTTAGTTACGTTTTTGCTGCTAAATTCCATCAAAGTTCAGCGCAATTATTTATAACACCATCAAGTCTAAGAGTGTGTGATAATACTATTGTTGGAGAGCAATGTTATGGCATGGAAAATTTGCCAAAACAAGTTGAAATGTTAACAAAAATAATCTACATCCACCAGTAACAGTATTGGAGACTAATAAAAAAAATACCAATATTAGAGATAATGATTGGATCGCCATACCTGAAGAGTATCTGCAGCAGAGTTAGTAGCTAGCTAGCTATAATTGATTAACATGTCAATTCTTTAAAATTTTATTGCTGTTTTTAACAAAGTTTTATTGATGTTTTTGATAAAGTAATATAGAAGTGTACTTTTGTTATTAGTTTATTTGATTAATCAATTATGTTATGATTAATCAATAAAATTATAACATTTGAGATTATTATTATTACTAATAATTAATATTGAGATAACAAAATTAAAAAAAAATCAAATTAATAAAATAATTGTTTCATTCTATTTTGACTTTGGTAAAATTAGGGAAGGAGTAGCGTTGCATGCATGTACGTTGCACACGAGCTATTCAGCTGAATCTCCCAGTTTGCTAATTAATTATTATTATTATATTGACCGCATTCACGTGTGATATCTGAAGCAGGTTTGAGAGTCGTAATATTCACTAATTATTAGATGAAAAGTAATGATGAATCCACGATAAATGCAAAAATTTTATCGATTAATCATAACATAATTAATTGAATTAGGATTTTTTTTTTTTTATTTTTAATAATTAATTAAGTGTGATATTTATTAAAAAAATCAACATAATTATTATACACTTAATTAATTATTAAAAATAAAAAAATAATAAAAAAATTCTTATCGTAATTACTTAATCAAATAAAGTAACAACAAAGGTACACTTCCAGGTCCAAATCACTTTGTCAAAACGGCAATAACTGAATAAAATAATTAAAAAAAATCAAAGAATCCATACATATGTTAATTAATTATAGCTAGATGGTGATTTTTCCTGCTGCAGATACTGTTCAAGCACAGCGGACCAATCATCATCATCTATAATATTCGTAGCCTTTTCAATAGTAGTCTCTGATAGCGGTGGACGTAGACCATTATTGCTAATTATTTCAACTTGATTTGGCAAATTTTCCATCCCATAACATTGCTCTCCAACATTAATATCATCACACACATTGAGACTTGTCGGTGGTACAAATAATTGTGAACAACTTTGATGGGATTCAGCAGCAAAGTTGTTGATTGTGTTTGTGGTATCTAATTCACTTGCCATCTCTTTTACTTCTTCCTCCACTGCTTTTGGTTTCGTTTTCTTTATTTTACAAAGCACATAATTACTGCTCTCTCCATCATCAGCCAATCTAAACTCATGCATGTTCCAATTACTATTCTTTCCCTTGATCTTGAACGTGAAAGTTTTCTTAAACCCTATTACAACATTCTTCTTCTTGCTGTCGACAATCTGTTTCGCGGAAGACTCGCCATGCCACGTGCCATTGCCAGCAACCCTAGAAATCTTTTTCTTGCTTGTCATCTTCAAACTTGTGAAACAATACCATATGCTTCTATCAGAATAATTAGCTCTTTCTTCAAAAATCTCCCATGGCGATCTTTTGCCGTATAGCTCACATTCCACAATAGGACTCGGTGAAAGTACCTGTCCTTTGACCCTTTTTAAAAGGAAACATTTAATCAATTCTTCGTCTGTAGGTTTAAAACGAATCCCTACTCCTAATTGAAATTTCGCTTCCATCGTAATTAAACTAACCAGCTCAATTACTTATGAACTAGATATATAACTGCTACCTCTATATATTCGTCACATAAGGAAACCAAAATAAATAAGGAAATAATATTTGTTTAGGGAATCCATAATAGATAAGGAAAGTAAACAAGAAACAATAGCTGTCCAGAGAGAAATAAACGTATTAGGATATCTCCTAACCATACACGATCTTTATTCAATTAGTGACAAAATTTTTGTTTTTTTATTTTTTATTTTATTTTAAATCCACCCTAATTAATTCTTCAATCATATCTTCTTAAACCTATCACTAATATATCAATAATGCTACACATCCCAAATAACAATCTTCAATGATGTGTCATTCATCAATTGGTTAGTAAAATTAAAGTGAATTAATTATATTATCTTATCAACCAATTGATGAATGTCACTTTATTTAGGATAGAAAATTTAGGATTTGTAGCATTGCTCTTAATATATATTCAAAGATGACTAAGCTAAAAAAATATTTGAAAAAATTTCTGAAATTGTTCATAAAATTTATATATCACTTCATTAATTAAGAGGTTGTTTGCCATTGCTTTTGGCCAATCATTGATTAAGTATAATTTTTTAAAAAAAAAAACTAATTCGGAATGATTTTTCAGTTTTCAAGTCACTCACTAATGCCCAAGGGACTGGTTCAATTAACATCAAATAGACTATGTTTGAGATCATAATTTCTGCTCCAACACCGTCATCTACTTAAATAAACCACTGCAATTACAGCAAAGGAAATTAATATGAGAAAAATAAAAACAGAGATATAATATAAAGAAAATATGAAAAATCTTACAGGCTGGACACTGGTTTTTGCCGACCTACAATTGACACAAACAACCCAAAATTAATTAAGCACGAAACTTTCAATTAGCTTAGTAGAAAACAAATACAAGATTAGATTTGTGGAAAATTGTAATAAACCACAAGAATTCAAACTTCTTTTTGAAACGAATAAAATTATTCTCAAAATTATGCATTTAAAATAGCAAAAGGGATACCTGAACTCCTGAAGACTTTGGAGGCGAGGCTAGAGGCTAACCGGATCATGGTTATGCCGACAATTATTTAGTAAAGAGAATTTGAGAGATATTATTTTTATTTAATTAATTTACATTTTCTTTTTAATTCCTTTGACAAACGGCCACTTACCTACTAGGGTTTTACTCTGGGGACATAAGGTTTTACTCCGCGGACAGAAGCCAACTTAGAGCCAGCAAAAACAGTTTAGATTTTTTTTTTTTTTTTTTTGGGGGGCGGGGAAGTAGGGTTTACTGTTGCTAGTTAATTGGCTTCGGTTTTTAGTGATTTCCTTTGAAAACTCCAGATAAGTTACATCAGCTGTTACTGGCAAGCTACTTTGGATGATCGGATTAAATGGCTTAAACCTAACGGTTGGAAAAGATTCTAAAAGGGTTTGTCTTGTGTGTTAATCTGATTTAAATATTTTGATACTTTAAGATCAAAGCCTACATCCATTGTTCCTCCTTCCCACATCCTCTCCCCACCGCGCCAAAAAAAGGAAAAAAAAAAAAGACAAAGCATGCATTTCAACTAGTTATTAAATGACAGACATGGGAGGCAAAGCCCGCTGGCTCAGCCTCTTCCTTCCGCAAACCGACTGTCACTATTTACCACTTGTTTGTGATTTGAAGATCAGCATGCCAAGACTAACAACAAAACTTACCTACCTAATCTGTTAAAATTAAAGAGCAACAAAAAGAACTTCCAAATCTAGCTCCATCTTTGGAAAAGCACGGGAACATTACTATTGTTAAAGGCATCTACTATGAACAGTCATAAGCATCCAAGTACATTGGGCCATTTCACTTTGCCTCCTCTCCATCCCCATCATGCCCACCAGCGGAACTGCCCTGGCCATCAGCACCAGTAGTCCCAGCCTCGTAAGCATCTTTCTTATTTCCACCACGGATGTCACTTGGGCCCGATGCTGAAGTGGGGTCCTCCACTGCTGCCACCTCCAAGAGAGATTTCAGCGTGTATGGGACACATACCATTAAAGTTAGCGGCACCTGGTCTCATTCCCATTTGTGCTTGCATGGCCTGTCTTGAGGATCTTGTAGTTGATGACAGTTAAAATGAATTGTAATGGCATCTTTTGGGGGAAGATTCCTTGTTCTGAGCCATTGCTGCCGCCTGAGGACGTTCCATGTACGACCCACCAGCTTGCATTGCAAGATGTGGGGCCATCTGAGGAGGCATTGTTGGTGTTTGCGGTTGTGCATCAGCAATTCCAGCTAAATGCATTGAATTCTTTTGAAATTGAGTTTGATACTGGGCACATTCTGTAAGCTTTTCAAGATTTTGATTTCCAAAATTGCCAAAATCAACTTTTTGTTCTCATCAAGATACTTTTGAATCTGATTTGAGGTGATTGTTAGAAAAAGTAGCATGATAATATGCTATTTTGAGGCCACATTTTGAATAGGACCTGCTTAGTGAAAGTAGAAAATCTTGAATGGTTCGATTCTACTTTATGAATACACAAGATGATATATTTATGTAATTAAAATGATGCTGAAAAATTAACTTTTAAAGTATACCATTGAAGTTGAAAATTTAAAAGAAAAAAAATTTATCCCAAGATACATAAATAAGAATTTTAAAGATGTAAAGCTCTCTCAACACGTCCATATGCAAATCAGAGCCCGATTTGATTAAACTCGTGTGCACCCAATTCATTTAGGTAAAATCTATTTATAAGAGTTTTACTAACAAAATCTCTACTTAAATAAAATCTATTTAAAAAGTTAAATAAAAAAAAAGCCTAAGTTAAATCAATAATTTTTGTATCTACTCTATTAAATAATAACCTAAGAACCTAAGAAAAATAGTTGATTCCAACATAACAACTATGGAGATTTTATTTTAATGAGATTCTAAATTTTGTTGGCTAATATGTGTGTGTGTGTGTGTATTGAAGCACCAATATGTATAACTTAAAACAGAACATTTGAAGTAATTCAAATGAATTTGTAATTTGCTTAGGTTAATTTTGTTTTTTTAAAAAAATTAAATAGATCTAAATTTAACTGAAACTTAAATAAGTCTAAATCAAAATATCTGTTTATTTTTCTTTTTTAATATGAATAGAAAAATTTAAAACTACTAATTTGACATAAATTAAAAACTACTAATTTGACATAAATATTCTTTTACATGATGCGTATATTTATTTTCATAATTTAGAAATTTAACAAGTTGATTAGTTTAATGAAATTAAAAAAATATTATCATTGTTTCTTAATTTAACTTTGTAATAAAAAAATGAAATCATAGACATAAATTTAACTTTCTTTATAAAGTAACACTATTATTTTAACTTTTGTTCATCACAATAGACATAATCTGATTTGCTTAATAATTTAGTTTAGTTAAAGTTACCCCATGAATAAAAATTTAAAGCAATTAAAAAAATAACTTCAAAGAAAATTCAAAAACATTAGGTTTATAGATAATATAAGAAATACTTGAATTATTAAAAGTATTTTTAAAATTTGAAATTAAAATTTTCCATAATTTTTTTATGCAAATAAAATTATCAGACAATAAATTATAAGTTTAAAAAAACAACTCAAAATAACTAAATATCTGACAAAAAAATTAAATTCAAACTTACAGACTGAAAAACAGACAAAACCTTAGTCTACCATTAAGTTCATACTGGTTATCCCTTTGAGGTAGATTAGAGATGGAGAAAGTCCAGAGTCTCTGTCTGGAATGATGGTTATTGTGTGAAGAGGTCAGCATTGTGCGAGGCATTAAAAGTTTTAAATAGAATTGAGCACATTAATGCAGAGCAAGGGAACATTCTCACAAAATTCATTTTAAAAAAAATGACAGCTTCATTTGATATAAACAAGCTGTAATTGTTACAATCAACATTACAATTATTAATAGATACAAGCTGATTGTCAATTAGGCATCAATCGATTAATGGATCAAATGGTTAAGAGCATGCATACAGCCGTGGGAACCAGCTGAAACGGTAAAGCATCTAACAGAAATCCTCAACCAAGCCAAACTTCTATACTTTTTCATTTTCCAAATGTATCAAAGAACAAAATATGAAAATCAAAATTATACCACACAGCTTTCGTGTGAATCCAACCTGCAGCTGGAAAAGTAACAAAACTGTACTATCAGTAGCTTTTTTATGCAAACAACTGAATTGAAAAAATGATGAACAGAGAAATTAGTCTCTTAACAAGGCCTCAGAATTGCAGAATGTCAGCAGGGCTTAACAAGCTTTTCAGTCCCGAAAGATGGTAATTCTTGAATGATATCCTCATAGGCCAAACTTCTTTAAAAGAAAAATAAAACAAACAAAAATGTATGTCTCATGGCCAGTCCCAAATGGTCAAAGCAGCAACACCACTACCCAAGGCGATGGAATATGAGACCTGCCCAAATGGAGGAGCTCCAGTAAAGGAGGACCATCAACATAAGAGCATTTCTTTCTGACGGTTACTTTGGAATATACAAACATAACTGGTTTGCCCCAAACAAAGTATTGGACTTCTTTCTAGAAATCTCCGTCAAAAAATTAAAACAGCAAAAAAAAGCCTATGGATTAATATGCACAGCATCATTCAAAGAAGAATAAAAAACAAAATTCAATTGCATACAAAATTGAAATTAAAAACTCTAACTGAAATCAGACTTTATCTTAAGAATTTTTTTTTTTTAAAGTATGGAACTCAACTTTATGACAATGCATGTCAAATGGCAAGTCCCAAATGTTAATGGCAGCAACCCACTCCATGAGGCAAGGGAATATGAAACCTGCCTAGAAAGGCCTTCCTTAAAGGAGGACCATCAACATCAGAGCATTAGTTTGTGATGGTTAATTCAGAATCTACCAACAAAACTGGTTTGCTCCAGCCAAGTATAAGACTTTTTACATAAACTAGAAGCCGGTCACATTTTGGTTAGAATTCATTATGAAGCAAAGGATCACTACGTCAACAAGAGCCGTAGCCATCACCCAACATGAAATCAATTACAAACAATACAACAGCCAAAGTAATGCATAGTTAAGACTAAATTTTGAACTGTGTAAGATTTTGATGCACATACAGGCACAGTTTTTCAGGAACGATCAACTGATCAAATTACACCCTAACCGTTGCTGAAAGACAATCCCAATCAAAACAAAATGCACCATTAGATGGACTGAAACGATGAGGGTTACAATAAACAATTTCAATAAGAATAAAATAGCCACTCATCTACAATTATTGACATTCAACAGTAATAAAATCACCAAATAGAATACTTCCCTCAGAAAATAACAAAATGAAGTTTTCATTCATTTAATTGTCAGAATTAGCATGGTCAGTAATGAAACATCTCTGGAAACAATCCCTAACTAAGTTAATTGACCATCATTAAAAATCTGAACAAGAATTAATATATATATATATGCAACAAGCTACATCATATATACATTTCACGCAAGGCTAAAGAAACTAATTTTTGTTAAAGCTTAAAACAAAATCCCCTCAGAAAAAATCCAACAACTCAGTCATGAAAAATTCAGATATACATTAGCATTGATAATGTTTGAACATCAAAGGGGAAAAAATAAAATAAAATCTGCATCCAAACAAAAAAACTCAACAACCAGTTGAACAAATCAATGTCAAAGAAAACCCATTTGCTTATTTTTTAAAATTATTATTAAAAAAAAAAAACCTAATCTTTGCAAAACAGAGACGTAAAATTGGGGAAAAAATCTTAATTGTATCAAATTCATCTCGAACTCAATTAAATAAAAATTCATTCACTTAAATCGAACAACTATTCAAAATTTTTATAAAAAATTTAACTTGGGGGAACGACAAAGAAAAGGAGAGAGGGGCGAGAGGCTGCAGAGAAGGCGATTGTGTTGTGACTTGAGAAGAAATAGGGTTAGGGTTTGATAAAGGATTAGGGTAATTTTACGAGAAGATCTTAGCTTGTTTATTTATATTTTTGACCTAATTTTTTAACATTAGTAGAATTTAATCCAGCAATCTAGAATTGTCTACGGGCTATCAAGAGAAAAGGCCCAGTAGGCATTATTCGGTTCAGTTATGGGCTTGTGTTTAGAAAATTTGGATCCAGCCCAGAGTAATATTTTTTTTAATTTCTTCTTAAGGATTTCAAATAAATACTGTATTGTATGCTGATTTTTTATCAGCGCAAATTATAAGGATTTTTACAATTAAATTGAATATGTTTCCTATGGGTTTTAATTTCAGAGTTGTTAGTGAGAGTAGAGTAGATTTTAAGCTAAAAAATTCTAATTAGAAAATCAAAGAGGGGTGAATTGAGTATTTAAAAAGTAGATAAATAAAATTACTGATTAATTCAAAATAATGTCTTAAAAGATTTAATAAATGTAAATTCAACAATAAATAAAATTAAAGAGATAAAAAAGAAGAGAGCAAACATAAAAATTTTATGTAGTTCGACAAATCCTACCTACGTTCACACCTTCAAGCAACTCGAGCTTGAAGATTTCATTAACCAAACTTTATAACCAAAGCTTCAAAATGTTTACAATTAACTTTTTATGTGTCAATAAACCTTTATAATTTGAGATAAATTCACAACTCTTTTTCAAAGTACTTCTCATAATTACAATCACTTAATTTTTTATATTGAAATGAATTTTACAAAGATTTACACTCTCTCAAGTGAATAACAACAAATGATAACTCAAATGTGAATCAATGAATATAGATATACAAATAGAAGCTTAGAACTCTTTTAAACTTTGATAAAGATTGCAAAGATTGTTCAATAGCAACTTTGAAAAGAGTTTTCCTTGGCTACTTATAAATTATGTAATAAAATTAATTATTATTGACTTTTTGAGCATAATCGATTTACTACTTACAGAAAACGGTTTGTCGTTTGCTTATATGGCAAGTTTCTATTATAGCTTAACTTAAAATTTTTGCTTAATTGGTTTGCTGCTTGTGAGATGTCAATTTGCCATTTGATTCTAGAACCTCTTCTAATTGATATCAGTTTACCACTTTCAAGTTAACAGTTTACCGTTTATATTCTAGAGAGTCATCCAGATACAATCGATTTGTCGCCTCAAGTCTGGTGGTTTACCGTTTGATTCAGAGAGTCATTCAGATGCAATTGGTTTGCCCTTTTCATTTTAGCGGTATGTCGCTTATCCAGAGACCAACCTCATTGACTTAACATTTGAACTATAATGATTTGCCATTTTACATAGAAATTAAATTTTGTCCGAAAACATTTAAGAAAATTAAACAAACTTATTTTTAGGATTAAAAACAACACCCGTTTTTGAATATTCAATAGCATGTTTCTTAAGATTATTTGACCACGTTAAATAATTTTTCTTGAAAATACAATAAAAACATTTTAAGTGCTTTAATCATACATTAATTCATTTACTTGTTTAAAAATAATGTATAATAATATATGTATTTCTTATTCTATTATGATAGTTTGCTGTCATCAAAATTGAACGGTCACGTAGCCATATAGGTTAGCAAATTATTTTTGAAAGATTTGTGGCTTGTCTCAAAAGTCTCATAATCTCAGTAGACTAAAATTGTAAATTTATAATTCATTTGTAAATTATAAATAATTATAAATAAATTAAATAATGTAATTCCTAAAAAAAAAATCTAAAACTAAGAAACACTCAGAGAATTTTCTTCTATATATAAATATATATATAGGGAGCTATTCTAGTGCGAAAGATCAAGACACTCTCTTGTGGTACTATTGGAGAGCAACGTTAAAGCATGGAAAACTCTACCAAGATAGGTTAAAATAACAACTAGCAACATTTCATGTTAACAACACTCAAGAAGAAGGGACAATAGTTCAGTAGATTCAATCAAATGAAGAATATTTGAAGTAGGATAATGATCTACTATCAGTGCTGGAGATTGATGGTAACTTTTAGATTGATTTTAAAAAATTAAAGATTAATTTTACTGCTTAGTAAATTTTTTAAGAAATTATTTTTGGTAAAATTATATCTTCTTTTAATATATTTTAAAAAACTACTCATTCTTTACTTTTTAAAATCTATTATAAAATAAGATGATTTTGAAAAAAGTTATTCAAAAGAATTATTAAACACGAAAATTAACTTTAAACTTTTCAAAATTACTTTTGAACCTCTTAAAAATAATCTCAAACAAATTATTATAATTTTAACAAAATTGAGTAATATAACACTTAAATATGTATTGCATGTCCCACCGAAATGTGTCCATGCTATGCTGTGCCACATGATGTCCAATTCGTGGGCCATTTGTAATGTCGTTCTATCAGAATACCTAAAACTCTATTTTGGAGAAATTTTAATACAATAATATTTTAATAACTGAAATAAAAAACAAAAGAAAAACTCGTAAATAGGTGTCTAAAAAGGATAAAACTTCAAAAAATGATTAAAAAAAAATCTTAGCTTAAAATTTCTTAAATACCCTTATGAGTTGTGACCTCAATAATTTTTAACCATGTTAAGATTTTGGTGGTTAGATAATTAGAGCCAAAACATTGGGCAGTAAAATATAATTGTCAAAAAATCTTAGTAGTGAATTAATATGTCAGAAAATTTTTTATGGTTATTTTATAATATTCATTGTTATCATTATTATTGTTGTTTAAAATGATTAGTATAGTCCAATTCCATCCAGCAATAGACATAACTTGCATTCTTTTAGCCAATACCATGAATGCAACACTAAAATTAAACATATAAAACTTTTGGAATTTAACTAGTATATAGTACAGTATAATACATTTAAATACTATAAAATATGCAGCCATAATACATGAT
Source organism: Murraya koenigii (assembly GCA_025617385.1). NCBI lineage: Eukaryota > Viridiplantae > Streptophyta > Magnoliopsida > Sapindales > Rutaceae > Murraya > Murraya koenigii. Next base: position 21,698,554 of record CM046812.1, read on the forward strand.
GGTATTGCAACTCCCCGAGCCATATGATAGCTACAAGATTTCCAGATCTATAAATTGTGTAGTTCCCAGATCTATGAACACATTTCATCTTTGCATGTCAGAATCAAGCAGAATTTATGGGGGCAACAATTACAAGTGAAAAATAAAGACCGCATAATTAATGTATGTGATTTAGTTTAATATAGTTATGATGCATATGCATGGTTCCTAAGACCGAAGACAGTTGTTTCGGGAAGCCATTAAACAATTTTACACATTCATTCTGTAGGTTCAGTATATGCAAAAAATCATATCAGAAAAAATTGTTCAGAGCTTCCAATTAATGATTCATGACTCGAATTACGGTAACTGGGTAATACCAAAAGCATATATTCAAGCTATTGCAAAGCCCTAATGTGCTACAGAAATCCCAAGAGTGAAAACATATTCACATTGAGCACCTATACCTTAGGTATAAGAAGCACAATAGGTTTCTAAACCAGATATCATCTTCCCCAACCAATAGTGAGCAAATCAGAAGGTAGTGACGCAGGATCTAGCTCCCAACAGTCCTTCAAAGACTCAGGAATCTCATCACCAGTAAGCTTCCTTGCAGGAATCTGATGAGAAAACAAACGAACATCATCCTTTTCAAGCCATCTAATGGCATGACAGCCAATTTCTTGTCTCTTAAATACTGCCTTAAACCCATCAACCTTCTCAAGATAGGCCATGCTCAACCCATGCATTTCGCTATAAGTTGTTAAAAACACTACTATATCATAGGATCGGCTATCTCTAGCTGAAAGATTGCTTCCTTCAATGCCCAAAGCCGCCTCATTGTAAAGTGCCCAAATTGAACCTTTTGTTGGAAAAATCCTGTAAACTTCTCTTGCTGCCCTTTCACACTCAACAACATGTGAAAATATATTCAGAGAGTCGATAGAAGTCTTCCTTGAAACCTTGAATCTCCCACAAGATACATGAAATCCCTGTTTCTCCCAACATATTAACCCTTCATCTCCATTATTCTGAAGATCCAACCAACTTATCTTCACCTCAAAAGGATTCACTGAAACTTCATCAATCAAACCATAATGCCTAGGCATTCCGTCATCATCATCATAAATGGCCCATACTTGCCCTTTCTTAAAACTCCTCTCCACTCTGTCTCTATCAAAATCATAAAAATCTGAGTCTTCCACTGCCATAATCTCCAAATCCTCTGTCTTTGAAGTCTTGTGCCTCTCAATCACCAAATCAACACTCTTCTTCAAAGTCTCTTGCCTCACAACTTGCAAATCCTCAGTCTTCTTCAAAGTCCTCCTTTTCCTAGTTCTTAAATCCACAATCCTCTTTGCAAGTACAAGGTTCTCATTCTCTAGGTCTCCAATCTTCTCCACAGCCTGCTGACCTTCGACCTCTAAGTCCCTATTCTTCGAGGCCCTGTCTCTTTCAATCTCCTTCTCTCTTTTCTTCTCCTTTTTCCTGCTCTTCTCCATTTCCTTCTCCTTCTGCTTCAACTTCAACTTTGCCTGATTCGCCCTTCTCTTCGCTTCCAACTGCATTTCTGCTAACGTCATACTTTCCTCCCGATCTTCCACAAGCTTTGGTTTTGACCTCGCCAAGACCTCCCCAACACTACTCGTCCTCCTCCTCAATCTGCTCCGATCCCAATCACCACAACCACCATCCATTTCCTTCCTTGAATCCCCACTCTCCCCATCAACACCACCACCAGCACTCTCTTTCATCTTCATATCCCCACTAACGATTTTCCTCTTCAACCCCACATTCCCCATCTTCATCTTCAAATCAGCACTACCCATTTTTCTACTCAAACTCTCACTGCTAAAAACCCTAACCACATTACTCTCCTTCGCTTCCACAGCCTCAAAACTCATCTTACAACCAGGGCAAACCAAAATCTGACCCAAATACTTCCTCTCAAACTGGTGCAACAACCGACACCGCGAACACGCTGTCCAAAATGTCTCTTTCCCCACAAACCCATCATCATCATCAACAGCAACCTTCTCATCCTGAATCTTAATTCTCAATCTCATATCATACTCTTTCCTCCTAACCTTATCAGACAGAACCCTAAACCCTTCACCCACTAACTTAAAGGCCTCTTCGCTTCCTAAATGAGGGTTCTTATCAGGGTGCAAAATCAATGCAAGTTTCTTGTACTGTTTCTTAATTGTGTTGATATGAGAGAAGGGCTCTACCTGAAGGATTTGGTACCACTCTTTAGATTTTGAAGCAACGCGGAGGATTTTGAATGCTGTGACCATTGATGAAAGGCCTTCCAGGTTTGGGGCCAAACGCTGTGCTTTCTTCGCATGTTTTAGGGCTGATTTTAAGTTCGAGTTTTTGAATTTCGTCTCTGCGATGGCTTTGAGACGTGAAGCTTCTCGTTCTGCTTCAGGGTTCGTCTCCATTTTCAGAGAGAGGGGCTTGTGAATAATCTGTGTGCGCTTGCCAGCTTGCTGTTTGTTTTTCTGCTTCGTTTTTTTTTTTAATTTATTATTCATATGGTTAAAAAGTTATGTATTATTTAATATTTTTGGATAAAAATGAATATTGGAATCATTGAAAAAAAAAAGAAAGAATATTTTTGGATAAAGAAATATCATTGAGAGTGAATTTTTGGCTGGCGTTCAACATCTAATTTTTCCTGGAAGAAATTTTATTTCATTAAATTTATTAAAAATTCAGTCCATTTGACCTAAATCGACAATTTAATTTGGATGATCTTGAGAAATTGATTTTACCTTTTTCTTTTTTAACTTGAAGTGTTAAAATTAAGTATAACTAGATCTTAATTGAGGGTGAATATACTATTGATAATAAAGTGTTGTTATATTAAGTTTTCAAATTATTACTAATTTTGAATCAACAAACACGTGGAAAAATAACTTGATTTGATATAATTCAATCTAAAAAAATTTAAATTTTAATTAAATATAGATGAAGGCTCCAGTCTAATTAGATTGGAAATTAGATCGGAACGTGATTAAATTAAATTTGAGTTAATGTAATCTGAAAATTTAAAAAATAAATTATTTGAAAGATTTGATTAAACGTAAATTTTTGTATCAATCTAATTTGATTACAAGTTGAGATTAAGTTCGGCTTATATTTTTTCAACTCAATGAATTCAAAATTCAATTAGGTTCATCCGAATTCGAATTTATTTATCCCTAAACACAATAATACCTTTGCTCTAAAGTTTCAAACTCACTAAACAATTTGCGGATATTCACACGAGTTTGGTAATATTTACACAAACCACTCGAAAAATTTGATACCGGACTATGTTTGAAGTAGGTGTGTTACATCGAATGCTGGAATCATTGTTTGATATCTTCTTTTTGGAGCACGGCGGAATTAGTAATGATATTTCAACAATCAAGTCAATATTATTTAGAAAGATTGAATATAAGAATTAATATAATTTTCTCTCAAATTCATGCTATTTTTTGTTAAGAGGAAAGGTCCCCTGAATACTGGCATTTTTTCGTCACTATTTATAGACTTTTATGCTGACTTTCGTTCGTGGTCAATGGGCCGTGCTTCCTTTTGCCTTTGCAGTTAAGGGCCAGTGTGCTTCTGGCTCGAAACTGTTGCACGTCTCTATTACCTTTTGAGAGAGTTACTCTATATAGAAACTGTTTTCTTGAGATTATATCTTAATCCGTAAGTCTTAACATAAGTTTAAAATTTAAAGTAGTATTTATATTTTAAATTAAAGTAAAAATATGTTATTTATTTATTTTGAAATGTGAATGTAGAATAAAAATTAAAATTTTATTTATGTATTTATTTTATCATAGACTAGGATATTTTAAATTATAATTTTATTATTATTTAAAGAATTATAGTTTTTAATTACAAAGTAAATAAAAAACATGTTCATTCACTAAACTTTTTGAGTTATTTTCACGCGCTATGTAGGGACAGGGTTGGGTAAATCGAGTTTGGTTTGATTTGTTTAGATTGCAACCCATTCAATTCAAAAAATTCAACTCATTCGAACAATAAACCCAAACCAAATCAATCCAAAATAAATTTGATTTGGTTTGGATTAAAAAATCAGGTTACAATAAGGACATTTAATTTCAAATTCATCCCAAATTCTAAATTAGTAAATTATAAAAAAAAATGTTATAGACAAATTTAGCATAATAAAATTCTAAATTACAAAATCAATAATTAAATAATCCTAGCAAATCAACTTTAGGCAAAGTGAAAAACATTGGGAAAGTATATTTGAAAGGGTTAGATAACAAAAAGGTGAGATGATCTGCCTTGATCTAAGATCAAGGAAAAAGCCTCAGTCAGCCACCAACTCGTTACGATTCATGTGACTTACAGCTTGGCCTTTGCTTTTTGAGGCTTCCTCTACCCACATTGTCCTTTTTTCCGCCATATGAATAGAAGGTGTAAAAGGAGGAATGCTCCCCTGAAATAACATTCTTTGATTGATAAATCTAATTCAACTTTTCTTTCTATATGCATTAGGTGCATGAACTTCATAATAGAAATGCCACTTCGTCATCTTTTCCGCTTCCACCATAGGAATAAGAGGTGTAGAAGGAGGAATGCTCCTCTGAATCAAGATTCTTTGATTGATAAGTTTAATTCAACTATATAAAGAAAAGTTGAATTAAACTTATTGATCAAAGAATCTTGATTCAGGGAAGCATTCCTCTTTCTGCACCTCCTATTCATACGGCGGAAAAGAGGACAATGTAGGTAGAGAAAGCCTTAAAAGACCGAAATGTAGGTCATGTGACCCGCACCAAGTTGGTGGCTGATTGGGCTTTTTCCTTGATCAAAGATCAAAGCAGATCAGCTCGCCTTTTTGTTCTACAACCTTTCGAATATACTTTCCTCAGTGAACTCATGCCGATATGGAAAAGAAAGATAGGCTTACCATGTTCCATCAATAACACCTAACTTATGTTGATTTTGGCAGACTATGCTCAACCTCGGCGAACTCATGCGGCTCCGACGTGCCCAGAGACCAGAGGCAAAATCTAGGACCAACACCATTCAAAGGTGGGTGGCCCGTCCTTCCTAGAACAGTCATATTTGATTAGATTTACACACATTCGCTCACTTATGCTATCCCCCCTCATCTCACCCTAGCCCTGGCCTTTTGCTCTGCTAATGTAAGCTCCAAGGCTTCACACTAAATCTTCACTGACATAACATGCATGCTTAAATAGGGTCAGGCGGAGCCGTTGCTGATGGAACATTGGAAGAGATGAGGGTGAGAGAAAGGTGAGAGAATTAAGAAAAAAAAAAAACGAAAGATAGAAAGTAAGTAAATAGAGAGAAGACAAAATTCTCTCTCTCTAGGTATTACTCTTTGAAAAAGGTATAAAATTTTAACTTAATCCAATCATCAAGCACCTATAGATTACGAAACAGCAAAAAGAAAAGTTGAAAACTTTAGCATGAATGGACTAGAACTGTACTTTGTGCATGCAATATGCGTAATAGAAGTAGAATTTGATCGAACGAAAGATTTAGTGTGATTGGAAGATAATTACGGAAGGAAAAGGTTTTTTGTTGAGAAATTTTTTTATGCATTTGGTCCATTATACAAAGTCTCCATTTAGTATTAATATTTAATAATCATAGTTTTGAAGTCATGCCCATAATAAACATTTACAATAATAATTTAAAAGTTAAAAATAATTTAACCTAATAATTGTTTGATAAATACTCACATTACCTGCCAAATATTATGAGCACACAACATCGTAAGTCGTAAAGCCGTAACATTTATATGTTTGGATTTTGATTAGACATCAAATTTGCACACTGTCAAAACACAATCACCATGACATTCATTCTCTCATAGTCATGTGCATAATCATGGATATCGTTAATATGGTTTTGCCACGTGTATCATAAATATCGTATAATACCCATTTATCATGTACATTTCAGTCTACCGTATAAGAATAAGATCCCCATCATTGACCGTTCAATATTCTCCTCACAACAATCATGATCACTAAAATAAAAAAGAAAAAAATTAAAATTAGTAGGAAAGAAAGGGGGGGCAAAACTGGGAGTTTCGCGATCTCAATGCAACAAAATAGAAGCGAAAAATCGATTACCGTACGACGACTCACAGATTCCGATCCGTAAACCAAACCAAACAAACCCTAATTTTAACTTTTCTCTGATCCTTTCCACTTTAGACCTTATCAAATTTTTGGAAGATAATGTGTTAAAATTTTTCCCCAAATTGACCTCTGTGTTCCTTCTCAATTACCCAAAATCATCAATTAGTTTTAAAGTTGTCACCTGCTCTAAGTGGATCCGGTTTCGGCTGTTATATCAATTTCGGCTTTTTTTGAACCGGTAATTGAAATTTATGTACGTTGATTCCTTAATTTGCTGATTCTAGCTGTTAATTATATGGGTTTTATTTGTATATTGTATTTAATTGTTTAAGTTAGGGTTTTGATTTGGGGATTCGCAATTTTGTTTCTTTCTGTACAAAAAAGTTGAAATTTTGTAAGTGTTAGGCATGTTATTTTAGGTTTTTTTAAAAATTTATATTGAAAATTGAATATTTTAGGGTTGTTTTTGGAAATTATTGTAGCAGTTTCACACTAATGAATTGAATTTTTCATTTTCAGTGTTTATTTCTTACGTAGGGTGCAATTTTAATTGATTTATTTGAAGATAGTGGATAAGAAGTGGCTTTTAATAATCATGGGAGCAATGTTGCAAATTGTATTGTAGGATGGTGTGAAAGTTTATTGGTAACTGGTGATATACAGTGATGGGCAGCAGTGAGGCAGATAAGCAAGCTAAAGAAAAGGAGGCAAAGATGCCACCTGCTACTACCGCACAGGTACTTGCTTAATTTATGGATTTTGGATCTGTTGTTGTTCTCTTTTTGTTTTGAGTTATTTCTGAAAATTTCCATGAATTCTTTTATATTTATTGTATGTGTTTCAGGAGCAAGCCCTGACTACTAGCACTGGTGCGGTAAATCCAGACTGGTCGGGATTTCAGGTTTGAATAAGAAAATTCTTTTATTTGGGTATTTTGATTTGGCTTCAAATTATTTGTTTAGTTCATATGTAATATGGAGTGGTTGTGATTTCTTAACAGGCGTATTCTCCTATGCCTCCACATGGGTTCTTGGCCTCAAGTCCTCAAGCTCACCCATACATGTGGGGAGTTCAGGTATATATCTTTCGCATATCAGTCTTTTTGGTTTGTTATGATTATGATGGCTATCATAGTTTATTACATGATATAATAGAATTGCATCGTTTGTGTTGTATAGTTTGCTTGAAAGTGTAGATTGCTGTTGCGTGAGTACTTTATTTAAATACTCTTGTAAAATATTGCCTTGAGGTGCAAACAAGGTTAGTACCAAATTGGAAATTTCGGCTTCGATCAGAAGCTGAGTCCACATGATGTGTTTGTCTATATTTGGTGGAGCTTTGGCATGCTTACATTCCCAAGATAACTTTGATCAGTTATTAACACAATATACTATGCAGAAAAAAGGGATAAAATATATTGAAATATGATTAAACACTCACAAATTAAATATTATATTACAAACAATGCACCAAGAATTTCATTGAATTTGGCAGAGATACTGGCCGCTAAGAATGGCCTTCGAATTTATATTTGTTCTTTCCATTGTATAAGTTCACCTCATTATAGTTATTATTTTCTTGCAGCATATTATGCCTCCCTATGGTACCCCACCACATCCATATGTTGCAATGTATCCCCATGGCGGAATATATGCTCATCCGTCCATTCCGCCGGTATTTTATTTTCCATGATGCTTAAGTTGAAGTTTTTGAGATTTTGCTTTTTATCTTCATTTTAAGCATCAATGTGTTCTAATTTCATACAGGGATCTTATCCTTTTAGTCCTTTTGCAATGCCTTCTCCAAATGGGATTGCTGAAGCATCTGTGAGTTTTCGTTAATGGTTTGTTAACTAACAGACATATCTTGGTCTGTATGTGCACAATAAACTGATTTTAGGTTTTTATTTAGGGAAATACTCCAGGAAGCATGGAAGCAGATGGTAAACCGTCTGATGCAAAAGAAAAATTGCCAATTAAAAGATCAAAAGGAAGTTTGGGTAGTTTGAACATGATTACTGGAAAGAATAATGAGCTAGGTAAAGCATCAGGAGCATCTGCTAATGGAGCCTATTCTAAAAGGTATGGTGGACGTGTAGAAAGTTACTTTATATGTTTCCCTGGCTACTCTGTTCTTAATGTGTATTAGCTCATGAGGTTTGTTAGCCTCTTCCTGTGGGTTGCAAGTTACATCTATCGTTTAATTTAGTTCTGTTCATTATGATGGAAAGTTAAGGGACAGATGGGTCTGGCCAAAGCATTTGTTAATAGTTGGGGTCTGTTGATGCTTATTAAGTCTCTTGGTTTTCCATACATCCGAGCTCTTCTCCGTCTGTCTTTTGGAAAAACTCTATTCCCAATATGGTCCATAACAAATTTAGTTTCGTTTCCTTATCATACACTTTTTTTTTTTTTTTTGTATGTGTGTGTACTTCTTAATATTTGCAAATTTTAGCTAGGTCTTGTTGGTGCGTCTCACTTCTACGTTAATATAATGAATTTTAACTGTTGTGTGGAAATTTGTCTGATTTTGGAATAATTCTGGATGTTTAGTGCCGAAAGTGGAAGTGAAGGAACGAGTGAAGGAAGTGATGCTAATTCGCAGAATGTAAGTGCAGTTTTGTTCTGTTTGTTTATTATTATTTATTTATTTTCTGTTTTTGGGCATCATTTCTGTATTCTATTGGTTTTGTCAGGATAGGACCTTGCTCTTTGCATCTAACTTTTTTAAAAATCTTTTCCATGAATTTATGGCTCTTTTAAATTATTTTTTAAGCTTACTGTTGACATTAAAGTATTTGGTTTTAAGCTTTATCTTTTAGTTTTTCAAATTCGGGCTTGATAATGTTACTATTGTCCTCTGCTTAAGTCATATATAAATGATTGATAGTTAAGTTTAAAGAGTTTATTCCCCCTATCAAAAAATGTCAAAACAATGTAAAATAGTACCCAACCAGATAGATTCATTTGCACAGAAAGCCAATTTCATTTCTGCTACTGTCGTTACTGGAGTGGAAATGCCCTGAAGCCAATGCTTATTTGCAATGTAATCACATAATGCGAACTTCAGGCCAGTGCAGCTGGGCAGACTGATCCTTTTGACCGTCTGTTTATGATTTATATTATTGTGACTTTTAGATATGTTGTAATTTTTACACACTTAGATTTCAAAAGTTAGATTTCAAACGTTAAAGTATAATGCAAGATCTTAATGATAGGATCCCCACCCCTTTTCTGCCTGGAGGCAAGAAGTTGAATATAATCAACTTCTAAGCAGCATGAGTGTTGTGATATTAATTCACTTCATTGGTTTTGGACACAAGGGATATAAAAATTTACTTAATGTTTGCTTATTTGAAACAGCTATAGAAGTAAGTTTTTTAGTATACTCATCAAAGTAGTTAAAAATCTAAAAACAAGAAAATTTGCTTTTGGTTTTCACTTGGAATGTTTTTTAATACATTTCCGGTGTTTATCAATTTATTAGCAGCTTTTGCATATAATCTCAATTGTGCTTTCGGATATTAAAAGATTAATAACGAAACCCAAAGTTTTAATTTGTATCGTGGTTTCTAAGCACTGATATTTGAGTTGTGAACTGAACACGCCCTTAGAGATATGCATCGGTGTCATACTACCTGTGTAATTTGATCTCACAGAAGGCTTTTCAAATAAATGCTTATGCGGGAGGTAGCCTGCTACTTAATTGTTATCCCCGTCATCGTCATATAAGACTACCTCTGTTATATAATACATGTTTTGAGGCTCTTTTTATTTCCATATATTGCACTGCTGCTCCATTCTTCTCTTCCAGGAGAAGATAATGTTATAAATGATTGTTGATTTGTGTAGGGATCACAGCTGAAGTCAGGAGGTGGGCATGATTCTCTTGAAGGTTAGATATTGACTCTTTTCCTTTTTCATGTGATATATTGGTAGTGAACTCTGTATTGATGAAGAATCTCTCTGACGTATCTACTACAGGTGAAACATCTCAGAATGGCAGCTCTGCAAATGGTCCTCAGAATGGAGGAGCAAGTACACCTCATGCAATGGTGAATCAACCAATGGCCATCATTCCTATGTCTGCGGCGGGTGCACCTGCAGCTGTTCCGGGCCCCACAACTAACTTAAATATTGGAATGGACTACTGGGGTGCTCCTGCTGCTAATATTCCTGCAATGCGGGGAAAGGTTCCTTCTACTCCTGTTGCTGGAGGAATAGCTGCTGGCGGATCACGTGATAGTGTCCAGTCACAGCTTTGGTTACAGGTCAATATGGTTGATTTTCACATTACATTCATTTTCTTTATTATCATGATTTGTTGTTTGTCTTTCTATTCTGTTGTTTACATTTTAGTTCTTCTAAGAAACATTTTACAGCAATGCAATCAGTCTGTTTTCAAGTTTATTAAAATCTGGTGGATGTTTTCAAGTTTACTAAAATCTGGTGGATTTTAATATTTTGGGGTATATCTTGATTTTGATGAATTGCTTGATATCTCTGCATATCTCTGCATTGTTATACATGGGAAAAATAGGGCTTGTTAGTTATATACGTGGGTCAACTTTGGCTTGAGATTCGAATCTGAGTCACATTTTAACCATTTGAAAGACAAAATCAACCCACCCAACAAAACCAAATGGATTTTAAATATTTGAAACTGAATTTGAGTCTGACAGAACATTCTAAGTTTTCGGTTTGATTTTATTTTTTTTTGTTTTTGGTTTGAAAAACGGATTCCGAATGTTAACATGTCATATTCTCTGTATCTTCTAAATATTCTCTATATCTTCTAAACAAGTATATAGTTGATACATATACATGTAAAATACAAATATATGCTACACCATAAACATGATCTGGATCATTAATTGTTCAAATATCTGTTCGACTGAGTTTGGCTTCGCTGCATTTGATTACTGAAGTTGGACTGAGTGGATTTGCCTATTGAAGCATGTAATCAATTAAGTAACCGAGAAATCAGTCACTTCAAATACATATATATTTTTTAATTTTTGGTTTCCTTACAATTTGCTGCTGAGTGTTGGTAGTTGCCGGCCTTCCAATTCTCTCTTTGCTGTTATGTTTTTGAACCACCTTGTTTTAATTGATATCAATATGTATTCTCACGGTAGGTTTTTCTGGATTTAGGATGAAAGAGAGCTTAAAAGACAAAGAAGGAAGCAGTCCAACAGAGAGTCAGCTCGACGGTCCAGATTGCGTAAGCAGGTAACAACGCGTCCCAATTCAAATAAATAGCGAATAATATTATTTGGATACCGAGACTCACATGCGTTATATGAATTTGTTGAGTCAGGCTGAATGTGATGAGCTGGCTCAGCGTGCTGATGCCTTAAAAGAGGAAAATGCCAGTCTAAGATCAGAGGTGACTCGCATCAGGAGTGAGTATGAGCAACTTCTTGCAGAGAATGCTGCTCTCAAGGTATAGTTATAATCTCTGCTTCCAAATTCATGATCCATTCATACACAGCACTTAATTTCTTTCTGATACAAGTTCCCAAATTTTGGCTTTAATACAGGAGCGACTCGGGGAAATTCCTGCACAAGAAGATCAAAGGTCTGGTAGAAATGACCAACATTTTAGCAACGATACCCAGCAAACTGGACACAGTGATCTGGTGCAGAGTGGTCACTAGGATCTTATCTGCCTCGCTTAATGCTGCTCCCTGGGAGCATAATCTAACCAATTAGACAACAGGAAATATCTTATTTTGCATAGCGTGTAGCTTAAGTTTTTATCGAAGCTGACCTTTATAGTTTTAGGATGTTGTTTCTCGCATAGCATCCCTCATTCCGTTGTTTGGCCTATATATTTACAATTGAAGGCCACGGATGGTATGTGGAGTGTGTGATTTCTGGCTTACCCTTGTCTGTTTAGAAGAAAAAGGTAGTAAATCAACAACGTTTCAAACGTATTTGTATTGAATATGGTATGCATTTGTGACGCTGAGAGGATTAAATCAACTTTAAAATGTGCTGTACCCTTTCTGCTACTAATGTAATATGTACTTCATTTTTTGTTTTTGGTTTTTCTTTTTAATAATATTTGTTGGCGGTAAAACATTTCTATGTGGCATATTCTTGTCCTACAATGTTACAATTACAATCGTTTTCTATGTATTTTTTCTTGTGACAAACGAGTGCAATTGTAGGATTGTGATTTGGTCATAAATATTTAATGCTTTATTTAATTTAACAAAAGGTTAAATATAGATGAGGTTCTACTTAAGTTGAATTGGTAGGGTTGAATTGGTATAACAGAACTTTATAATTGTTCTTAATCGCAAAAGAGTATTGAATGAAACTTGTTTTTTTCTGTCCAAAGAAATATTTATATAAGTTAATTCTTAAATTACTTTGCAAATATTAGATAGTGATCTCAAAAAAGAAAAAAGTTTCAAGTGGTTTTGTGGACTGTAGACTTCATTTTAGTGCAGGTCGCGTGCAAAAGAAAGAGTATCTAATTCTTTTATTAATTGCTTTTGTACGCGTTCTGTCAAAACAAAGATAACGGGCATCTACTTAACCTAGCACGCTATCAACCTTATCAATCCGACACTCCTGGTATTGATGGCAATTGTACCCTAAATTTGTAAATTCATTTAAATTCACCGTTCAAAATTTGTTTGCTGTAGGTAATTTTACAGGTTACAGAAGAGTTTGGTATTACATATTGAAACTCACGTTAACTTGTAAATAAATTTAATAATAACAAAATATCTGTTGGGTACTCGCATGGATACCATAAACTCACAACTATTTTTTTAAAATATTTTAATTATAAAAATAATTAAATATAAAAATATGTAAACTAAATAAATATAAAGTGTTTTAAACTTATCACACTTGTAATGCATGCAAGTCATAACTTAATGCATGAATTATTATATACTTATTATAATTTTATATAGACTATTATTCTTTAACTTAATGCATAGATTATTTTATTATTATAATTTATTTTTTGGATTAATATTTTTAATTGTAATTATTATTGTAGGAATCGTGTTGAATGGATGCAAATGATAGTCAATAAAATGAAAATATTAACTCTTAGATCTTGTGTTAAATACGAAAATGAAACAATAACTATTATTTAACTTAAAGCATGAATTATTTGTGTTTATTTTGGAATTATGTATTTCATACTTAAATTTGAGAATTTATGTTGGATTGATGTTGAAATTTTAATTTTTCATTTACATTGATTAAATTTAGAATTGAGTATGTTATGTGAAAGTTTAGATTGATAATATAAATTTACATATTGAATATAATAAGTTTAAGTATGTAAACTTACAAAAAATCCACCGGGTACTATTACGGGTTTGATAATTGTCAAAACCCGTAGCAGACGAGTTTTCTTAAAAAATTAAAATACGCGTGAGTGTAGGTGTGGGTTTGGTAATTTAAATTTTGTGCGGATGTGGGTTCAGTATTAACAAATCCGTTGCGGGCGGTGCCCTTTTCTATTCCTTCGTAGGGTCATTAGTTTATAACACTTGATTAATATTAGATAAATTTTAAATAAAATCACGTGATATAAATAGAAAATTAGAAAATTGTATTTCTTCATATTTATTATTTTTCTTGGCAATATTATCATCAAGACATTGTCGCCATAATTGAGAGAATTAAAATAAAATTCAAATAAAAATAAGTTTGTACTAAATTTTTGGCTTATCCTAATAGTTTATGGTAAGATATTAATTTTATTAATTATGAAATATATAAATGACGTATATAACAGTTAAAGACTAAATTTTGGTTCTATACCTACTCATCCAAATTCTAAATATTAATTATTGGTTCGGGTAAACAGAATTCTAAAAGCCTCTCAAAATGGTTTACATTACCATCGCCGCCTTTCCTTATTGTCATAGATTACAAAGATGAGTTGACCAAATCTCCTCTCCTTTCCGAGAAGAATCTCAAAGATGATGAGTTAGAGCATGAGTATGAGCAGCCACCCCTTTGCTTGAAACTTTATCTCGACAAGTTTGACTCCAATATTTTGGTACGTATAATGCTGATAAAAACAACTGTATTTCAGTCCATTTTAAACAACTGTATTTCAGTCCATTTTATCGTGTTCATCCAATTAACAAGCTAAAGCAGGCTTGATGTAAAATTGTTTTTGTGGTTATTCTGATAATTTTTTTTTTTGTACGCATTCTGTCAGCCTTTAGTTTCTTTAACATTATTCTTATATTCATTTGAATTCGTTCTACTAAATTTATTAATTACATTGATCCTTTCACTTTTGCAGGTCCTTTTAGTTGTTGCTCAAATGCCTTTCCTTGCTCTCATTACTGTCTATTTGTTACATGAATCTACCAGTATCAATATGCCGAAAAAGGTAATAATTGGTATTTTTTTCTGGCCCTTGTTACTTTTGCCTTGTTCAAACAGATATCTCTCTTTAAAGGCACAGCTGAATAGAATCTTCAAATATTTGATAGAGGTAATTTCTTCTATTTTCTTTTTCATTTATAATATAGTTATACAAAGTACCCTAATGATAATTGAGACCCAATATGAGTCTGATGTGCAGAGTTGAAAAGAGGATTTCTTACCTTTTTAATTTTCACATTTAAAACTGTGCATGAGACCTTCATCTGGCACGACTCTAAGTGATAAAAAGAAAAATAAATCATCTTCTTGCACTTTTAATTATTTTTCTTGGTTATCTATCCATTCAATTTCTAAAAAAAATTACTAATTCTCAACTTTTCGATGAATTCTTTATCACATCTTTTTTATTTTGGTGGTCAGAATTAAAGAGTAAGAAACATAACATCCGATGTGAGAAGTTATCGGATTCATTATTAATATTTAACCTTTTTTTTTTTTAATATTTAACCTTTTTGATAGTTATGGATAGATTTGAATTAACAATTATAGATTTAGACTCAAACTGGAATCCATTGTACTATTGTTTCATAATGATTTAAAATTTAATCTTCATATTTGGCAATATATTTTAGGAGGGCGACATAAAAAATCCTGCTATTCATCAGCCTTCAAAAGAGGCATGTACCGTTATGCTTCCATTGAAAAAAAAAAAAATACTATATATGTTTTTGTATTTCTTTTAAATAATAAAATATCGAACGTATATACATATTTACACCGCAATTTTTTTTCTTTAATTCATCTACAGATTGAGATTGATTATTCACCTCCTTCTAAACAGTCGCGATATTGCGGCCAATCTTTTAGATATTTATAAATGGATCGCCAACTTTTGCTTCTTGTCTTATGATATATGCTATCTGCTATTTTTGCTCTGTTGCTGGTTGTGGACTTAAGTGAGACCATGTCAAGAGGAGTAAATTGCTGTTGGAGGTTCATGGCTTTAGAATAGAACTGAATAAAGTAGACTGGAATCGTGGCACTTAGTGCTGCATTATCTCCTTATATTTTGGTATTCTTGTTCCATTTTTCTAGTTAGATATTTGTGTTGTAAGCCTTTAAAATGCTAGCTCTGAATTCAATAAAGGTGTGAAGTCATTTAGAATCCCCTGCAGACTCTTCTCTTCTCTAGCTTCTGTACTTTCCCTCTTCTGAACTTACTCATATCATCTTATCACTTGGGCCCACTATCTAGTGCATCTATTGTTGATCATAAGCTTGTGTAATGTAGATGAGGAGTTCGTGAAAGGCATGTATCCTCATGGGGAGCAAAAGATCTTTTATATTATTGTGTTTACGGGTTTCTTTTGGGGAATCCTCCAATTGTTAAGTTTCATCAGAATTCGGTTGACTTCTCATTGTGATAAGGCGGAATTGAAGCTGCTTAAAAACGTCAACTCCGAAACCCACGAACTTGTTTTGTGTAAAACGAGATCGGAGGTAAGTTTTTATGAGTCATGCTCAGGTACAAATCCACGATTTTACATCAATCTAAAAATTTTGATTCATTCTTTACATCGATGTAACTACATAAGTCCATGTCTTTATAAGTCAATTTTTGTTACTATTAGATGTTTCTTATTATTTTCATCAGATAAAGGAAGGTGAAAGAATAGACTCAATAGATGTGCTTGTGTTTGTTAAGAAGAGATGCAAGTGGAAGCAAGGTAATTATATGTATAAATGTTAGTATGTAAATGTTCAATCATAAATTATTGATCATATTAAAGTTATGGATGGAATAAAAGACAATAATCACATACTTTAATGCAGTTGTATATATTTTATTATCTTTTTGTTTATTATTTATTTTAATATTGTCAGGAATCTTTAATTAAAAACTTCTTGTTTATTAAATGTCTTAAGTTTGAAAATTTAATAATTTCATATTTTTTTTCAAATTTGTTTGTTTGTTTTTTTACAACTAATATCATATTTTCAGATATTTACATTTAAATAGAAAAAGTAAAATTCTGTGACTTTTATCGGAATGAAAAAAAAAATCTGAATAAAAAATAAATATTATATCCTAAAAATATCCCTATTAAATATATATACTTTCTATTTTATAAAACCTAATCCTTTTTTTTTTCTCTTTGTAATTCACGTTTCATTCTTTCAATTTGTTCTTTTTTTCATTAGCACTAGAATTCTTCAAGCACGTTCAATGTCCATTGTTAATCTATTTTTTTCTTTCTTTTTACAATATTTATAAATATTCTTTTATATATTTTTTCCTCATAATACTTGAAATCATTTTGTTTGAATGTACAAAACTTGGCTCATAAAGAAAAATAAAACTACAAATGCTTTTCTATCTATTTTCTCTAGAAAAATAATTTATGCAAGTCTTCATCGTTGTTGCATTTATTCGTCATGCAAGATATGCATAAATTACCCATAATAGAGAATAAGCTGTCAGCAGCTGCCCATCTTGACTCTGTTGATGCCACTGTAAAATTCACTCTATTGTCTTCTTATAATTGAATAATTATACATGTATATAGCATGCATATGTATGTAACTGTGTTGATTGTTTCAATTTTGGAACTTAAGGCTTGTTCTTGAGTGGTTATCTGAATTTTGCGTTTCATTTTTTTTCCCCTTTTTATTTAGAACTATGTTGAAGAGCCAGCACCCTCAATTACCAATATTTACATCAACTGAAAAATTTCAATCAGATTTTAATTTTGCCAATATTTTATGTTGTGCTAGGAAAATGAAAAAAACTATCTATGACTGTAGTAGAACTTTACTAAAAAGTTACGACAACTCGTTAGAAGTCAAGAAACCCATAAGAAAAAAAAAAGCATTAACTTGACTTACGAGTTGCAACACATATAATTTTACAGATCAATTACTGCCTAATTTTATGTATGTTTGATTTTAATTGTAATGTGCATGTATTTAACTCTTAAAATTTATAACAAGTATAAATAATTTTACAAGGATATAAATATCAAATAATAATATTTCAGATGTTTGTGATTTATAAAAACAAATAAGATTCACTTATATTTAGAAATGAAAAAAAATGTCATTTAGACATATGTACTGCAAGCCTATTCAAACTTAAGCCAAATTCAGATCCATTCAGATTTTAGAAAAAATACAAATGCTACTTTATTCTATGTTTATAGTTATATAAGTTAGTTATAATAATAATATTCTTGGCAAATAATATTTCTTCTTTGTTGTATATTTGTTTCAGTTGTGCGAAGAATATCAACCGACGAATGATGGGAAAGAAGCATCAATTGATGTGATGGAGAGTGAACACACCCATATCAATGGGCAGAATATGTAATTTGAAGCTTCAACTCAAATTAACAAAACTGTGGAAGAAGAATTAAGGGTGCTGCGATCTAAGTATAATGACTTGCAAGCTTGTTTTGATGATCTGAAAATGAAATATGATTCATTGTGCCACAATTTGACCTGTGACAGTGATATAGAAGCACCAGCTATCCTTGAATAATAATTAATAAAACGGGTATGGAATATTTTAAAAACTATATATTTTGTAATCTAAAATTATCTTTCTTCTTTCATTGGTAGTTAACTAATTATTGATCAAGCAATGTCTTTTAGACATAAAATTTAAAATCAGTTTCTGTTTAATTTAAAAACAAGATAAATTCACACTTTATCACTTTAATATTTATTTATTTTTATTTTGATATTGATTTGAATTCTCTAGATGCAGCTACTAGATAGAGTATTTAAATTTGATTAAGTTAATTTTGTGTGGTTATTAAAAATTGTCATATATATAAAGTACTTATAATTGATTGGATATGCGTGATGATTCTGTTTGGGTAATATCGGGCAGGTCTCCTCGAGGTCCTTTCAGCTCGAATAAAATACCTCGAGGATAGTTTAGCTCGAGCAGAAGTCCCGACCACTGGCACCAAGACGATCTCATCAAACGTCAAAGCTGGTCAAGGTCACGAATTCAGAGCCATCCGAGCTTCGACCTCTCTGCCTGCTCGAGGTCGTCCACCCAGTCGAAGCTGGTTAAGGTCGAGACCCGAGCTCTGTAATCTGCTTGAGGTCATCAGGTTCAGTCAAAGCTGGTCAAGGTCGAGACCCGAGCTCTCCTTTCTGCTCGCGGAAGTCAAGTCCCCGAGCACAATTGGACCATCTTAGTCATTGATCGGATGGAGCGTAAGACCCGGCCCAGGGCAGCCCGACCCGCTTTCCCCAAACCCTGGTACACCTTTAGACGTCTGATCAGGGCCCCACACGGTATGGTGGTGGTACTATTGTCGATGGCCGGCACATGCCCACACGGTGTCATCATTCCTAGCGCACATGCCCGACATGGTGATCTGGCCACGTGAGCCGGGTTAAGGAGACAGCCGCGCATCCTCAGGGAATATTACGCCAATCCCGGCTGTCAGAGGGACCCAGATATCACTGACGCGGGAATGGATGCTCTTGGAGAGAAAGAGCGGGAAAAATGTAGGATAAAAGAAAATCAACGAGTACGTTACAAGGGTTGGAAAAATTCATTCACAGGTTCTTCCTACCTCTACTTCCTTTATCTCGATTTTCTGAGAAAACCAAAAATTTATTCTAAAGGGAGGGCAAAAAATATCCCTTTCACTTTTTCGGTCTCTCTCACTAAGGGAGATACCAAAAAGAACAACCCGATTACTGACTTGAGCGTCGGAGGGTTTTCGCCGGAACACGCCCGGCAACCCCTGATCCTGTTTTCTGTGAGTACAGGTCTGGGAGATCCCCGTTCTGGAAAAGACAGTGGAATAGGACGAAGGAGACAGTCCTGCTCGAGCTCGAGCTATTTGCGAGCAGAAGGATCGAGGCACTGTTTGAAGGCACGCGGGAAAACTGTATCAACACTCTAGCTAATTGCGAGCTGAAGGGTCGAGGCACTGTAGACAATCTCGAGCAGAAGGTTCAGAGTACTGTTCTAAGACAGGCGGGAAAAACTGCATCAACAGATTCTTTTATTTTGCAGGTTCAACAATGATTCTTGGAAGTATATTCTTATGCTTTTGATTGCATAACATTTATATCTTGGTGATATATATATATATATATATTTTATTAAGGACCGGACAAATTCAAATAGATATGCCAGTTTTCATGGTTTACAAATATCAGCTTTAGATATATAAATTGTCTTCTGATTGATCCTCTGGGAATATTTGGAAATTGGAAGACTGACTTCTATTAATTTCTGCGAAGTTTTTATTTATTTGGGTAAATTTGATCAATTTATATTTTATAGAAAGAGAAATGTTGTACATTTAAGAGAATAGTCCGAAGGAAAAATAATGTACAAACGAACAAAAATTCAGGATGGTAACAACGTGCTTTGGGGTATAGGTCTGCCTGTTTAATTGGCCTCTAAAATAGAGCACACATGCAAAAAAGTCACCCAATCATAATAATGGAATACGCACAAGTAAAAAGCAAAGCACCTAAGCCTACGGGATATCCCCAACAAGAGTATTTGTATTCTGTTGGAAAAGTTGTTATTCAACTTGTTAATTTGAGTGTTTCTTTGTACGAGATAGATTTTACAATAAACTATTAAAAAAAAAGAAAAATAAATCAGTAAATAAGAAATACTTTTTATAAATTACTAATTTCTTAATTTATGGCGAAATTAATAGATTATTAATTATTAATTAATATTTGTTAAACCATAATACTTTTGAGATTGAATCTTTTTCCACTAAGGGAATAGAGTTGCAAACAATACAATCCAATTGGTGGCATTTTTGTTTTTTTGTTAAGTGCAAATTAATTTACTTTACAAATATTAGACGGTGATCTGAAAAAAAAAAAATAAGTAGTTTTGTAGACTGCAGAGTAGTCATTTTAGCGGAAATGACGCGCAAAAGAGAAATATCTTACTATTTAATTAATTGTCACCTTATAAAACAAATATAATGAGTATCTATTTAACATGGCATTATTTATTAGTTTACAATATTCGACTAACAGCAGATAAATTTAAATAAAATTATATGTTATAAAGAGAAAATTAGAAAACCGTCTTTATATTTATTAGTTTTATCTTTTCATGGCAATAGTTGGAAGGGTTGCATTTTGAAAAGGAATTATGAAATAGTTAATAAACAAATTCGTGAAAAGTTTGAGAGATATACATCGAGTTATGCTTGCTTAGTTAAGTTACATACTAAGTATTCTTTCAGAGTAGGATATACATAATCAAGGCATTGTCAATAGTTGGAATGGTTGTATCTTTAAAAGGAATTATCATCGACGTGATAATTGGGATAATTAAAATAAAAATAAGTTACTACAAAATTTTTGACCTATCTCAGTAGGTAAGTCCTAATTTCAATTGTAATTAAGGTGATGATCATCTATTAGATAATATAATATTACTTTTACTAATTATAAAATTCAGTATATATGAATAACATATAATGTTAGAACTCAAATTGAGAGTGAGTGGTTGTGATCTATTATTAATTTCTATAACTAGTCATAGGAATTCTAAATATTAATTACTGGTTTGAGTAAACAGAATTCTGAAAGCCTCTCAAAATTGTTTACACTATCATCGCTGCCTTTCCTTATTGCCATGGACTGCAAAGAGGAGTTGACCAAATGTCCTCTCGTTTCCATGAAGAATCTCAAAGATGATGAGTTAGAGCATGTGAATCCAATGTTTGGGTACGTGTAATGCTGACAAAAACAACTGTATTTGAGTCCATTTCATCGTGTTCATCCAATTAACAAGGTAAAACAGGCTTTATAGACAATTGTTTTTGTCGATATTCGGATAATTGTTTTTTTGTACGAATTCTGTCAGCCTTTAGTTTCTTTAGCATTATTCTTTTTGTCATTTGAATTTGTTCTACTAAATTTATTAATTACATTGACCCTTTCTCTTTTGCAGATCCTTTTAGTTGTTGCTCTTATCCTTGCTCTTATTACTGTCCATTTGTTACGTAAATGCAACAGTATCATAATGCGCAAAAAGGTAATATTTGGTATTTTTTATCTGGCCCTCGTTACTTTTGCGATGTTCAAACAGTTCTCACCCTTAAAGGCACAGAGGCATCGAAACTTCAAATATTTGATAGAGGTAATTTCTTCTAT
This sequence comes from Murraya koenigii, assembly GCA_025617385.1. Classification (NCBI taxonomy): domain Eukaryota; kingdom Viridiplantae; phylum Streptophyta; class Magnoliopsida; order Sapindales; family Rutaceae; genus Murraya; species Murraya koenigii. Next base: position 21,720,224 of record CM046812.1, read on the forward strand.
TTTCTTCTTTTAGTTTTTATTTATAACAATAAAGTAATACTAATTATCCTAAAGTCTGATGCGCAGAGTTAAAAAGAGGGTTTCATTTATTTGGATTTTTTATTCTTTTCTCTCATTGAAAACTGTGCAAGAAACTTTCATACGCTGGGTTCCTAAATGATAAAAGCAAAAAGAACTCATCTTCTTGTTTTTAAATTATTTTACTTGTGTATGTGCCAATTCAATTTCTAAAAAAAATTACTAACTTCAACTTTTCTAGAAATGCTTTATCAAAGATTGTAAATAATTAATTTTTCATAATCTTTGTGATATTGGTAGGCAGAATTAAAGAGTAAGAAATAGAACATCTGATGTGATAACTTATTAGATTAATTATTAATGTTTAACATTTTTGAGAGTTATGGATTGATATGAATTAATGGTAGATTTGATATATCATGTTAGTTATTAATATTTAACATGATAAGGCTGTTATAGATTTAGACTCAAATTGAGATCCTTAGTATTATTGTTTCATAATAATTCAAAATTTAATATCTTCACATTTGGCAACATGTTTCAGGAGGGTGGCATCAAAAATCATGCTATTACTCCTTCAAGGGAGGCATGTATCGTTATGCTTCAGTTGGAAAAAATAAAAAAATTATATATTTCATTGTATTTCTTTTAAAATATCTAACATATATACGTATTTATATTGCAATTTTTTTCTTTAATTTATTTGCAGATTGTGATTGATTACTCATCTCCTTCTAAACAGTCACGTTATTGCGGCCTATCTTACGTTTTTATACATGGATGGCAAGCTTTTTCTTCCTGTCTCCTCACTTGGGCGCACTTAGTAGTGTTTCTTGTTAAAAAAACAATAAACTTGTTTACAAAATAATAAGGTGTTGAGTTGTACATGGCCCTCCATTATCATGCTCCATCATTATGCTTCATCATCATGGGTCTACAATGTTGAGTGGAGGTTAGCTTTACACATTTGATGCCATTAAAGGATTCCTTTAGAGCATGTTAGGTGAGTGGAATATGTTTGGTGTTATGATGAAAGGTTAGTGGAATGTGCTAGGTGATGTGTATTGTTATGATTATGTTTGTGTTTTATTCATTATAAATACCTATGCTATTGTGTTGTGAGACATAAGTCTAAGAGTAAGAAAGTATAAGAAGCATAACAAAACTCCTGAGAGTGATTTGTGAGAGTGTGAGAATTGTTCTTATAATGTTCTTGAACTTTCTCTAATAAACTTTGTGTTTCATCCTTCAAATTCTCCAACAAAGTGGTATCAGAGCAAGGTTTGGAGGATAAAATAGTTTTGTAGCATATCAAATCGAAGCTCTCGACGAGACGAACGTAACGCCGTAAGAATCAGCCTGATCGGAGTTTGGACGAGCCCAGAATCGCTGTCGGAAGTTTGCTGTCCACAAATGTGTTGACCGTTGACCGTTGACCAAAGTTGACCCGAGACCTCCCAAGGGTTTTTCGACGTTCCGGATTCATTCATGCATTCTGAATCTCCAAATTCTCACTCGATTTGTGAGATGTGGCAAATGGTGGTATGATGTCATTTCAAGTTCCACAATTGAAAGGGAGCAAATTTGACAATTGAAGCATCAAAATGAAGGCTCTATTGGGTGCACACGATGTGTGGGATGTCGTGGGAAAGGGCTTTATAGTACCAGAAAATGAAGGTACTTTAATTACGGCACAAAATGAGAATTTGAAAGACTTAAAGAAGAAAGAGAACAAAGCAAAGTATCTCATCTTTCAATCATTAGATGAAGATGCTTTTGAAAAGATCGCTGGCCCAACATCCTCAAAGGAAGCGTGAGAGAAGTTAGAAACCTCTTACAAAGGAGTGGAACAAGTTAAGAAAGTCCGTCTTCAGACACTAAGAGGTGAATTTGAGTCCTTGCACATGAAAGTATCAGAATCAATTTTTGATTACTTTACTAGAGTTGTGACTGTTGCTAATGAATTAAAAAGAAATGGTGAAGAGTTGAGAGAGCTAAGGATTATTGAGAAAATACTTCGATCAGTAGATTTCAAGTTTGACCTAATTGTAGTAACAATAGAGGAGACTAAAGATTTGGAGGCTATGACGATCGAGCAACTTCAAGGAATGTTGCAAGCTTATGAAGAAAAACTGAAGAAGAAGCAAGGGATCGAATAATAACTCTTCAAGATGGAAATCAATCCAAAGAAAAGAGAAGAAAGTTTCAGCAACGATAGAAGGCACTATGTCCGAGGAAGAGGCCGAGGACGAGGTAGAGGTTGTGGTCATGGACGAGGCTGGAATTTCAACAACAAAAACTCCTTCAATAATGAAAGAAGAGAAAGCTCAAACAGAGGGCGAGGAAGAAACAATCCAAAATCGAGGTATGAAAAATCTCAAGTGCAGTGCTATAATTGTCAAAAGTTTGGGCATTATGCTTCAGAGTGCAGAATTCCAAGCAATATAGTAGATGAGAAAGTGAATTATGTTGAAGAGAAGAATGATGGAGATGGCACACTTTTACTAGCACGTAATGACAATAATGGAGGTCAAGAAAATACTTGGTATCTTGACACAGGTGCTAGCAATCACATGAGCGGAAACAGAAGCATGTTTGTGGAGATGAATGAATCAGTGAATGGTAGCGTCGCTTTTGGAGATGATTCAAAAGTACCAGTAAAGGGAAAAGGTAACATCCTTTTTTGCATAAAAGATGGTAGCCACCAACTAATTTCAAATGTTTACTATGTGCTCAATATGAAAAGCAACGTTCTAAGTTTAGGTCAACTTTTAGAAAAAGGCTATGATATTCATCTTAAAGATTATAGTCTTTTTTCAAGAGATGACAAAGGAAACTTAATTACAAAAGTGAGAATGTCGAAGAATAGAATGTTTCTTTTAAATATTCAAAATGATGTTGCAAAGTGTCTCAAGACTTGTCATAAAGATCCAACCTGGATTTGGCATTTTCGATATGGACATCTCAACTTTGGTGGACTAGAGCTACTATCAAGAAAGAACATGGTGAAATGTCTACCTTCAATCAATCATCCCAATCAAGTTTGTGAAGGATGTTTACTTGGCAAGAAATTTAGAAAGAGTTTTCCAAAGGAGTCAAACTCAAGAGCTCGGAAGCCACTCTAGCTTATTCATACTGATGTGTGCGGTCCATTCAAGCCAACCTCTCTTGGTAAAAGTAACTACTTCCTTCTTTTCATAGATGATTTTTAAGAAAAACTTGGGTGTATTTTTAAAGCGAAATCGAAGTTTTGAAGTTTTCAAGAAGTTCAAAGCTGCGATGGAGAAAGAAAGTGGACACCAAATCAAGGCCATGAGATCTGATCGAGGTGGAGAGTTCACTTCCAAAGTATTTGTGAAGTTTTCTAACGAAAATGGAATACGACGCCCTTTGACAGTTTCGAGATCCCCCCAACAAAATGGTGTTGCAGAAAGAAAGAACAGAACTATCCTCGACATGGCGAGAAGTATGCTCAAGAGCAAAAGATTACCCAAAGAATTTTGTGCTGAAGCTGTTGCTTGTGCAATCTATTTCTCCAACCGATCTCCAACAAGAAGTGTGTGGGGCAAGACACCGTAAGAAGCATGGAGTGGAAGAAAGCCTGGCATAACCCATTTGAGAGTTTTTGGAAGCATTGCCCATGTACATGTACCAGACGAGAGAAGAGCCAAGCTGGATGATAAAAGTGAGAAGTTTATCTTCATCGGCTATGATATCAATTCTAAAGGATACAAGTTGTACAATCCAGACAACGGAAAGATCGTGATTAGTCGAGATGTAATCTTTGAGGAAGAAGGAGAACGAGATTTTGGCTCTCATGTGGATGACTTTAATTTTTTTCCTTTTGAAGAAAATGAACAGACAATGAAGGAGTAAGTAGTAGAAGAACAACAAGAGCCGGTTAGTCCACCTATCTCACCAGCATCAACTACACATGGAGATTCACCACATTCTTTCTTAAGTGAAAGAACTGAAGAACGCACGAGGAGTCTTCAAGATCTCTATGAGGTAACTGAGAGACATGATAATCTCACTCTATTTTGCCTCTTTGCTGATTGTGAGCCAGTTTACTTTGAAGAAGCTGTACAAGATGAAAAATGGAGAATCGCAATGGATGAAGAAATCAAAGCCATAGTGAAGAATGACACTTGGGAACTTACTACACTTCCCAAAGGTCACAAAGCCATTGGTGTCAAATGAGTTTACAAGACGAAGAGAAATGTCAAGGGTGAGATTGAAAGGCACTAAGGCGAGGTTAGTTGCAAAGGCTATAGTCAAAAGTCGGCATCGACTATGATGAGGTATTTGCTCTTGTAGCCGAATGGAAACTATAAGACTAATCATTTCTTTAGCAGTCCAAAAACAGTGGAAGATTCATCAAATGGATGTAAAGTCTGCTTTCTTAAATAGATTTCTCAAAGAAGAGGTCTACATCAAACAACCATTGGGCTATGTAGTGGAAGAAAATGAAGACAAAGTTCTGAGATTGAAGAATGCACTTTATGGGTTAAAGCAAGCACCAAGGGCATGGAGTAGCAGAATCGACAAATATTTCAAAGAGAATGGCTTCACTAAATGCCCACATGAACATGCTCTCTACGTCAAAGTCAAAGATGGAGACATCTTGATTGTATGCCTGTATGTGGATGATCTCATTTTCACTAGAAGCAATCCAAACTTATTTGAAGAGTTTATAAGAGTGATGGTGAAAGAGTTCGAGATGAATGACATTGGACTAATGGCATACTACCTGGGCATTGAAGTCAAGCAAAAAGAAGAAGGCATATTTATTTCCCAAGAATGCTATGCAAGGGAAATTCTCAATAAGTTCAAGATGCATGATTGCAAGCCCGTAAGTACGCCAATGTAATGTGGAGTCAAATTGTCTAAACAAGACGAAAAAGAAAGAGTTGATCCAACATTTTTCAAGAGCCTTGTTGGAAGTTTGCGCTACTTGACTTGTACGAGGCCAGACATTCTCTATGCCGTTGGGCTCGTTAGTCGCTATATGGAGAATCCAACAATCACCCATTTTAAAGCTACAAAAAGAATCATTCGCTATATAAAAGGTACAATTGATTTTGGCTTATTATACTCATTCTCTGATGATTACAAGCTTGTTGGATATAGCTATAGCGATTGGAGTGGAGATTTAGATGATCGAAAGAGTACCTCTGGATTTGTATTCTTCATGGGAAACACTGTTTTCACGTGGATGTCAAAGAAGCAGCCAATTGTCACACTTTTCACCTGTAAAGCTGAGTATGTAGCTGCTACTTCAGGTGTTTGCCATGCAATTTGGCTAAGAAATTTGTTGAAGGAGTTGGGTTTGCTCCAAATAGATCCAACTGAGATCTTTGTCGACAACAAGTCTACAATTGCCCTATCAAAGAATCCAGTCTTCCATGATCAAAGTAAACATATTGACACTCGCTGCTATTTCATAAGAAAGTGTATTGAAAGAAATGATGTACAAATAAAGTATGTAAAATCTCAAGATCAAGCAGCTGATATATTTACTAAGCCATTGAAACAAGAAGATTTTATCAGATTGAGAAATTCATTGGGTGTTATGAAATAATTGGCTGTGGAAATCAAAGAAATTAACGGCGAAAGTGAAGGAGAACAGTACAAGTACGAAAAAGAAGATTAAATGCATATTCCTACAGGGCATTGTTCAATCAAAATAAGAAGAATAAAGCCAAAGAACATGTTGGTGATAATTTCACTAAACTCCTCGAGCAAGAAGACTTAGAGTCACAGAAACAAGTTTAAGGGGGAATGTTGAAAAAACAATAAACTTGTTTACAAAATAATAAGGTGTTGAGTTGTAAATGGCCCTCCATTATCATGCTCCATCATCATGCTTCATCATCATGGGTTTACAATGTTGAGTGGAGGTTAGCTTTACACATTTGATGCCATTAAAGAATTCCTTTAGAGCATGTTAGGTGAGTGGAATATGTTTGGTGTTATGATGAAAGGTTAGTGGAATGTGCTAGGTGATGTGTATTGTTATGATTATGTTTGTGTTTTATTCACTATAAATACCTATGTTATTGTGTTGTGAGACATAAGTCTAAGAGTAAGAAAGTATAAGAAGCATAACAAAGCTCCTGAGAGTGATTTGTGAGAGTGTGAGAATTGTTCTTGTAATGTTCTTGAACTTTCTCTAATAAACTTTGTGTTTCATCCTTCAAATTCTCCAACATTTCTATTCTTGATCATAAGCTTGTGCAATGTAGAAGAGGTGATTGTGAAAGACGTGTCCTCATGGGGAGCATAAGATCTCTTTTCATGTTTTTGTGTTTGTGGGATTTTTTTGGGGACTTTTCCAATTAAGTTTTATTAGCATTCAGTTGACTTCTCGTTGTGATGAGGCTGAATCGACGGTGCTTAGAAACGTCAACACCGAAAGCCATAAGCTTTTTTTTTTTTTTGTGTAAAATGAGATCGAAGGTGAGTCATGCTTCGGTACATATTCACAATTTTACAGCAATGTGAAAATTTTGAATCGTTCTTTACATCGATGCAACTACACAAGTCCGCACATCTTTACTTAAAGTGTTTTATGCTAATAGTAAATGTATGTGCTTGTGTTTATTAAGAAGAGATTCAATGCGTGCAAACGCAATGCAAATAGAAGCGAGGTAATTATATGTATATATATTAGTATATAAATGTTCTAATTATAGACTCTTGACTATATTAAAATTATGGATAAGATAAAATATAATGTATTTTTTTTAAGATTCTTTAGCTTATCCGTAATTTTAATATAGTCAAAAATCTTGATTGGAAGCTTAGTCTATGTTAGTAAGTGTGTAATTATATAACTTAATAATAGGTATATTCTTGTTATAGAATATTTATTCTTTGTTGTATATTTGTTTCAGTTGCGCAAAGAATATCAACAGACAAACGATGTGAAAGAAGCATCAATTTATGCTATAGAGAGTTATCCAACCGATGTCAATGGGCAGAATAAGCAATTTGAAGCTTCAACTCAAATTCATAAAACAGTGGAAGACGAACTTCGAGGGCTGCAATCTAATTATAATTACTTGCAAGCTTGTTTTGATGATCTGAAATTAAAATATGATTCGTTGCGCCACATTTTGACCTGTGACAATGATATAGAAGCAGCGCCTGTCCTTGAAAAATAAATCAGGTATGAAATATTTTAAAAATAATATATTTCTTAATCTAAAATTATCTTTTTTTCTTTCATTGTTAGTTAACTAGTTATTGATCGAGCAATGTTTCTTAGACATAAAATTTAAAATCAGTGTCTGTTTACTAATTTAAAATCAAGATAATATCAACACCTTATCACTTTAACATTTATTTTAATTTTTTTTATATTAATCTGGATTCTCTAGATACAGCTACTAGATTGAGTATTTAAATTTGATTAAACTGTCGTAATTTTGTCTGTTTTTTAAAAAGTTGTCATATATGAAATAGTTATAATTGACTGGATATGGGTGATGATTCTTTTATATTGCAGGTTCAAGAATGATTCTTGGAATTTTATTGTTGAGCACAAACCACTCTTATGCTTTTGATCACATAACTTTTATTTCTAGTGACATTTTTTTTTTAAATTAAGGCCCGAATAAATTCAGATAGATAAGCTACTTTTTATGGTTTACAAATATTAGCTTTTTGTATATAAAGACCCTATTTGATATAGAAGTTGAAACTCAACAAACTGTTTATCTAATAATTTTAGATAAAAATAGTGTTTAGCAAATTTTGTAAAAACAGCTTATTTTATAATTTTTTTCATTTTGATAGCAATTTTAAAAACATGTGGTATATTGTTTTTTATAAGCAGCTTGTTAAATAAGTCACCGCATTTTTTTTAAAATTCTTATTATAACCTTAATATTTTAATAAAAAGACAATTATGCCTTACTTTTTCATAAACACTAATATATAAATTATTAGATATTATATTATCACCACAATTAAATTACTGCTACAATCACTATATGTTATCTCCAATATCAATTTAATATAAATATAATAAATATTACATTTTGTTTTATTTATGTTATGTATAAGTATCATTTTTATCATAACCATGTAACAATAAAGTTCATTAGATTTTGTTTAATTAATTTTTTTACTTGATATAATTTATGTATTTAAAAAAAGAAGACATTTCTAAATAATTTATTAAACATACTCTAAAAATAAAAGGTAATTAAAACTTATATCTATTTTAGTCATTATATAATAAAACAACACAATCCCAAACTAGACCAAAAATTATGTTTTGAATGATTCCTCTGGGAATATTTGGAAGACGCTTCGGTTAATTTCAGTGAAGTTTTTATTTGTTTGGGTAAATTCGATCAGTTTATAGAAAGAGAACTACTGTACATTTTAGAGAATGGTCCAAAGGAAAAATAATGTATAAACAAACAAAAATTTGGGAAGGTAACATGCTTTGGGGTATAGATCTACCTGTTTAGTTGGCGTATAAAATAGGCTCAAGATATAAATATTTGTAAAGTGTAACACATTTATAAAAATGTTGCCCAATCATAATAAAGGATTACCAAGTTTTCCTTAGTCAATTCAATTGCACAAATGATCGCACAAGTAAAAAGTAAAGCACCTAAGCCTAGGGGATATCCTTAACAAGACTATTTGTATTCAGTTGGAACATTTGAAGAAGAAGTTTTGTAGACCGTAGTCTATTCATTTTAGTGGAAATGATGTGTAAAAGAAAAAATATATTTCTATTTGATTAATTATTTTCACATTATAAAACAAATATAATGATTACTTATTTAGCATGGCATTATTAGTTTACGACATCCGATTAACAGCAGATCAATTTCAATAAAATTAAGTGTTATCAATAAAAAATTATACAATCGTCTTTATATTTATTAGTTTTATCTATTCTTGGCAATAGTTGGAAGGGTAGCATTTTTAGAAGAAATTATGAAATCGTTAGTCAATAAATTCGTGAAAAGTTTGAGAGATATTTTGCTTCTTCTTAATCCATATTAAGTCCAATGAGAAGCCCAAAATTTTGTATCCAAAATTAATCTAAAAATTCATAATCCTTTATGAACCGAAATATGTCCAATTCGGTTATTTATATACTCAATCTTAAACCTAGTGTTTAATTAAGATTTTACAAAATTTATTTTTTCCTTAAACTATTTATAGAAAATTAAAATTTTTTTTTATCTTAAATCATATTTAAGATATATTCATTCTCTAATGAATTATTACATGAATACCGATTTTCTTAAAATTAGGAAATTTAATTTCTCATTTTTTTGTTTTAATTTCTATTAGGTGTGTGACCTTTTAGGTTCTTTGTTATAAGATAATAGAACTATTATAAATAACAACTTTATATTCATTAAAAGATGATAAACTATTTAGTTATCAATTAAAACTTTTCTATTAACCTTAAAATGCATTGCTAATACACTTTATTAATAATAATCTTAAGGTTTCTACAAGTCACTAGAGACACCTAACAGTATTCACTACAACAACAATGGCCTTTGGTAACATTATGTTGTAGCATTTTTTTAAAGAGTGCTACTAAATATTAATTTATTTTAACATTTTCTAAAATAATGCTATCTTTGCATTATGAAAGCCATTACATTTTGTTTTTAATGACATTTGATGATTACTTGTAGCATTTTTGCTTATGCTACATATAATATTGAATTATATAGCATCTAGGAAATGCTATAAGATAAGATTAAATAAAATAACATTTGAAAAATGCTATGGAATGGTGATAAATATAATAATATTTTAAAATAGCATTAGTAGCATTCCATTGATAGCATTCTAATTGATAAAATAAAATATTAAAAACATATTAACATTTAAACAATGTAACCATAGAGTGAAAATTAAACTAAAAATTACCAAACGTGTTTTACATAAGGTGGGTGTCTAAAAAAAAAACTCATGAAATGGCAGATTTTTTTTTCACTCTCCGCCAAAGCTTTCTAGAGAATTCCCTTTTATGCTATTCATTTCATCATTTCTCAACCTAATTTGTTTGATTACTTTATACTCTCTAGTTCTAGTTCCAATTAAATCACAAAAAAAAAAAAAAATGCAACGATTCCATGGGCACTTCACATATATCTGCTGATTTGAGAAAGATCACTTGGCCGTTGGATAATTTCGAAGTGGTCTCATTGATTTGGTAAGGATTCTCACTTGTGTAACTTCAATTTCACTATACCCATCATCAAAACAAATATATATATCCAATTTGGGTGGTCTTTTCTTCCATCCACATGAGCAATTAATGATTAAAATGATTTATTTACTATTTATATATGGTTTTGCTGTTATTATAGCTTGGCTGGTCATGATAATTTCTTTCTCTTTTGATCAAATTGGTCTTGGGTTTTACTAAATTTTATAATTTTGAGTATTAACAAAATTTTGATTGTAAATCTCAAAGTTATTGTTTGCTTGGTGTAATGGTAGGCTTTGATTGCGGAGTTATCAGCTTCCTACTCACAAACTTATAGCAACATACATATTAATTCTGAAGCAAGTTTAGTAAAGAAATTTCAAATAAATTTTGAAGCAAGTTTAGTAAAGAAATTTTAAGCCAAAGAATGAGAGGTGCAACTAATACAATTTCTGGTATTTTTTATTTCATTTAAATATTTTTTAAAACTTTTTTAGTGGTTAACATAATTATTAAAGTTGTTTAGTGACCAACATCTCTTTAATAATTATTAAAATTTTTGTATTTAACTTTTATGGGCAATGTTCTTAAACTTTGTGTCTTGTATGTTTGTTTGGGTAATGCTCAGTTGTTACTAAGTAATAATTTTAGATATGTTCTCATATAAATCAAAATATGGAATATATAAATTAAAATGATTCTTATTGTACAGGATTAATATCTTTATATATATATAATTTTCTAGTGGTTAAATGATATATATTGGTGGTACTAGAAGAATTTATCTAGTGGATTTATGATGATGAATAAAGATTGAATTCACTTTAACAGGTAATAAAAAATTATATTTGAGCAAGATAAAAAAACCTATATAACAAATGCAATTATTACTAACTGATTTGGTAGAGCCACTGATGAGTATATACAAGCTGCTTCGAATTTTGTGAACTTGGCTAAACGCAGTGCAGGGAATGTAGATAAGATTTTATGTCCTTGTAAAGATTGTTGAAATCTAAGTCATCATCTTGTGGATATAGTTTATGAGCACTTAATCTTTAAAAGAATAGATCTTACTTATACAACTTGGTTCCATCATGGGGAACATCTTGGAACTGATGATAAATAATCTCAAGAAGTGAAAATGTTAAACATATACAACTTATATGCGAATGCATATATGGAAAATGAAGATTATGTAACACCTCCAATAAGAAAAGATGAAGATTTCACTCAAAAGTTAGAAGATGCAGAAACTCCCATATATCCAAATTGTATAAGATACACAAAGTTATCAACTATTGTAGCATTGTACAAACATAAAGCTATAAACAAATGGTCTGACAAGAGTTTTAATGGACTGTTAGAACTGTGGTTGTATTTATATATCTATATTTCTTTTTTTTTTTTTTTGTATATTCATAAAATATTATTTTCTTCTGTTTTTTTATAAGGAAAGGCGGGCGGGCAAGTCAAAATACAATTTTAACTCTCCTTCCCACCCTCAAGAATCGAATCGGGGTTGCCACGGCTCTACAGCGAGCATGGTGACCAACCCAACTACGCCCTTGGGGGCGTAAAATAAAATAAAATATTTTATTTCTTATGCTTTAAGCAAACTCATTGATTAATTTACAATTTGTAATTAAATTTAAAACTTTTTTTTTCATATTCCACCTTGAAATAACTTTTGTTTTTCTCTAATTTTACAATTATCTTTTAGGACGTATTAATACGTCATAATTTGGACATAATGCATGTAGAAGAGAATGTTTGTGAGAGCATTCTTTTCACACTACTAGACATTAGTGGCAAAACAAAAGATGGACTTAATGCTCGTAAAGACTTGGAAAATTAGGACATTCGACATGCGTTGCATCCATATGTTGAGGGAACAAGCAAAATACCTTCATGCAGCTCCACATTCATTATGAGAAAAAAATATTTTGTGAGAGGTTATTCAATTTGAAACTACCTGATGGGTATAGCTCAAATATTGAGAATAGTGTGTCAATTGAAGAATGTAAGATTACAAATCTCAAATCACATGATTACCATGTTTTAATGCAACAATTGTTGCCAGTTGCGGTAAGAGGTTTGTTACTTAAAGGACCAAAAAATGCAATATTTCAGTTGTGTGCATTTTTTGATAAGATATGTCAACTTGTTGTTGATAGAGAAAATAAATTAGCCCTTGAAGATGATGTTTTTGAAATAGTTTGCATGTTTGAAAGATTTTTTTCTCTTGCATTCTTTGATATTATGGTACACTTGTCGACTCATTTAGGATGAGGAGTACAATTATGTGGACCCGTTCACTATGAATGGATGTATCCATTTGAAAGGTACAAACTGATTTACATATCTTAGTTTCAATTATATTTTGTTTAGAACAATTAAATTACTAATTTTAAATATACATTTAGGCAGATGAAGGAATATAAAGGATATGTCAGAAATCATGCAAGACCTGAAGGTTGTATTGCAGAATGCTATCTTGCAGAAGAATGTGTAGCATTTTGTAGTGGTTATATCTAGCAACAAATCGAAATGAATACTAAAGAACTTCGTAATAATGATTTTTCCAATGGTGTAATTCTTGAAGATCTTCCAATTTCAGGAGGAACATCGATTGCATTAAGCAGTGATATGTTAGAAAGTGCATATCGTTATGTGTTATTCAATACAGCAGTTGTTGAACCGTACTTAAAGTAAGATTTTGATAACAAATTTAATATTATTATTTTATCTATTATTTTATTTAAATTACTAACTTGTTTTAATTTTAAATTAGGATGCATTTGGAGGAGTTAAAGCAATCAAATAAAAGTCTTGCAAAAAATTCTAATCTATTTTGGAATAGACATGTTGAGAAATTTTCAACATAGTTGAAGCAAAAGGTATTGTACATTTTATTTCAATTATTTAATACTTAATTATAGCAATTAAATATTAATAACTTCTTTCTTATAAATGTACATATTGAATTTAAATATCAATAACTTAATTTCAATTATTTAATACTTAATTGTAGGATTTAAATATTAATAACGTATTTTCACATATTTAATGCTTAATTATAGCATTTAAATATTAATAACTTATTTCTTACAATTGTACAAATTGAATTCCATACTTGTACAAATGAGGACTTTGAGCCACTAAAGTGGCTTGCATATAGTGTCAGAATCAATGCAATAAGTTATTCTGGATATATTATTAATGGCCAAAGATTCTATACAAGAGAAATTGAAAAAGCAGCACAAGATAGTGGGGTTTCAATAGAAGCTACGGCTGTATGCAGAGCAAGTGCGAAAGATACTGCACAAATTATTGATGTAGCTGCATATTATGGGGTTCTAACAGATAATTTTGTTAGATTACCACAACTTTCAGATTTCACTATTTAAGTGTGATTGCGCAAACAAGGGACACGGAGTTAAAGTTGATAATGGTTTTACACTTGTTAATCTACATCAAGGGCAATGTCAATATGAGAAAGAATCTTATTCTTGCAAAACAAGTTTTTTACTTTAGAGATAAAAATTCTTCTAATTAGTATGTTTTACTAAATGCACCATCAAGTGGTTACTACGAGCTGGACATGTATGATGAGAAAGAGGATACAAATAGCATACTTGAAAATATGCTTGATAAGAATATTGAGGATGATAATGAAGGAGCTAGTTATAAAAGGACTGACTGTGAGGATATTCTAGTTTGATTTATGTAAAAATGAACTACTTTTTGTTTTGTTGTGGTCAATGTACATATGAACTACTACCTTTTGCGTTGGTGTGATTTATGTATATATGCCATTTTTTTTTTACTTTTATGTTTTTTTAGCTCTAAATAATGCTAATTGTTGGTAAGAGTTCATTGTATCTTAAGTTTATTTTATTTTATTTCTAAAGACATTTGATTACATATTTTTTTATATTAATTTTTTTTGTATTGACAGGTCATTTTGAAGATAGATAGATTACAATGAATGAGATGCATGACGGAGGTTTGCATACACTTGCCTTGGAATCAAAAAAATAAAAGGAGCCCTACCAAATTGAAGAATATTGCTATGGATGGTAATAAAGTAGAGATCATATTTAATAGCAAAGGCCAACCTATTGGTGAGGGATCTATCTCATTATCATCTTTTTTAGGACTGTTTGTATGATAACATGTATTGTATACAATTTCAGATTAGAGGAAGCTTCCTTTGAATTTGAAAGAAGTTTTATGGGAGTTTATTAAGGTATGTAGATGTACTGTAATTTAAGCATATATCATTTAGATAAAAATAAAAAAAATGACTGGAAATTAAAATTATTTATTGTTTTCATTTAAATATACATTACAGAAAAGGTATAAGTTGGATGGACATCGGAGGGCTTCAAAGTTTATGTGTTCCAGGAGATGGTTGGGCTTTGGAGGTCTTCAAAATCAAGGCTAGTTCAGAAGATATTGATGGCAAAAAATGAACAAGAAAGAATGAGACTAAGACTTGATAACATCTTATTAATAAGTGAGTGGAAAAGTTTTGTGAAAATTTTAAGGTAAGTGCATTACTATATTAAAATATGTAATTATAGTTATAACTATGTATTTGAAAAAAATTTATTCAACTATATAGGAAAGAAGTGAAGGATTTGAAAATATTAGGAAAAAACAAATCCTACAAACAACAGGTCGTAGAGGACTTGCAAGAACAACAGAAGATATAGTAAAAATATATATATTTCTTTTACAATAAAATTTTAGCTAAGCAATCAGTTCTTAAGCTATTTTCTATTATAGAAAAATAGTAGTAGAAAAACTGAAGTGCCTAGAGTTGATGTATGGATTCGAGCACATACAAAAAATAATGGTCAACCTCCGAACACTCAAGCTGGAGAGACTATTATAAGAACATTTATTTATTCGATTTTTATGCTTGTTTTTATTATATTTTCTTGATGACTATTGTTTTTAATAAATTTGTAGGATAAATTAAAAGAAGCTCAACAAGATCCAACACAACATTCTCTAACTAATTTAAGAGATGATGCTCTCTTACAAGTACTTGGGCCTGAAAATTCTTATTTAAGAGCTATTGGCAAAGGAGTTACCATTTCAAAGTTGGCTATACTGTCACAGAAGGATAGTATAATAGCTAAGTTGACACACGAACATAATGAAATAAAAAAAAGAAAATGCTGAAATGAAGCAAGAACAAGATGAAATGAAGAAAGAATTGTCCAATATGCGAAGTTTAGTTCAATAGTTATAAAAAATGCAGACATGTAGTGCGTTTCACTCGCTTTTTTATAATTTTTATAATATTTAGTTACTAACTTTTTATTTTTCATTTTAGAGTCATTTTAATGAAATTGAAGTATGTGAAGACTCTTCGAAACTACCTTTGACTCCTCCAATAGTAATAATGCTATTTATACTTTAAATTTAGTAAAAGCACGAAAAATAAAATGTTAAAGGCTTATTACTAATGATATATATTTTTTAATTATCCTTATGTTGCTATCAAAGAGTGTCAAGCAATCCTAAACATTACTAAGTGTAAAATGCTTGATTTAAAGGGGTTGATATAGTTATGGTTGAAGGGAGTTGGTCATCAAGCGATCCAGATGCACTTGTTCTTCACATTACTCTTGGTTTTAATGCCGTAAGAGTTTGGGTGGATATAGCTAGGGAACCTTTAAAGTTTTTATGGAAAGTAACATCTTATATGACTACAATTGAAGAAACAGTTGGGAGTACAATTGCATGGCCTGTAGATAGAGATGTCATGTTTGCTGCTAGCTGACTTTTTCAGTTCATCCATTTAGGTAATTTTTTTTTTCACTTCTTTTCATTTTTTACAATGACTTTGTATCTTTTAATATTGCTCATAAATTTGATATAGTTTACCACTATGAGCAAGAATTAATTTTGCATTAGGATAACTTGACAAAGTTTTTATTCTTTTTGTTATGCAATTCTTTTTAGGTCAGTTCTTATTCATTTTTTGTTCGAGCAATTCTTTTTAGTAATAGTAGTTTTACTCATTTTCATTGGAAACAATATGCCAAGGCTTCATTATTGTCATTTGTGTCGGAAATGTTGATATTGGTGGGTTATGATTTAGCTTATCTTATATTATTCTTATTGTTTCAATTCTTATTGCTTATCATTATGTTATTGTTTTTTCTCTATGTAAATGAAAATAAATCTTTACCTCTTATAGTATAAATATAAATATTCATTGCTTTAGATTTTCAATATTGTTATTTTTATTTGTACTTATTAATGAGTTATTATTTTATTAGTCATTTCTAAATGATTATTATTGATTTCTTTTTAATATCAAAATGTAACAATGTTTTTGTGTTAAATTTATGATGCAGGTTGCAAAGATCAAGTATATTATGTAAAGAGTAGAAGGCAGGTTACAGATGTTTGTGGATGTAATAGCATCTTTATTTGAATTAATTTAAGGAGCAAAATGCAAGTATGATATGAACGTATCTAATTTTTTATGCAAGACTACTTGAGACTTTGTGTATGTTAAGTAAAATTATCATGTGATTTTGGATGCTTATATATAGTTACAGTGATGAAATATAAAGTATCTAATTTTTGTTTTCCTTTAAAAGAAATGATAAATTACATTTCAAATTGTTTAGCATTTGATACTTAAAAGTTATATTTGATGAATAAACATTTTAATACAAATTTGTCAATTTAAATTGATAACATTGAACCAAAAAAAAAACTTTATTAACTAGCATTCATAACTTTCTATAGCACTTACTAATAACTACAATACTTATATTTTTTGATGTTATATTGATTGTAGCATTACCAAAATGTTATAACTATTAATAAAATTACATTATTAAAGTGCTATGAAAGACAGGTGGTAACATTATTATGTGGTTTTGTAGCATTTTTTTAATATTATATATATAATTTAGTAGCATTTCATAAATGCTACATATGATACAAATGATAGCATCTGTGCACAGCTGGAAATTAATATTTGGTAACCACTGTTAAATACTATGTATTTGAATTGTTAGCATTCAGTAAATGCTATTAAATGATAAGACTTTTAGTTACTTTGGCAAACTTAACATTGTCAAAAATGCTACCCATTACCTTTGATAGCATTTTTTGGATGACATCTTATGTCATTTTTGTTGTAGTATTTCATGACCATCCAAATAATAAGAATTGTTGGATCTATATAACCTATTTCATTGTTTCTCTATGTTTTCGTCTTTTCATCATCCATGTCCAGAGAAAAGCATGGCTTATGGTTTAATATGTTAAGCACTTATGTTTTACCTCAAAACAAGTCTAGATGAACTTAGCATGATAAATATAATTTGAACTCCTTCAAATATATTTCACCTTGGCAAAGAATTTATGCCAATCCATAATAACTTATATGGGACATCCTTTTTGTTAATTACAAATTGATGAATTCCATTTTGGCTATACACTTGTCTTCGTATACAACCAACCATAATAGCTACTGCTGGATCTATTCCTTAATTAGGAATAAATTCTTATACTTTCACATAACATAGATATCTATATATAAGACATTTGTGATGTCTTATTTCTAAAGACCATTACTAAACATAGTGTATAAAACAATATATAATAAGCCATTACACTCAAGACTATATGACTTATTATTATTTGGTGTTTAGTAAACTTGTTTGATATGAAACTCACCATTCATTTTAGTATCGCATATCATAAAGGAGTCATAACACATACTAGTTTCTATAGGAATTTTTTACATTCAATCATAAATCCACCACTAGGAACTATTTTAGAAATATAGAACAAAAGATACATGTTTCATATTTTCGAAAAATTAGAGAATGTGTACCTTATTTATTTTACTTCTTGGACTATATTGATCGATATAATTTATGAATATTAAAAACTTTGTCATTTTGTAAATATCAAAATGTTAATTAATAACAATAATTTCCTAAAAGGAAGCGCCACTTGATTGGACTTTAGGGCATATCACTAACAAAAAAAAAAAAAAAACTGTATTTAAACCTAATTTATCGTGTTCATCCAATTAACAAGGTAAAACAGGCTTGATGTACAATTTTTTTTTAACGATATTTTGTCAGCTTTTGTTTCTTTAACATTATTCTTATAGTCAATCAAATTCGTTCTATTAAATTTATTAATTACATTGATCCCTTCTCTTCTGTAGATCTTTCTAATTGTTGCTCACATGCCTCTCCTTACTCTCTAGACTGTTGTTTTGTTGCATCAATCCACCAATTTTATTATGCCCAAAAAGGTAATATTTGGTATTTTTTATCTGGCCCTCATTACTTTTGCAACGTTTAAACGGATATCACCCTTAAAGGCACAGAGAGATAGAAATTTAAAATATTTGATAGAGATAATTTCTTCTAATTTTTTTTTTAGCTTATAATAAAGTAATACCAAGTATCCTAAAGTCTAATTTGCAGAGTTGAAAATAAGATTTCTCACTCTTTACTCTCATTCAAAATAGTCATCACGCACTGTTTCTAAATGATAAAAGCAAAAAGAACTAATCTACTTGCTTTTTCAATAATCTTCTTCATGTATGCATGTAACCATTCATTTCTTAAAGGATTACTAATCCTCAACTTGAAAAGGAATCTTTTATCAGGAGTTGTGAATGATTGATTTTTTCACAATTTTTTTGACACTAGTGGTCAAATTAAAGAATATTAAATGGATGGATAGATTTAAATTAACACTAGATTTAATATATAATGTTAGGTATTAATATTTAACATGATATAGACTTAGATTTAGACATATATACAGTACCACTGTTTCTCAATAATTTAAACTTTATTCTTCATATTTGGCAACATGTTTCAGGAGGGTGACATAGAAAGTGGTGTTATTCGTCCGCTTAAGTATTCAAACAAGATTAAGTTATTATGTAATTAGTCTGCTTTTAATAAATTATTACATGTAACATACTTATAAAAAATTGGATATGTGTGATGATTCTTTTATTTTACAGGTTCAAGAATGATTCTTGGAAGCATATAATCACAAACTAACTCCTATACTTTTGATCACATAACACTTATCTTTTGGTGACATTTTTTTAGTAAGCCTTGGATAAATTCAGATAGATATGCCACTTTTTATGGTTTACAAATATCATTTTTTTTCCCCGAATAATTCCATTGGCAATGTTTGTAAGATTGGTTTCTATTAATTTATGAGAAGATTTTATCTATATATGTTTACTTTTTTCTGTAAATTGTTGAAAGTTGAAAAGTCAAGATTGATGGCTCAAATTCGGTGGTCTGTTTACTTTGGTTCGTAACATATAATTGACAAATTTGGAAGTAGAGCGCAACATGTATGTTTTTCAAATCGGTGCCAAAACATAAGAATTTGCTGCCCTTTTTATGACTTTCAAAGGCATCATATTCGGTGAAACTCTACTATAAATAGAGCTTCATTTGGAGAGAGTAGAGCATCCCAAAATTCAGAAAAACAATATAATTCAAATGAAGAATTGTGTAATGAATGAACAATAAAAGAGTGTGAACAATTAATAGGTATTTTCTTTTAAGTGTGTGTGAGAGAATTTAGTGTATTTGAGTTTTAAGAAGTGAGGTTTATTATCTCAAATATTGTACTCTAATAATTGTTAGTAATATAATTATTTTCTCTTGCTCTTGTGGACATAAGCATAATTATCGAACCACAAAAATTCTTGTATCATTTATTTTTCTATGATTATTTGGTGCACTTGATTTGGCATTTCACATATAACAAGAGTTATCAGAGCCGACACTAAGTACTTAGGGGATACGGTGCTGTTTAAAATATGATACTATTCATAAATACAATATTGTTAAAAAAAATAGTATTGTTAAAAAATCGTAGAAGGTTAAACTTCTAGAAATAGGGAGAGATGTGCTTAGGCTATTCCATGAGATACTTCAAGTAAGAAGTAAGACTTGTGAAGATGCAAACTTATGAATGCCCTTATTCAAATCGATCTCGATACTGTTTTGAAAAATAAAAGACACTTGCAAGATAAAAAAAACTTGGGATCATATGAACTAAAAAAACCTGTGGTAAGATTAAATCTAACTTAATCAAGGAGGTGAAATAACTGATGAAACATGAGGAGTATGTGATGACTTTATGGCATACATGGAGGAAACATACTTACTAAAAAGTCTTGAAAATTGTCTTCATACAGTGAGCTAGGTATATAGCTTTCGAATGAAGCACAGAATGTCAATGCACTACCATGTCTCAAGATTTAAAAAATTATTTGAAGAATCTTGATAGAGATTTTAAGGATGAAGTAAAGTTATGATTCTACTGCACTCACTTCCAGAAGAATATAACCATTTTGTAACTATCTTGATATACGAGAAAAGTGTGATTATCTTCAGAGATGTTTGCACATCATTGACCAATTTGAAAATTTGAAATAATGATAAGCATTTTGAAAGATAATTGTGTGAAGCTTTATTAGCTAGAGGAAGGGCTAGAAGAAGCATGGTCGAAAGAATTCTCAGTCCAAATTGAGAAGTAGAAATATAACTCGAGATGAGTGTGCCTTTGTTATAAAAATGGCTATTGGAGGAAAGATTTTCTAAAAGCTCAAAAGAAAGATGGAAAGAAACCAATAGCAGTGAATGTGGCACGTAATAATAAAGACTATAACTATTCATTAAGTATTACGCCTATAACGTATGTGCCTAGTTTAAACTAGTGAATACTTGATACTGGAGCAACTTATCATTTGTTTTTCATAAGAAAACGGTTTATGGATTTTCATGATCTAAAATCCAGTATAGTTATGAAAAGGAATGATCAACTTATTTATCTATACGATCATACAGTATTTGATTTTGATGATAATAAACTACTTGATATGAGTAAAGTAGAAAATACATATATTTTACAATTTAATTAGTTTAGATAATCTTTATTACTATATTTCTTATAAAGCTAGTATAATTAAATGTAAGCATGATTAGGTATTAAAAGCTCAAGTTATTTTTCATGATATTTTCATAATATAAAAGTTTTATATTTAAAGAAAATAATGATTTTATTAAGTTAGTTGTTTTCAAGTTTATGAACTAAATTGAAAAATTTTGAAAACTTTAAAATCCTGAAAATGGACCTTTTAGAATGATTTCATAAAGTAATTTGGACTATAGTACAGTTTTTGAATGTTTGGGTCAAAATTATAATTATAAAAATTTTCATTGTAGCAAAACTATAGCGATATTATAGCAAACGACAAACCGAATTCAGAAAGCGACAAATCGATTTCAAGGCAATAGCTCTTTAGAATAAAAATGGCTAACTAGATTTTAAGAAGTAGATAGCCGGTTATGACAAACGACTAACCTTTAGTGATAAACAGCAAGCTAGTTTTACAGAATTCAAATTTTAACTCTAACAGTAGCTTCAAGCAGCAAGCTGGTTAGCATAAATGGTAAGTCAGTTATCACTAGAAAGTCAATAACGGCTAATTTTTAACTCCAGTTATAAAAAGACTTAATCAAATTTAAATCTTAAGATTCTCAAGAGTTATATTTGAGCTTACTACTGAGTAAACAATTATTCTTGAGCTTTAACTTGTAATCATTTTATTGAAATATACATTGGGCTTTCAATTGAAAATACATATTGTGTGTGTAAGAGAAATCATTTTGTAAACCATATTGTAAAATCAAGTTGAGTGGTTTTAAGTGTTGGGATACACTTAGGTTAAGAGATTGGGGATAATCTCTTGTTGTAAAGGTTAATTGACACCTTAAAGTCAATTGTAAGCGTTGTTGAAGCCTTGGAGACTCGCTTAATGAAATCCTCAAGTCCGGTGAGTTTGGAGGCGTGGACATAGGCACTGTTGGCCGAACTATACAAAAATTCATGTGTTTGTTCTCTCTATCCCTCATCTATCTATTTATTTATTGTTTGAATTTATATTTATCATTGCTTAGGAAATTAGCTTTAATTGGTTTATGTTGTTTTTTAAATAACCAATTCATCCCCTTCTTGGTTGCATAGCTTATATTTTACAACTTGGTTGCACAATGAGGATAGAAACAATTCAGCTCAGAAATGGTCAGAGAATTGAAAGAGATTAGATGTGCTCTACATTTAAAGACAAAGATAATTTATATGAGTGCTTTAGAAGCTAAATGCTACAATGTTACCATTGAAGATGAAAAAATAAAGTTCATGTATGAGGTTCTATAAAGGGTCTAACGTCATATGGCATGCAGGATAAGATATGCTGGAGAGAAGTCTTTGCAAATTTTGATGAGACATGAATTTTAAATAGTACTAAAACTTGTAAAATAAAATTTTATGAGCATTATGTAGTAGCAAAAAAATAAGAGTTAATATGGTACGCCTAATCACAATACTCATAAGATCTTTGAATATATTCACAGTGATGTATGGGGACCAACCAGAACTACATTAATTGGTAAAAGTCATTATTTTGTTTCATTTGTTGATGATTTCTCTAAACGTATGTGGGTATACACTATGCGAGCAAAAGATGAGATTCTATATATTTTTTTGAAATAGAAAAAACTAGTGGAGACTCAAATTGATAGAAAAATCTAAGTATTACGATCAAATAATAAGGATGAATATGATTATGATTCATTCTTACAATTATGCTAGAGTGAAGGTATAAAAAATATTTTACAGTGAGACATGCTCCACAATAGAGTGGTATGGCTGAACGTATGAATCATACTTTGTTAGAAAAAGTACTGTGTATGTTATCTGATGTTAGTTTACATAAAAAGGTTTGAGCTGAGCTTGTGAGCTATGCAAGTCACTTAATAAATCAATTGCTTTTTATTGTAACTAGAGGTAATCTTCTATGAAAATGTGGTCTGAAAAGCATGCACAAGATTATGACTCCATTCATGTGTTTGGGTGTCCAACTTATTATCATGTAAAGAAAGATAAGCTCGATCCTCGTATAAAGATAACTATCTTTATGAGATTCAAAGATGGAGTTAAATACTACAAGATTTGGGATCTGGAAGATAAAAAATTTATGTATAACAGAGATGTGACTTTTGATGAAGCTTCTATGTTAAAGGCTTCAAGTTCTCATAGGTGGAGAAGAATATTAAATAGATATTGTAGTGAATAGAGTTTAATACAATTCCATATGTACCAGTTAGTTCTACATTAGAGAAGAGTTTAACTTTGGAGTTGACCTCAAGAGTTAAAGAAGAGGTTGCTCATGTTAATGTCCCACAAGAAGAAAAAACAACTGAATATGTAGCAGATGAAAATGAGTCTATAGCAATGAGGAGACCAAAAAGAGTGGCAAAGAAACCCGAATGACTTACTAAAGACATGATGGTAACCTGCATACATTTAGTTATTAATGATGACATCCCAACAATTTCGGTGAAGCATTACGCAGTAGTAAAAGTGATTAGTGAAAGTTAGTTATAGAGGAAAGAATGATTATTAGCAATAAATGAGTCTATACCAAAAAGAAAGGATCTCCAAATCAATCAACATTTCGATATAAGATAAGGCTTATAGCAAAAGGTTTTGCTCAGAATGAATGTATTGACTATAATAAAGCAGTATTGCCAGATGTAAAAAATACTTTAACCTGTATCTTATTTCCCTTGGTAGCTATATATGAGTTAAAGTTAGCATAATCGGATGTTAAGGCGACGTTCTTACATGAAGATTTAGATGAGGAAATCTATATAACTCAGCCTTGTAGTTTCAAAGTTGCTGGAAAGGAGATTCACGTGTGCATATTGATTAAATATTTGTATGGATTAAAACAATCACCAAGGCAGTGGTACAAGAGATTTGATTAATTTATATAAGGGTATAAATTCTCCAAAAGTGAACATGATTGTTGTGTTTACTTTAGAAGATTACAAAGTGGAGCTTTCATCTATTTGTTACTCTATATCGAAGATATGTTTATAGCTTCAAAGAATAAAGATGAAATTATGAGATTAAATAAGCAGTTAGCTTCTGAGTTCAAAATGAAAGACTTGGGTGATACCCAAAGAATCTTGGGATAGAGATTTGTAGAAACAAAAAGAATGTAAGCGTGTGGTTAACTTAAAAGTCTTATTTGAAGAAGGTGCTAGAAAATTTTGGTATGGATGACAAAACTAAACCAGTATGTACTCACATAGCTTCTTATTTCAAATTAAACTTTTCTTCATGTGCTTCTTCTCAAGAAGAGCGCCACTACATGGTTCGTTTTGTATATACAAGTGTTGTGGGTAGTCTTATGTATGTTATAGTGTGCACAAGGCACGATATCTCAAGTCATCATTATGGTTAGTCGATATGCATAATCTAAGTAAAGACCATTGGCTTGCGGTGAAGTAGATTCTCTATTATCTGTCTAGGACAATTAATGCTGGGTTACTATTTAAGAAGGATTATGGTCACTAATGTGTTGGACATTATGATTCTGATTTCACCAAGATCTAGACAAGCGAAGATCAACTATTAGCTACGTTTTCACATTGGGTGGATATTCGGTCAACTCGAGGTTAATTCTACAATATACAGTGGCTCTTTCTACTATAGAAGTAGAGTACATGACAGTAACAAAGGTTATAAAGGAAGCTATTTGATTGAAAGACATTTTAGAAGATTTAGGAGTAATCTAAGAGAACATTAAGATTTTCTGTGATAATCAAAGAGCAATATTCCTTGCGAAGAATTAAACATAGCATGGTAGAACAAAACACATAGATGTGAAAAATTATTATGTGAGAGAAGTTATCAAGAGCAATATTATGCTATTGAAGAAGATCAATACCAAAGATAACCTATCAGATATGTTGACCAAGGTGATTTCTCGAGTTAAATTTCAACATTACTTGAAATTAATTCAAATTCTTCAGTTTGGAGGATTTTAAAACTATAGTTGGCTTGATCTAAGATTTTGAGTACATAGGCAGTCACAGATGTAGCCACTTAAGGGATGATAGTTTATTAGTAATCGGCTTATATTTAGATAAATCTGCACTGAGGTAGAGAGTTGTTGAAAATTAAAAAGTCAAGATTGATGGCTCGAGTTCGGTGTTTTGTTTACTTTTCAATTTGGTTGGCAACATATAATTGACAAATTTGGAAGTGAAGAAGCGCTGCATGCATGTCTTTAAATTCGGTGTCGAAATATAAGAATTTGCTACCCTTTTTTAAGACTTTCAAGGGCATCATATTCGATGAAACTCTACTTTAAATGGAACTTCATTTGGAAAGAGCAGAGCATCCTAAAATTCAGAGAAACAATACAATTCAAGTTAAGAATTGTGTAGTGGGAGAGTACTTGGAGAGTGTGAGCAACTGAGAGATATTTTCTTTTAATTGTGTGTGTGAGTACTGAGTGTATTTGAGTTATGATAAATGCATTTTTTTTTAAATATTGTACTCTAATAATTATTAGTAATATAATTATTTTTTCTTGCTTCGCGGACGTAGACATAATTGTCAAACTACGTAAAATTCTTAAGTTTTTTTTTTTAATTTTTCTGTGATTATTTAATACACTTGATTCTGCATTCCGTGCACAACATAAATTCGATCAATTCATAGAAGGAGAAATACAATAATGTTACACATCCTAAAATTTTTATCTCGAATGATGTGACATTCATCAATTGATTGGTAAGATAATATAATTAATTCATTTTGATTCATTCAATCAATTGATAAATGCCACATCATTTGAAATAATTATTTGAGATAAAAATTTTGAGATATTTAATATTACTAAGAGAAATATTGTATATTTTAGAGAATATTTCAAAGGAGATATAATGCATAAACAAACAAAAATCAAGAAGGTAACATGCTTTAGGAGGTATCGATTTGCCTGTTTAGTTGGTTGATAGTCCTAATTAATGTTCGTTTAGACCTCAGACTCGCATTTAATAGACGCCAGATTGTAAATATATGTAGTGTAACAAATTTATAAAAACAAGCCATCTAATCATAACAATGGATTACCGAGCTTTACTTAGGGCCAATTCAAATGCACAAATGATCGGAGAAGTAAAAAGCAAAGCGCATAAGAGATATCCTCAGCAAGACCATTTGTATTCAGTTGGAACAGTTGTTTTGCAACTTATTATTTTGAGATTTTTTTTTTTTTTGGCGTGAGATAGGTTTTATAGTAGAATTATGAACAAAAAATTGTACAGTAAATTAGAAACTAAGAAATAATTTTATAAATTAATAATTTCTTAAATTACCATGAAATTAATAATCTATACTAATCTATTAGTTAGTAATTAATATTTGTTAAACTACAATACTTTAATGATTGAATCTTTTTCCACTAAATAACGGAATAGAGTTGCAAACGATCCAATCTAATGGGTGACATTTATTTTAAGTGCAAATTAATTTTTTAAAAAAAATTCAAGAAGTGGTTTTGTAGACTCTAGACTATTCATTTTAGTGGAAATGACATGCAAAAGTAAAAAAATCTTATTACTTAAGTAGTTGTCTCCTTATGAAAAAAAAAATAATGATTATCAATTTCACATGTCACTATTAGTTTACAACATCCCATTAACCGTAGATAAATTTAAATAAAATTATGTGTTATAAATAGAAAATTACAAACTCATCTTTATATTTATTAGTTTTATCTATTCTTGGCAATGGTAGGAAGGGTTGCATTTTTAAAAGGAGTTTTGAAATCGTTAATCAACAAATTCGTTAAAAGTTTGATAGATGTACATCTAGTTAAACTTACTTAGTTAAGATGCATACTAAATATTCTGTCAAAGTAAGATATACGTAATCAAGACATTGTCATTGTAATTGGAAGAATTAAAATTAAAATAAATTTGTACAAGACCTTTTTTCTTAATGTAAGGGTGTCAATAATTGAGTTCTAATTTACATCTCCCAACGGATGTGGTATTGAATGATGAAATATTAATTTTACTAATTATAAAATTCCTTATATAAGGTGGAGATTCAAATTAAAACTCAAATATTAGAATCCCTAATATTATTAATTTCATAACTACTTAGATATAAATTATTGGTTTGAGTAAATAGATTTCTAAAACCTCTCAGAATTATTTTCATTATCATCGCCGCGTTTCGTAATTGCCATGGATTCCAAAGATGAGTTGATCGGACTTCCTCTCCTTCCCGTAAAGAATTCAAAGATGTTGTATATAATCAAACATTATCTCTACGATTATAAAGTATAGGGAAATTTAAACTGCGAATTACATCATGTAGCTTCTGTTTGGTTCAAATGCAGAATTTGTGTTGCTTGTCATCAAAAGCTAGTTACCGACACAACTCTTTGAACGCAAGTTCAACACCCAAAAGCCTAAATATGACAAGACAACCAAACGATTAACCATTTTAGTCATATTAAACTCAATAATGCCAAGTGTGTTGGGTCGTCCTTGACTATTGTTAGGAAACAATAATGGAATAATTAATTTCTTCGTATTCATAGAGACAGGAAAAAATTTGCATGGATATTGTAAGCCTCACTTGGATTGTTTTAATGATAGTCTTAAAAATTTTTTGTTTCACTTGTAATATGGCGTAAGAGTGGACTTTAGAGATACAGCTAATTGAGTTACACACAAATCGGTTTATAAAATGAGAATATTGATGGGGATGTCCTTATGCGTTGCAAGCCCATGCCTTAATTAATGATTCAATCGGATGAAAATTTGAAACAATCATATTAATCTTATTCACAAAATTATCAATTAAAAATAAATTTTCTACCAATGGTCGCAAGAGTAGGAGCAGCCACTCCTTTGCACGAAGCTTTATCGCCAAATGTCCGTATTCCAGATTTTGGTAAGTCAAATTAACATGATAAAACAGGATAGATGTACAATTTTTTTGGGCATTCTGATAATTGTTTTAGTCGGCTTTCTTCGGCCTTTAACTTCTTTAAGAATTTTCTTTTAGTTATTTGAATTTTTTCGACTTAATTTATTAATTACGTTGACCCTTTTTCTTCAGCAACACTATGCTTTTGTTTATCCAACCCCGGCCTCTGCTGTCTTGGCTCTTATGTTTTTACATAGATCCAGTATCATTATGCAGAAAAAGGTATTATTGAATATTTTTTACCTGGCCATCACTATTACCATGTTCAAACAGATATCACTCGCAAGGGCACAGTTGGATAGAACCTTCAAATATTTGCTAAGAGGTAACTTCTTCTCACCATTTTCTTTTTCTTACAACAAAGTAATGCTAAGTATTCTACGTTTGAATGACATATTGAGACTCCCAAATTTCTTTTTTTATTACTTTCCTCACCTTTATAAAAAAGATTATTAATCCTTAACTTTTTGAAAGAATCTTTCATCAATGGCTGTGAATGACTGATTACT
This sequence comes from Murraya koenigii, assembly GCA_025617385.1. NCBI lineage: Eukaryota > Viridiplantae > Streptophyta > Magnoliopsida > Sapindales > Rutaceae > Murraya > Murraya koenigii. The sequence goes on from CM046812.1 coordinate 21,748,859, forward strand.
TTTAATCTTTCCAAACTTTAGCTCCATGCCTCCATTACATCTATACGAGCAATAAATAGAACCATCTTAGTTAATAATTTATTTGTAATTGTCACATCACAATTATAAATAAATTTAGTAACAATTTATGTAAATCATGTTAGTTATGGATATTTAACAGGATGAGGTTGTTATAGATTTAGTTAGACTCAAATTGCAATTTTATAATAATTTAAAATTTAATCGTCATGGTTGGCTACTTTTTTCAGGAGGACGACATGAAAAATCATGCTATTCCTCAGCCTTGGGATGAGGTATGTATCGATGTGATTCAATTGAAATATTTCTTTGTACTTCATTTAAAATATCCAACATATATGTTTATACTGCAATTTTTTATTTAAATTATTTGCAGATTGAGATTAGCTATTCACCTCCGTTTAAACAGACGCTTTGTTGCGGCTCATCCAGCCTTATAACATGGACCTACTATCTAGTGTTCCTATTCGTGACCACAAACTTGTGTGATGTGGATGACGAGAATATGAAAGAATTGTCTACAATGGTGGATCGTGAACACTTTTGTCATTCTCTGTTGCTGTGTTTTCTTTGGAGAATTTTACCATTTGTGCTCAGTAGCGTTGAGTTGACTTCTCGTTGTGATGAGGATGCTGCTTAGAAACGTTAACACCAAAACCGACGAACTTGTTTTGTGTAGAAAGAGATCCGAGGTGGGTTTATGTGAGCCATGCATGCTCGGGTACAGATTCACAATTTTAAATTGACATAACATTTTACATGGACGTGAAAACTTTGATTCACCCTTTGCATCGATGTAATTGTACGAGTTCACATATCTTTATATAAGTATGTCCGTTTATGTTAACATTCCATGTCTCTTATTTTTTTTATCAGATAAAAAAAGATGAAAGAATAGACTCGATAGGTGTGCTTGTGTTCATTGAGAAGAAGTGCAATGCGTGCAATGCAAGGAGATCCAAGGTAATTATATGTATATAAGGTTATTATATCTATATATATTAGATGGAGTGCTTATCAGACCCAGGATTAAAATCTGTCTTAGACTTTAATTCTAAATTAGAAAATTTGTCTATTATTATCTAGCCAGAGTGCTTATCATATACATGAAGTTACAGTATTATAAATTAATTTACATGTTGTAAAAACCGATTTACTTGTAAAACCGTCCCAAACTTTAATTACAAATTGAAAAATTTTCCTATGGAGTGATATTAGGGTGTGTTTGACACCCCCGAGTTGTAGTTTGCCTTATTCGCTTTAATTTTCTATTCCTTTTTTTTTTAATTATAACAAGTAAAAGTAAATTGTAATCTAATGTTATATTATCAAATAATATTATATAATATTAAATTTTATCTTCTTTTATTTTTTACATTATAATAACTAAAATAAATTAATAAATTTATCATTTATTATTCAATAATATTATATTATATTTTTATTTTTATATTAATTATATTAAAAATATATTTAAATATCAGATAGAGGTAATTTCTTTTACCTTTTTTTTCTCATAAAATATAGTAATGTTAGGAATGAGTTAATTATCTGGCCATTATAGATTTGGACCGACGAGACAACTTATCTACTAATAGTTAACATGATGAGGCAATTATATATAGACTTTAGACTCAAATTGAGATCCATTGCACTATTGTTTCATAGTAATTTATAATTTAATCTTCATATTAGGCTACATGTTTCAGGAGGGTGACAAAAAAAATCTTGCTATTTATCCGCCTGCGAAGGAGGCACGTATCCTTATGATTCAAGAGGAAAAAAAAAAACTGTATATATTTCTTTTTATTTTATTTAAAATATTCTGAATAAATAATTATACTGCAGTTTTTTTTTCTATAATTAATTTGCAGATTGTGATTATTTATTCACCTCCTCTTAGATATGCCCAGCAAGCTTTTGCTTCCTGTCTTATCATTTGGGCACGCCATCTGTTGTTTCTATTCTTGCTCATAAACTTGCGTAATGTTGACGAGGGGTTTATGAAACACGTGTGCACTAAAGAGGAGGAGCAAGGGGTTAATTCATGCTATTTTTATGTTATTATGTTGGTGGGTTTTATCTGGGGAATTACACAATTAGTCTTCGTTAATGTTGTATTGATTTCTCATTCTGATGAGGCTGATTTGGAGCTGTTTAGAAACGTCAACACAAAAACCAATCAACTTGTTTTGTGTAAAAAGAGATACGAGGTGAGTTATGAGACGTTTATCATGCTCAGGTATGGGCTCCTTTTTCACATCGATGTAACAATCTTAACTCATCCTTTACGTAGATGTAACTGCAGGAGTCCGCACAACTTTATGTAACTTAATTTATTTTAATATTAGATTATTTTGTCATCAGGTAAAGAAAGGAATTAAAAGTTGAGCTGTCAAAATGGGGATCGAATTCATATTGTGTTAAATTTATTTTGACTTAAATATGATTAATTTAATAATTATGTTAAAATATTAAAATTTTAACCCAATATGAAAAATATATAAGTTATCTAATAATCCGTTTAATATTTGTATATTTAATAAAATTTATATCAAATATTTACACATTATTATATATATATACAAATCTAAAATATTACATATTTATATTATTAAAGTTCTAAATTTATATAAAATTTTATAAATGAAACATTATGTATATGTTTATCTTTTAAAAATAAAATAAAAGGAGAGAATCAAGTTAATTATCCTTTGCGGGCAGGGACTAAGTACAAATGATAATATAATTTAAAAAATAGTCAACAAATAACAAATACCAAAATAAAAATTCAATTCAATTCATATGTTTAAAGCGTTGAAAATTAACCTTTTATATATATATATACTATCACTCAATCATTGATTTTTCATCCGATTTTACAGATGATCTTTTAAAAAAATTCATAGCTGAAAATTTTCTTTCTATTGGTAAAATCAATTCTAATAATAGATAAATTAATGAATATAATATATCATTTTTAGTATCAATTATTTTTCTTACTAGTTTACTAATACCTTTCAATTTTAAAAATTTATTATCAGAACTCACATTTATAATATAAACATCAAGTTGAATTTCAAATTTTATAAAATTCATTAAAGAAAAATTATTTAGGTATACTCAATAAGATGAAGTAGTTTCTGTATTTTTTTTATTTTTTGTTTGTATGAGGAGAGGTAGGGCCTAAAGAATTTCAAAATAACAATGTTTCATTGTGGGTTGGCAGTGTAAAAATAAATATCTAATATTTTAGTTATTTTTAAATTTTAACAAGGACTTTTATGGTAAATCAAATTAAAATTGAGACAAATATTAAAATAAATTTGTAAATTTTGAAAAGTCAAGAACAAGCTTCAGCCTTCAACACTTATATATACATATATATATATATATTGGAATAATTAAAAATTTAAAATAAAAGGATAGTCAATGTGATCTTCTCCTTAATTATATATCCAATCCAAATTCAATAACGATAGAGTCATTATTTGGTTATATAGGTGTTTTTATTTAACTAATGCAGTAATGCTATATCGATAGGGACCTATACGAATTAATTTTAAAACTATGCGCATACGCAAAAAATAATTCAATAAAATAGGGATCCAAGGGAAAAGCCCCTTGCAAAATAATTTGTTATTTTGTTTGTATAAAACGGCACCGCATCTATAAAACTAAAAATATCCATATAAATAAATATAAATGAATAACTGCTGCAACAACCAAATTCAACGTCTTCTCTCGGCGTCTTTCTTTCTTGTCTTGTGGGTTGAAATTGGAGGTCTTTGCTGAAATAAATAAAAATAAAAATAAAAATAAATAAACAAATAAAAGAATGGTGCAGTTAACGGGGGCTGCAAGTGATGTGCTGTTGATAAGTCCATCAACTGGAGGTCTCAGTTTTAGTTTCAGACAACACTTCCATTCTGTTCCTCATTCCAAGTTTCTTTATTCTTCTCTTTTTTTAAAGGTAAGTTTTTTTACTCATTATTATTATTATTATTATTTTCTTTGAATAATTTTATTATCTGTGCTTGCTTTTCGATTAGCAGGAGGAGCAAATGGGAAGGTTTTAATCTATATACCTATGTGGTCATTTTATTTTCTGCAACTAACCAAAATGATAAGCTTCAGTTGTTTGAGCTCAGCTTGATAGATGTTTAGGGTTTTTGGCATAATCTTATGTATTAATTAATTTTTGGTTCACAATTGTCCTTACATATTCTTCTGTAGATAATTTTTATGGATAGATTTTAAGAGAGAATAATTCGTGATATATTGACCCTGGGGGCTTGGTCGATTGGTTTATTTGGTTGACCATCCGAGTTTGAATCTTGGAGGAGGTAGGAGGCTAGAAAATTGATTTGGACTTGTCCATTCTTAAAGTTTGTGGTATATTATTTATTGTCTAAATGATGCCTTGGCTTTCGGATGACCTTGTCTTAGGCAGTTCTGTTGTAAAAATATAATTTGTACACTGAAAAACTTGCTTCAGTGATTATCATGTTTGGACTTGAGGCCTGTTAGGTGAGTCTTGATTAGCAATAGGAAAGGAAAGAAGAAATCTCGGAAAATATTGAATTTGAGTATTGTAACATAATTGAGAATGTTTTAGCTTGTAATAAGTGTCTTGAAATGGTTAACGCACAAGGGAAGGTGAAGAAGATAAAAGTTTGACCTTTTAATAATCTGATTTAGTTTATACTAACGGTAACAAGACTGTGTTTCTTAATAGATATAACTACACGACAAAGTATAAATTATAAGATTCAAAGTACTTATAGTTTTCTTTATAAATAACTTAAAACCGTGAACATCTATTAGAGCAGGTTACAGTTGTCATGGGCCTACCTTAGACAAAGTTTGGCTCTATTATGTTGCATCTCTGGTTACAGGGCCAGGGATCGTTATTTTTGGCTTGAGGCTTCATGTGAAACCTGCATGTATTTTTTTCTTCATTTTCTATTTAATTATGTCTTAGTCTCTCATACAATCTTTTCCCTATTAGGGATGTCCGTCATTCTGCATCCCAAAGCTAGGAAATGGAATGGATAAGTGCCGCTTGAGAGGCTTAACTGTGAGAGCATCATGGAGTGCAGATCATAATTTGGTACCAATTGCTCCTCTTCAGTTTGAATCCCCTGTTGGCCAGCTTCTATCACAAATATTGCAAACCCATCCGCATTTACTCCCTGCAGCCATCGATCAGCAGCTGGAGAACCTTCAAATTGATAAAAATGTCCAGAGAGAAGATACTTCTCAGGATCTCCTTTACCAGTGAGTTAATGCATTTCCATCTAACAGTTTTGTGCAACTTATGAATTCTATTCTTGTCATAAGCTAGCAAGACCATATGCTTGAAAAATGCAGTTTTATCACATATCTTGGGGCTTTATTTTCAAACACGACGCCACTTACAGGACTTTGGGTTGCTGGGAGATAATTTTATTGGGAATGCAATACCGGAGATGATTTGATAACAACCTTTTTGGTTGGTCTTAAAGATTAGTTGAGTTTAGTTGCTTAGTAGACCATTTGGTGGCTAAAGTGGAGCTAGAAGCAATAAATTAGAGACTGCTGCAGTTGCATTTTGGATAACTTAAAGGGAACCTAGAATAGTCACGGAGGGGATGTGCTGGTTATGCACTTTAGTTTCCTAAAGTAGAGCATGGTAGTTCAGCATAGAGAAATTTGAAATATTGTGTTCTATTCCTAAGTTATAATTCTATATATGTTTCTTCAGTTACAACCTTGGTTTATTTTACTGAACGTTATTAACTGTTGAGTGTGTGAGAGAGAGAACGGGGAAGAGTAAGTTAGGATATCTAACTTCTGGTGGACTAACTCGATAGAATTAGAGACCTTAGCCAAAAATTCTTTATGAGGGTTATTGATATTTGATATTAAGAGAAGAAACATGTCAACTAAATATTATGTGGTAAGATATTCTATTCCTCTATGCTTCTTGAGATATCAAATTGTTAATTAAATATTAAATTCAAATTATGCTGACACATCTTTGCAATAATACATGATATAACTAACTTGTATTGCTTGATGCACATTGTCAGATGCTCGTTTATTATCCAGATTCAAGAATTATATGTTTAGAAGAAAAATTTAGAGTTCAAAATTTAATTGGGCATAAAATAATTGCATTTGTTTAAAGCTTGACTCTGCTAAAAAACAATAGTAGTTTTCAAAGAACAAAAGTTATTAAAAGAAAGGAAACAAAAATAGGCCGGGAGCAATCACACATGGAAACGAATTGTAACTACTGCAAAATTACCTTATTTGTGCTTAGTTAATTATAATTATAACTGTATTATGAAGATATAAGCATGGTGGGAGTGCTTTCTTTTCAGCTTTATCAATTCTGTTCACGACATTGAAAATGTTAAAATATGTTTTAGCATAATATTTTAATTTGTTTGCCTGGTTTTAAACGTGTTCCCAGGTGTTTGATTTTTATTTTTCAGCTCAATTTTTATCAACTGTCGTCATTAAATATCTCCGCTATAACTGAATCCTTTGAATTGTAGGAGAATAGCTGAAGTCAAAGAGAAGGAAAGTCGGAAGGCATTGGAAGAGATAATATACTGCTTGATAGTCCAGAAATTTGTAGAGAATGATATTTCAATGATTCCTAAGATAACAGAAACCTCAGATCCTACTGGAAGAGTGGATTTTTGGCCAAACCAAGAACAGAAACTAGAATCTGTTCATTCTCCTGAAGCACTTGAGATGATACAGAGCCACTTGTCTCTTGTACTTGGGGAGCGACTGGTGGGTCCCCTTGATACCATTATTCAGATTAGCAAAATCAAACTCGGAAAGTTGTATGCTGCTTCGATTATGTATGGTTATTTCCTCAGAAGAGTTGATCAACGATTTCAACTCGAGAGAACAATGAAAACACTTCCTGAGGGTTTTGATGAAGACAAGGTTAGATACGAAGAACGAGAACCATCTCCAATGAATCGTCTCTGGGATCCAGATTCCTTTATCAGAATCCCTCCCCGCGATGATGGAGCTGATGGTGAAAGCTTTATGGATGGCAGTGAAGGAAAATCATATAGGCTGAGATCCTACGTTATGTATTTAGATGCAGAGACACTTCAAAGATATGCAACCATAAGATCAAAGGAAGCTATTTCATTGATTGAAAAGCAGACACAAGCCTTATTTGGGAGACCTGATATCAGAGTTCTTGAAGACGGTTCAATTGACACATCTAATGATGAAGTGATTTCAGTCACATTTTTAGGGTTGACTATGCTAGTACTGGAGGCAGTAGCATTCGGATCATTCATGTGGGATTCGGAAAGTTATGTCGAATCAAAATACCCATTCATGAAAAGCTAAGAGCATTTTCTTCCCATCATCAATCATTGATGACCTTAGCGGCTGTGTAGATTGTCAGGTATGATGAAAATCTGTGGAGTGATAGTACATAGTTGTCAGTGAATACCATATTTTAATAGTTATCAGTAATATAAAGCCTTGATGGCCCGCCCTTTGTTTATTAGCTTAAATTTATAGTTGGTAAATGTCCAATGTCTAGCAATCTACGTAGACATTAAAGTTGCTTGTTAATTTAGAGCCATGTTAGTGCACTTTTTTGGTTATATTTACAACATTGTTTCAATGCGTATATTTACAACTTCTGTTGAGCCCATAAATTAGGTTTCAACAATAGGAAAGGCATCTAAATGCCACTAGCCCACAAGAACCATTAGGCTGTGCTTCCCTTGCGCTGTTACACAACACTCATAGCATTTATATCTTAAATTATATGATGGTACATTGGATATATAAAGCTATAAGAGTGTTGGATAAGAACAATAAATGTAAAAGTTTGTCCTGTATTTCCTTAATGTGTAGGCATTGCATAATAGGCACATTTTTTTTAATCCTTTTGGAAAAGCTCAATGATGGCATGTCTTTTACTTGATGGCTACTCTACATACAGCTGTACTTGACCTTACCAATATATATATATATATATATATATATATATGAAAGATTCATTATTCATATCCATACTCATAAGATGTGTCTTTTGATCTGACAACTTGGCTTCATGCCTTTATTTATTTTTTCACCTTCTAGAGGATCTCATTCTGTGGCAGCGTATTGCACGAGTGCTTCTTTGGCTAAGAATAATATGAACCAATCATGAATATGTACACACGAGTCTGATTAGCCCATTCTTTTTGTCTGAAAATGTATAGAGTAATGATCGAGAGGACGACATTTGAGCGGCTCTGCCACAGTGCCACGTGGATCTACAACTTCAACAGTGTTCACAAAGAATTATAGAATAATTCCACATGTTAGATTGCTCATCTTTTGGCGCGCACAGCCATACACAATATATGTGAATCACGCATAAAAAGGTGGACAATGAACTCGGGAAGTGAAAGAAGCATTAAGTACAGTGACATTCTTGTAGTTTAGCAAAATGATCCATGAGGTCTTTTAATTTTAGAAATGGTCAGACAAATTTCTTTTGACCTCCTAAGTTTGATGAAGTTAAAAAAAAAAAAAAAAAAAGAGGAGTCACGTGTTCTAAAACAACTCTATATAACCATTTCTTGAAATAAGAGTGTTTCATAAACATTTCGCAAAAACTAAAAAGGTTTTGTTGTATTTAGGCATGACCATACTCAATGTATAAATCACACAAAAAAAGGTAGCTATGAACTGGAGGAGTGGATGTCGTAGCGAAAGACTGATTGTAAAAGAAGCATTAAGTACTGTAACATTCTTGTAGTTTAGTGAAATGGTCGTAGAGATCTTGTTTTATATTAAAAAAATAGTTATAAATCCACTAAGTTTAAACCAAAAAGGGGTTTACGTGTTCCAAAATAAGTCTGTATAACCATGTCTTGAAATACGATGGTTTCATAAACATTTCGCAAAATTTTTAAGTTTTTATTGTATTTTTCTTAATCTTCTGTGATAAATGCACGTGGGAAAATAAACAACCTAAATTAAAAAGTAATATTCTTGTTGATGCAATTTTCCCCACGTGCCTCAACAGTACCTCGAACCTTCAAACAGTGCCTCCAAACAGTTCGAGCAGGGACTGTCTCGAACCTTCCGTCGCGGATTCAAACAGTACCTTGATCCTTCTGCTCGCGATATGCTCGATCTCGAGCAGGATTACCTCCTTCGTCCTGTTCACTGCTCTTCGTGAGCGGAGATCTCCGGACCGTACTCACTGAAAACCGGTCGGGGTTGCCGGCGTGTTCCGCGAAACCTCCGACGCTCAAGTCGATGAATCGATTTGTCTTTTAGTATCTCCCTAGTGAAGGAGACCAGGAAGATAAAAGGGTATTATTTCCCCTTTTGGATAAGTATGGTGCTTTTCGGAAAATCAAAGTGAGAGAAGTCGAATAGGAATAACTCTGCTCGAGCTTACGGATCCTTTGTGAATGAAAATTGCCAACCCTTGTAACGTTCCCTTCGCTTCCTTTTATACTCCATTTTTCCCGCTCTTTCCATTTCCAGTTCGTCCACTCCACGTTAGTAGTATCCGAGTCCCTCCGACAGTCGGGATTGGCGGAATATTCCCTAGGGATGAGCCGTCCCCTTAACCCGATTCTCGTGGCGGATCACCATGTCGGCAAGTCGCTAGGAATTATGACACCTTGGAGGCATGTCTTGGTCACACGGCATGATGATCACCACCACACCATGTGGGACTCGGTCGACATTAAAAGGTGTCTGGGATTACGAAAACGGTCGGGTTTTGTCCAGCTATGCTCGTGAACGTAATCTCGTGACGGTGAAATGTGTGCTCGGGATCCCGTTCTTTGCGAGCAGGAAGGGAGTGCTCGGTTCTCGACCTTGACCAGCCTTTGACCTGGGACGACCTCGAGCAGGCGAAGGAGTGCTTAGTTCTCGACCTTGGCCAGCTTTGACCTGGGGAGCTGCTCGAACCAGGTCGTCCTCGGGATGTCTTACTCGAGCTGGAAGGGCTTCGAGTGACCTGTCCAATATTACCCGAACAATTCTTACCTAATATTATTTATGTCCATTGCAGAAATTTTTGACTGGACATGGCGGAGAAATTTCTGACGGACTGAGGAGAAATTTATGTGATTAATAAAACATTAGAATAAAAGAGTAAAACGATCCGTTTTCCTCCTAAGGTTCCCCCTTCAAACCCGTTATGAAGCAAAGATATGTATTTCCCATAATATCCTTCCATTACAAACGTATTTATAAAACGTATTGGTCACGGACGCCGCCTCGGTGCTATTTTTCATTTTAGTTGACAATCGTACCCACCTACAGCCACTTGTTTTACTAAAAAACCGTTTTATCAAATATTCTTTATAAATTATTAATTATCACAATCAACAACTTGATTTCGGTCAACTTCATCAGTAGGGCAGGCTGCCATCACTGTCCCAAATACACAACTTAACCAAAATTTTGGACTTTCTAACACAACTAATAATTACTCGAATTACTAATATTTATGGACCAAAATTGAATGTTAATTACATATATATACATATATATATATGTATATATATGTAATTGAAGGTCAATTATGCCATCACGTCATTATGAAATGGGCCACATGAATAAATGATGATGGCAAACTATATGTTGACACATGGGTCTTGAGCACCCAATAATATTAAACCTTAGGTGGAAAATGTTTAATCTTAATTATTGAGATGGATTATTACATCTTTCTAAACATTGTGCATGTGCCCAAATGGAATTTCATGAACAGGGCTATTTAAGCTGATTTTGATAGTAGATTGGTAACTATAATTTTTTAAAAAAAAATTGATAATGTAATATTAAACTTATGAAATATGTTGAGTGCAACTGCTACAGATATTATTTTTTCATGCATAATTGATGAGTATCCAACTAAATCTTTAAGGAACCTTTAGTTATTTGGTATTGTAAAATAACAAATACGATGCTTATCATTTAGATAAGCATCATATCCACATCAGCTTAGTTGTCCTTAACCTCTTAATACTCCTTGTCCATTCTTAACAACACATATATCTATCACTTTATAAATATTGTTTAATCAAATTAACTTACTTCAAAGATAAGAATATGACCAATCATCATCAATATTCAATCAAAAAATAAATGTTTGTAAATTACAAATATCATCCACCATCTAGTAAGCTATAATTTAGCTCTTTTGATCAATATTTCTGCAAACGAAAAAATATAACATAGATTAAAAATAAGTATAACAATTTGATGACTTAAAAACATCAATTATACATAACATAAGATGACTAGAATTTACTTAAAATACTCAATTATTGAATGAAAAACACAGGCATAAAGATGACCGGCAATTAGAGAAAGAAAGAAAAAAAAAAAGACAAGGACTACAAAAATTGATTCTTTTTCATTAAAAAAAAGGGAGATGGTAGATGGATAACATCTTAATCAAAATTTTAATTCTTAAGAACAACCTAAAATTAATGTTGAAAAAACAGCAGCTCAGTATTTTTCTCTCACTGGTATTAACTACATCCAATACAATTTCCACAGACCTTACTATTTATCCCACTGAAAACTGTTTGTTATAGAATTGTTGCTTAACAAGTGAATAATAATTTATTTCTTTTGGAAATATTATATACTCTTTCCTTCTACCACTGGACTCCACATAAATAAGGTAACTTCTATATATAATATTAAAAAAAAAACTACGTAATCTCTTTAAAAAAAAAAAAATCCTTGAAACGAGAAATTATCAATAAGATTTAGATTTAGAAAGTCTCTTAAAATAAGATGCAAATTCTTGTTGAAAAAAGAGCCAAAATTCCCAATTTATACACTTTACACACACACACACACATATATAATATAATTTCATTAGTCTCTAATTATTGTTATTAAACATACAAAATTTTAACAGTGGCAATATAATTAAATTCTACAGAAAGGAAAGGTCATTTTGGTCTCCACACACCAATTCAAAACACAAAAAGGCAGCAGCCCAATACTACCCACATCATTTGCTAATCTCTTGGCAACAACGCTCCTCTTTACTCGTATATATAAATACACTTATCAGCTCACAGAGAAACCAACACAACATAAAATATTTTATTTATAGAAAGCCTAAAAATAAAAATGGATTGGTTTTATTGCTCTCAATCGAAGAAAACATTAGCACCCTTTACTCTAATTCTAATTCTACTGTGCTGTTGCTCATCACCATCACTTGTGTTCACATTCACAAACGCGGCATCATCATCGCCGCCACCATCATCATCATCTGCTTTCAACGTCACCACCATCTCTTTTGATGAAGGATACTCTCATCTCTTCGGCGACGGCAACCTCATTCGTTCCCCGGACGGCAAAAACGTTCGTCTCCTCCTCAACAGCTTCTCCGGTACGTGAAACATCTCCATAATATAATCATCAGGGAAGATGTAAGGCCACCCCATGACAAAAATAATTTCAATAAGGTTAAGGGCATTCACTCAAATATAGCCTGCTTCTAAAAATATTTACAATTGGAGTCCCTTGGTTTTATATTTACAATTTTAGCCATAAAGGTCTGTCATATTTTCGTTTTGGTCCCCTTCTTGAATCCAATACTCATGTTGGCTTTACAATTTTCTTAATAGGGTCCGGTTTTGTTTCGTCAAAATTGTACAATCACGGGTTCTTTAGCGCGATGATCAAGTTGCCATCGGATCATACGGCTGGCTTATGTGTTGCATTCTATGTAAGCAGCAATTAATTATCAAGGCTTCTTTTGCCTTATGTGTTTACTGTTTAGTGAACGCCTTTTAATATATAAAATATTTATCGTTGATGTTGTTTTTTTTTTTTTGGTCAGACATCAAATGGAGATGTGTTCCCAAAAACACACGACGAATTAGACTTTGAGTTTCTAGGAAACGTGGCTGGGAAACCGTGGAGGTTCCAAACAAATTTCTATGGAAATGGAAGCACCGGACGCGGCAGAGAAGAAAGATACCAGCTTTGGTTTGATCCCGCAAAGCATTTTCATAGATATAGCATTGTTTGGACAAGCAACAACATTATGTGAGTTTTCTATTTTTGACAAACTTGTTTGTAGGGGTACGGTACCCTACAGTCTGGCCAATACACTCGACTTTTTTGGTTTCATCGTACTCAGGCTATAGGGTATGGTACCCTTGGGAGACCGGTGTCGGACGCTTTTTTATTATTATTTTTAACATATTTATTCTTGCATGCTTTTGCTTTTGCTTGGTTTGTTTTTTTGACCATGCATGTGAAATTGACAAATTGAAAGTGGGAGAGGGGTTGGCATTTGCGTGTGGAATGCGTAAATGCACGACATTAAAACTTGTGGACCAAGGATTTTCCCTAAATCAACATCAATTTTTAGCCTGATTTTTAGGCGAACTTTTCCTCTTGCTTTGAGATTTCCCATTACTGTAGCCTAAATTTCTGTTTCTTTATTTTTTCTTTTTCAAATTTTAAGAAGTTTTCTTTGGGAAGCAATCTTTGGTCAATTCAGAAAATATTGTTGTGCATCGAATAAACTAATAAAATTCAATGCATGATGCAAGATCAAGAATTGGGACCACACAACTGGAAATTGCATTTTATAAGGTTGTAATTATCGTTAGGCTACCAAAATAAAGTGGGTTTCTAAATCTTCTAGATTCCAAATTCGTTTGCTATACGTCCAAAAATTGTTATGAGATTAAATATAAAATGCCAAAACAACCCTTGACATTTTTTTATTTGATGGTTCAACAGATTCTATGTGGATGACGTACCAATAAGGGAAGTTGTGCGCTCAAAGGCAATGGGTGGTGATTTCCCATCAAAGCCAATGTCATTGTACACAACAATTTGGGATGCCTCAAATTGGGCCACATCTGGTGGCAAAGCCAAAGTTAATTACAAGTATGCACCGTTCACTTCTGAATTTAGAGACTTTGTATTAGAGGGCTGCCCGGTTGATCCAATTGAACAAGTACCCTCCTCTAATTGCCAAGACATTGATTCCCGGCTTTCCGAGAAAGGCCTCTCCGTCATTACTCCAGCCCAGAGACGGGCCATGCGTAGATTCCGGGAACGTTACATGTACTATTCATATTGTTATGATACAATAAGATATCCCGTGTCATTACCTGAATGTGTTCTTGTTTCATCCGAACGACAACGTTTTAAAGATACCGGTAGATTGAAATTCGGCGGCAGCCATAAAAGTCATAAACATAGGTCGAGGCGGCAGCCGGGAGCTTCAAACTCCGAGGATCCGGACATGTAAATTAAATTATTATGGTGGTGTTTTTTTGCTTATGATTATTTTTTTGTTTTTTGTTTTAACCTATAGTTTGTTTTGTGATTAGAAAATATATACAGGAAAATGAATAATATTCGGGTTTGGTGTTTTTTTGTTGACTTGGCATAGGGAGCTGGTAATAGTTTACTTGGTCACAGGGTATAGTTGAAATAAGTGATATGTTTTTATTATTTTTTTGTACAAAGTAATAATGGTATAACCGAATTTGCATCATTACATTGTGGTTGCTTCACTATTGAAGTAAGCGAAACTATATTTAATATTTCATTCATTAATAATTTTCACCGGCGGCATATGACTTTTTCATGATGAAAACATTGGTTGATAGGGTTGAGAAATTACCAGAAAAAAAAAAAGTTATGGTAGAATAATTCCTGGTGAACCATAACACTATATTGTTATTCGAATAATGCCGAAGCAATTAAATGTTAGTATAAATTGATGTGTCGTAATGTTATTAGTTGAAAGAAAACATAAAGTAATAAAAGTAAGATATGTTGTATTTTCGTCCGACTAATATTGTTATGTCATATTAGTTTGTTCAATATACATGACTTCTACTAATATTTTGTAGTTCTAGTATTACTTTTTATTATATTCGCTGGTAAATGATTCTTTTGTTCTTATAATTTGAGTTAATTATTTATTTAATCCCTATATTTTATAAAAATTACTCAAAAGATTTATGTCGTTACTTTTTCAATAGTAGTTAGATTAAAGTTTTCAAGTTATTTTCTCAATAGTAGTTAGATTAAAGTTTTCAACGTGAAAATAATATATATTTTTTATCTTATTTAACTTAAATTCTAACAAAACCATATATACGTTAGTAATCTTTTAAGTAATTTTTAAAAATATAAAGACTATAAGGATTAAATGAGTATATACCCTTATATTTACAATTAACCTAAATAACAAGCGTGGAAATTTACCATTTGTAATATTGTAGCTTCTATAGCTAATAGTTGTTTTCTAAAAATCGCATTAAATATATAAAGGGTTGTTCTTGTGATTTTTGTCCATACATATGACTTCAAATTCGATGGTGCTTTGGTGTTACCAAATTTATTGATGTTGCGTATGGTGGAAAGTGGCATTATATTTGGCTTGAGAGTGACTCTATCACTATAATTTCTTATTTATTAAGTTCCAAATTTCAATAATATTCGTGAATTCGTATTATGTGGTTGAATCAATTATCTGAAATAAATTCAGTATGAATACATTTTAAATATTCTCATATTTACTTCGGCAAGTGTAGGGTTAACTAGTTATGAAATTTCATATGGTGGAAAGCTCCTCTATATGGTATTAAAAAGGTCTTAAATTAATGAAGAAATTTAGGGTTCACGTAAACTGAGGCTGATCGACTTTATGACCTATGAGCTCAAGCCCTCGCCGGGGAAAATAGTTTAAAAGAAAAAAAAATTACTTCCCGTTAAATTTATAAAACTAGCCTCCATAAACTCATAAAATTTAAAATTTAATTTCGAGAACGAAAAAAATTCACACTTTAATTGAAAAAAAAAAAAGTTTAGAGTAACCATATGGATTATTTTACTATTATTTAATGTAACCCTATTAAATCTATTACAAACTTATTAACTCATAAAATTTTAATTTTCACAACTTATTATTATGTAATTTAGCCGCCAATAAATCCTTTTTTAGATCTGTCTTTGTACCTAAATATAGTTTTTGAACTTAACAGCTTAGCTGTTCAATTCTCCTAAAGGGTTTTCCAATTCCATGTGTATCCTTTGTATCTCTCTTTGTTATTTCATCAATAAATTAAAGGGCTAGCCACCAGAAAATCGAAGGAAACTTTTCGATGTTGTTTCTAGCAATGTCTTTTGTTTTTTGTTTTTATTTTCTCATTAAGAAAGCGTCAATGGCCTGTTACGTGTTGAATGAGTAATGTATGATAAAACCATGTACCAAATTTTGCGTGCAAATGCTGCCAGATATTGCCGTTTGATTATGAGTGGACCAACCCACACACAAGCTGGGAGCTCGGGCAATGAATTATATTGAAATTTAGGCCTTCTAATTTTATAATGATAAAATAAACAAATATGCAAGTCATAATCCTTACTTTAATAGTTTAAACTTTTGAGTCAAGTTTCGAGCTAATGACAAAACATTAAATCTTCCGTATGAATTTCTTATGTCAAGTTTCGAGTTTGCTGGAAGTCATTATTCTCGTGTTACAATCGTTTGATCCAATATTACAAGTTGACGTTGTACATTACAATTGATATCGACATGATACAAGTGAAAATTTGAAAATATCATGTTATCAAGTCCTGAATTGGATATGTGACAATGTTATATCTGCATAATCCTTGGCTATGATAAATCAACCTTATTTGGATTAATTATTAACATAAAGAGGCATTCCTTAAATTTTATTTTACTTAATCTTCTTATCTACAAGAAATTTGAAAATTTTCTTTGAATATTCATTGTTTATAAGCGTTAAGAATAAAGTCTCTCAGAAAGCCCAAATACTAGAAACAGGAGCCGGCCCATTGGTTTTATTGAAAATAAATCCGTCAGTCATTATCGAATCATATTTTCTAAATTTTTGTTCTTGCTTCTTTAATCTTAAGCAAGCCTAATTAATGTCACATAAATTTAAAATAAAATTAACCTTATACCATTAAAATGATGTCATTGTAATCTTTGATGATGCTAAAAGTATACTTGTATGCAAATGCTAGTAAAAAGAAGAAAAATCAGTGAACCACTGAGCATTAATTTATCTCCTCAACCTAAATTTGTATACAAATATAAATCCTGACTTCGAAGTATCTACAGAAACACTTATTTATTCATGAGTGCCTCTAATTATGTCAAAAAAATAACTTTCAGTTGTTGATAATAATGTAAATTCTCCGAAGTAATTGAAATCTAGAAACTTCCCTAATCCTCATTAACCTTGAAAAAGGTGTAAGACAAGATCAAGTTGTTGATACCATCCATTCGGGGATCTGTTTCAAACTCGGGGTCAATGTAAAAGAATACCTGCTCATGTGAGAAGCTATTCAGCAGGCATTACGACAAAAAAGAATAAGAAGAAGAGAGAGATCTTCTAAAACACTCGAATGTGAAAATACCACTTACAGGCATGTCAATCTGCTCCCCGGGAAGAAGACGCTGCTCCTCAAAGCAAAAGCATTGTATTTTATTGAAGTATACAGCAGCCTGTACGAAGTTATAATGAAATCACACTCTCCCATCGAACTTCAATTTAGATATTAGCTACATTTGATTCAAATGAAGGAAAAACAGCACCCATACTAGCATGAGACAAGAAGTGCACATATGTCACATGGTGACGGTCCTAAGATACACTACTAAAACCACTTGAAATCTTGAAAATGGACATTGGCCTTGACGTGCAATTACAATAGATTTTGGAAATGTGGGCTAGAAGTTGATTCATACTCTTAAGGATTTTGTTGAGGAGAATAAATTTCAAAACAGAGGGTGAGAAAGAACAAGAGAAAAGGAATTGTATTTGGCAGCATGGCTGGAGCATTAGATGCTACAACACATAATCCACTCCATACTGTGATTTAAAAGAAGACTTTGATATAAAGGATAAGTCAGTAATGAAACTTTACGAAAAGATTCTCAAATGAAAAATCCAAATTGACTCAAATTCAGATTAGGGTCATCTGAAAGACTCTCAAATACCACAAAATCACCAACCAACAAATAATTCCTAGGTAAATTATGCATAAAAGTCATTATTATGATTTTCTCCTTGAGCGTCTATTTTCTGAGAAACACTGTTGCTCTCATGTTTTCACTAGCTTGAGGGTAGTCAAAACAGAGGATGATATATCTATCTATCTTTGCAAACACCTCCAGATCAAGCATTTACATGGTAAAATCACAGCTAATATTTCCTTTACCATTTTGCACCAAAAAATTCAATAATCAAATCTCTAAAGATTATATAAGATTTGAGAGTAGAAAGTTTGTTGAGGCTGCCTATCAATGTATGCTTAAATGTTAGACATCAGTACCTTCATAGGGGTGACATTATAAGTAGAGACACCAGTTATTGGACTCGAACTTCGATTTTCAGCAGTGTAAAATGCAAGGGCACTTTCTCCAGGCTTTACCCTTACCTGCAAGGGAAGACCAAGAAAAAGTATAGGACAATTAAGTAAAATCCCCACATTGCAAAGTGAGCATTTGAATGATTTTAAAATTATGAACGTGCATGCACTGATATTGAATTGCAAGTGGATCACCTCTCTTTGTGTGGGAATAAACTTCCATGGCATTCCATCAGCTACATCAGCATTGAATTGCACAACAATCTCCCTACAAGGTTTTTAAATTGTGAGTTAAAAAAAATAAAAGAAATAATGTAATCACATGTACAATCATCATGGATAAGTCAATAACCCCATTCGTAGAATAAAAACATCCACAGAGCACAGGATCATCAAACTCAAATAAATGAAAGAAGAGTAAGGAAATTATGCATAAATCTAAACCTACTAACTTCAAATATCACTCATTTATTCAGGATTCCATCCTGAGAATCCATGCTTAATTAAGGAAAGCAAAAGACTGGACTGACTGCTGCCCCTTCTAGTCACTCGGGGAAGCAACAATGAACCATATCCTCCACAAGTTTGGTAAAGACTGGTTCAGTCACATTGAAAATAGAATGAAAGGTAAGCTGCATTACCAAGGATTTTGTCATAAATAGGTAGGGCAATTTTCTCTGTATGGATCTTTCAAGAAAGAGTAGAAATGGGAGAACATTTGCAGTTTTTAATTCCTATCCCCATTTCTTTATGATTTCAGAACTCTATTATTCACTCAATGTAAAGCAAACAATAATTATGAAGAAAAAATCACATGAAAATGCAGACATTCAATCAGCCAAGAAGATATAAAACAAAGATTTTAAAGGAAACAGAGTTCAAGATAAGCTTTGAATCTGAGAAGTAGAAACAACACCTTGTAGTGACAGTTCCATCTTTGGAATGCCGAGCAATCTTTTCTTCAACAGTCTAATGACAAAAATGTCTTACAATTATTGACAAATCACAGAAAGAATAAAGCAGATGAAACATAATGAATATAAACTCATTATAACCTCTTTACGTTGAACAGTACCACCATAGCCAGTAGCCTGGCAGAATCTCCTATACAAAGGTACGGCCGCATAAGTACTTCCAACCATTGCAAAAACCAATGCTGTGAGGTATAAAAGCATCTTTCTTGATTTCTGCTCTGTTGAAGCATGAGAAGCATAATGACGCTGAAAGCTAGAAAATGAATGGGATTTCCAAAGACATCCGGAGCCAAAATATTGAGGTTTCCGATACCTATTAATCATATTCGAGCCATATCCACACCTTGGCATTAAACCCCATACACCAGCATAGCTGCTAGTATTAACCCTGGTATATTTATAATTCGACCACAGAACATCTTTTACGCATCTGGACATCAAGATCACTAGAGGATTAAATCATGAAGATATAAAGATAGGTTTGACTTAACATTGAATGATTCTGGGTCATAAGGTTTGTTCAAATATTAGATATATTGGATATTTACCTGGATTGTTGTAGGAACGGCAACATATGGGTTCTACTAGAAAGCCTTGACAATGACATCCTTCCGAATATAAAAGGAAATCACTGTTGTCTGAAATCAGAAAGAAAAAAACATTTATTATTTGATTGGTTGCTTCTATTTTGTCTCTTGTTTCATAAAAATACATAATAAACAGCAGATGATTCAAAAAGTTCCCAAGTTTCCCTTAACTAATTTGTTCCAGCAAGTAAATTGACAATTCACACTATATTTGCATATTCAATAAAAGAGAGAACTCCAAACTCAATGCTTTGTCAGATAGCAATTACAAAAATGTATTAGTGGAAAACTACGAATAGAATGAACGCAAATACCCATCTGTGTTAGTGACCACAATTACTAGCTGAACTAGATACTGGTAACCTAGGCTACTGGCACATAGAAAGCTTAGTGAAGAGTACCAAATCGGACTTAAGTGTGACATTTCTTTTGTGGAGAACAAATTTCAAGGGATCATATCTAGAATTATCGAAAAACCATCACAAGTTACAGAAATGAACATTGAAAATGAATCCATTGTTCATATTATCCAACAAGTCATGTATCGATGATCCTACAAAAAAATAATAATAACAAATAATTAAAAAAAAAAATGAGTTGCTCAACAAGGCTATTTACTCAAAAGTCACATCCTTCGGACAAAAATATATGCATCTCACACTTTAAGTCCATGCCTTCACTTACGTTATTTAGGGGAAACCAATGTTTACAATGTAAATACAATGCTCATTTCACAAATCGCAATCGAAAGCCATATCATTTTCAACAATCATATTCTTAAGCACCCATAAGGGTGATGAATAAGCACTATTTATATATAAAGTCATATAACGCAAGCACCCCACAAGTCAGCAACAAAATGCTCAAGCAGCCGCACTTTTTCTCTCAGCAAGTCAAATTTTCTGCATGCTGAACAGCCAGAAAATTTAATTATATAACTAACAGACATTATAACAAACACTTGGTGAGCATATAAGAAGAGCTTAATAAAGGAAGCATTTTCACGAGCGAAACCGAGACCCAATGCTCAGTTCATCATCACTAAAGTAAATTTAAACAAGTAGACAAATTTTGGTTCTAAGTTTCCGTGTCTTTTATAATTTAATTAATTTTGTATGTTAACTCTTAAGCAGTGAAATGAAAGCTA
This sequence comes from Murraya koenigii, assembly GCA_025617385.1. Lineage (NCBI taxonomy): Eukaryota > Viridiplantae > Streptophyta > Magnoliopsida > Sapindales > Rutaceae > Murraya > Murraya koenigii. The sequence goes on from CM046812.1 coordinate 21,769,984, forward strand.
ATAGTGAGATTACCTTGGAACAGAATTTGTGGGCTGCTTTGATCTGTGAAAATTAGTACAAAGAAAGAAAATTTGAGAGCTATATTTATCTGATTAAAGGAACAAATTGATGGGAGATAAGTTGAAAAATGAAAGAGATGGCGCCCCTTTCAGCAACAAATTGAAAGTATACTTAGTAACGTAAGTATCACAAACGAAGATAAAAGGTTAACTAATTAGATTAATTAAAAATTATTTTAATTATAATATAATGATATTATTAGTTACAATTTAAAGCCTACCGAAACTTTCTAAATTATTGTTGCGATGCTGTCAAACAATTCACTCAATTACAAATTAGATTTATTTTTAAATATTTATAAAAAATTAATTTTTAAAATTCAGATGATAGATAGTAACTTCATATATATATATAAATAGATGAGTATTTTTATTATTATAAATATAATATAATTACTTAATAATTAAAAAAGAAATAAACATTGTATTACCTCATTATTGTTAGAATTTTAAATGTAATTGCACAAGCGTGAGTAGGTTGGGCCCAAATTTGGAAAGTTTTGTTTAAGCCTTTAATGTTATTTGTTATTACACATATTGCCACTAGTATATTTACAAAATTGCCGTTGTAGTAAATTAGTTTTGCAAACCTGACACACAAGTTTGAACTTTTGAAAATCTCATACCACGAGTTTACTAATATGGATGTTCGATCAGTTCAATTATTTATGTTTTTATCAGACAATTATTAATTACCACATCACTATTTTCCTTATGGGAAATTTAGATCAGGATAATTTAGGCCTTGAAGCCACATAAAATTAATTAAAAATGAACTTTATTTTGTATTCTCTGAACTCTTCGTGAGGTAATTTGAGCCATGAAGTTTTTAAAATTCTCACAAAAGAAAAAGATAGTCATGCCATCTTTAAGAGAGAGTAATATGAATGATTGTTAAGTAAATAGATCTATGCAAAACATGTTGAAGAGGCTAATATTAATCCTTTCACACGGGAAAAAAAAGAAAGAAAAGAAAACAACAATTTATTTTTATTATTTAAATAGGACACAATTTGTGTACTATATATTACATTTCAATTAAATGCAAATGGAACAAATAATAAGTAGCTAATTAAGGAAGAAGCTGAAGAGCTTCAATTTCCTTAAAAAAAAAACAAATAAATAAACCAGTTTCAGCAACACTGAAAAAGAATTATTAATGAACATAATGCAAATAACAAAAGACATAACACAGCATGAAAAGGTCTTGAAGATATATGATAAATTGATGATGACAAAATAGATTATTGAGTGGGCTTAATTCATCAGCACTTGTAGCCACGAGGGACCTTGGGCCTGCACTGATTCAAGAGCAAGTTTACAGAAAGCTTTGGAATGTCGAGTTTGATCAAATCCAAGACGTTGAGTTTGAGGGAAGTGCAGAGACAGACACGTGCTTGGACTCTAACCAAATCACCAAGGAGGCTGCAGCAGGGATGATTTGGCGTGGGAACAAGTTCGCCAAGGTTCACTTTTGCCAAGCCATTCAACAAATCAACGCATGCATCCAACTTGAGGGTATTCTTTGGACATGATGATGGTGATGATGATGATGAAGAAGTAGCTGATGATGATGGGATTGAGGTGGCAACAATAAACAATGTGAAGAATAGCACAAGGGCTTTTGATGCTGAAGCCATTTCGAATGATACCTCTCAATTTAATGTTGAATAATATTTGTGAGTATTATTGATGTTGCTTATTGGGATGTGAAAATATGGTGAAGAGTGTTGGGTTTTTATAGGCTATCCATTTGGCTTTTGTCAATTTTTAATTACCATATATATGTAAATCATTGCTTTCATGTCGCTGGCATGAACAGCATAAAACAATTACCAATAAAAATTCTAATTAATTCCAACTAAATTTGGAGATAATGCACTAAGATTCCATCTAAAAATAATAGCATTTTTTTTTTCAAATAGGAGGAAGTACAAAGTTTAAATTCATTTTTTAATCTTTTACCTTTAGGATTAAACTTAGATGGCATAAGTCTATTCGAAAACTATTCGGTTGAATTATAACATTTTTTTTTTTTTTTGGTGGAGGCATACACATAACCTAAATTAATTTTTTAACCATTTACCTTTCTTTTTAAGGTTCAAACTCGGGTTGCTAATACAAAGAAAATGTTTGAAAATCACTTTGTCAAGTGCTTAGTCAGCTGAAAATTAATAACACGATATCCAATGTATAATTTAATTTAGTAATCTACAAGTAATCATTTCTTTCGCCACCTCAGCAGCATATGAGGTTATCGAAACAACTATTAATTTGTTTTGGTTGCAGAGCTGTAATAAGATTTTGCACGTTCGGGAGAGATCTTGGCGGAGAAGAAGCACATGTATTACAAGTTTACAACTATATGGATATTTATATAAAATCATGTACAATATTATTTTTTGACTTAGATGGATATTTGTATAATTGCATCTTTGGTTTTGGATAAACTTTAGTTAACATTTCAAAGATAAAAATGTAAAAGAAATTAAAAATGGCTTTGGCTAAATAAATAAAATTAACAACACAGTCTTTTAAGGCATATTTAAGAATATAACCATCCGGGGACTAATTAGGTAATTAAATGACTCTCAGAAATGAAAATGGAGTTTTCGGGTAAATAAACAAGTGGAAGGAATGTCTTGGTATTAAAGAGGATTTGACTAAATTAAGCAAAACTCACCTAATGTTTTAGAATACATCTAAATCCTCTTGAAAACTAACCCTTTTTTATGATGTTTTAAAACATATTAAGGGGAGTTTGGATGTACGGATGTTTTAAAACACATTAAAGAGGATTTAAATGTATTTTAAACAATCAAGGGGATTTAAAGAAGAGTAAAACCCACTCTATTGATTGACTAAACTAATCAAAACTCACCTAATGTTTTAGAATACATCTAAATCCTCTTGAAGGCTAACCTTTTTGATGATGTTTTAAAACATATTAAGAGGAGTTTGGATGTATGGATGTTTTAAAACACATTAAAGAGGATTTGAATGTATTTTAAACCATCAAGGGGGTTTTGATTAGTTTAGTCAAACAACAAATATTTAACGACCTATCTGAAACTTTCAAATTATAAAAGCGACTTGCTGAATAATCCTTCCCATTATAGAAGATTGGTAGGTCGATTAATTTATCTTACAATTACTAGACCAGATATTACATATTTTGTAAACATTCTAAGTCAGTTATGCATGCTCCAAGAAAGCCTCATTGGGATGCAGCTCTTCAAATTGTGAGATATTTGAAAAAGAGTCCAGGACTTGGATTGTTATTCCCTTCCAATAGCTCCTTGCAACTAAAGGCATATTGCGACGCTAATTAGGCAAACTGTTCTATAACAAGGAGATCAACATTGGGTTACTGTGTGTTTCTTAGAGACTCTTTAATCTCTTGGAAAACAATGAAGCAAAAAACTGTTTCCAGATCATTTTCTGAGGCTGAGTAAAGATCTATGGCTGCTGCAACTTGTGAACTCACTTGGCTCAGATACTTATTTAACAATCTACAAGTTTCTTTGGGACCGATCCAATTGTTCTGTGATAATCAAGCAGCTCTTCACATCACTGCAAATCCTGTGTATTATGAACGTACGAAATATATTGAACTTGACTGCCATGTTGTGAGAAAAAAAATTCAAGTAGGTCAGATTGTCACCAAATTTGTTCGTTCATCCCTTCAGCTAGCTGACATCTTCACCAAACCTTTAGGAGGAAACATCTTCAAGACTTTAATTGACAAGTTGAACATCCTTGACATACATTCTCCAATTTGAGGGGGTATGTTAAGATCGATTTCCCTTAATTTATGTAAATGATTTATGTCAAGAGATTCTCTTGACTTTTTATATTTATTTTATTTATAATCCTTTTAATACATGAATTAGATATTAGATTTATTCATTATCTTCTATAGTTTATCAACTCTGTTATATATTCATGTAACTTTTTCTAGTAAATATAAGAAAAAAAAAGGAATTTTCTTCAATTTGTCAAGTCCGAGCACGTGTCTGTCTTTACACTTCCCTCAAACTCAACGTCGTGGATTTGATCAAACTCGACATCCTAAAGCTTTCTATCAACTTATCTTGAATCAGTGCAAGCCTAGAGTTCCTCGTGGCTACAAGTGCTGATGAAATAATCCCACTCAATAATCTTTTTTTAAATTAGTCCTCATCTTCAAAACCTTTTCATCGTGTGTTTTGTCTTTGGATATTTCGTGCATTATTTATTTATCTATATATCTATTTATTCAGGAATTGAAGCTCATCTACTTCTTTCTTATCTACTTTTATTTGTTCCATTACAACGTAATTTGAAATGTGTGGTAGTACACAATAGTGTACGTGCTATTTCAATATTAATAAATTGCAGGTTTCTTTATTTTCTTCTTTGATTAATATTGGTCTCTACTCCCTTCAACTATTCAACATGGTTAATTCATAGCATTATTAACTTGGTTGGCATAAATCGATTATTCAATGATTGTTCATATTACTCTATCTTCAAACGACAATGTATAGATAAAATGGCATAATTATCTTTTTCTCTTATGAGAAATATACAAATTCATGGCTCAATTTATCAGAAAATATTCATTATATGATTAGAGTCAAGTAATTTGGCAAAAGGTTATATTTCTTCAAGTAAAATATTAAAGATTCTTTGTTTTAGTATGAATTACTATTATATATCACATCTCTAATTAATTCTCCAAAATCGTTATTAATTTCATAAGAAAAATTGTAACGCTATGTTTCCATAATCTTAATTATGGAAACTTTTTTAGAAGAAATCATGAATGGTATTATTACTATTATTAATAAGGATTGTTATATCCCTAATTAGGATCCATAGGATAATTTTAGAAACCCAATAAATTCACACTTTTTGTTCCCTCTTCCATAACCCTTTAAATTCACATTTTTATTCTCTTAGGTACTCATCACTTTTTGCTTACACCTTATGATTCGAACTCTTGCTTAGGAGAGAGTCTTAATTATTGGTAAGTCTTATTTTCCCTACATTTTACTACATTTTCTATTTTTGTGTTGTATTAAGAATTTTGTTTTATGTGATTTTAGAATATTACAGACCTTTTTTCATTATTTAGGTTGCTTTAAGTTGTGTTTGTTGAGTCGTGTTAGTTAATCCATGATACAATAAATTTACTAAATAGTTTCTAGACAGCATGGATATTTCATAATAAAACATATACTTTAAATACAATTCTTGAGAAAAATCTTATCTTTCTATAAATTAGACATGTAAGGCTTATTAAATAAACTTTATTTCATAAGATTTGACATTGGTTCCAATTTTATATGGATTTTCAAACACTGTTACACTGAAAAAAGGTGATTTCAACTAAACGACCAATGGATATTCGGAATAAAACCTATATAATATTGTGGCATTTTGATTATTGGATTAGGAGTAAAAATTCAAAGAATCAAACTTGTACGGGTATGAGTTAAAAATCAGGATGTTGGAATAATTTGTCATTAGTTATATAATGTATTTATATAAGGTGTTTGAGGCTGTTGTAGGCTTAGAGGTGTTTTCAGATTATTGCTTTTGTCGAGGTAAGTAACTTCATTCCTAATGTACTGGATATCAATGATTATTTTGATACTTCTATAAGTACATGTGTAATTTATTTTCATAATAAAATTAGTTTATGTAAATGTTTTCAAATTTGAAAATTATGTTATTTTTATGGTTTTAACAAAATATTCTAAATATCTTTGAATGTATAATTTATTTTGCTAAATGATTATCTTTTATGGAATTATTTATAAATTGGTTTTGCAAGCCTAAGTCATTGTTATGATATTTTATGAATCCGATATGAATATTTTATTCACATATACAATTAAGATTATTTATGAAATTTTGTGCAGACGCCACCTCTTGAGACAGTATAGGGGCTACCTCTTAAGGGCAAGAATGTTAGAAGTGCCACATACAATACAAAGTGTCACGTGCAAGTTGTTACATATGAAAAATAAATTTAAATGTTTTGGTTTATTGTTTATAGTTATTTTTATTTTGAATTTGATCATATTATACGATATATATGTTTTAGACCAGCATTGAGCTTATGTTATGAGTGTGCACGTGATATTTTGATTTTGATTCTGTTTCTAGCGGGGTCACTAGGAGTATAGGTGACACTATATAACATGAGCTAACATTTTGTTTTTTCTGTATATATGTACTATGATTTATTTTCATGATTAGTTATGCTTTTCATATTTTGGATTACTTATGAATTTATGTGCTTTTATTATAATATGTTATTGTGTAAAACTTATGTTTTTAATATATGTTTTGATAAAAAAAAGGATTGCAAATCTTTTGGTACTTGATAACCCTAGAATTTTGGGAATTGTTTTACTTATCGAGTTGATTGCTCACCCCTTATCATTACTTTATGCAAATTAAGTAATTTGTTGAGAGATGTGCTTATCTTCGGAGCTAAAGTTGGGAGAGGTAGAGGAATAAAAAAATAATTTGAGTAAAAGTTTCATATTATAAACACAAATACCAAGAAGACAACGCACAGTGGTTAACTTGGCAACTGGAGTAAAAGTTTCATAATAATTAAATCCTTTTTTTTTTTTGTAGTGAACCCCTTTGCTACCAAGCGAGTTTTATACCATTCAACTATGCTATTAGAATTATACTTAACACAAAAGACCCAGTTGCTCTTAATAGGTCGTTGGCCTGAGGGAAGAGGAACCAAGGACCATGTCTTTTGATTTATAAGAGCAGTGAGTTCGTGATTCATGACTTCACTCCACTTTGGATCCTGTATAGCTTGGGCATATGTGGTAGGCTCAACAACACTAGAAATGATGTTACAAAAGCTTGATGAGAAATGAATTATAAGAAATAAAGTTTGCCAAGGGGTATTGAGTACCTTTCTTAGAAAAGGATGAAAAGCCTGTAGTAGAAGTGCACAGTTGTGCACTAGCCTAACCACAATGAAAGTCACGTAAAAGCACAAAAGGTGTCTAAGACGATTACTACAATAAAGAGGAGGGATAAGAGAATTTGAGTTTGATGAAGAAGATGTGGGTGATAAAGGTAGTGGAGGAGAAGTGGAGATAATAGAAGAGGAAGGGACCGTTTCAGGTGAAGAAGATTATAGATTTTGTGTAGATTCTATAGAGGAGTTGCGACGTGGTGGAAGTGAAGATGTGGTGAGATTTGGTTTTAGGTTCGATAAAGGCATGTGATGAGAATTCGATTGAGTAGTGAGATTGGGAGTGGGAAACAGAAAAGTATTCTCATGAAAAATAACATCACAACTTGAGAAAAATTATTTAATATCAAGATCATAAACTTGGTAAGCTTTTTAACTAGATGGATAACCCATAAAAATATACTTACGAGCACGTTGTGAGAATTTGGTTAAAGGTTGAAGATTGGTGGCATAACAAAGACAACCAAAAACCCATAAATGTGTGTAAATGGTGATTTGTTATACAATAGTTCATATGGTGATTTATGATGTAACACTAGAGTAGGGGGTTGGTTAATGAGATAAGTGGCTGTATGTAAAATTTCCCCCCAAAATTGCAATGGCAAATAGGCTTGAAATCATAAAGCTCTCCTTACATTGAGAAGATGGTGATGTTTGCGCTCCATAACACCATTCTGTTGTGGTGTATAAAGACAAGAAGATGAAACATAATGCCAAGACTAGAAAAAAAAAATAAAAAGAACTCTGAGCCATTATCACTTCGTACACATTTAATTTGACAATTAAATTGAGTGATAACAAAAGTAATAAAAGATTTTAGTAAACCTTGAGTTTCAGATTTGAATTTCATAAGAAAATCCAAGTAAATCAAGTATAATCATCAACAATTGTCAAAAAATAATGTGAACCTGTGTAAGTTGTAATTCGATGAGGACCCCAGATATCACAATGAATAATATCAAAAGAATGCATACTTTGAATTGAACTGGAAGAAAAAGATAATCTAGTTTGCTTAGCTGAAGGACATATTTCACATGATGCTGAGAACTAACTATAATATAAGGAAATTTTTGTGAAAAATTTGAGACAGTGCTTTAGAGAGGTGTCTCAATCGTTGACGCCAAGTAATAGCAGATGAAGATAAGACTTGATAGGATTTTGGTGGAGAAAATAACAACCCAGAATGTGGCTTAAGATAGTACAACCCCTTATACTGCTTCCCCAGGCTAATCATCCTCTTCGTAGCTAGGTCCTACAATACACAAAAGGTAGAGAAAAAGTGAATGAAACAATTTCAAGCTATTGTGAGTTAACTAACAGAGAGGAGATTCACATGAAAAGAAGGTACACATAGAACATCTTTAACATATAAGTTGTTTGATAGATGAACTGACCCAATACTTGTAATTTTAGCATGAGAGCCATTTGGTAAAGGGACTTGAGAAGACATAGGAGAAGAGGTTTTACATGTGACTAAAGTGGCTATATGATTTGTAGTACCACTGTCAATGACCCAATTTAGTGAATTAAAATTTTACAAGGAGGATGACGAACAAAAAGGAGTAGAAATACCTTTATAATTTGCACAAGGAGAATTTTTACTATTTCTAAAAAAAGGCTTTGATTTGTGACAATTCTTCGGGAGTGAATTGAAGTGAAGAATCAAATTTTTGAATTGTCTTGATGGATGCTTGAGAGGATTCAACTCCTATTTGATTGCAGTATATTTACGAGCTCGATTTGGTGGTTGAACATCCTTCCCATGAAACCTGTGTCCAATAGGAAAACCAACCAAATAGTAACATCTGTCTACTGTATGAGTGGTGCCATCGCTTTAAGTGCAGAGCTGTTTCTTAGACGAACGAGAGTTGGACTAGTATAAGGAATTAGATCCTTGTTGTTTGAAAATTGATTGAGTTTGATCCTTTTGACATTCATGGCATGAGTTTGATTTATTCCCTTGTGTTCAACTAACCGTAGTTGCTTTTCTTCCTCACATAGAAGAGAATATGATTTTTTAACTGTTGGTAAAGGCTGCATCAATATGATTTGCCCCATGACAGCTGAGTATGTTTCATTTAAGCCCATAAGAAATTGTTTGATTCTCACTTTTTTATCTCTATCATTTAGATGTTTCATTATTCCACAAGTACAAGGAACATACGAGATACACATCTTCGATTCATCCCTCAATGTCTTTATTTTGGTGTAATAAGTGAAAATAGAATCTTGGTTTTGTTTCAATTCAACAATAAAATGTTGAAGCTGATAATGATGAGAAAAATAACCTTGTGAGAAGCGTTCTTGTAGATCTGCCTAGATTTCTAAAGGTGTTTCCATGTAGAAAACACTGTTGGCAAGATCTGGGCTTAATGAGTTGAAAATCCAAGAGAGAACCATATCATTACATTGTTGCCATATTTGATATGTAAAATCAGTCTTATTTAGTGTAGATATGGTTCCTTTGATGAATCTTAATTTATTTTTGGCACTAAGATTTACAATATTGATTGTCAACATATCGCATAGTTGGTTCCATCAAGAACCTTTGGAACAAGCATCATTCGTGGATGATCAGAAGCATGAATGAAGAGTGGATCAGATGGGCCTAAGGTTGGAAAAGACATGACTTGATTAATAGGCCTTTGAATTCCTTGACCAATACTAGAATTTGTAGTAGAAAGAGTTTGGATGACACTAGTGGAATTAGTATCTCCCATAGAAAATGTTTGCGGAAGCTTTGTTTCAGAGGCGTTGGGATCAACGCTCTGATACCATGACAAATTGAAGAAAATTCCTTTTTTTTTCTTATATTTACTATAAGAGGTTACATGAATATATAACGGAGTTGATAAACTATATAAGGTAATGAATAAATCTAATATCTAATTCCTGTATCAAAGCGATTATAAATAAAATAAATATAGAAAGTCAAGAGAATGACAAAAATCATTTACATAAATTAAGGGAAATCAATCTTAATAGGACCCTAACCAAATCACCAAGGAGGCTGCAGTATGGATGATTTGGTGTGGGAACAAGTTCACCAAGGTTCACTTTTGCCAAGCCATTCAACAAATCAGCACATGCATCTAACTTAAGGGTATTCTTTGGGCATGCTGATGATGATGGGATTTAGGTGGCAATAAAAAGCAATGTGAAGAATAGCACAAGAGCTTTTGCCATTTCGAATTATATCTCTCTCAATTTAATGTTGAATAATATTTATGAGTATTTTTTATTGTGCTTATTAGGTGTGATGAAAATAATGGTGAAGAGTGTTGGGCTTTTATAGGCTATTTATTGGACTTTTTAATATTTTAATTTACATACCATTTATATATATATATATATATATATATATATATATATATATATAAAGATCGGTATAAAACTGCTTTTACTGTTCCATTCGGACAGTATGAGTGGACGGTTATGCCATTTGGTTTAAAAAATGCACCTTCTGAATTTCAAAGAGTCATGAATGACATTTATAACCCTTATTCAGAATTTTGTATTGTTTACATTGATGATGTTTTGATCTTTTCTAATACAATTGATCAACATTTCAAACATTTAAAGACTTTTTATTTTGCTACTAAAAAAGCTGGACTAGCTGTTTCTAGTTCGAAGATTTCTTTGTTTCAAACTAAAATCAGATTCCTTGGACATTATATTTCTAAAGGTACAATTACTATATATATATATATATATATATATATATATATATATATATCTATCGATCATTGCTTTCATGTCGCTGGCATGAATAGTATTAAACTATTACAAATAAAATTTCTAATTAAATCCAACTAGATTTGTTGATAATGTAATAATATTCCCATCTAAAATTAATAACACTGTTTTATTTATTGGAAGAGGATGGACAAAGTCTAAATCAATTTTTTGTTGGAAAAATATGCTCTTTAAAGCATATTTATATTTATTGTAATAAATAACATTTCTGATTAATAAAATAAAATGAGGTATTTTATTCATGTATCTTTATTGCGTTAATATTTTTAGTAAAGTCCATTTAATCATATTATATGTATTTATGCGATCATCATGTGGTTTCGCAGAAGACATAAATACAAGTTATCTTATGGTTAAATAAATTAAGTTCGCAGTTGATAAATAAAGTTGGGTACTTTATTTAGGTATAGACTGTAAGGAATTTATTGAGTGATTTGTCTTAATCATGTATGAATTTATTGATGTAGTATGACTACATTGAACTGGATCACATATGAGATTTAATTAACCTAATAATAACTGTCAGATTTGTTAAATCTCATAGGCATTGATTTACTATAATCTTAATCTTGAGTTAGTTATAATTTTTTTTATTGTAATTGTTATTTCATTTAAGTTACCAATGGACACGATATACATTTGTAGTCAAGATTACCCGGTATCTTGGTAGGAGTAATTACAAGTATTGAAATTATATATTAACAATAAAGAATTTGTACGACACATCTCTTGATGGGTTTTCAGTACTTATTATTATTTTTTTTAAATAACCCTTATAAGGGCTCGAACCCTTGCTCTCAACATTGTGAGTGCAATGACTCTCCCACTAGGCTATAAGCTCATTGGTGGGTTTTCAGTACTTGATCATAGAATTCTCTAGCCAGAGTGTGTCAACATAAATAAATATTTTGAAATGATCATTAGAGAAAACCAGTAAGCATCAAGGAACAAATTGATTGGACAGTTGAGATATCAATTTAAATTAATGATGTGGTACAAAGAATTGTGCAGTAAAGAAATTAATGTGGCTTGCGCGAATTATTATTCAAGCATACAATTATGGAGATCAGTTCCAATCTTATAGTGGAGTAGAATTGGAATTAAATAATTATATTTATTTAATTATAAATTTAATTATTGTAGCCACTATTGTATGTTCTCAAATGATCTCCGGGTTAGCTCATTTAATTGACAACACCATCACTGGACCCAAAAACAAGAAAAACTGGCATATTAGATGAAAATCATAATTATAATATTTGTTAAGACCTAGTATATTATATTCAAGTGTAAAAGGGAGTTTGTGATATTTTACAAGGTGGTCCCCTAGTTAGTTATACATTCTTTCCACTTTTACGTAAGTCAAGAAATAGTATTTAATTTAAATATTTAAATTAAAAGAAAAATTATATTTTAAATAGGAATTCTAGTCCTAACATACTAGGGTTTTTCATAAGATATTATAAAAGGGACATTATTTTCTTAAGAAATGAATAAGAGAGAAGAGAATCCTAAGACTTTTGTGAAAAATACAGAAGACATCTAATAGAAGCTACTTGCAATTAGGAGTGGTGAAACAGATGCCCACACGTCCAGATATTGATCAATCTTGAGTCATAGCCTGGAAGATCGTTTGGAGACGGATCTACAACTCTCAATTGTTCATCTTTTCAAAATATCAAGGTATGAATTTATAGATTACTTAATTCTTATATGTTGTATGAAATCAGTACTAAAAAGTTTTAATTAAAAAATTGAAATACCTGATTTTTTTCCCTTCATTTTTTAGTTTGTTATCTCTAAGATTTGAACTTAGATGACAAGTTAAAAAAAAAAAAGAAATTTGTTTGATAACCATTTGGCTAAATTCTTAATTTTTTTTACTAAATGTTTAATGTAGAAGGTTACACACAATTCAAATCAACTTTTTAATCTTTTACCATTTTTAAGATTCAAACTCGGGTTACTAATAAAAAGAAAATGTTTGAAAGTCACTCTTTCAAGCCCTAGAGGCAACTAAAAATTGATAACATGATATCTAATGTATAATTAAGAAATGTACATCTAATCATTCTTTCGCCACCTCAGCAGCATATGAGGTTATTGAAACAACTGTTAATTCGATTTGGTTGCAGAGCTGTAATAAATGTTTGCACGTTCGGGAGAGATCTTGGCGGAGAGGAAAAGCACATTTAATTACAAGTTTCCAACTAGATGGATGTTCTATAAACCATATACAATATTATTTATTGACTTAGATGGATATTTGTATAATTACATCTTTGATTATGGATAAAAATGGCTTTATTTAACGCTTACAAAAGTAACAACATATTTTTTAAGGCATATTTAAGAATACAACCATAGGAGAATCAATTAAGTAATTGAATTAATCTTACGAATGAAAAGAAAGTTTTTCGGTAATTACTAAATAGCTAATAAATAAGAAAGAATATTAAAATAGATTTTTAGGTGTAAAACATGGATTGAATTTAATGATGAGTTGAGTTTTTACCGAACACTTAATCAATATTCAAAATTTATTTTTTATTTTTTTCATTTATGATGTCAAAAAAACCATTGATTTAATAATCAGTGAAATTCAGATCAATCGTAAATTTTTGTCAGCAAAGTATTTGATTAAATTCGTAGCGCATAGTTTTAAATCTTTGACCAAACATGAGTACAATGGTCACCAGGAGCCATTAAAAAAACCAAAAGAAATAGTAATAACAAACATCTTTGATCTTTTATTTAGTTATTTTATGAATCTAATTGTATTTAAGTTAAAAATTATAAATCTAATTATAACATGTGAGTTTCCTTGCCTCGGGGAGGCACCTATCTTTTTGCTGATTGTATTTTAGTTTTTGCTGACACTCCAGTTCGGCTCCTAAGGGAGTTACCTATCTTTTTATCTATTTATATAAACATGTACTTCCTCCCAAGGTTTATCGGTTGTTATGGGAGCTACTATACATTAATGTTCCGTACAAAGAACAGAAGATGGAAGTGGGGTAAAATAGTCATTTTAATTAAAGTAAACATAAAATACTTATTTAAACCCACCATAATATTCAATAAATCCAAATAATTTATTGAGGACAAAATTAAATAATAACAAGATGTAAAAACTGAAATTTGAATGTATAAAATTTTGGGTAATACATTTATAATTGTTCTCTATAGAGTTTCATATTCTAAAAAAGTTGTACAATAAACTCATTATTAATACTATTAAATACATATTTATCTACATAAACAATAAAATTATTATTCATCCATTCATCTCCCATTTGATTTCGAAGTTGATTCTTCACAAATTTCATATCTCAATACAAAGCTATCTAATCATTTATAGATCATCACGAGATTCATCAATCAAAATAGAAAATAAAGTATTACTTATGTCTCTAATAATAGTATTGGTAGTTTCAGTTAGGGTGGACAAAAAAGCATGAATCGGCCTAGCCCTCCACGTGAGGGCCTAAACAATGGCTTAAGAGAAAAAAGCCCGAGCCAGGCCTAAGTACACTCATTTTTTTTTTTTTAAAAAATTAATTTATAAATTAGAATAATAAATTAAAATTTAAAATAATAATAATAATAAATAAAAAAATAAACTTAAATCCCTAATTCATACATCAATAATGATTCAAAAAACCTAAAGTTATAATACTGAACTATTTTTAAGCGTTAATTAATTAAAAAGATGCTTGAATTAAAGAATTTAATATTAAAATATTAAATCTCTAAACTTTTATTTACTTTATTTATTATTTTATTTTAAAATATTTATATTCTTATATTTACAGTTGATTGTAAGTTAATTATTAATTTATTTCAAATTTACAATAATTAAAAAAATTTTAAAAAATTAGTAAAAACCTAAGCTCAGCCCAGGCCGGCAATGGTCTTGACCCTTTCACTTTCTCTCCAATGGACTTAGGCCTGGGTTTGGAAAAGTCGAGCCTAAGCCCGTACTTTGCCAAGACTAGTTTTAATAAAACAAGTCCTTACAATATCTTTTTGAATTAAAGGTGCAATCAAAATGGCATCATTGATTTTCTTTTGAAATATTTTTCCATATCTGTTTCGAAATTATCTATGTGAGTATTTATATAAAATAAATTTATAACAATTAAAAAAAATTGAGTGTAATTGTGTAAAGTGTGTTCAATTTAGTGTATAAGTATTAACTAATAGCTATAAACAAAATCACAAAAAAATATAAATGCTAGAATCAATCACTTAAACAATTACAATTTGTATAGAGATCTATTAAGATAATTAGATAAGTTAAAAATACCATGAAATTGACATGTAAAAGGAATAAAAAAACTAAATTATTAACTTAATTATAAAAATTAAAAGGAATATATTTACCTCATACAAAATTGCTGTCGATCCCACTCAATTTCACAATAATTAAATAAATTACACCTCGTTTGTTTTCCTTTTCCTTTCTTTAATGAGATTTTGAGAATAAAGAATAAAGAAGCTTGACTGAATGCTTGTAAGAATGAAGAAGTTTCACAATTTTATAATTAAGATTAATTATATTTTAGGCCACTGTTTTTTCAAAAGTATAACTTTTATAATTATTAAAAATAATTTAAATCCTAAATTATAACTTTTATAATTTTTAAAATAATAATTTAAATCTTAGAGTATAACTTTTGTTATTATTAAAATATAACGTTTAGAACTTTATTAAATTTTCTTTATTTAAAAAATATATTTTTTTCAAGTGGGGGCTTGAGCCTCCATTGGTTCTATGCTAAATCTACCTCTCAATAAACTTATATACTTAATAATCTTATCTAAAACTGCTTTTTTTTTTTTTCTAAGTCTAGGTGCATTGTTGTTTAGTTTATGATGCAACAAGAATAAGTCTTATAAATCTTATTACTAATAAAACTCAAAATAAATTTGTAATCTTCTGAACTTTCTAAAGAGACCTTTCCCAAATTAACTTTATTTTTATAGAGAAACATAATTGCTGAAGTTTCACATAGTGCATTGCATCGTACATATTATATGTAATAAAAACTAAGAAACAGAGTTAATTAACTGAAAGGAAACTTGAACTAACAGAAGTTTTCCAAAATGTAAGAATGAATCAAAGATTAAAAGCCCAAGATTAGGTTGCAAAACAACAATTGCAGAGAAAGAGAGAAGTCAAGAGACAAAATGGTCTAAATGTAAAACCTCTAGAGAGACACGTTAAAGTTTATAATATGGGGTTATAATAGTAATTTAACTTAAAAATATTTATGTAATTAAAATATTTATTAAAAATTGGGTGTAGAGAATATTTGAGTGAATTCAAATACCCTTATAATAGTAAAGATACATTTGTAACTTTTGTTGCAGAAGTGTGGATTGAACAATTATCAATATTATAGTAACTAAGAATTTTGGATAAATATAAATATGGTGTAAATAAATGCAAAGAAAATATGACATAATATTTACGTAGTTAAGCGTAAAGCTTATACCCACAGACAAAATTGGAAAATAATTTTAATAATAAATGAGAATTACAAAATTAGAAAAAACTTTCACAACCCTAATACATCCAATTGTATCCTCACTAGAACACTCAAGTAGAAATTCTTTCAAAACTCTCAAATTGCTTTACCCAATTGTTCTTTGTTAAGTGCTGCACAATGACCTCATCAAATACACCCATATTTTTCTTGAATAATTATAACAAAAGTAATAAAATAATGTGTACCATCCAAAAAAGCTATTCTGATAAGTTCATACAGATCACTGTGAACATGGTCTAGAATTCATTTTGTATCATGACTTACTGAACTAAACTTTATCCTTGTCTGCTTGCTCAGAACACAATGCTCACAAAAATCTAATTTCCCAGGATTTGCACTTTTTAATAAACTTACTTCACCAAAGTCTACAAAGTGTTTTCACCAGCATATCCCACATGCATATACCACAACTTAGTTGCCTCTGAATCTACATTCTTTCTAGAAATTGTTGATACAGATCTAATAATTGTACTCCCTTGAAAATAGTATATGTTATTTCTTCTTGTGTCTTTTATCATCGCCAGTCAGCTACTCCTTTTGGATTCTAGGACTTCTAATAAGATGAGATTTTTCTTTAAACTTGGTATATAGCGAACGTCCATCAAAACTTGGATTGAGTCATCACTATTCTTTGGATTGAACCTATTCCCATATTTTTACAAGTATTGTCATTGCCCATAAAAATATCTCTATCGTCCGATACCTTAAAGTTATAAAATCAGCCCTTGTTAGAGTATATATTATAAGTACAACCTGAATCCAAAATCCACTCATCTAAGTGACATGCCAACGTCATGCCAATCAAACTAAAGTCTAACTTTTCATCATGCTCAGCTACACATGCATCAGAAATGGCCTTGTCCTTTTGTAAATTAGGACAATTCTTTTTCCAATGCTCTTCCTCCCTTTAGACTTGCTTTATTTTCTAAGTTTGTGGCTTTGTGAATGATCTCTTGTTATCAATACTTCTGCAACTTTATCTCTATGATCTTTAATTGAATGTAACATTGTCCTTCTCATAAAGTAAATGGTGGTGGTCATACTTATCAAGAAGGGAATTCAACAGTAGCAATACCTTATTGTCATCTTCAAATTTCTTATTTAAATTTAGCAAATCTGCTAATATCTTGTTAAATGAGTTAGCATAGTTATTCATTGATATGCCAGGTGTATACGTGAATTGATAAAATTTCTTCTTCATATAAAGCCTATTTTCAAGTATGTACTTTTCTTTCAGCATCTCTCATAATTTTTTTGCCGTCCTCATGACAGAGTATTTATGATATTTACCTAGACATAGGTGAACAATACCACATGCTTGTCTATTGATCTTTGTCTACTTCTTGTCATCCATCTTATCAGGCTTTTCTTTAAGAGCGAGTTCCAACTCTTGGTGACATAAAACATCTAACACCTCACATTGCTACATACTAAAATTATTGGTACCATCAAATTTTTTTCACTTTAAATTTTACATTAATCATAGTAGTCCTTGTTGATGAAGATGATGACAATGCATCTGCGATTCTTCTCAATCTCAAATAACCAATGCTTTCAATAATTATTCACCTTTGAAAGAATAATATCTATGATATTTATTTCGTGAGAATAAATGCATCAGGAAAGTTTTCAAGAGAATGAAGGGGTCACAATAGTCCCACTTAAAGCCCAGATTCCTTAAACTTTTATCATCTGATTGATAAAGCTTTTCTAAACATATATAAATGTACACTACTTATAATAGACTGTCTCTCAAGCACAAATGTCTATATCCACAACTGTAAATAATATTATATCTGTGAACAGTACTATATACATAAACTATATACCCAATTACGAACCTTCATCTCTTATACCAATTGTTGCAAAAGTGCGAGTTGGGAAATTATCAATATTATGGTAACTATGACTTCTAAATAAATACAAATATGGTGTAAACAAATGCAAAATAAATATGACATAATAATTTACGTGGTTTGTCGTAAAACTTATGTCCATGGGCAAAGACTAGAAGATAATTTTATTAATAAATATGAGTTATAAAATTGAGAAAAATTCTCAAAACTCAAAAACCTAATACCTCTAATTGTATCCTTACTAGACACTTAAGTAGAAGCTCTCTCAAAACTCCTAAATTGCTTCACTTCTAATTGTTCTCTGTTAAGTTCATTATTTATAGGGTGACATCTTATGCCAAGTCTAGTTAAATTAGAATGTTATTTATTACATATCTTGTAATAAGAATTAATTTATTAATTTTCTAATTTTGTGTCATTCCAATTTATTATGAATATATATTTCCTTATTTAATTAGATATTCAATTTAGAAAGTCTGTTAATAGCAAGATTCTATAATTGGCGCCTATGATTTATTTAGAGTAATAAGGTGGTTCAAACAGAAAGTTTATTAAATACTCTAGATATTTTTTATGAGACAAGCAAAGCAGGAATATCATATTTATTCATACTCAGATTCATAGGAATTATAAGAGGAAAACAACTATTATTTGGAAAGAGTCCAAGTCATTTATGACTTTTCATTTTGTAAAACAAAATTCGGCCTCTTTCTCTTTGGGTTTGGCACATGATGTTGTGTTGATTTATTTTTTTCATTCAAGTCTTGTAATGAGACTATTTATCTCTGTAGAGAGTCTATGTAGATCTTGGATCACTAGACATTAAAGAATTGCTATTGATCACTTTGCAAAGTGCGTTGAGAATCGTGGATCAATAAGAGTAGCAGTTATTCAAAAAAATAGGTTGTAACATTACAACTTAGTGAATTACTTTTCATCTGGGTGTGGCCTCATGAATATAGAATTAATTGATCCGAACCACGTAAAAATCTCCATGTTTTTTAATTTCTGCAAATTATGTTTTGAAAAATTAATATTTTAGATGTGGATGAACATTAATGCATGAACAGTAGCGAGTGAACATTATCCATAACCAGTAACATGTGAATAGATGCATAAACAGTGTTTTGGGAAAATTAATTTAGTTTACTTATGTATTTTTAATTAGGTTAATTATATATGAAAATTTGCCTATATTTATTGATAATAGATCTAAATTTCTCTCATTCTCAATTGTGGGATAGAAAACAAATGAAGAAATGGCTTAGTGTTTGTAGCCAAAATTCATTTATGCACTTAATTCTTCTCCCCAAAGGTCTTTAAAAAGGGCAACCAAAATCAACAATTTTAATTGCAAATGTCAACAAAACATATGATTTTGCTTTGAAATTGGCAGGCCATGCAAGCTATTATTTTTCACTTTCAACAACTTTTGCATCAATGTTGGAAATAAGTTAACTTTGACAGAAAAATCTAATGGTTTATTGATGGTATGTTTTTCGAATATTCATGAGGTGGAAAAAAAAAAGTTAATTTTTATAGGTTTGCGATGAAAATATGCCTAATACAGGGATTTGCCCCGAGCTTACCGTGAAAGTTGGATTTTTTTATATTTATACGAGAAGTTTAATCTCAAATACAGTAGTATGCATTACGTCTATAGAATTGTTATTAGTCATTTATTTACATGATTCTGTTATGGCTCGCAGGCCTGAATAAGTGGTTCTCACCCAACTTTATTTAGTTGGTTACCTGAGTGTGAATCTTAGTAAGGTAGATGGTTAAAAATTAATTTATAATTTAACCATCCCTTCTATCTTTAAAGAACAATGAAAAATAAAAATATAATAAATCTTGCTTCTTTCAAATATTTTATATTTTTCCCATGAAAATGAAGATGAATTAGGATTAATTAGATGAAATAACTATTTTCTCTATTTTGAGGCAAATAGAGCCATGAATTTTTATATTTCTCACTAGAGAAAAAGATAACAAAACCATCTTATCCATATACAGTCATTTGAAGAGAGTAAAAATAATATGAATGACAATAGTATTCAGTTTATGTCAAATGAGTTAATAATGATCTGAATCAACCGTATTGAAGACACAAATATTAATCCATTGAGGAAGAAAGAAAAACATGAAGAAAACTTTAATTTACTAAGATTATTGAAATAGCACACAATTGTACATGTACTATATTACACTTCAATTACATGCAAATGGAACAAATAAGTAGATAAAGAAACAGAAGACCATCAATTCTTTAAAAAAAATAAATCAATCAATAATGCATGAAATACACAAAAACAAAACACACCAAGAAAATACCTTGAAGATGATGATTAATAAAGAGATAATTCAATGGGATTAATTGATCAGCACTTGTAGCCACGAGGAACCTTGGGCCTGCACTGATTCAAGAGCATGTTGACAGAAAGCTTTGGGATGCCGAGTTTGATCAAATCTAGGGCGTTGAGTTTGGGCATTGCTAACCCTCCTATCTCAATTTAAAAAAAAAAAATTACTAATTTTTATGGGATTATCACATATCTCCAAGATCTGGTCGGAATTAATTAGAAATTTTATTTGTGATTGTTTTATCCTATGCTAGCGACGTGAAAGCAATGATCGACATAATGTATGGAAATTAAAAATTTCAAAAGGCCGAATACATATAGCCTATAAAAACCCAACACTCTTCACCATTATTTTCATCACATCTCAATAAGCACAACAAAAAATGCTCACAAATATTATTCAACATTAAATTGAGAGAGATATCATTCGAAATGTCGTCAGCATCAAAAGCCCTTGTGCTATTCTTCACATTGCTTATTATTGCCACCTCAATCATCATCATCATCATCACCATCAGCATGTCCAAAGAATACCCTCAAGTTGGATGCATGTGTTGATTTGTTGAATGGCTTGGCAAAAGTGAACCTTGGTGAACTTGTTCCCACACCAAATCATCCATGCTGCAGCCTCATTGGTGATTTGGTTAGAGTCCAAGCGCGTGTCTGTCTTTGCACTTCCCTCAAACTCAACGTCTTGGATTTGATCAAACTCGACATCCCAAAGCTTTCTGTCAACTTGCTCTTGAATCAGTGCAGGCCCAAGGTTCCTCGTGGCTACAAGTGCTGATGAATTAATCCCACTCAATAATCTCTTTTTAAATTAGTCCTCATCTTCGAGACCTTCTCATCGTGTGTTTTGTCTTTGGATATTTCGTGCTTTATTTATTTAATTTTTTTTTAAGGCATTGAATCTCTTCTGCTTCTTCCTTATCTATTTTTTATTTGTTTCATTACCATGTAATTTGAAAATGTGTAGTAGCACACAATAGTGTACGTGGTATTTCAATATTAATAAATTGCAGTTTTCTTTACTTTCTTCTTTGTCAAAGGATTAATATTGGTATCTACTCTCTTCAACTGTTGAACACCGCTAATTCATACCGTTATTAACTTGGATGGCATAAATGGATTACTCAATGATCATTCATATTACTTTCTCTTCAAGCGACAATATATAGATAAGATGGCACAATTTTCTTTTTCTCCTGTGAGAAAAATAAAAATTTATGGCTCAATTTATCAAAAAGTTTCAGTATTAAACTAGAGTCGAGTAATTTGGTAGAAGGTTATCTTCCTACAAGTAAAATATAAATGATTCTTTATTCAATCGAATTTGCTATTATATATCACATATCTGATTAATTCTCTAAATTCATTATTAATTCCATAAAAAATAAATAAACAAACTTAAAGACCAACAACACCACGAGTCACAAGAATATAAAAGTTCTGACCTCCTAAGCTTGAATCCTTAAAAAAAAGCAAGGTAATAAAAAAATAATTAGAGCGTTGCACACCACGTTACTAGGTTGCTCTACTAAATTGCTCAGTGGAGTCAAGGAAAGACATGTTACAATTAGATTGATAAAATATTAAATTGAAATAAGATGAAAGATGTTTTATTATAGCAATATTTTTTTCCCGTTGGATGAAAAAATGATCCAACCGTTGCACCGTAGTTGGATCCTTTTTTTCCCAGGTCATGTTGATTATTTTTGTCATGTTTGATGACGAAATTGAAAAAGATATAATACCGGTCTTGTTGGTCAAAGATTTAAATCTATGTGCCACAAAATTTAGCCAAAGATTTTTCACTTACAGTCCAGTCAAGTTTTACTTCCATTTCTTATTTATTCATACGAAAACTACTTTTTCATATTTAAATTTCATTTACAATTTTCTGTTATTAAAGAACCGTAGATTTTAAGTTACAATTGTTGTAAAAAGAAATTGTAACTATGAATTAAAAGTTAATAATATATAGTAAATATTATTTTTATATAATAATTTTGATAAAAATAATAAATATATTATTAATTTTTCATCATTCAGGTGTGAAATTAAATCATCTTAGATTTTAAGCCACGACATTTGTTATTTACCAAACTTATACCTTTTAACTACAAGGACATGTACCATATTGGTCCTCATATTCTTAAATATGCCTTAAGTATCTTTTAATGGGTCTTGGAAAGTTACATCAAATGTAACTTACAGCAAACCCAAAAGTAGACACCATAGCTTCCCATTTGTTTCATGGGTTACCATTTTTAGTGAGTAAATACTTGTTTAGTCACTGTATTTTAAAACAATCTCAAGACATCTTTAGTAGTAATTATATTATAATCATACCGTTAATTTTTCTTTGTTTTTACAATAATACCATAGCAATGATATTCTTAGATATATTAATGAAAAAAATATGAATTAATCAAACTAGCCTTAAAAGTAAAATAAAAATTAGTTGTTATTATCTTAGTTTTGGATTAATTTGGTAAATTAAGCTTTTATAAAAAAAATATATTATTATGATTGTTGCAAGAGTATTAAACATTATTTTAAATTGGTTCGTATTAATTTATTTTTAAATAATAATTAGCAAGATTGTTGTAAGGGTATGAAAAATACTAGTTGTTTTATGCTGATATTTATTTATTGATTTG
Organism: Murraya koenigii; assembly: GCA_025617385.1. Lineage (NCBI taxonomy): Eukaryota > Viridiplantae > Streptophyta > Magnoliopsida > Sapindales > Rutaceae > Murraya > Murraya koenigii. The sequence continues at coordinate 21,793,234 of CM046812.1, forward strand.
CTAATAGGTAATTATCGATTAATTTGCTAATTAACTTTTTTATAGATTAAGAATTAATGTAAAAAATATTATCACAAGGATATTATTGTACAAACAAGAAAAAGTAAGGATATGAGTATAATATATTCAATAGTAGGGGTTTCTTAAAGTAGTTTTTAAAATATAAAGACTGAGCCGATATTTAAGTTAAAATATATGGATTAAAGAGTATTTACCTATTTTTTTAGTATTAGATAACTACTTTTGGGTTGTTGTAAGTTACATTATATCTAATTTAGCAGCTGCTGGTTGTAATATTTGTTAATTAACTTAGAAAAGAGCTATTTTTTTAGGGTCGGGCAATTTGAACTTACTAATTTTCGCTCTGCACCCTATTTTTAATTAAAAATTTTATTATCTAAACAAATTTTTAAAATATTACTTAATTAACCTTTTTTTTTCTTTTTCTCTTCTCCATTTCACATCAATTCATTCAAATATATTCTTTTAGCTGTAATAATTGGAATCACTAATTAAGAAAAATAAAACCCACCATTTAAAAATGAATATCAATAAATTTTTATCAACCATGGGAGTTAATAAATATCAGAAAAATTAATTTTTATGAAACATAAAAGCTAATTAATATCAACAAAAAAAAATTCTTATATATAAAAAGTATGAAATATAGAATATAAAATTCTAAGAAAGGCCAAAAAAATGAATTCAAAAGAAAGTGAAATTGAGTGTTTAGTTTAAAAAATGTGAGAGTAGAGAGAAAATATTCAATTGTAAGATAGAGAGAGAAAATGATTAGTCAAAGGTATTTTCGAGATTTTTAAATTTTAAATTTTTAATAATGATTTTTTAAAAAATGAGTATTGAGATGAATTTAGTGGGTTCAAATAGCTACACCTATTTTTAATTGCTTTTACATTTTTACTCTTGAAATATTAAACTATATAATTATCCATCTGGTTGAAAAATAATATTGTATATGATTATATATATATATATATATCTAGTTGTAATTAAACTTGTAATTACGTGCGCTTCCTCTCTTAAGATCTCTCGCTAACGTGCAAAATCTTATGACAGCGCTGCAGCCAAATCAAATTATTTGTTGTTTCGATAACATGATATGCTGGTGAGCTGGCGAAAGAGTGATTAGTTGTAGGTTTATTGTTGATTTCATTTTAGCTTCACGGAGTGATTTTTAAATAATTTTTTTTTTTTACTAGCACCCCACTTTAAATTTTGGAAGACGTACAATGCTAAATAATTGATTTTGTTTGTGTTCACTCTCTAGTTAAAAAAGGAAAAAGGAAAAAACAGAATGATAGTCCCAAAAAATTAATCGAGTAATTTTTAAGTAATTTTTTTTAACTAATCAACTGAATTCAAATCTTAAAAATGAGAGATTGAAAAATTGATTTTGATTTTACTCACCCTCCTAATTTCTAAAAATGTTATATAATCCCGTTACATATCTCCAAGTCTAGTTGGAATTAATTAGAAATTTTTTTTAGTAATCTTTTGTGCTATTCATGCTAACGACGTGAAAGCAATGATCGGCATATATGTCTATTGATTGGAAATTAAAAATTAATAAAAGCCGAATACATTGCCTATAAAAACCCAACACTCGTCACTGTTATTTTAACAGAACCAATCGCACTCGCAAAAATATTTCTGAACATTCAAGTGAGGAAGAGAGAGATCAAAATGGCTTCAAAGACTTCACCATCAAAAGCCCTTGTGCTTTTCTTCACGTTGCTTATTATTGCCACCTCAATCCCATTATCATCAGCTACTTCATCAATATCATCATCATCATCATCATCATCATCATGTCCAAAGAATACCCTCAAGTTGGATGCATGTGTCGATTTGTTGAATGGCTTGGCAAAAGTGAACCTTGGCGAACTTGTTCCCACTCCAAATCATCCATGCTGCAGCCTCCTTGGTGATTTGGTTAGAGTCCAAGCACGTGTCTGTCTTTGCACTTCCCTCAAACTCAACGTCTTGGATTTGATCAAACTCGACATCCCAAAGCTTTCTGTCAACTTGCTCTTGAATCAATGCAGGCCCAAGGTTCCTCGTGGCTACAAGTGCTGATAAATTAATCCCACTCAATAATCACTTTTCAAACTAATCCTCATCTTCAAGCCTTCTCAACATGTGTTTTGTCTTTGGATATTTCGAACATTATTTATTTATTTATTTTTTAAGGAATTGAAGCTCGACTGCTTCTTCCTTAACTTCTTATTTGTTCCATTACCATGTAATTTGAAATGTGTAGTAGTACACAGTAGTATACGTGATATTTTAATATTAATAAATTGAAGTTTTCTTTATTTTCTTCTTTGTCAAAGGATTAATATTGGTTTCTATCCTCTTCAACAGATCAACCCATTTGATTCAGAGCATTATTAACTTGGTAGGCATAAATCGATTACTCAATGATCTTTGTTAATGCCATTGAATTATCTCTTTGTTTATCACCATCTTCAAGTTATTTTCATGGTCTGTTTTGTTTTTGTGTATTTCATGCATTATTGAATGACTTATTTTTTAAGGAATTGAAGCTCTTCTGCTTCTTTCTTATCTATTGATTTTGTTCCATTTGCGTGTAACCTAAATGTAATATAGTACATTTACAATTGTGTGCTATTTAGTTAATCTTAAGAAATTGAAGTTTTCTTTATTTTTTTTCTTTCTCATAGGATTAATAATATTTGTGTCTTCAACGTGGTTGATTCAGATTATTATTAACTCGGTTGACATAAATCAATTACTTAATGATCACTCATATTATTATTATTCTCTCTTAAAACGAATGCATACAAATAAAATGGCACAGTTATCTTTTTCTCATAAAAAATATAAAAACTCATGGTCCTATGTACCTCAAAATAGAAAAAATATTCATTAGATGTGATCAAAGATGTACCTTCCTTAGGAGTGGAACTAGAGTTGCAGCAGAAAATAAAAATTGAATCGAAAGGCTATTTGGTTGCTTCTTGAGGCAAGAAAGCATATGTTACAATTAGATTGATAAATTTTTAGTTGAATGAAAAGATCAAGATGTTTGTTATTGCATCTTTTATTTTTTATTTCATTTTTTTACGGCTCATGGTGATCATTGTACTCATGTTTGATGATGTTGAATTTTTATATGTGTGGGATAAAAATATGCATATAAACAGGGATTTTCCCCCTAGTATACCCTGAAAGATGAATTTTTTTTTTTTTTTAAATCTACACAAGTAGTTTAACCTCAAATGCAATGGTATGCATAATTTCCACCTATTATTCTTATTAGTCATATTAATTACATGTTGTCTTATGGGCATCAGGGGCCTGATTAAATAGTTCTCAATAAATAAATAAATATATATATGTAGACCCACACGTAATAATCTCTAGTATGGTGGCCCGAAAATAGACCCACACATAATAATGGAGGGAAATTACTCCTATTACGAGGGAAATTTGAGTCCCAGCTAAGTTGGGACTCAAACCCATGCTTTCAAGAATGGATGTGCCAATGAGCTATGAGTATGGGTGTGCAAATAGTTAAAAAAAATTCATTTAGGATTTCGCCACTACTTGTACCTTTAAAAATGAAAACAAAATAGATTTTACTCCTACAAAATCTTTTATATTTTTCCAATGACATTGTGAAGAAATTTGGATTTTTTTTTTTTTTGGACGTTTGATAATGTAATGAATATTTTCTCTATTTTAAGGTACAGAGAGCCATGAAATTTTATGTTTCTCACAACAGAAATAAATAATTGTGTCATCTTATCTGTATACAGTTATTTAAAAATGAGTAATAATAATATGAGTGATCGTTAAGTAATCGATTTATGTCAACCGAATTAATAATAATTTGAATCAAATGTGTTGAAGAAATAAATATTATTAATCCTTAGAAAAAGAAAAAAATAAAGAAAACTTCAGTTTATTAAGATTAATTGAAATAACACACAATTGTACATGTACTGTATTGCATTTCAATTACATGCAAATGGAACAAATAACACACAATTGTACATGTACTGTAGATAAGGAAGAAGCAGAATAACTTCAATCCCTTAAAAAAATAAATAATGCACAAAATATCCAAAGAAAAAACGCACGATGAAAAGGTCTTGAAGATGAGGATTAATTTAAAAAGAGATTATTGAGTGGGATTAATTTATCAGCACTTGTAGCTGCGAGGAACCTTGGGCCTGCATTGATTCAAGAGCAAGTTGACAGAAAGCTTAGGGATGTCGAGTTTAATCAAGTCCAAGACGTTGAGTTTGAGGGAAATGCAAAGACAGACACGTGCTTGGACTCTAACCAAATCACCAAGGAGGCTGCAGCATGGATGATTTGGAGTGGGAACAAGTTCGCCAAGGTTCACTTTTGCCAAGCCATTCAACAAATCGACACATGCATCCAACTTGAGGGTATTCTTTGGACATCATGACGATGATGATGAAGTAGCTGATGACGATTGGATTGAGGTAGCAATAATAAGCAATGTAAAGAATAGCACAAGGGCTTTTGATGCGGAAGCCATTTCGAATGATATTTCTCTCAATTGAATGTTGAATAATATTTATGAGTATTATTGATTGTACTTATTGAGATGTGAAAGATAACGGTGAAGAGTGTTGAGTTTTTATTGGCTATCCGTTTGGATTTTATTAATTTTTAATTTCCAATCAATATTCATATATAAGCCGATCATTGCTTTCACGTCGTTAGCATGAATAGCATAAATGATTACTAATAAAATTTTCTAATTAATTCCAACTAAACTTGGAGATATGAAATAATCCCATCTAATATTAATAAAATTTTTAAAGATATTTAAGAACTAGGAGGGTACCCAAAATTAAAATCAAATTTTTAATCTCTTATTTCTAAAATCTAGAATTTGAACTTACATGATTAGTAAAATAAGCCTACTTAAAAATCACTCGACTATTTTTTTAGACTTTTTTGTTTTTAGGTAAAGGAGTGAACACAAATAAAATTTATTATTTAACTTTGAACCTCATCTAAAATTCAAACTCGAAATGCGAGTAAAAATAAACATTATCTTAAAATCACTCAATTAAGCCCTAGGGGGCAATCTAAAATTAATGATATCAACAATAGATCTACAACTAATCATTCTTTCGCCATCTCACCAGCATATAATGCTATCAAAACAACAATTAATTTCATTTGGTTGCAGCGCTGTCATAAGATTTTGCAAGTTAGGGAGAGATCTTAAGAAAGGAAGCAACGTAATTACAACTAGATGTAATATATATAAAATCATAAAAAAATATTATTTTTTTCAATTAGATGGATATTGATATAACTACAGCTTTGACTACGATTAACTTCAGTTAATATTTCAAGGGTAAAAATGTAAAAGGAAATAAAAAATAGCCCTTTTTAAAGTTAATTAATAAATATAATAATTTAGTGTTTAAGGTATATTAATTTAAGAATATGAGGATCGATTAGGTACTTAAATGCACTTTAGGGATGAAAAGGAAGTTTTTGCGTAAATAAATAAGCAAAAGTAGACTGTAAGTGAAAAATCTTTTGCGAAATTTTGTAGCACATAGATTTAAATCTTTGATCAGAATAACGGTATTATATCTTTCAATTTCGTCTTCAAACATGAGTCAAATGGACCGGCACGAGTCCTAAAAAGAAATTGCTATAATAAAACATCTTTGATCTTAATTCAATTTAATATTTTATCTATCTAATTGTAACATCTACTTTCTTGCCTCAAGGAAGCAATCTAGTAGAGTGGGGCGCAACATTCAAATTATTATTTTTTATTCCTCCACTTTCTGGATTCGACTTCGGATGGCTTGAATCTCTTATATTCTTGTGACTTGTGGTATTGTTTTTATTCTTTTACTGCTTTATATTGGTCTTTGAGTTTGTTTATTTTTCTAAAGAAATTAATAATGCATTTGGAGAATTAATCAAATATGTGATATACAATAGAAAATTAGATTGAAACAAGGAATTATTTATATTTTATCTGTACAAAGAAAACCTTTTGTCAAATTACTTGATCCTAGCTGTATACTGAATATTTTCTGATAAATTGACCCATGAATTTTTATGTTTATCACAAGAGAAAAAGATAATTGTGCTATCTTATCAATATATTGTCACTTGAGGAGAGAATAATATGAATGATCATTGAGTAATCGATTTATGCTAATCAAGTTAATAATACTCTGAATCAACTGTGTTAAACAGTTGAAGAGCGTATTAATCCTTTGAAGTAGAAGAAAATAAAGATAAATTCACTTATTAGTATTGAAATAGTACACGATTGAGTGTTCGAATAACAATTCTGAAGATAAGGGCTTCAATTCGTAAAATTTGTGAAAAATGTCGAATTATCCACGGGAAGGGATGGATTATAGTAATTTATTCCATCCCGAGACATAAACAAAGACAAGGATAATCTTTCGTCCACTGGCGCAAATTCCACTGCCTCAATTTGTAATTTATGATGAGAAAGAATTCCCCGTCAGTAACAAATGTAGAATGATTATCTTTCTACTCTTGCAAGAATGGACTAAAAAGGTCAGCTACCCCACCAATCTTCATAATTAAATACCGTTACTGTATAAGGTCTATCTCGTTATGAAAGACCTATTACTATAAAATTCATGAGTAGAGCCGAATAGTTTTTAGAGTGCATAACCCACCTCGTTCGAAATGATTTGAATCAACCTTGTTGAAAAGAAAAATATTAATCCTTTGAGAAAAAGAAAAAAATAAATAAAGAAAATTTCAATTTATTAAGATTAATTAAAATAACACACAATTGCATTTCAATTACATGCAAATGGAACAAATAAGTAGATAAGGAAGAAGCAGTAGAGCTACAATTCCTTAAAAAAAAAAAATCAATAAATAATGCATGAAATACACAAAAAAAAAGGCACCATGAAGATATCTTGAAGATTATGATAAATAAAGAAATAATTCAATGGGATTAATTCTTCAGCACTTGTAGCCACGAGGAACCTTCGGCCTGCATTGATTCAAGAGCAAGTTGACAGAAAGCTTTGGGATGTCGAGTTTGATCAAATCCAAGACGTTGAGTTTGAGGGAAGTGCAAAGACAGACACGCGCTTGGACTCTAACCAAATCACCAAGGAGGCTGCAGCATGGATGATTTGGTGTGGGAACAAGTTCGCCAAGGTTCACTTTTGCCAAGCCATTCAACAAATCGACACATGCATCCAACTTAAGGGTATTCTTTGGACATGATGATGGTGATGATGATGATGAAGTAGCTGATGATGATGGGATTGAGGTGGCAATAATAAGCAATGTGAAGAATAGCACAAGGGCTTTTGATGCTGAAGCCATTTCGAATGATAGCTCTCTCAATTTAATGTTGAATAATATTTGTGAGTATTATTGATTGTGCTTATTGAGATGTAATGAAAAATAATGGTGAAGAGTGTTGGGTTTTATGGGCTATCTTTATGGCATTCTTAAAATTTTAATTTCCATACATTCATTGATTTCACGTTGCTAGCATAGGATAAAACAATTACAAATAACATTTCTAATTAATTGCAACTCAATCTTGGAGATGTGTAATAATCCCATATAAAATTAATAATTTTTTTATAGAGATAGGAGAGTTAGTAACGTCCAAATCAAAATTTTAAGCTCTTGTTTCTTCAGAATTAAGATTTAGACAATCAATTAATAAAAATTACTTGAAAATCATTCGTCAAGTAATTAGAATTTATTCTTTTCTTTTTTGTTTCAAGTAGACAGATAAATACAATCCAAATCAATTTTTTAGTCTTCTACCACCTTTAAGTTTCAAGTTCTCGAATTACTAATCTTAAAAATCAGTCGGTCAAATCTAAACAGCAATATGGCAATATAAAATCAATAGAGTAGTATCGATAACTAAGAAATCTACAACTACTTCAATAGTCTTTGGCCACCTCACCAGCATATAACGTTATCGAAACAACAATTAATTTCATTTAGGTTGCAGCGCTGTGATGAGGTTTTGCACGTTAGGGAGAGATCATGGCAGAGGAAGCACATGTTACAACGAGATGAATATATATTAATTAATATAAAAAAATAAAATAAAAATAGAAGATGCTATTACTGCAATATTTTTACAGCTCATGGAAATGGTGGTTTGTGGGTTCTTAAACTGAACTAGAATGATCACCATGAGCCGTAAAAAAATTTGCAACAGCAGACATCTTTATCCAACCAGTTTTAGCATGTGCTTCCTTGTCTCATGAAGCTACTTAGTGGCTTCCTGCCTCTTTATCTGAATAACCATTTGAATTGGACTTTGGAGAGATACCTACGTTTTTTTTTTTAAAAAAAAAAAAAAGTGCTTCCTCCCGAGCAATGATGAGCAAATCCAAAGTTTATTAGTTTTTTTTTTAATAACTTTTTATTAATATAATAAATATTATTTAACATTAAACTGCCAAATTAGTCACGACTCCAAATACTACATGGAACCTTGGTATTACTCTTTTAATATTCAATAAAAAAAATAATGTATTACTTATTATTATTTTGATATGGTATTATTCTGTAATCATAATTATCTAATAAATAAATTTATTAATTGCAACTAGAATTGGAGATGCAATATTCCCGAATAATGTAACATGATATCGCTAACTAATCATTCTTTCGTCACCTTACCCACGTAGTTTCAAAATCTAACAATAATATTAATTTCATTTGGAGTAAGGTATGCACGTTAGGGGAGATCTTGGAAGGAACCATATTTCGCAATTATCTGGAAAAATGGATATCGAATAAAAAGTTAAATTAAGAAGCTATGCATTGTACAGTGACATTGAATTATGTTTAGTATAGCAACTCTTTTTTTTTTTTTTTAAATCATGGTATTTTTTTAAATTGTTTTGCTTTCAAAAAAAATAGTAAATCGGTACTTAAAAAGTCCCAAGAATCTTTATGTAATAATTTAAATATGTAATAATTTAAATTTTTCATGCCCGTGTTATTGTATTAAACTCAAATATTTTTTCTTGACCTATCTACAATTTGCGATTTTATTCACTTTATATAGTATAGAAAGACAAAAATAGAAAATTTATAAAGAAAAGATAATAGATATTCTTATTTAGTTTTAAAATCGAATTAAACAGAAATAAAATTTTGATTTTTTTGAATGATCTAATTGTGCAATACTTTTTTTTTCATATAATATATTATGAAAATAAACTTAATGAGTTAAAAGAAAAAGTTATTTATAGTAAAAACAAAGTATTATAAGATGGCCACTACTAAAATGTATATGATACAATAAAAAATATTAAAACAAAAAATGAAAGCAATTCCTTGAAATTACATGTGGTATATAGTTATTAATTTTTTTTAAAAAAAAAAAAAAAAAAGAAGAGGTTCTACCGGGAGTCGAACCCAGGTCGCTGGATTCAAAGTCCAGAGTGCTAACCACTACACCATAGAACCAATGTGCGGACGGAGAACTCTAAAAGTTTAATGAATCCTTTTACGTTTTCCTAGAAGCACTAACAAACAGCCTACAAGCTTGCTCGGGGGGGGGGGGGCAATTTCCTCAACTTAACCAGTTGCTACGTAAAAGGTAGAACCATAAAAACTATCCGAAATGAAAGGTGCTTGATAATATTCCATCCTTGCATGAATGTACCATTATAAAAGTAAAATATAGTTGTGACTCGCGAGTTGGTTTAACTGTTAATGAATCAATACACAAATTTGCTAATTTATTTCTCTCTAATAATCTCTACTAGCACTGCTTTATGCCCACAATGTTATGAGATAATAAACTGTGCATTCAACAGCATCCCCTACAACTTTTTCTAGAACCCAGATGTGAATGATAGCAGCACTCTTTACAATAATTTTAAAACCCAAATGAGCTGCTGATATGGAAATGGATTTCAAATTCATTGACATACTGCTTTCTCAATCTGGAAAGCAACAGCAGAAACTTTAATGAGAAGCAAAAATATCATGCCATACAAGTTGATGAGTTACATGGTAACTGGTATTTGATTCTTTAATATAAAAGGAAGCACAAATTTTGCTCTCATTTTCAACTTGAATCAAACAAATCAGTAAATTGCACTATTTCATTTCTAAGGTCACATCTGTGGTAAAATTGAAAAGAATGGATTTAATGTTCATAAATGGCTCAGTTACAATAGACAAAAGTGAAATTGAGAAGCAAAAATTCCTTTCTATACCTGACGGAGGCTGAACAAAATGATATCTGAAACTCAGAACTCATGGAAACTGAAATGATCCTCCAATTTGTGTAGTTCCTGATGGAGGATTAATAGCCACCCATAGTAAGGAAATGCAGACTGCAAGAAGCCCTGACCAAACAAATACAATAGTAGGCGTCTTGCCTCGTCTTCCCATTAGTCCCTTTGCAAATGGATAAAGATGAGCCAGAACCCAGAAGCTAAAGAACACTCCTCCCACCAACTGGCTCCATTGAGGTACGGCACTGTATATTGTTCGGCTAACTGCAACTGCTATTGCAATCAAGTTAACCATAATGATTGTAAGTGGTGGTATCATTAGGGAAGTCCACTTGAAAATGTAGAGATCAGCAAATTCGTCATCTATGTCATCACCGACAGACTTTGATGTTAGTGTGAATGATATCTCAATGCCTGCAATCACCTTCAGTAATCCCTGAAGCACGGCCACAAGATGAGCACTTGTGCCTCCTATTAACCAGAACTGCTCATTTCGCCACCATTCTTCTAGATCAATGCCAGACCACCTGACCTCAAGCACCGCAAGCAAAGAAAGGGTCACTGTGATGGCGAAGAGGTAAACAAGGAAGGTTACGTTGAGAGTCTGAACTATGAACTGACCAGAAAAGAGGGAAAGTGCAGGAAGGAAGCAGTAAACAATGAGAAAAATTGAGGTGAACGGGTAGATTCCAACATTAAGGTAGGCAATCCTTTGCAGAAGCTTTAACCTGGAGCTGGCCAGGAGGGCATTGTTGCGAGAGAAGAATATTTCAACAGAACCTGTTGCCCATCGCAGAACCTGATGAAGTCGATCAGTGAGATTTATAGGAGCAGTCCCATGGAAGGCATCCCTCTTGGTAACACAGTACACTGACCTCCATCCCCGGTCATGCATCCTATATCCTGTAACAACATCCTCTGTCACTGATCCATAAATCCACCCCACACTATCCCCCCATTCAGTCTTGTCTTCATACCAGCAAGAAATGACATTGATTGCCTCTCCAACTGTTGATGGAACGAGAGGCTCCCGAGGAGAAATGAGAGAACCAGGCGGACGTCCATTTTTGACAGATTGATGATCAGCAAGGGGCTGGCCTTGAAATGCTGCCACTGGGATAGAATCAAGCAGCATGCTAGAGTTACCAAATTTCTTAGGAATAAGAGCAATATTCATTTCCTCATCATCATAGTTCTCCTCTGGGGCAACTTCAGCAGTAGAACGGGCAGTTGCAAACTTTCGCTTTCGCGGGAAGCAGCAGCTCAACCAATTAGTCTTTTCTATTGACAAAGGAGGTTCAAATCCGTAAAGGGCAGTCCGGCGAAAAAGGCATCCTGTTCCAACATACACTGGACCCTGAAGGCCATCAAGGGCTCGCATGTTGGCATCAAAGAAAACAGTGTTGTGATTGGCATAGCGATCAGATGGATCAATTCCTTCAAACCTCTGAGGAAACTGGACATAACAAATGCGATCCCCTTCACGATCCATCATGTAACACATACCTTCTCTCAATGCTTGGGAATAGAAAATGTAGTGGTCACAGTCAAGATTAAGAATGAAGGGGCCATTGGACATGATGGCTGAGGCACGAACCAGGGCATTCATAGCCCCAGCCTTTTTATTGTGATCATAACCAGATCGTTTCTCACGAGAAATATAAACCAGCATGGGAAGGCGAATATCTACTTCACTTAGATCTATGGAATTCACATCAGCTGCAGTACCTTTCAAAGGTTCATCACTAGGAGGATTCAACATCACCTGAGATGGATATAATTCAGCTTTAGAATACATATTATCAACTGTCAGGGCAAGTTACTGTGTAGCTTGTATATAATGTGGTAGCTAATGTGAAAATGTAATTAGTATGATCCCATAAAGAAGAAAAAATGTTAAATACTTTAGACAAAACAAAATTTCCAATAGAACCTAATGCCATGCAAATAGAAAAGCATATCAGATTGGACAAAGATCCTTATGTTCATCTGTTAAAAGACCAACAAATGACTATTGCAAATTATTACCTGAATAATACTGGCATGATCACCCCTAGAATGCGCTGGTGCAGGAATTGTCCATGTGCCAGGCCAATGGGTTCCATCAGCCATCCAAGTAGCTTTTGTAATCTTCGGAATCTCCCTGATCTCATCATCTTTGTTTTCCCTCCAACGCTTCAAAGCCTTGACCTCCTCCCTGGTATTATAGGCATCAGATCTTCGCCTAATTGAATCAGAAAGTGCATTGACTCGAACCTTGAACTCATCATACTCGCGTTTCACACGCCTGCGATCTCTGACAAAGTCTGGGCGCACTTTATTTTTATAAGGATCTCTCTTAAGACCGAAATAAGATTCTGGGTTTCTTGGCTCAATATCATGTTTTCGACAGAAAGGAATCCAGATGCTAGCAAAACTAGCCGCTTCTGCCATGGCCTCAAAGGTAAGAAGGGCTCCTCCATCATCTGATACATAACATGAGAGCTTCTCAACTGGATAATCAGCTGCCAGAATTGACAGAATGGTGTTTGCAGTTACAAGGGGCGGTTCTTTCTCTGGATCCGCTGTAGAAACAAAGATATCTACGCCAGGGAGATCAGATTTTCCCGCTGGATTACTGGGATTAGGTGTTTCAAACTTCTCTTTTAAAACATCAAGGTCAGCAAAACGATTAACGGGACAGAATTTCGGAAGCTGGTCAAGTAACCAAGAGAAGGCAAACCAGAGTTCGCAAACCACAGACATACCCCACAGCCAGATTGCATCTTCATTAGGATTTGTTATCCTCCATTCCATAAACAATGCATACGCAACAATCCGGCCAAGTATTAGCAACCTTAAAGATCAATAATGAAATAAAATAGTGTAAGCATACAATTTTTTCATTAACTATCAAGGTTATTGTACAAGGGACCAGACCATTTTGTTGGGGAAAAAAAAAAAAAAGGCAAAAGACAATTCTAACGAAAACCATGTTGGCAAGAAAAAAATAACAAAAATTTACCAGCATCTCATTCATCTTTGAATAATAAAGGGAACATAATCTGAAATTTAAAAATTTGACAGTACAAGTACACAAATAGTTGACTTATTGCCTTTAAAAAAAAATTGAATGATAAATTATGAACAACTAAACACATGCCATAGAAAGTGAACATTCAACTTAAAATTTTAGAAATAAATATGAAGCAAGCGTTCATCCTTTTATGTGCATAAACAAAATATTAACAAAGCAGAAAAAAAAAAAAAAGAACAAATATCATACCGATATGGAAAGAGAATTTTAGTGGATACATTCAATTTGCGCGTGAGTGGCTTCCATTGCTTCTCAGAGAATTCTTTAGGTTCACCACCAACCCCACCATTATCCTCATTCACATCATCCTTGGGCCAGACAGCATTTCCGTACCCATAACTCTTCTTTGTTTCGTATAAAAAATCAGTATAATCAAACTCATTATTCTGGTTCCTTACCAACCTTGACTCTGTTGATTTCACCAAAGACAACCTCCTCTCTAAATCGAAAGACTTCTGCTTGTTATCCACTGACATCTCAACCAAATCCTGCTCACCACCATAAGCTTCTTTACATCCCGGACAAATTCCATCACCAGTCCTTAATGCATCTCTATAACAATCCTCACAAATCTTGAAATCACAATCACAAGGGAGTACATCTTCACCCTGAGCATCAGTCGTAATCCTAGAATTGCATCCGGGTATAGAACAAAATGAGCCTTTTGAACCAACCATCAGGGGATGACTAGTTTCACTCCCAATCACCTTATCCTTCGAAAGGGCACGCGTAGCACGATTATGACCACCGGTAAACAAAGAACTCGACACAAATTGCTCTTCCCTTCCCCGCGAATTACAATCCAACGGTTGGTGATCAGGCGTGGGAGGTATGTGAACAGAGTAAGTTGCATACTCAACATTACTCAATTCACTATCAAGATCCTCCATTGAAGCACTAATATGATGAATTGTAGGCTGTCTACTTAAAGAATGCGAAGAATCATTACTGGCCATTTTGTTTTCTTTCTGAAACTTCAAAAAGGAGAACATTTTTTTTAAAATTGTTTACAGAAAGTATGAATAAACTAGACTCTATACATAATACATGCCACAATAATCAAAACAGAAGAGCACTAAATATATATTCGATACTCAGAAGACTATTTCTAACATATATATATATAAATAATGAACATGAACCCATCAAAGAATAAAATCAAAGAGGCTTACCTTACCTATTTGAAAAAATCCAACAAGTTAGCCAAGGCAAGGCAACCCAACAAAAATCTTGACAAAGAGTTCAAAAATAAAACGAAAAGACCAAGTCCAGTCCTGTCTCTCAAGCCGTACTACTACCCACTACCATTACAAAAGAATATTTAATTTATTTATATTTTCCTGTAATAATAAAAAATCACTAGAGTGAAAGGCTCTCAAAAAACGGCCATGAACTTGAATGCTTGCTTTGGTATATAACAGAATGAATTTACAGTTTTGGTACGAACTCTTTTAGAAAGATTGTAAAAGTTATCAGAGATTTACGGGCTGGAAAAAATCAGAAGACAGGGGTCTGAACTCGAGAACAGAAGTATAAGGCCAGAAAGAGAAATTAAGGGGTATTTATAGAGGACATTTTCGGGATTTGGCGTGTCTAGTTCAAGCCGTAGTTTACGCGGTTTTTGGGTTATAATTCAATGTGGGTGTGGACCTTTGTGTTTTAGCTACAACCGGCTGATGCATCTGATGGTAAAACATATTATTATAATTCCTTTTTTAACCCGATTTCTATATAATTCGAACATGATGATCACTGAAAAAAAAAAAAAAATCAATCCTTCAAAGTTTCTAGGGGTAATAGTAATTCTTTTTTATATTGTTATTAAATCAATCAATTTTTCCTAAGAAAAAATATATATATATATATATATAAAGTTTCAATAATATAAATTATATAATATAGAGAGCAAACTTCAGTCGAGAGAATAAATATTCTTTAATCAAGTAATAAATATATTTAAATTTTTTATGTATATTATGAGGTTGATCTTTTAAAAATATATAAAATTAAGGTTCAATTCATTTTGAATTCATATATTCAAACTCAATTACCGGTTTAAAAAAATCTTTGATAGACTTTTGATTTTTAATGTTAGTCCATTGTAATGTAATTCAAAAGGTCAAAAAAGTTAATTCAACCAGTATAGAAAAAATTGTTGGAGTATTAGATATTCAAAGGATAATCAAAATCTTGCACTCTTCGTCTCTTGTAGGGCTATTGGTCTCTTGATTTTTGTTTGAAAAGTTAGGCTACATTACATTACATAAGGCCTTAATTGTCCCTTTAAATATAGTTGAAAATTTTTAAATAACAAGATTTAGGATAAGTTACATAAAATCTTTAATTGGTAGGATTTAAGTGCCCGTGGATTAAAAGATTTGACTTATTTGTCAAAAACCCCTTATATTAAAGTTGGTCAACAAGGAACATAATGTTTAAATTAGATATTAAAGTTATTAAACCGTAATCAATAATTACAAACACGAAACTCATGGTACAATGAATAAAGAGAGAAAAATGAGGATCAACGTTAGGTTACGATACAAGAATTTAAGCACAGTTAATCAAAACATCTTGATTAAGTTTAATTCGTTTTGCTAGTTACAATGTCAAAATTAAGTTAATGCTTCTCAATGGTACAAGTCAGTAAATTTAAAAAAAAGTTATATAAATTAAATAAACATAAACGGTTTATTTTTAGTATGCTCTAAATACTTGACCAATGATTTTCAAGATTTTTTTTTTTGGTCACATGAATTTGGATTTTAGAAAATACAGGGGACTAAAAAGTTAATTTGACTTTTATCACCGTTACTTTTAAAAATAATAATAATAATAACACACATCCTAAATTTTTTATCCTAAACAATTATTTCATATGATGTGGCATTCATCAATTAATTGATAAAATTAAAGTAAATTATTTATATTATCTTAATAACTATTTGATAAATACCAAATTATTTGGGATAGTTATTTGGAATAAAAAATTTAGGACATGTAACTTTACTCTTTAAAAAATTATTCTTATTAATTATTTTAAAATTAATTAATTATCAAATATTTACTTTAAAAAACAATTATACCTTTTATGTGTTTTATTTTCTCATGAAATGTGATAAAAAGTGCAATAATGATGTAAAAAATCGTATAAGCAAAATTTTAAAATTTTAAAATAATTACAAATTTAGAGGTAAATTGAGTAATTTTGGGCTAGTGATGGGAACAATAAAAATATCTAAGGAAGATAATTACACATAAAATTTCTTAATATAAATATTAAATAAATTATAATTTAATAATTTTTTGCATTTGTCTATTGTAATATTAAATTTTTGTAAAAAATTTTCTTTAAATATTGTAAGTTATTAATTCATTACGACATTTATAATTGTTCATAATAAGATGATGAAGTCAGGATTAGCAGACAGTCCACTCGTCGTTTGAATTGTTGGTCTCCGTCAACGGTCGCGATGAATAACGTGTACGAGAGTTTAGAGATCCGGTTGCAGAGTATTAAAGCCGAGGAAGCGTGGCCGTGGCAACTGTGAGCTGTGTTTGATTGTATCAACTTTTCCACTACACGAGATCAGAGGATAAACATTCCTTTGCTTTTTGGTTTTACAAAAACAATTAATTTACAGCCGTTGTATTTAGAGCATTTCTAAATTTACAATAAAAATTTTCAATCAAAATTATTTATTTTATAAATGTATTATGTATCAACCCATTTTAGTGTGACGTGGAGTTTTGAACATAAACGTTTTTTACAATTTTTTTTTAAAAAACATTTTTTAAAATCCCAATGATTATCTTCTATGTTTAAGCTCATGTTTATAAATCTAATATGATATCTTCTTGTAATGATATAATAAAAAGACATTGATAATACCTAGGATAGGATCTCTATGGACAAGGGATTCCTTCCCTATAAAAATGCTATCTCATTGCAATTTGAAAACTTTAATAATTAACTAACCTTTTAATCATATATCATTATTAGCAAGAAGGTAAGAACATTGCTTTCAAGCTTTTATATGTGATAAAAAATGCCAACCTAAGTATTTGGTTGGCTGAAATTGCCAAAAAATTTGAGCTACCAACGTTGAACTCAACAATCTTATAATTTCAAAACTCCTTTCAGTTTCTGCCTATGCAAATATACCGAATTTTGACTGTGCTGGCCTGTCACATTTAGGTATATAACATGTATTAAATTAAATTTTTAATTTTGAAAAATATATTGAATTGTATTTACACAGTACCATTTCATGTGATATTCAAAAAAAATTACGAAAACCAATAAATCCATGAATTATCTTCTTTTTTTTTTTTTTGGCGTTTCATCTTCTCCTTCATGAACTATATGTTCTTTGAGGGCCAAATCAGGGGCAAATTCGTCTACTAAAACTTTACAAACCTCCTGAAACCGAGAACGCGGGAGGAATGCGATGTGAATATGTGATAGGCATATTTCGGTTTTTCAGTTGGTAGCTCCTGGACACGTGTGGGCCCATTTTATTTGCTTGCATAATATGATAATGCTTTTCACATGTGCGGGCGACCCATATTCTATCTCGATTCTGGATTGTCCGAAATTGCTTTTTGTTTGTTGGCGTGATTGCAGGATCGAACGGGAAAAATAGATAAAATATTACTTAATAGAGTAAATGTGGTTTAATCATATATTTTGATTTAAATATTTATTTAAAAAAATATTTTAAAATATTTTTACAGTTCAATATATTATATTTTTATTTTTATTTTTTTTATAACTATATCTTTTTAATAATATTCTTTGAATTAATTAATTTATCTATAGAAAAAATTAATTAACAAAGTAACTACTAAATATTATTATGAAAAATTAGTTTTTTTTGTACTTTTACAATTATCTTATTAATAATTATTTATAAATAAATTAATATCAGCTAATTTAAAGTAATGTTTAATATCATTACAATGATATTATTAATAATTATTTTATAAAAAAAATTAATTTACTAAATTATTCTTAAAAGTAAAGTAATAATATAAAAATTTGTGTAAATTTTTATATTATTTTTAAGATTAATTTGGTAAATTATGATTCTTTTAATTAAAATTCCCTAGAATATTATTGTAAGGGTATTATTGTAAAAAAAGGAAAAATAAGGATTAGAGTATAACATAATTAACAATATAATTATTTTGAAGTATTTTTTAAATATAAGAATTAAATGTAAACTTAATTCAAGGTTTAGAAACTAAATCAACCTAAAATAAATTATTATAATTTTATTTTTTTAATAAATAATTTCAATGCTACTAAGATTATTGATCCTATACCAAAACAATAATGTTACACATCTCAAATTTTTATCTTAAATAATTATCTTAAATGATGTGATATTCATCAATTAGTTGGTAGAATTAAAGTGAGTTAATTATATTATCTTATCAATCAATTAATGAATGACACATCATTTAAGATGATTGTTATGATAAAAATTTTGAGATGTTTAATATTACTCCATACCAAAAATAGGGAGAAAGAGCTCAAGTGTTTATCGGTAACTAATCCCGTTTATACTGGAATTGGATGCAAGATTTTTAAGCTATTTTTTGCTAGACTGTTATGCTTATATATTAAAATAATAATAATCTATTGTGCCTTTCAGAAATTTTTAACTTTTTAAAAACAAAAAATTATTATTCCTTCTTGTTAGTTGAAAAGATAGAAGTTAAATGTAAAAAATTAAAATAAGGTTTCACATATGACAGCGAAAGAAAATAGACACGTTAGGCGTTTATAGATTGACTAATGATATAAAATGATTTATCCAAAGACAGCCAAAAACGGCAAATGATTACCTTACCATTTGTATTATGTTCCTTATTGTTATTATTATTATTATTTTAAATAATATTTTTAGTTTATGTTGTTAGTTAAGTCAAAGTTATTAATTTTAAATTTAGTTAAATTTTGTCAACTATCTCTTAATTGTGTTGGTCAGCACATTTTTTCCCTTAACTTTATGACTGTGGGTAAGTATTAATCCCAGATATTGCTCGTCCCGAACTAAATTTTTAGAGAATGTTTTTTTTTCTTTTCTATTTTGACAACTTGTTTATTTTTTATTGGGCTGGATCATTTCAGGACAAGTGAATTATGAAAAGGATAACTAAAAAAATATAAATGAAATTTGACCTTTATTCAATCCGATGCTATATATAAAATTTTACATTGTTTCTAGATAAAAATATGTCGAAACCATTGTCATTATCATTGTTGAAAATACTAAACTCACTAGAGACACAAAAGTAGAATTTATTGAAAAATATCTTTCGTTTCGTTGAAGTAGAATATGAGGTATCCACCTTATTAGGTAGAATACCTGTTGTTATAAACATTTTTCTAAAAATTAAGGGTCTAAAATTAATGACCATTAACCCAGGATTTCAGCCAACTAAATGGGCGGTCAATATGCTTAATCGTACTTTGTGGAATTAGGGGAGTTCCCAGAACCAATTTTGCTTATTTGACACAAATTTACATTTAATTTATATTTTGAAAATTATAAAAGTTTCAATTTAATCCAATACGTATAGAATTTTCTGAATCAAACAACTATTACGCTGTAAACGATTGGGCAGATCAGATGATTAAAACGTTTTTAAAAATTATTTCATGTACCAAGTACATCATGTTTTCTTTTTTGCAATAAATGCCTGTGCAGACTAATTCATAGGGAATAAATCTATATCAATATAAAATATATATGAGAAAAGTTCCATTCCGATTTTTATTATCGTAACAACTTTATAAATTATATAGCTTACAAAAAAAACTTACACATGCCAACTGCTAATATGCTTCGTTTGATTAAATGTCCCTTAATTTTTGCCAGCGATGAACTTGTCGATACCATTTTGTTTTTAAGCTAATGGTTTGTTTCTCTTTTAAAAATTTGGGTTAACCCTTTAAAAAAAATACCTACAAAGTTTTAATTACTATAACAGTCTCATGCTTTTACATCATTTAAATGACATGATCATAAGCTTAATTAATTAAATGACATTGTAGAAGCTCAAGAGTCTTATGAAATATGATCAATAAAATGACATGGACCCGCTTTGTCTCTTTGATTTTTGATTGTCTATTGCCAACCACAATAAAGGAAAGCATTATTATTAATTTATTTTTGTCTGTGTTCGGTTTGGATATCTACAAAATTCCATCAAGAAATTGTCTAAGAATGAATCAAAGATCAATTCAAATTTAATTTTACATATAATTAATTGAGTGGATTATTGCTGAAAGAAGAAAACGATTGTTCTATAAAACTCAATTTACAAAATTAAATTTATTGGTACTCTATGATGAATACAAAGAAATTTTTTTAATCTCAACAGTTAGGATTGATAGAGACATATTAATAATTAATAATACTATATATTCTAAATTTTTTATCTCCAATAACTATCTCAAATGATGTTATATTTATCAATTAGTTGATAAGATAATATAATTAATTCATTTAAATTTTACTAACTAATTGATGAATACCACATCATTGAAATATATATTAGAGATAAAATAATTTAAAATAGATAACATTAGTCATTAATAATTTTCTTCTATTCAACAATACAGTTCTCAACCAACTCTTTTAACCATTCTATAGCATTTGTGATAATGGGTTTTCTTTGTATTGGACTGTTCTAAGAGATGAAGAAACTCTGTCAAACGGCCAAAAGAGGCATATGTAAGAATTAGTCAACAAATAATATTATTATGTGCATAGTCCAAATTTAGTTCTCCATTAGTTCTCTTTTGGTTAATCCGTTGGTGCCAAATGAATTTTTGCCCCTAATAAAATGATTAGTGGTTGGCTGTACACATTGATACAAAACAGTTTGAAAATATTTTAATGTTGATTATCAAAATTAATCATGCAATTTATTTTATCAACCAAAGTCATACTTTATTGGTTGATGCAGAAATAAATCGTTACGAATTTGCAGGAACAAAATAAACTCTTTTCAAGAGTGTATTGTCGGGACTTTATACGAACAGATCATAATGAACAAGAATTGATCGGATTGTAACAAATTTATGTCATTAATGATGGAAGCACAATCACGGAATTGAAAAATTCCCTTAATCCACAAATCAAGAATCCACTGCCCTAATTTCTCTAATCGTGCGTATTTGTACTCACCCATATAGTTCTTATATAGTATAATGAGTGTAGTTTAATTCAAATACACTTCTTATAGTTATTTGAATAAGTTACACCGGATCCAAATAAAACTCTATATTTATCTTATAGGAATCTTAGATAAGTCATACAACATTGAACTTATCTTTCATGTTGGGTAAAATTAGCCCATCATGGGCGCCAAAATCTAATATCTCTCACTTGCACGTGATGGGATAATTGAGTAACCAAAGTAATATGAGTAAGGTACACTGGCAAAAAGTCATAACTGCAGTATCATACATGCAAATGCAGCATGTGACCCATGAACAACATAAATTAGAGCTTTCAAAACCAAAAAATCTCAATCGTACTCTTTGTGAGAGATAACTTGTTTATCATATATCTTAAATTTCATTTTCCATTATATCGGTACAAAAATATTTAATCACTCAACTAAAAATTATGTTCGACATTGTGCACTCTATGTATTCATAATTGTATTTATTCCCAAGTGGATTATATAGCTAGTTGATCGGTGAATGCATAAGTCAGATGTAAAGAAAATAAATCTTCCCATCCTACTCATATTTTTTAGTTCTAGGCTGGCTGCTTTTGTAGACATATTTCATAGACCGTATAACATCATAGTCATTTAAAAAAAATGCTAAAGTAGCTAACACCATCCCAACTTGCTTTTCTTAACAACTGAGATGACCCCTTTGTGTAAGAAAGCCGGTCAAAGCCTAAAGACATATCTTTTAAAACTATTGTGCAGTGTAATCATGCTAATATTATTAAAAATGGTTAAAAGTTTTAGTAAAAATTATCCAAAAACTAATGAATAAAATTTCAACAAGTACAACGTTACAATCTACGTAATCCTAATGATCCTGTATGTGTGAGATAAGCATTTTGTGTCATGGCTTTAGTAAACAGGTTTACAACCATAAAGTGTGTGGATATATGTTGTATTAACACTTTTTTTCTTGTCACAATATCTCTCACAAAGTTGTACTTAGTCTCTATGTGTTTAGTTTTGCTATGATGTTTCACATCCTTGGTAAAATATGTGGCTATTTGGCTATCACAATAAATAGTCAATGGCCGAAAAGGACATGTAATGATCTCGAGATCATCTAGGAAACTCCTAAGCCAAATTGCCTCTTGTCCTACGACTAAACATGCTACATAATATGCTTCCATATTCAATAGAGCTGTGTGTGTCTACTTTTTACTACTCGAGATCACACAACAACTAAGTAGGAACACGTATTCTGAGGTTAATTTATGCTTATCAAGATTGCCTCTCCAATCGGCATTTGTGAATCCAATTAAGCGTAAATCATCTCCTTGGCAGTGCCTTTTAAATATGTTGAAATTCTTTTGACATCATTCCAATGTTTGCGCCCACGATTTGATTAGTATTTGCTTACCAATCCCACAACATAGTAAGTATCTGACATTATACACATTAAAGCGTACATAAGACTTCTAACAGTATTAGAGTACAGAGCTTGTGCCATTTTACTACGTTCTTTTAGAGTCTTTAGACATATTCAAGACTAAGAGTTTGTCTTTTAGAGATTTAAGTATCTATGGGTTTACATTTATTCATTTTAAAATTTTCAAGAATTCTTCTAATATAAGGCTCTTATGACAGAGCTAAAGTTTTCTTGAGTGATTCCTATGGATTTTAACTTCTAAGATATAAGATGCTTCACCCATATCTTTCATTTTAGAATTAAAAATAACAATTCCTTAATGGTTTAGGCAAACTTTATTTTATTTCTAGCCAACAATATGTCGTCCATATATAATGATAAGATAACAAAGTTGCCTTAAGACCTTTTGACATATATATAATAGTCTTCTTTGATTATTGAGAATCCATAGGTTATTACAAATTTATGAAACCTAAGGTACCATTGTCTAGAGGATTGTTTTAACCCATATATGGACCTTTTGAGCTTGCAAAGTTTGCGCTCTTGGTCATTAGTTATGTTTGGGTAATATCGAGCAGGTCTCCTCAAGGACAACCTAGCTCAAGCAGAAGACCTCGAGGTCGGCCCAGCTCGAGCAGAAGACTTGACCGCTGGCACGAAGACAGCCTTACTAGGCGTCAAAGCTGGTCAAGGTCGAGTACCCCAAGGTTGGTCGAACCCCGAGCTCCTTCTTCTGCTCGAGGTCTTCAAGCCCCCGGGCATGACCCAGCCACATCTACAATGGCACGGAGAAAATGCAAGATTCAAGCATAGCCGGTTTGAAATAGTTGGATCCTTCCTTCCCACAACTCAACGCGACGATCAATGCCTGGCCAATACTCCACGCGGTACGGTGTTGTCATCATTATCGATGGCTAGACACTGCCTCACAACGATCATCATTTCGTATACGCATGCCCGACGCTATCATTAGGCCACAGGAACCCATGCCCACCTGACATCCTGCATTCCCAGGGTGTGCCACGGTAACTCCGACTGTCAGAAGGACCCAGACACCATTAACGCGGGAACGGCGGACTCCAAAGAGAAATGGCGGGAAAATAAAGCAATAAGTATGAATCGAAGTGTAAGTGGCAGGGGTTCTTGGTTTTTTTAGATTCTTCTTACTCTTCTTCTTCTTCTTTATTCTCTTTTTGGGTCTTACAGATTCTCTCTATCCTGGTCATTTTTCTATCTAGAGAACATTTCATCCCAGTCTCTGACAAGAGGATACAAATAATAACCTATTACTAACTGGCGTCGAGGTTTCACGAAAACACTCGTGACCGACCTTGTTTCTTGTGAGCACAGGTCTAAGGAAATAGCTTTCTCGGAAATATAGAAAAACTAAGATTGGCTAGGATTCCTGCTCGAGCATCCTGCGTACAGAAGTCTACGACTCTACTCGAGAGCACGCAGAAAACAGCATCAACATCTTGGCGCCTTCTGTGGGGATCAGTCCAAAAAGCCTGACTTCCCAACACGTTTGAGAAACACAACAATGAGAGGAAATAACATGAGGGGAATAAGTCCAGAGGAGTCGATGACTTTGAGGAAGGTGGCCAATGAGGCCCAAAATAGAGAAATCCAGGAGAGAATAGATCGGATGGAGAAACAAATGGAAGCGTTGACATCCATCCTACAGGAACTCAGGGAGGGACAGAGGAAAGCATGCAATGACATCCCTGAGTCCAGCCGCGGGAACGCCCCCGCCCGGGTGCATGTGGGAGATGAAGCCCAGAGACAGAGGACACCAAATGTTACAGGGAGGGAGGAAACGAACCTGGAGGAAAGGGGCTCCCGTCAACACTTGCAGGACACGGTACCTACCTCCCGCTGGGAGGAATTGGAGGGGGAAGTGTGAAGGCCCGAGTTGCAGGATAATGCTGGACAATGAGTCCCCGCTCTCAGCGGAGATCATGGGGGTCACAATCCCCAGGATTTTCGCTTTCTGGATCTAAGGTTCTCAGGGAAGAGTGACCCGTTGCTACACATAAAACGGTTCAACAACATGACAGGAGTACAGGGCCTGACGGTAGCCCAGCGGTGCAGGGCTTTCCCACTTACTCTAGAGGGAAGGGTGAGAGAGTGGTACCGCAGGCTACCACGGGGAAGCGTTCTAAGCTTCGAACAAATGTGCAGAGAATTTGCGGAGCAATTCCGGGGCGCGGTGGCCCCCGAAGATGATATGATGGAGTTGTCAGAGATAAAACAGAGGGAGGGGGAGTCCCTCCGGGAGTTTGTCAAAAGGTATCACCGGACGGTTCTGGATCTTGGGGCATTCAATCATCCCCAACCGTTGAGGGGGCTAAAAGACGGAATCAGGATGGGGAGACCATGGTACAATCTACGGAGCCCTTTGATCTGTTCGTATTCTGATGCGTATGAGCAGGTGAAAATGGACATGGTTATCGAGGAGGAAAAGGCTGGGAAACTAAGAAGTGAGCAGGGTAGTGGAGCGAAGAAGAAGGAAAAATGAGGTTTTGCTTGAGGAACATCAACTTCCAGAGTAATAATGGAGCGGGTTGCCCCCTATAACCCCTATCAGAGAGCTCCCCAGTCACGAATGGTTCCCGCTCCACCTCGCAAGTCTCCTGGTCGGGACCATAGGGAGTACCTATAGCACGACCGCCACCCGTCCCGCAACCAACCACCAAGCCGACCTATGCTGAACAACAATAGAGCTGACCGCCCATTGCCACCTCCCCTGGTAAGCTTCCCTCGAGATCAGGCGATACAGGTGATTGAGCAGAGCCCCGCCTACAGGCAATACACGACATTGAAGGTGTCACTCAAAGAAATACTCCAAGTGGCGGAGGAACGAGGACTGCTGAGCCCTCCAACACTAATGGCTAAACCAGCCAGCAGAAAAGATAAGGGATGGTTTTGCCGCTTCCACGGTGACCACGGCCACTCAACGTCACAGTGCTGGGATTTGAAGAACCAAGTGGAAGACCTGGTTAGAAACTGAAATTTAGATGAGTTTATTAAAGGGGGCCATCCAGTGGTCGAGCAGCAGCCAGAGGTGGATAATCGAACCTACGGCATGGACCTGGAACCACCAGCTACGAGAGTGATCTCAGGAGGACCCACGATGGCAGGAAATTCAAACAGGGCCTGGAAAAACTATTGCAGATATACCGCTGTTGGCCGGGGGTCCTGTTCGCTGCACCCGCTGTAAAAATGGCTAAGGTATGGCAGGTACCCATCATATGGACGGAGGAGGATGAAGAAGGGAAATTGTACCCCCATGAGGATGCCTTGGTCGTAAAGGCAAATATTGCTAATAAGGAGGTCGATCGAATATTGTTGGATTTGGGAAGCTCAATGGACATTCTCTTCAAGTCCACACTCGACGATTTAGGAATAGCGGATGTGAGCCTTGAGCAGACGAACACTTCCCTGAAAAGGTTCGGGAGAGGAAAGCTGACCCCTCTGAGAATCATCAAATTGGCTGTGACTATAGGCTAGAGGCCTTTTGAAAAGAATATGATGTTAGACTTCGTGGTGGTGAATGAAGTCAGCCCCTACCAAGCAATATTGGGGAGGCCTTTCATGAGGATCAGCTAATCAGTATTATCCACCCATTACTTAGCCTTGAAGTACCGAGTAAATGGGGCTGTAGGAGTCATCAAGGGCAGTCAGAGGGTCGCAAGGAGCTGCTACGCTGTGGCAGCAAAGGAAACTATGCACGTAACGTCATTAGACTCGAGGGGAGTCGAAGAGTGGAAGACAGGAGCCCGATGAGGAACTAGAGGAAATTAGAATAAGACCAGACGACCACGAGAAGAAGGTTCGGATCGGTTTAGGCATTAGTGGGCAGTTGAGGGAAAATCTGGTCGAGTGTTTGCGAGCACACTCTGATGTATTCGCTTGGACACACGAGGATATGCCCGGGATTGACCCAGAGGTGGCGTGTCACAGGCTGGCAATACGGAAGGACGCTAAGCCAATGAGGCAGAAGAGGAGATGCGTCAACTAAGAAAGGTACGAGGCCATGAACTGTAAGGTGGAGAAGCTGCTGAAGGCGGGATTCATAAGGGAAGTCTCCTACCCTGAATGGATCTTAAACATGGTGTTGGTAAAGAAGGCAAGTGGGAAATGGAGAATGTGCGTGGACTTCACGGATGTGAATAAAGCTTGTCTGAAAGATAGCTTTCCATTGCCGAAGATAGACCGGCTGGTGGATTCTACGGCGGGACACGGACTACTTAGCTTCATGGATGCCTTCTCGAGCTATAACCAAATTCCCATGCACCGGTCAGACGAGGAATGCACAGCCTTCATCACCAACCAAGGCCTGTTTTGTTACAAGGTCATGCCTTTCGACCTAAAAAACGCGGGGGCAACCTACCAGAGATTGGTGAACAAGGTCTATAAGCCGCTGATTGGCCACACGATGGAAGTTTACATGGACGATATGATCACTAAGTCAAAGGATGCGGAGGAACATGCAAAGCATTTGAAAGAGACCTTCGTGCTCCTAAGGAAGTATTGGATGAAACTCAAGCCAAAGAAATGTGCCTTTGGAGTAGGTTTTGGAAAATTCTTGGGCTTCATGGTTAGTCATAGAGGAATTGAAGCCAATCCAGAAAAGATAAGAGCAGTAATAGAGATGAGATCCCTGAGTACTCTTAAGGAGATACAAAGCCTCACAGGTAAATTGGCATCCCTCAACAGGTTCATCTCCCGAGCCACCGATAAGTGCCACGTCTTTTTTTAGGAAATGAGAAAAGGCAGAAAGACAAAGTGGTCGCCAGAATACGAAGCGGCTTTCCAACAGTTGAAGGAATACTTGCTGAAAGCCCCACTACTGTCAACACCTCGAGCAGGAGAGGTTTTGTATTTATACTTGGCGGTGTTGCAATTAGCAATGAGCTCAGTCTTGGTTAGGGAAGAGTTAGAGGTATAATACCCCGTCAATTACACGAGCAGAGCCTTGTTGGGAGCATAAACTCGATATCCGCCAATGGAAAGATGGGCACTGGCCCTAGTAACGGCGGCCTGAAATTTGAGACCTTACTTCCCAGCACATTCGGTGACAGTTTTAACGAACCAACTGCTCAGGCAGATTCTGCACAAGCCAAAGACTTTCGGAAGGTTAGTGAAATGGTCGGTAGAGCTCAGTGAGTTTGACATCAGCTACTAACCCCGAACAACAATACGGGCACAATCATTAGCTGACTTCGTGGTCGAATGCACAGAGAGGGATGAAGAAATGGGCAGTGAGCATTCACCAGGCTCCTCTACCCCGGGCATCGCATGGACAGTCACGGTGGATGGGTCATGTGGAGATCATGGAGTAGGAGCAAGAGTTGTGCTTCTCAGCTCTGAAGAGGTGGAGGTGCAATAAGCCGTAAAGCT
Source organism: Murraya koenigii (assembly GCA_025617385.1). NCBI lineage: Eukaryota > Viridiplantae > Streptophyta > Magnoliopsida > Sapindales > Rutaceae > Murraya > Murraya koenigii. The sequence continues at coordinate 21,821,627 of CM046812.1, forward strand.
GGAATTTGAGGCCACTAATAACCAGGCCGAGTACGAGGCTATAATCGCGGGATTAAAACTCGCCCTGGTAGTAAAAGCGAAAGAGGTAAAGGTTCGGACAAATTCTTAGCTGGTAGCGAATCACCTCAACTAAAACTTTCAAGCGAATGGTGAGAAGATGGAGGCCTACCTTAGGAAAGTGAGGCGGCTGATAAAGAATTTCTGAGCTGTCCAGGTGGAGTAGATCACGAGAGGGAAGAATTTTTTAGCCGATATGATAGCACGGATGGCCGTTACATCCGACCCCAAAATGCCGAAGTCTATCCCGTTAGAAATCAAAACCTGCTCGAGCATCGAGCAGGAGGACGAGGTGATGAACTTAACACCGAGTGACACTTGGATAGATCCGATCGTCTCTTATCTCAAGGAAGGAACGTTGCTACTGATAAGAAGCAGGTGAGGAAGTTAAAGTGTAAAGCGGCCAGGTATACGTTGATTGATGGGGTATTATACAGGCGAGGATATATTCTCCCACTGTTGCGCTATTTAGATTAGGAGGAAGCTGATTATGTCCTCCAGGAAATACATGAAAGAATCTATGGGAACTACTTTGCCGCGAGGTCTTTGGCTTTTAGGGCCTTAAGGCAGGGATACTTCTGGCCTCGCATGCATCAGGACGCACAAGAGAAGACCAAGAGCTGCAAGAGTTGCCAAAGCTTTGCCAACTATATGGCCCAGCCTCCCGAGAACCTCACAGTGATGAATTCACCTTTGCCATTTGCTCAATAGGGAATCAACTTAATCGGGCCATTACCAAAGGGAAGAGCATCCGTAACACATGCCGTGGTGACAATTGATTATTTCACAAAATGGGTTGAAGCGGAGGCCTTGAGCAGTATTACATAGAGCAGAACCACTGACTTCATTTGGAAAAATATGATTTGCAGGTACGGGATTCTCCATGCGTTGGTTACAAACAACGGGAGGCAGTTTGACAACCACAAGTTTAGGGACTTCTGCGGGAACATGGGAATAGAGCTAAAGTTTTGCTCACCATCACACCCGCAGGCCAACAGACAAGTGGAGGCTGCAAACAAGACTATAAAGCGCCTCCTAAAGACCAGGCTCGGCGAGCAGAAGGGAGCTTGGGTTGACGAACTACGTGGTGTCTTGTGGGCCTATAGAACCACGCACAAAACCGTTACGGGGGAAACCCCCTTCTCCTTGGCATTTGGACATGAAGCAGTTGTCCCAGCTGAAATAGGGATGGGAACATATCGGACAGAGCACTTTAACGAGTAGCAGAACGACGAGTAGATGTGTGCCAACTTGGACTTGCTGGAAGAAAAGAGGGAAAGGTCTGCGACAAAGATAGGAGAGCACCTTCCGTGGCAGCAGCGGGAGCGGGGGAGATCTCGGCAGTAGGAGGAGCAGCCTCTTCAGTCCCTGCAGGGGCCTGAGTTGGGGGGATCCTTGGCTCTTGGTTCGGGGTATCATGCTCGAGCATGTACGCATCAACGCCCACGTCGAGCTTGGAAATATCCACGTCAGGGTATTTCTTGCCTAAGACAGACACGAGGCATTCATAGTTGAAAGTCACCCCGTCATTATATTCTGTTGCGAGCCGGCCTTCCAAGGAGTCCATCTTCCTCTGAAGACGAGAAGTCTCCACCTCTAAGATGTTCTCAAAGGAGAACTTCTGCACGTCCAAGTCCTTCCGAGCATTCACCAACTCGTCCCGGACCATAGATAGCTCCTTTTCGAGTTGGAGGGCTTTGGACTTTGAGGTCGCCTTCTCCTCGAAGGTGTAGATCTCCGTGCGAAGCTTCGCCGCCTCCTCGTTCTTCTGCTCAAGACTCTGCTTTAAATTCTGATTTTCTGCCCTGATCTTCCTCTGGGAGTCCAGAGTCTTGGTCTTAAAGGCTTTAGCAACAGCCATGAAGTGAGAAGAACGGCGGTGGAGCGTGCCGACTAAGTCATCAGCACTAGAAGCCTCTATCCCCTCCAAGAACTTCTCCTCCATTTGCCTGGTGAAGTCCTTAAGGTAGGGGTTGGAGACGTCAGGCCGCTGTTGCTCCTATACGCGTCAAGCCTCTATCCTCGGACCCCTGCGGGTCGCACCCTCTGCTGCTCACTCACTCTCTCGAGGAGGGGGTGTAGCCCTAACCGGCGAGGTGGGAGTGTCGGTTCGAGACCGCTTCGCTGGTGCAAAGGAGCCGCTTGGACTATCCGAGGTGCTCACAGGCCTCTTCAGACGAGAAAGAACACCACTCATCTCCTCTTGAGGAACGAGGTCAAACTCAACTAGATTCTGGATTGAGAGTAGCTCCTTGCATGAGCTCGCGTTGTCGAGGGCAGTGTTGACATGCAACTGAAGCTCCTCTCCAATCCGATAAGAAGTACTCCAAGACACTATAGCAACAATCAGAACAGAATGGTGAGAAAAAAGCAAACAGATAAGTCAAAGTAAAGACACATTGAACAGCAGATGACCTGAAGTGCAAAAATGAGAAGGAACCGGAGGGACCCCTTCAGAGGCAGAAGCAGCTTGTCCCCAATCTCCCCCGACAAAGAAAAATTTGCCTTTCCAGTTGCCACCAGTGGGGAGATCGGTAATGGGCTTTTTGCCTTTTAAGCTGGAGGCGAGGTAGTACCAGCCAGCATCCTTGGGGCTGCTTTTTAGTTGGTAGAGATGCTTTATCTCCTCTACCGATGGCTCACCCAAGTTGCACCACCTCCACAACACATACAGACTAGACAAGACCCTCCACTCATTAGGATTTAACTGCCCCGGGGCCAGGCGAAGTCTGTACAGTACCTGAACAAAATAAGGTTGAAGAGGTAACCTAGCCCCCCACTTGAAACATTCCAAATAGAGGTTGACATACCCTCGGGGAGGATGGCTGGGCATGTCACCCTTACTGGGCACACACAGGTCCACACTAGCCGGTATGTGGTAGGTGTTCCTAAGCCGGTCCAGATTCGGGTGTGAGGTCTCATACCTCATGAAATTAATGGGGAATCACCCACCCTCAAACCTTTGGCTAACCTTTTCCCCCTGTTGCGGTCGGGTATCCCCTACAGCCACGACACCCTCGGGGCTTGGGTCTCTCACTGGGACCATCCTAATTGGTTCAGAGTCACTTGAAGAGGATGGTTCTTCAGACAACATTCTACGAGGTTGTTGTGTGTCAGACATGTTTCCTATGGACACAATCTACCAAATGGGAACTGGAAACCCGAAATAAACGAAGAACAGAACAAGAACAAGAAGAGGGAGAGAGGTTTATACCTGAAGTAGATTTGACGATGGGAGATGGCAGTGACGGCAAGGAAGAAAATGAGAGGCACTTGCAAGCAACTAACTCTGGTTTAAGGAAAGATTGACAATAGGAGGCATAGTAAAGAAATCGAGGGTTTTTAAAGGGGGAAAACGTCTCGTCAACAGCGACCACGACTCTTAAGGGACACGACTGTTAAAGTAACTACCTCTTCTAAATTCAAACGAACGGCCAAGATCCCTCTACGTGTCTTGCATTAAATATGAAATGACAGAAATGGGGGATAGTTCAGCGTGGGAAGATAAAAAGGCTGGGGAGCCGGCTCAAATAAGAAGTTTTCAGTCATGTCTCACTTCACTCCAAAGACTAGAAACTGGGGACTGGTGTTTGGGTAATACCGAGCAGGCCTCCTCGAGGACAACCCAGCTCGAGCAGAAGACCTCGAGGTCAACCTAGCTCGAGCAGAAGACTTGACCGCTGGCACGAAGACGGCCTTACTAGGCATCAAAGCTGGTCAAGGTCGAGTACTACAAGGCTGGTTGAACCTCGAGCTCAATCTTTTGCTCGAGGTCTTCGAGCCCCTGGGTATGACCCAGCCACACCTGCAACGGCATGGAGAAAATGCAAGATTCAAGCATAGCCGGTTCGAAATAGTTGGATCCTTCCTTCCCACAACTCAACGCGACGATCGATGCTTGGCCAATACCTCACGCGGTATGGTGTCGTCCATCATTATCGATGGTCAAGACACGCCTCACAACGATCATCATCATTTTGTATGCACATGCCCGACACTATCATTAAGCCACGGGAACCCATGCCCACTTGACATCCCGCATTCCCAGGGTGTGCCATGGTAACCCCGGCTGTCAGAGGGACCCAGACACCATTAACACGGGAACGGCGGACTCCGAAGAGAAATGGCGGGAAAACACAGCAATAAGTATGAATCGAAGTGTAAGTGGCAGGGGTTCTTGGTTTTTTCAGATTCTTCTTACTCTTCTTCTTCTTCTTTATTCTCTTTTTGGGTCTTATGGATTCTTTCTATCCTGGTCATTTTTTATCCAGAGAACATTTCATCCCACCGGTCTCTCGAACAAAGAGAGGTACAAAAAGAATAACCTGATTACTGACTTGAGCGTCGGAGGATTTTCGTCGGAAAAACACTCGGGGAGCCCTGACCTTATTTCTTGTGAGTACAGATCTAAGGAAATAGCTGTTTCGGGAAATATAGAAAAAATCGAGATTGGCTGGGATTCCTGCTCGAGCATCCTGTGAACAGAAGTCTACGACCCTACTCGAGAGCATGCAGAAAACAGCATCAACAAGTTATATAACCTTTTGGTTTTTACATGTAAATTTCTTCCTCCAGTTCTCCATTGAGAAATATAGTTTTAACATTCATTTGATGTAATTCAAGGTCTAAATGTCCAACCTTATAGAGGCAGACCTTATTATTAGAGAAAAAGTTTCCTCTTGGTCTATACCCTTTTGTTGGGTATATTATTTTTGCTAACAAGCATGCATTATATCTTTCAATTGTACCATCCTCCTTTCATTTAATATGTAAAACCCATTTATTTCCAATGGCCTACAATTGGGCGGTAGATCAACTAGATGTGGTTTGATCTTATAGACTCTATTTCTTCATCTATTGCTTTAATCCATAATTACTTGGCTGATGATGTGATAGCCTTATTATAAGTTCTTGACACATTACCATCATATGAAGCAATCATAAATGCCTTCCCCTCAATCTCAAAATGATGATGTGGGATGGGTGTGTAATTACTTCTATGAATTAAGTTATCTGTAGAGTAAGCCCATCTCGTGGTTGACTCCCAATAGGATTAGAATTCCTAGATATATCTAGGTTTCTCTCAATTTTTTAATCAGAAGTGTCATTAATCTTTAGATCATTAACTCATATAGATGAATATCTTTTTCGACTTTAAAATTCTAAGGAATTCATTTTCCAAGAATGTTACATCTTAAGACTCTATCTTAGTTATAGTTCTATCATCATGTTCACCTATGAACACATATCTTATACAGTGTTCTGGGTATCTTATGAAGATGCATTTCTTTTCTCTTAGACTTATTTTTCCATGTTTATGAGATAAGTTATGAACATATACTGCAGTCCCCTAAGGACACAAATGAGAAAGGTTAGATTTTCTACCCAGTCAACAATGCATCTTCCCAGTAAGAAATTGAAAGATTTACTTGTACAATTATAAACTTAACTATTTCAAGTAATGTTCTATTATTTCTTTCCACAATACCATTTTGTTGTGGAGTCCTAGGAATAGTTAGTTATCTCTCAATACCTTTATCATTGCACAGTTTCTTGAACTGTTCTGAAAGATATTCACATCCATGGTCCATTTTTAGGACTTTAATCATTTTGTCTAATTGATTTTCTACTAAATTAAAGTATGATCTAAAGCAATCCAATACTTCATACTCATAAGAAATCAAATAAACATGACCAAAATGTGAGTAGTTATTAATGAATGTGTTAAAATACATGGCTACATGTTTAGCCTTTATATTCATTGGTCCATAGATGTCAGAATGGATTATTTGTAATAGACCTTCAGCTGATTATTTGTAATAGAATTTCAGCTCTAGTAGGTTTATTAAATGGTTTCCTAGTTGCTTTTGCAGCTAGACAACTTTTACAAATGGGCAAGTTAATATTTTCAAGTGAGGCCAATAAGCCCTCTTTAGCTAATCTACTAATTCTTTCTTGTCTAATATGTCCTAGTCTAGCATGCCAAGTACTCACACACATTCAAAGATACATTTATCGAAAATCAACTACTATTTGAAAAATAATTTGTATCCAAAAAAATAAAACCATCCAATAAATAACCAATAGCAACTAGAGTTGAGTTAAGAATAATTTTTAAACTAACACTATAAAATTATAATTGATCATAAAAAGAACAATAATAGAGATTAAGTTTTATTGGATGTCTGGCGCACATAGAACATAATGTAGATAATGTATTTGCCACCATGCAACTCTAACTTGCAAGTGCTAATTCCTTTAGCTTCAACTCTGGAGTTGTTACCCACATATATTCATTTGATTCCTTGACTAATTCGATGATACTCCACACATGCTTTATGATCTTTGGCTATGTGGTCTGCTGTTCCTAAGTATAGTCAACAAAGGATGAGATTCAGGTAGAAAAATATAACTTGCACATATTTATAATTTAAATTTGTAGAAATAAATTGTACTTTTTTTTGGCTTAGTGCATTCACGAACAAAGTGACCACTACAACAATATACGAAAAAAATTTCCATCATCATAAGTGCTTTTTAGCAAGGAAAATAAAGTTTCTTCACTAAAATAAAAGTACGAAAAAATAATATTTATTTCTCAATTTTAGCCACGAAAATTTTCATCTCTAAAAGTACATATTTCCGTCGCCAAAACAATTTAGCGGTAAAAAATATGTTGGCGCCTATACATTTACCAATGAAATTTTGACATATTGCGACCAAAATTTTCGTCGCAAGAAACTTATTCGGTGACAAAAAATTACTATATAGCGATGATTTTTTTCATCCCTAAATAAATTTATAGCGGTGAAATAATTATTATCACAAAAGCTATTTTTATATGAAATATTTTCAACGCTAAAACTATTTGATAAGTAAAATAATAGGCTTTAGCAACAAAATTAGTTTCGTCGCTACAAGTAGTTTTAACGATGAAATTATTTTGTAGCTAAAAATACCTGAGCACACATTTTAACGCGAAATAATTGTTGTCGCAAAATCCATTTTTAGCGACAAAACATTTTCGTCTCTAAAACTATTTGATCTGTGAAATAAAATGTTTTTGCGACACAATTTATCTTTTGTCGCTATAGAGTAGTTTTAAAGCCGTTTCGTCTCTAAACATTGAAAAAATTTAAAAAAAATTGGCGGATTAATTTCCACTAAAAATTTAACTTTTACCGACAAAAGATACATTTCGTCGGTAAAGAGTATTTTTTGCAACAAAATTCCTTTAGTCGCTAAAGATTGTAAAGAGTTTAAAAAAATTTGACAGAAATTATTTCACCGAAATTAGGTTTTAGCGATGGAATTTAAAATTCGTTGTTAAAACTCTAGTTTTGCTATTTATATATCAATTTTACCATTTCTTTTATCCTTTCATTCTCTCAATATCTAACTTATATTCTTTAATTATTCATCTCTAATATATAATTCTCATTCTCTCATTCAATCTCTACTTCTTTTATATTTTATTTTTAACATGGTAATATCTACTTTTTTTCTCTTTTATTTTTAACATAGTACAATTTTTTGTTTTTCTTATCTTATTTATTACAACTTTTATTATTATTATTATGTTTAGAAGTTAACTAATTATTGTTTGTGTTTATTTGTAAGAAATATTGAAGATCAAGTACATCAAGATGAAGAAAACCAAGAAATTTATATTCATTTGTAAAATTTTTCTTTCAAAATAATGGACATTAAATTTTGTAATTATTTTTGTTTTTTCATCAATGATAATAATTCTTTAAATTAATTTATCATCATTTTATCATAATGTTATTAATTATAATTGTATTTTAGTACTAATGATGATAAAATTTAAATATTCGTAATAATAATTAAATACAAAAAAAATGATATCATTAAAAAACACCTTTTAGCGATGAAATTTAGTTGTCGCTAAAAATGACTTTCAGTGACGAATTATACCTTTTAACGATGAAATGCTATTTGTCGTTAAAAATACTTTATAGCGGCGAGATCCTATTCGTCAATGAAAAGCTTTTTAGCGACGAAAACTGATCCGTCACTGAAAGGCATTTTTAGCGACTAGTGAAGAAAAGTATTTCGTCGTTATAAATACTTTTAGCGACGAACTACTTCGTCGCTAAAACACATATAAGTGACGATTGTGCTCATCGCTAAAAATGAGATATTTAGCAACAAAATTTAAAAATTTGTCGCCAAAGACCTAACGGGACACTCTTATTGCGATGAAATGGCGATGAAACTTTTTTCATCGCTAGAGCCTTTAGCGACAAAAATTATATTCTTTAGTGACGAATCGTTTCACTGCTAAAATCCTTTTTTATTGTAGTGGACCCATTTTGCCACAATTGTACCAATTCATTTTAGTCTTGTCTTTCTTCTGACCAGTGCGCTTTCTTCTCATTCACTTTCGTTACTAGGCTTCCCTTGAGCTGGCTCAATTTTCTTTCTCTTTTGAGAAATATTGTATCATATTTTGAGCTTAAGGCCCGAAGCTTTTTACAACTTAGAGTTAGCCATATAGAGTTGGGTAGAAGTTTTGGCAGCCTCTAGGTGAACATCTTTTAGTTCCAAATGACGCTAGATATCATTATATGCCTGAACCTATTGCTTATTAGTCAATTTCCTAAGTGCTTTTTAAAGGTGTAAAACTTAATGTTGAGCCATTTTAGTTTGGTTGTCGAAAGTACCATCAAACTTTTCTTTCAAGGTAAGCCACACCATGAGCTATACGGTACTCTTCAAGCTCACACATAAGGTCATGTTACTTGCAGCTCAGCAACTTAGTGTGAGCACTGCTATTCTTCATCTTCCAGGATTGATAAGTTTCAAAATCTTTATTATATTTTTCAGCAAGACCGTCCTTACGTTCTTCAAGCTCAATTACGGTGTTATTGAGATTCTCAAGAGTCTCTCACTCTTTGAGAATATATTGAACCTTTTGGTGCCAAATATCAAAATTGTCAATGTTTAATTTTTCTTCTTTGTTCAATTTGGCCATGATATTGTTTGAAGATGCCAATTCATTTTACCACAATAAAACATAGAGAAAAAATGTTAATTAGCATGATCCTTTATTACACACATTTATAAATTTTTTTGCAAACACAAGATCCAAACATAATACTTTAATATACGGATTAGAATCAAAAAGTCGTTGAAGCTTCTAATCATTATTTTTTTCCAAATAATTAAACTATCGTCATTTAGTCCTTTTGTGAAAAAATATTAATTCTATTATTATTTAATATGTTTAGAGTTTTAATAATAGAACCTATTTTAGTTTTAAGGGATAAAAAAACCTTCATGCATTTGTTCATATAAATAAGCATTAAGAAAATTACTAGGAAGGAGGTGGAGACAAGATGATTCCACTTAAATACCTTATTTTCTTAAACTCTTATCGTCCTTTTAACAAAATTTTCTTAGACATGCATTAATTTATATTGCTACGCCAGACTTTAATAATCCCCATTATTTTTTAAGTGTATTATTTTACTTCTCACTTGAGTATAATATTTTTGCATGTAAGATACACATTACATGAATAAAAAGATACATATATACATATTAATTTCTGATTTCTAACATTTTAGAAAAATAAAATTAAAAAAAATACAAAACAGGGACATAATATTAATATTAAGGCATAGATAAATAGGAAATTAAAATCTGGTTCGGCTGGTGCAAACGGCGCCACAATCAGAGGCTCATAAGGGGGCGCGTTGCGCTTGGGTCAACGCGGCCATGCTTGGCGTGCTGACTCATTCTGATTGCGTTGTATTCAATGCAGTGCTGATTCTTTTATTCGGCTACATGTGCTTCTGCAGTGCGTCCAATTTACGCGCCGGCTTTTGACTATTTTTCGTTTTCATGAAATCTGTTTTTCGAATTAATATTTTGACCTAACTCTAAATGTTTTCTGTGAATTCTGTTTTGATCGAAGGTGAAGCTCACGCACCTAACCCAAGGTGGGATTGTGCATTATGTTATTGTTCATCATCTTCAATTGCTCTCAAAATTCTAGATCTTTAACCGGAAATTCAATTGCTTCGTTCTCTCAATCTACAAGTCCAAAACATGCATATAATATATTTGTGTACAGATAACTAAAAGATCTTTCTAACGACAATAGATTTATAGAGAGCTAAGTATTATATCAAGAGTTATGAGTAAAACATACTCAAGCATACGAGTCTATGGATTAGGGTTTTTATTTTTTCATAACTTAGGACATTTAATTCAAATAAAAATTCATATTAGATCTACATATGTTCATGTGATTTTAATATAAAATTAGTGCCTAACAATGAGTGTTTCATCATATACCACTAATGCGTACTCTAAGAACGAAAAAGCAAATTTTCATGGAAGAACATGGCATATTATTATGTATAATGTATTCAAGATCAGGACATAAATTGCACAATATCAATGTTGATTATCAAAATTAATCATGCAATTTATTTTATCAACCAAAGCCATACCTTATTAGTTGATGCAGAAATAAATCTTCACGAATATACAGGAATAAAATAGACTTCTTTTAAGAGTGGATTGTTAGGACCTTTCACGTACAGATCACTTTTATGAATGGATCGCAATGAGTTTATATCACTGATGATTGAAGGACAATCACAGAATTGAAAAATTCCCTCAATCTACGAAGCAAGAACCTACTGTCTTATTATTCATTTCTCTTTCTCTCTCCTTACGGTGTTACTTTGATTCATATTGTACGTATTTGCAACCACCTATATTGTGCTTATATAGTACAATGAGTGTAGTTTAATTCAAATAAATTTATTATAGTTATTTGAATAAGCTACACCTTATGTTATTAGGATCCAAATAAAATTCTATGCTTATCTTGTAAGAATTCTATACAACATTGAATTTATCTTTCACATTGGATAAAGGTAGCTCATCATGAGTGCCTAAATCTAACATTTAGGTTTTAAATTTAACAAGTTGGGATACAAAATTATGTACTAGGTTATTAGCAAAAAAAAAAATAAAACGGTTATAAGTATAAGGAAAATGATCAAAATCCCGAGTGGTATGTCAAATTTAAATTTTTTTCTCTCATGATTCACAACCAATTAAAAAAATCTCTGAAGTAAAAAAAAAATTATGCTAATTTTCAAATTAGATGTAGATATTTGAACTCACCAAATTCCTCTTAACACCCATTTTCTGAATTTACCCGATATCAAATCATTAATTTTAAACTTTTACTTTATAAACCCTTCAATATCCCAAAATTAACCCTAATTATATCTTGGTTATTCCATTTTAGCTTTCTCTTAAATCCCACCAGCTATTCTTTTTTTTTTTTTCAATCTTATTCTTCTTCTCTTCGTTCTGTTTATTTGTTTCGGAAATTTGGTTAATTCCATGAACCAAATCATAGTACTCTTTTCAACTTCTTATAGGCCATTGAAATGGTCAAAAGTCTAGCATAGTATTGAGTAAAAATACCTCGTGCATTGATACAAGCATTATACTTTGCAGATATTATTTGCTGTAACCACAATATCTAATCTAATGAAAGATTTAATAGGTTTAGGGCTTTTATAATTGATTATACAGTAATTTCGTAAGCAAAGTAAATGGAAAAAAAATCATAAGATGATATTGATATTGTTGAGAAGAAGAAGAACAAGATTTAAGGATTTTATGTAGAGAGATAAGAAAAAATTTTAATTTATCTTATTAATAAATTTGTAAATATGTACTTAATAGTAAAATACTATAGGAATATTTTAGTATTATAAAGTTTATTAAAAAGTGGTTACAAAGAATATTTTTATGGATTTAAATAGTCTCATCCTTTCAAATTTTGTATCTTTTATTATTTTACCTTTGTAATCAAATTCAGGCTTTGTATAGGATTGAAGCTGAAACACTATAAATGACTTATATCATAAGTTTTGACAAAAATGATATTTGGTAAATTTATTAAAAGCTGTTTATTTCATGGGTTTCTTTATTTTGTTTGCATGTTTAAAAGCAGATAAGGAGTGGATTTTTATAAATAGCTTATTAAAATAGACACAGCACATTTTTAAAGTTCCTATTATTATCTTAATATTATAACAAAAATACACGTATGTTTTGTTTTTTCCATAAACTCTAATATATATAAAGTCATTATATAATAAAATAATATTTTTTTAATAAAATTTATTAAATGTACATACTTTGTTTTTCAAACTCTCATCAACCACAACAACATAGTTTACTAAACATCAAGTTACTTTTTTAATTAATAGCTTATTTCACTGTACAATAGATCAACTTATTTAATCGATCACTGTAATCTCAAATTGGCTCTTAATCTTCATTCATTAATCTGTGGCTAGCTGCAACTATGTACTCTAAGATATACTAATTTAATCATAAGAATGATTCTAGGGGTAAGATAGTGAAAGACACAAGAAAGCTGAAAGTTAACATAATTTTTTTAACAATAGGGTGATTTGATGAGTTTTGAAAGATGAGATCAGATAGAATTTATTTTTTGAAAAAAGGGAGAGAAAATAAATTCTACAAATTATCACCAATTTGACTTGTAACAATCTAGCTATCATTTGCCATTTGATTACTATCAAGTATTTCACTATATGCTTGCTTGTGCGTGGCTGCTAAATCTCTGAAGCATACACATATTAATCTCAAACATGAGTAATTGGTTATTGGTACATAAAGCTTGTGATACGTATCTTCATTACGAGAATGGAACACTCCTAAATATTAAAATTGCCCCTCTCCGGTTTCCTTTGGTTGTTGAATATTGTGTAATAACGTGTGAATGTTTTTTGTCTGACATTGCAAGCATATTACTCAAATAGATTGCACCAACTTCATTTTGAACACACAAACAATGCCTCTTCATAGAATCCATGTTTAACTAAATATTACAGCCTAAGAGAGTTGTTTCAGTGTAGTGAAATTGTTACATTGTGAACACAGGCATGCAAATTATATTGGTAAGGGGTCAATAAGTAATAGAAATAAACTTTTGCAGGCTAAAGCAAAAAGAAAATAGGAAAAATTTGAGAGTGACATGTAAAGTAATCAAAGTCACAGGAGCCAATTAAAAAAAACAAAAAAAATAAAAAGAAAAAAACCTCTAAATTAATAAAAATCAATGTATAAAATAAAAAGTAGCAATTCTACTTTCCAACTAGTATCCCAAGCTTATGATCCCCAGGTATCATCTTTTGAGTAATAATGATTTTACAAGTTAATAAATTAATCATTCAATAAATAAGTCTCATATTATCACTTGAGATGAAAGTATTGAGATAATATTTAAAAGTCTACTATTGCTCTATAAAAAATGCTATATATATATATTTGTTCAAAACGTGTGATTACCTACCATTGGAGAAATTTGGCATGATTTATACCATTGGAGAAATTTGGCATGATTTAATCATACAAAAAGATGAAAACATGTCTTTAATTGTTAAATAGATGTCTATGGATTAAATGATTTGATAACTTGAATGTCGACCAATGCCATGATATACTGCTTAAACTTAGAGATTAAATATTAGAGGAAATTAAAATACTTTCATATACAATAAGAACTTTGTTGCTTATAAACATTTCTGTAATGTTAATCCTCTAATTTCTCTTGATTCACTTTGTGACTTTTATTTGCTTCATTTCAGTATTTCCTGATTTGTTATTTTTATACTAAATTAATAGCTTTCTTAAAGGATCTGTCTTTTTGTTTAATACAACAATTTGTTCCCCTTCTATATCTCTTACAAGATTCTACAACAAATGGTATATATGTGTAAAATTTTCTACAAATAAATGAAAAGAAAAACACAATTTAGGGTTAGAATTCCTATCATTAGGGTCAATAAATTAATTGAAAAGTTTCATTGGAAGTATTGTGCATCCGCTTGCTTCGGGGTCTTTGTGTTGTTCAAATTTTGGCGTTGTGAAATAAAATGTACAAGTTTCAAATATTTATATATGATGGATTTCAGGAATTATTGGAAAAAAAGAGGTAATTATATTTGTGTACTTCTTGTTTTCCAATAATTCCTGAAAGAAGCTGGTTTTATACCTTGAGAATGAAACTTTGGTCTGAAATTATATTTGTATTTGATATATACTTGATTTACAGACACTAATTGATAGAGTACAGATATACAAGTTATAATAACGGAGTTTAGAAGGAAATATGCTGTAAAGATTTATCACATATGCAAATTATAATCTGCTAACTCAGACTAACTTAAAGTGCTTACTAGGCCCTGACTTGTCTAGCCTTCTAACATCCCATCAAACCTAAATGTCTGTATGAATTAACTCAAAAAGATTATTTGTCTTAGTTTCAGAGGTACCAAAATGCTGTCTACGTGATTTGACATATTGACATGCACGATAAGGTTCTAAACGAGAATAAGAGTTTCTATTCAACTCAGAAAGTTTATTAGAACTAGAGAAAACTAATTTCATGACCTTCAAGTTGGGATGCCCCAATTTTCTATGCCAAAGCTCAAATTTATTTGTTAGAACAGAATTTGACTCACTTATTTTAGACGGTTTAAAAACCCTATTTGACTTAGTAAGAAAGGTACTTAGAATTTAAACTTGAACAGACTTAGACTCCTCACTTGATTCCTGCAATGGATAAAATCCATCCTTAGCCACTCGTCGAAGTAGAACGGTCGCCAGTTTCTTGTTCTCAGAAAGAAAGAAATCTCGGTGAAATTCAATAAAAATATTATTGAGGGAGTAATTTTTAAACACTTCTGAGCTTTTTTGTTATTCCTAGAACAAGTAGAATATGCTTAAGATAATCAGATGTAGAAAATGGTGTTCGATATGGTTCTGTCCCATAAGTATCTTCTGCGTAGGGTTAAAGGCACGGAGAATGTATTTGCTTGCGCCGTCACCATCTTAGAAGAAAGTGTTTTTTCCAATGTCTGAATGAGAGACTGCCGGGGCACTTACTCGTTATGAATGAAAGCCCAAATAGGCATTGTAGAATGACCGACATGAAAGATTTTGCCTTTTTGATCATTACCTACAGTCACCTTCTCAGCCCTCAAATTCAGATTAGTCAAATCATTTGTCAAGTGATTTGTAGATCCATTGTCTACAAACTAACCGTGGTCTGGTTCTCCTTCTGAAGCATCAATAACATATGCAGATGGGGCTTTATTTTTTATTTTTTGTCCTTTATAATTATCGTCCATGCGATGATAACAATTAGCTACTGAATGTCCATATTTTTACAAATTTGACAAGTAATGGTTGGCTTGTACGGGTTTCTTCCATTACCACCAATACCATAATTCCTGCCACGACCTCTGCCACATCTGAAACCTCCACTGTTATTGTTGTAATGCTAACTTTAATTCTTGTGTCCAAGACGCTTATCAGCTTTTGGTCCCTGAGCAAAGTTTGACGTGGTATTGGTTCCAATTCTGAAGTTTGCTGCAGAATTTAATTTATCAATTCTGCTTTCTTGGTTTAATAGCATTGCAAAAACTTTTTGTAGGAGGTATCTCAGTCTTGGAAGTTGTATTGATCACAACTGGATCATACTCAGCCAACCCACACTTGAAGATAAATATAACACCAAGTCTTCCTCAATAATGGGATTTCCTGCATCAAGACAAATTACCAGCAATATTTTTAATTTTGATAAAATAATCTGTAATGCTTTACAATTGATGTCCCTAATTCATACGAAGTGTTATAGTCAACTATGGTGCCCAGAACATCTTCGGTGATGGTCAAAAGTAATTACCCAGAGAAGTTGATCCTGTCTTATCCAATTGTAGAATTCTGGATAAGGATTGGTGGCAACACTTTGATCTTGGTCTAGGTGACAGTATTTTGATTTGGACATTGCTTGGTGCCATTCAAATATCCTTTCCAGTTATTCGTTATTGTTCGAAGAATTTAGGATTTCCATATGGGGAAGTATGTCTATCAAGTTTAATTGTGGATGGGAAACTAACATTGTTTGGTAAAGTATTATTGATCTAGTTTGAAGGTTGTTCTGGGTTAAGGTTGTAGGATTGGTTTGGAACAAAGCTTGGCCATGATGATCCAATCCTACTCTGATATTAAGAAAGAAAATCATAAGCTGGTATGAAATTACATTTGTATTTGATATATACTTCAGTTTTAAGTTTAAAATGAAATAATTTTCAGGGTTCAGCTATGCCTAGGGGATTCCAGAGTACTCTTTTGGTTCTTCTTCCTAAGAAGGACTCTCCAGTCTCTTGGGCTGATTTTCGGCCAATCAGTTTGTGTAATGTGAGCAATAAGGTTTTAACTAAATTGCTTGTTATGCGACTGACACCAGTGCTGCCTCGTATTATTTCTCCATCTCAGAGTGGTTTCGTGCCTGGTAGGAGCATCCATGATAATGTGTTGTTGGTTCAGGAGCTTGTGCATGATCTTAATCGTCGTACCCGGGGGAGTAACGTGGTTCTTAAGTTGGATATGGCTAAGGCTTATGATCGGATGTCATGGTCCTTTGTTCTCCAGATGTTGAGGTGCTTTGGTTTTTCAGAGCAGTGGATTTCTTTAGTTCGGAGGGCTATTTATGGACCTTGGTTCTCTGTGTTGGTTAATGGTGTCAGCCATGGGTTTTTCCAGTCTTGATGTGGAGAAGCTAGTGCTTATTCGGCATGTTCTATCCTCTATGCCTTTGCACTTATTTCATGTCTTGCGTCCACCGATTGGGGTTATCCAGCAGTTGGAGCGGATATTTACA
The DNA here is from genome assembly GCA_025617385.1 of Murraya koenigii. Lineage (NCBI taxonomy): Eukaryota > Viridiplantae > Streptophyta > Magnoliopsida > Sapindales > Rutaceae > Murraya > Murraya koenigii. Next base: position 21,838,443 of record CM046812.1, read on the forward strand.
CGTTTCTTATGGGGTGATTGTGGACCTAGGCGGAGGATTCATTGGTGCCATTGGCCGGAGGTGTGTTTTCCTCGGGAGGAGGGCGGCCTGGGTATTAGGTCATTTCGGGATCTAGCTGAAACTTTTGAGCTTAAGCTTTGGTGGCGATTTCGGGAGCAGCGTTCCTTATGGGCTTCATACATGAAGTCCAAATATTGCGGCACTGTTCATTCCAGCATGGTAGGTTTTCGTTACCCAGCTTCTCCTCTCTGGAGGCATCTTTGCTCCATCCGAGATGTTGCTGAGCCTCATATTCGTTGGTTGGTGGGTGTTGGTGATTGTAGCTTACGGTATGATCGTTGGATGGGATCACTCCCTTTGTACTTTTATAATTACAGTGCCGCTTCTTACATCTGGGTGTCATTTTATTGGCGTGGCACTGTTTGGGATAGGGGTAAGCTTCTGGCTGTCTTACCCACGTCAGTAGTTGAGCAGATTGTGTTGATTCCAATTTCTACTGGCGTGCCTGATGAGCTTCAGTGGGATTCTGCTACTGATGGTGTTTTTCATTTGCGGTTGGCTTAGGAGATGGTGCGGTGCGCCAGGCCACGAGATGGAGTCTTTTCTATGATTTGGCAGTGTCATATTCCGTCTCGATTATCATTTTTTCTTTGGCGGTTGTTGCGAGGCTTTCTGGCCACCGATGACGCCTTGAGTGCGCGCGACTTCTGTATGGTTTCTCGGTGTTTCTGTGGGTAGGCAGCTGAGACTTCTCGGCACTTATTTCTTGAGTGCCCTCGGGTTAGCCAGGTGTGGGAGTACTTCTATCGTGGATTAGGGATGCGGCGGACCAGTTTTCTATCACTCCATGCGTTACTTCGCCATTGGCAGAGATGTGCTCCTTCTCGATCTCATCTTCAGGTTATTTTACCTTGCTTCATTCTGTGGCGTGTGTGGAAGGCTCGAAATGGGTTCAGGTTCGATTCTCACTCATTTTTTGTGGATGCGGTTATTTTCTGAGTGGTATCGAACATTCGGCTTGCTGGCTCTACTTTTGGATTCAGGCCGTCTCAGTTACGGGGAGTGCTGGATTCTCAGCTTGCGGATGGGTTACGAGTGATTGCTCCACCCCGACGGCCTATTCGAGTTGTTGTTTGGACGAGACCACCTTTTGGTGTGGTCAAGCTGACTGTTGATGGGTGTTTGAGGGGTAATTCTGGGTTGTTCGCTGCAGGGGGTGTTCTTTGGGACCATCAGGGTATGTTTTTAGCAGGTTTTGGCTCTTTTTTTGGCCATCATCCGATCCTTTATGCGGAGCTTATGGCTGTTTGTGAGGGTCTGGAGCTGGCGATTCAGCTGGGGTATTCTGTTGTGGAGGTAGAGTCTGATTTGGCCACTGTAGTTTCCTGGGTCCTCTCGGACAGTTCTGTCCGATGGGATTATGCTTTGTCCTTGCGTCGAGTTCGATCAGTGGTGTCCTCTCATTCGGTTGTGGTTCGGCATGTGTATCGTAAGGCTACGTCTGCAGCTGATTTTCTAGCCAATTGGGCTTGCACTTCTCGCTCCAGCCGTCGTTTCTTATCAGTCCGTGACCTGCCCATCGGTTTATCTGGGATTATTCATATGGATGCTCATGCGGTTCCGCATATCAGACGATAGTTTATTAGATTACCGCTTGTATTTTTCACTTATTCAGGAGGTTTTGGTTCATGTGCCCCTCCTTATGTATTTGTTATTTATTACATGATTTATCATACAGGTAGGGGTCCCGCCTAACCCCCACCATCTTAGTGATTTCAACAAAAAAAAAAAAGTTTAAAATGAAATAAACTTTACAGTTTATGACAACTGACATAACTGTACAATCTTATCGCAACACTTAAACTTACAGTCTGGTAACTCAGGCTAACTTAAATCGCTTACTAGGCCCTGAAAAAATTAACATCATCTGCATACATGATGTCAAGTTATTGACTGTAATTTGAATCCAATGCTGAGTTGACTTATGCTTAGTTATTTGTAGTAATCTTGTGATTGATAATTAATGAATAAAAAATAATACATAGTTATAAAAAATTCAGCACAACTTAACTCTGTACTAAAACCAAACTTGACCAAGATATGTTGCGTCACTGCTCATCAGGCTGTCAACGTTTTGGCCGCTCAAGGCAGAACCTCCTTAGAATGCTGTGATGGGTCATTGGTGTCACTATGGCTAAGTTTCTTTTACCAGTATTTTGTCAAATTCTGGTTTTGTTTTTAGTGCTTGCAAAGCTTTGGCTTTTGTACTACTTGTTTACTGGTCCGTGGAAGTAAATTAAGACATGTACATGTGCTTTATTCATGATTAAATATAAATTTTGTGTTTCCAACAAACCTAGTACTAAACTTGAATGCCACAGCTAAATGCTGATCCACGTTATTGATTTTTTCAGGTATGAAACAGTATTAGACATGCCATTAATCTGTCTTTCTCAGCGTAGCAGTTTCAAAAGTCTATATAATGAAAAATACAAGTCTGTTCTAATTCAATTTCTTTTCTATCAGATTCCTAATTGACCGCCGCAGAAATTTTTCTTCCTCTCTCATTTTATTTTTTCCGATTGGCAGAATTGGCTGTCATGCTGAACAGAACATAGTAATATTTGGGAATATTTCATCATCTTGAATGTGGTTGGCTTCAATTATTTTTTCCAAATGTTAGTTTCTTGGGAGACAATCGTATTTCATACAGAGTCTAAAGGTTTGTCTTAAATACTGTTTCTGGGTGGCGTATTTATCTATTAACTTAAATTATTGGATCAAATTGTTTTTCTAACATGATATCAGACTGAAGTTTTTATGTTAAGATCTCCTTATGTGCAAACGTTTTCAAATAATTTCTTCAATTTCCTGCTTCACTCTTGGATTGTTGTTTCGGGCTAATCTATAAGCTTCTGTATCCTATTTTTTTCCACCTTTCATGTTATGGGAGTTGTTAAGATTCTTTCTTAAATCCTATTACCTATTAACTTAAACTTTTTAGGTCAAATGTCTTTTTATCACTAATCCATACAGCGATACATAGTATTAAATTAAGATTTTTTTTTTTCCAATTTTTATATGCATAGAACAAATCACACAAACTTCGAACAAAAAAGTTAATAATAAAGCATCGTATATGATATCATTAGCTAGTGTAACGAGAATCAAGCATCAGACCAATACATTTCCCTTTCACCCCGACTTTCAAGCACTCCCAGGGCTTCCCAAACAGCTCTTGATGCATCAACAATATTATTATGGTATGGAGTTTGATAATCATGACTGAATCAAAGCCCATTGTGGAGTCACACTCATCAACAACTTTAGCCTTAATATTATGTCCATTAACAATAGATGTTAAACTAGTTTAAGCATCTGCTACCTTTGTTGTGTCATCCAGTTGACAATGCCACAACTGGTTCATCATATGAACGGTACTGGTTGTGTCATTCAGATGGGTGGTGTGCTATAATATGTCAATGTGCAAGTGTACATAATAAGTAATATAATGATGAGTATCAAGATCGTCTACACAGATATTGATGTTATAGGACTTGTTATAGCATTTTTAACAGTGCAGTTTTAATAACTGAATAATACAAAATAAATGATGAGATTAATGATTTAATGAAATTAAAAAATGCAATAAAAAAAATTTAAAATCAAACACAAATATATATTCAATGGCAAATGAGTAGTTGGATTTTAAATTCACTCAATAGTTATTGACTATCTTTCACTTAAGACACAGTTGTTATAACATCTATTGCAACACTGGGCAGAATCTATAATACATCTTCAGTTGTTGCATTTTGAATATCTTATATCTATATGCAATCTAACAATGACTAGTTATTAAACTAATATTAGAAATAACATTATACGTTTTTAGACTTTATTTGTCCTACAAGATGAATCACTATATCTAGTTATTCACTAATCTTAGATTAAGCATGACTCTATTCAAATCGAGATTAACTCAATTTGGGAAACTTAATCTAAAACCATGTATTGTCTTAATTTGTTCCACTAAGTCAGATCTTTTTTAGGCTCCTTCTTAGCTAGTATCCACTAAATAGGTAGTCAACTGAAATGGGGAATTACAATGAGTAAAATTAAAACAAAATGCTATAGCAAATTCTAAGTAATATACACATGTAAATCAAATAACTAGTAAGTTTATTTAAAACCCAACTACATTAAAATTTAGCCTATGATAAACTTTAAAACAGTAACAACACAAGTGTTTGCCATTAAATATATTATCAAAAAGAGAACAAAATTAGCAAATACAATAATAAAGTTGAGATATAAAAGAATCAAAAGTGTCACTCCTTTCTCTTCAGTTATCTCTCATTCTTCTCCACGAAATATCCTCTGTTATAGCTTTGAAATCTCTATTTAATTCTTTTTGTGTGTGACGTCTATAAATGATGTGTTTTCTCAAAATGTGCTCTTTTATATCTTAGGATTAGGTTAACCAAAAAGTATGAGGACACTTGTCTATTCTTGGCATCCTAGGACTATAATTATTTTGTGCTGCTAGCCGTTGTTTTGTCTGTACATGATAGTTTTAGTACAGTCACTGCTGCAATAGACTTTGTCTGTTAGCACATGAATAGTCTGGACATTTTGTTTGTTTTGATCTTAGATAGCTGCAACAATTACTACAACATACTCTCTAGTTCAAACTTGTTTTTGTTAATATGCAACAAAGTCTTTTGTTGTTTTTACAAGCATGTTGCTATAACAATGCAGTCCTTCTTCTACAACATTCATCAACAAGGCATGAGCTTTTGAGTCACCTACAATAGTGCCTTTAATCAGAGCATAAAATGATATAAAACACATTAAATTATTATACTAAACTTAAATAGATACTTTTACAAAATGTAAACAAAAATAAGATAAAAAATCATCATTTAATCTCTAAGTAATATTAGTTCAAACGTAGAAATGTTATGATAACTTTAATTTCATAGAGTTATTAATGGGCCACTGCCGTCACTGCCCTTCCGGAAGTTGTTGAGTGTTAATGTTGCTTTTGTGTTTTGGGTTATTGGTGGTGAACATCTGAAAATACTGTAAAGATTGTCTTGTTTGCAGCAATCAGAGTAGTTTTCTTGATTACATTGTCCTGGTGGAGGCTGTTGGGATCATGTGCTCTTTAAAACATATTAATTTATTTATTTATGATAAATATATTTTTTGATTAATAAAAATATTTAAGACATTTTTACAGACATCCTAATTGCATAAATATTTTGAATAAGGTCCATTTAATCATATTATATGTATTTATGTGATCATCATATAGATTCACAGAAGATATAAATACAAGTTATCATATGATTAAATAATTTGAGTTCACAATTGATAAATAGAGTTGGGTGCTCTATTTATGGAAAAAGGATTACTCTAAGATTGTGAAATCAGATGTGGGAAATCTTTTAGTCATAGAGGCCTGTTTAGTTCAGAATCCTATTAACACTTGGGTCTTGGATTCTAGAGCAACTAATCATATTTGTAATTCATTGTTTTTGGTTTTAGGAAACCAGGAAACTAAGTGAAGGAAGCGTTAAATTGCAATTAGGGACTGACCAGTTTGTGTTAATAGAGAAGATTGGATATGTTTTATTAGCTTTTAATAATGAGACTATAGTTTTGAATAATTGTCTTTATGTTCCAGACATTAAGAGGAATTTAATTTCGATAGCTTGTTTATCAAAATAAGGGTATACTGTAAACTTTAGTTCCTCTATTCCTATTTTTTAACATAATAGAATAATATGTTCTGGTACATTAGAAAATAATTTATATTATCTAAGTCCTTTGATCCATTCTATGCATGATACAATGATTAAAAATAATGAGCATATACATTTATCTAAGAAAAAATAATTTCTTCCAACCAATGCCACCTCTGGCATTTGTACTTGGGTCATATAAACGTAAGTAGGATACATAGAATGATTAAATATGAGCTTAAAAGTCCATTGGAAAATGAATCATTGTCATTTTTTGAATCTTGTTTAGAAGGAAAAATGATAAAAGGCCACTTGAATTGGTACATACAGATGTATGTGGACCAATCCATGTACAAGCTCGAGGTGGTTATGAGTATTTCATCACTTTCACTGATGGTTATTCAAGATACGGTTATGTTTATCTAATGCGTTATAAGTCGGAAACTCTTGAAAAATTCAAAAAATATATGGCTGAGACAGAAAAGTAGTTAGGTAAGAACATAAAGAAACTTTGATCCGATCGAGGTGGTGAATATCTCTCAGGAGAGTTGAAATAGTATCTAGTTGAAATTGGAATTATATCTTAATTAACAACCCCAGGAACACCACAACAAAATGGTGTGGTTAAAAGAAGAAATAAAAATCTTTTGGATATGATGAGATTTATACTTAGTTATTCCATATTGCCTATCTCATTTTAAGGAGTAGCGTTAGAAAATGCAGCATACCTATTGAACTTAGTTCCATATAAATCAGTGCCTAAAACCCCAATAGAATTATGGTTAGGTTGCAAACCAAGTTTGAAACATATCCATATTTGGGGTTCACTAGCATATGTACTAAAACCAAAGGTTGATAAAAAGGATTCTCATTCTGAGGTTTGTATGTTTGTTGGGTATCTTAAAGGAACAAGGGGAGGTTTATTTTATAGTTCTCAAGACAAAAAATTGATTATGAGTATACATTTCACTTCTCTTGAGGAAGACTATATAAATAATTTCAAACTTATGAGTAAGGCAATACTGGAAGAATTATTAGGAAATCATGTTGATGCTTAGATTTCAGTACCTATTATTCAACAAGAAGAAGAGCAATAATATGAAGATTATAACACTATCTCTGAACGGCAACCACCTATAGAACCTTGTCCTAGTGGGAGGGTATCTACATTATCAGCAAGGTACATGTTACTCGGAGAAACTTATACAGCTATTTCAGATGGACATGTATATGATCCTACTAGCTACAACGAAGATGGAGATGTTGAACTATGGAAAAATGCTATGAACCAAGAAATGGAATTTGCGTATTCCAATAAAGTCTAAAAACTTGTAGAGGCATCAAACGAGGTAAAACCTATAGGGTTTAAGTGGACCTACAAGAGAAAAAGAGGAGTAGATGGAAGAGTGGAAAATTTAAAGCAAGATTAGTAGCCAAAAAGTATACTTAGAAAGATGGAATCGATTATGAGGAAAACTTTTCATCAGTTGCTATGTTTAAATACATCAAAATTCTACTCTCCATTGCTGTAGTGCTAGATTATGAAATTTGACAAATGAATGTCAAGAATGCGTTTCTTAACGGACATCTTGAAGAAGACCTCTATATGCAGCAACCAGATGGGTTCATTAAAAATGGCCAAGAACACATAGTGTGTAAGATGCAAAGATCCATTTATAGATTAAAGCAAGCATCCTGGTCATGGAACAACAAATTTGATCAAACGATTAAAACGTTTGGATTCATATAAAATATTGATGAACCGTGTGTGTACAAGAAATTCCAAGAAAAAGCTGTAGCTTTTCTAGTTCTTTATGTAGATGACATTCTCTTAATTGGAAATGATATAGGAGTATTATCATCAACAAAGAATTGATTGGCTAAACAATTTGATATGAAAGACTTAGGAAGGCCAGTTATATTCTTGACATTAAATTACTTCGAGACCGGAAGACTAAAACTTTAGCTTTATCCCAAACTGCTTATATTGATAAGATACTAGCTAGATTTAGCATGGAAAATTTCAATATTGGTTTGTTACCATTCAGACAAGGAATTATACTCTTTAAGGATCAGTCACCTAAGACACCTGAAGAAAGAAAAAAAATGAGACGAGTTCCTTATGCAGAAGCTGTGGGAAGTCTCATATATACTATGCTATTTACTATATCAGACAACTGTTTTGCAGTAGAAGTAGTTAGTAGATATCAATCTAAAAAGAACTAAGAATTATATGCTTGTGTATTATGGTAATGATCTCATTCTAGTGGGTTATGACGATTTTGACTTTATGTCAGATAAAGATTTCAAAAAATCAACTTTTGGTTATGTGTTTACATTGAAAAGTGGAGTTGTAAGTTGGAGGAGTATGAAAAAAAGTTGTATCGCAGACTCCATAACAGAAGCTGAATATGTGACTACATCTGAAGCTGTTTGGCTCCGTAAGCTTCTACAAGATTTTGAGGTGGTACCTGCAGCAACTGCAACTCTTAAATTACTTTGTAATAATAGTGGTGCAGTCTAAGGAACCAAGAAATCATAAGAAGCAAAAACATATAGAAAGGAAATATCATCTTATAAGAAAAATAGTACAGAAAGGTGATATAGAAGTTACTCAGATTGTCTCAGAACAAAACCTGGCAAATCTTTTTACAAAGGCCATACCTGGGAGATCTTATAACCTATATTTAGAATGTATGGGCATGGAGTTGGAGATTGTTAGGATTATGTGCTTTTTAAAGCATATTAATTTATTTATTTATGATAAATACATTTTCTGATTAATAAAAATATTTAAGGCATTTTTACTGGCATCTTAATTGCATAAATATTTTGAATAAGGTCAATTTAATCATATTATATGTATTTATGTGATCATCATATGGATTCACAGAAGACATAAATACAAGTTATCTTCTGATTAAATAAATTGAGTTCACAGTTGATAAATAGAGTTGGGCGCTCCATTTATGTTTAGACTGTAGTAAATTCATTGAATGATTTGTCTTAATCGTATATGAATTTACTAATGTAGTTTGAGTATATTGAGCTTAATCACATATGAGATTTAATTAAACTTAGAGTAACTGTTAGACTTATTAAATCTCATAGGCATTGATTTTATTGCAATCTCAATCTTGAGTTAATTATAGTTTCATATTTATGATTGTTGTTTCATTTGAGTTACCAATGGGCGCGACATATATTTGTAGTCAAGATTACTCGGTATCTTAGTGGGAGCAATTATGAGCAGTGAGATTATAGATTAACAATATAGAATTTGTACAACACATCTCTTGATGGGTTTTCGTTACTTGATCATAGAATTCTTTGGGCAGAGTGTATCAATATAATTAGTATGTTGAAACTAATCATTAGAGGAAGTCAGTAAAAGTCAAGGAACAAGATGTAATTAAATTGATTGGACAGTTGTGATATCAATTTAATTAGCGATGTGATAGAAATGATTTTTCAGTAAAGAAATCAATGTGGCATGGGTCGAATTATTATTCAAGAACACTATCCTAGATAGCATACAATTATGGAGATCAGTTCCAATCTTATAGTAGAGTAGATTTGAAATTAAATAATTGGGCTAGTTTAATTACATTCCTAATTATTATAGCCATTATTGTATGTACTCATATGATCCCTCGGTTAGCTCATTTAATTGACTGCACCACTACTGGATTAATAAGTAAGATAACTAGCTATTTGGGTTAAAAGCCTAAATATATTATTTGATGGGAGGTTCTAATTAATATACTTGTGTATAAGGGGTTTTATGTTATTTTATAAGGTGGTCCCCTATAACTATAACAAGTTTAACGCCAAAAAATTTTGGGTTTTTATCGTATTTTAATTTAAATCAATTATTTTACTTTAATAGAATTAAAAAATGAGATAAGTAAGGAGCTTAGGATTTTCCACCACTATAATATAAAAACGTTTTTTTCTCTTAAAAAAAAAAGAGAAGACATAATACAAATAAAGAAAAGAGATTTTTTTTCTCCGACTTTGAGAGAAAAATGTTTTATTGCTAGTTATTTTCAGTGGTGAAAAGGTATCCATACATCAAGTGCAGATCAAACTTGAGTCATAATATGGAAGATTATTGGTGACAAATCATGATCTAGAGGAAGAGAAGTGGTGATAGATTGTAACTTGGGAGTCTTAATTACTACAACGAAAAAACAAAAGTACAATTTCAAGATTATGATAATTCTATATATTGTATGAGAAAGTGATTCTATTATTTCTACTTTAAAACAATTTTAAAACCAACGGAGGCTTCTTCCCTCTAATCTTGCCACTAGAGGTTACAAGTACCGGCTTCAACACTACTACATATTGTCACAAGTACAAGAAAACAAATTAGAAGAACAACACAAGCAGTAAGTTGCTTCTTCATTTTGTATTTATATTTTTTCTTCTATTAATTATTTTCTGAATCTGTTATAATGTGTTTGGTGAAGGACTTTAATATGCAATAAGCCATATATATAGAAGCGACATGAATAAGCAAACTTTTACAACAACTTTGCAGTCAATGTTTTGAGAATTAGTATATTTTGTTTGGGTAATATCGAGCAGGTCTCCTCAAGGCCAACCTAGTTCTAGTAAAAGACCTCGAGGTCAGCCCATCTCGAGCGGAATACTCGACTGCTGGCACGAAGATGGCCTTACTAAGCATCAAAGCTGGTCAAGGTCGAGGGCCTCAAGACTGGTCGAGCCCCGAGCTCCATCTTCTCTTTGAGATCTTCAAACCCCCAATTATGACCCATCCCCAATCAGCGATGGCACGAAGTCGATGCAAGATTCAAGTATAGCCGGTTCAAGACAGTCGACCCGTCTCCCCAGCAACTCAACGCGACGATTGATGCCTGACCAATACCCCACACGGTATGGTGTTGCGACTGTTATCGATGGCTGGCACACGCCCCCACAGTATCATCATTTTATGCGCTACGCCCGACACTATGATCAGGCCATGGGAACCCATGCCCACCAGACAGTCCCACATTCCCAGGAAGTGCCACAGTGATCCCGACTGTCAGAGGGACCCAGACACCTTAGACGCGGGGGCAGCTGTTCCTAGAGGTTCTGAGATTTTCTAGAGGTTCTTCTTTTTCTCCATTGATTTTTCCTTTGAATTTCTCCCAGGTTATTCTTACCACTAAAAGACAAAAATACCCGTTTGATTCCTCCGGTTTCTCTAACAAAGAGGAATATAAAAAGAATAACCCGATCACTGACTTGAGCATCGGAGGGTTTTTGCCAGAAGAACGCCCGGCCACCCCTGACCTTGTTTTTTATGAGTACAGGCCCGAAGAGATCGCTGTTCCGGCGAATAAAGGAGAATTGAAGTCGGAAAGCATTCCTGCTCGAGCATCCTGTGAGCAGGAGTTTTGACACTATTCGAGAGCACGCAGAAAACCATATCAACATCTTGGAGCAGTCTGTGGGGAACAGTTCAAAAAGCTGGACTTCCCAACACATTCAAAAAACGCAACACAACAATGAGAGGAAACAGCAGGAGGTGAATAAGTACAGAGGAGTCGGTGACTTTGAGGGAGGTGGCCAATGAGGCCCAAAATAGGGAGATCCAAGAGAGAATGGATCGGATGGAGAAACAAATGGAAGCTTTAACATCCATCCTACAAGAACTCAGGGAGGGACAAAGGAAAGCAGGTAATGACATCCTTGAGTCCAGCTGCAGGAACGCCTCTGTCCGGGAGCATGTAGAAGATGAAGCGCAGAGACCGAAAACACCAAATGTTGCCGGAACGGAGGAGACGAACCTGGAGGAAAGGGAATCCCGTCAGAATTTGCAGGACATGGCACTGACCTCCCGTGCCGAGGAGTTGGAGAGGGAAGTACGCAGGTTGGCGCAGGTTGTGGAGGATCTCAGGGAAACGAGAAAATCCCAAGTTGGAGGATAATGCTGGATAACGAGTCTCCACTTTCAGCGGAGATCATGAGCGTCACAATCCTCGGGATTTCTGATTCCCAGACCTGAGGTTCTCAGAGAAGAGTGACCCGTTGGTACACATAGAACGGTTCAACGACATAACTGGAGTACAGGGCCTGACGGCAGCTCAGCGGTGTAGGACCTTCCCACTCACTCTAGAGGGAAGAGCGAGAGAATGGTACTGTAGGCTACTACGGGGAAGCGTTCTGAGCTTTGAACAGATGTGCAGAGAATTTACGGAGCAGTTTCGGGGCGCGGTGGCTCCTGAAGATGATATGATGGAGCTGTTAGAAATAAAGTAGAGGGAGGGGGAATCACTTCGGGAGTTTGTCAAAAGATATCACCGGTCAGTTTTGGATCTTGGGGCATTCAATCATCCCAAGCGTTAAAGGGATTGAAAGACGGAATCAGGATGGGGAGGCTATGGTACAATTTAGGGAGTCCCTCGATCCGTTCGTACTCTGATGCGTACGAGCAGGTGAAGATGGACATGATTATCGAGGAAGAGAAGGCTGCGAAGCTAAGAAGTGAGCAGGGCGGTGGAGCAAAAAGGAAAGGAAAAGGATGTGCTGCTCTAGGAGCATCAACTTCCAGGGTAATGAGGGAACGAGTCACCCCCTATAACGCCTATCAGAGAGCTCCCCAACCACGAATGATTCCCGCTCCACCTCACAGGTCTCTAGGCCGGGATCATAGGGAGTACAGGCATCACGATGATCGCCCGTCCTGCAACCAACCACTGAGCCGACCTATGCTGAATGACAACGGAGCTGACAGTCCGTTGCTACCTCCCCCGAGAAGCTTCCCACGAGATCGGGCAATATAGGTGGTTGAGCAGAGATATTCCAGGTGGCGGAGGAACGAGGATTGCTGAGTCCTCCAACAATAATGACCAAGTTGGCAGGTAGAAGAGATAGAGGATGGTTTTGCCACTTCCATGGTGACCACGGCCACTCAATGTCACAGTGCCGGGACTTGAAGAACTAGGTAGAAGATTTGGTTAGAAACTGGTATTTGGATGAGTTTATTGAAGGGGGAAATCCAGTGGTCGAGCAGCAGCCGGAGGAAGATGACCGAGTCAACAACATGGATCTAGAGCCATCGGCTATGAGGGTGATCTCAGGAGGACCCTCGACGGCAAGAAATTCGAACAGGGCCTAGAAGAACTATTACAGATACGCCGCTACTGGTCGGGAGGTCCTGTTCACCGCACCCGCTGCAAAAAAGGCCAAGGTACGGCAAATACCCATCATGTGCACGGAGGAGGATGAGGAAAGGGTGCTTTATCCCCATGAGGATGCCTTGGTCGTGAAGGTGAATGTTGCTAATAAAGAGGTCGATCGATATTGGTGGACTCGAGAAGCTCGGTGGATATTCTCTTTAAAGCTACACTCAATGATTTGGGAATAGCGGACGTGAGCCTCGAGTAGACGAACACTTCTCTGAAAGGGTTCGGGGGAGGAAAGCTAATCCCTCTGGGAATCATCAAACTGGCTGTGACTATGGGCCCGAGGCCTTTTAAAAAGAACATGATGCTAGACTTTATGGTGGTGGATGAAGTCAGCCCCAACCAAGCAATACTGGGGAGGCCTTTTATGAGAGTCAGCTAATCAGTATTATCCACCCATTACTTAGCCCTGAAGTACTGGGTAAATGGGGCTGTAGGAGTCATCATTGGCAGCCAGAGGGTCGCAAGGAGCTGTTACGCTGTGACAGCAAAAGAAACTATGCAAATAACGTCATTAGACTCAAAGGGGGAGTCGAAGAATGGAAGGTAGGAACCGGGCTGAGGAACTGGAAGAAATTATAATAAGACCAAACGATCACGAGAAGAAGGTCCAAATAGGCTCGGGCATTAGCGGGCAGTTGAAGCGAAGATCTGGTCGAGTGTTTACGAGTACATTCTGATGTATTTGCTTGGACGCACAAGGATATGCCTGGGATTGACCCGGAGGTGGCGTGTCATAGGCTGGCAATACGGAAGGACGCTAAGCCAGTGAGACAGAAGAGGAGGTGCGTCAACCAAGAAAGGTACGAGGCCATGAACTATGAAGTGGAGAAGCTGCTGAAGGCGGGATTCATAAGGGTGGTCTCTTACCATGAGTGGATCTCAAACGTGGTGTTGGTAAAGAAGGCAAGTGGGAAATGGAGAATGTGCGTGGACTTCATGGATGTGAATAAAGCTTGTCCAAAAGATAGCTTCCTATTGCTGAAGATAGACCAGCTGGTGGATTCCACGACAGGACACAGATTGCTTAACTTCATGGATGCCTTCTCGGGCTATAACTAAATTCCCATGCACCGGCCAGACGAGGAGTGCACAGCCTTCATCACCAACCAAGGTCTGTTTTGCTATAAAGTCATGCCTTTTAGCCTGAAAAATGCGGGGGCAACATACCAGAGACTGGTGAATAAGGTCTTCAAGCCACTAATAGGCCGGACAATAGAGGTTTATATGGACTATATGATAACTAAGGTGAAAGAGGCGGAGGAACATGTAAAGCATTTGGAAGAGACATTTGCACTCCTGAGAAAATATCAGATGAAGCTTAATCCAGAGAAATGTGCCTTTGGAGTTATTTCGGGAAAATTCTTGGGCTTCATGGTTAGTCATAGAGGAATCAAAGCCAATCCATAAAAGATAAGAGCAGTAGTGGAGATGAAGTCTCCACGCACCCTCAAGGAGATACAAAGCATTATAGGCAAATTGGCATCCCTCAACAGGTTCATATCCCGGGCCATAGATAAATACTGAGTCTTCTTCCAGGAAATGAGAAAAGGAAGAAGGACAAAGTGGACACCGGAATGCAAGGCGGCGTTTCAACAGTTGAAGGAATATCTGCTAAAAGCCCGTTGCTGTCAACACCTCGAGCATGGGAAGTTCTGTATTTGTATTTAGCTGTGTCGCAATGGGCAACGAGCTCGGTTCTGGTAAGGGAGGAGTCAGGGGTGCGGTACCCCATCTATTACATGAGCAGAGCCTTGTTGAGGGTTGAAACTCGATATCCACCAATGGAAAGATAGGAACTAGCCCTGGTGACGGTAGCCCGAAAACTGAGACCTTACTTCCAAGCGCATTCGGTGATGAGTTTATTGTCGAGCAGCACTTGGATGGAATCAATTGTTTCTTACCTCAAGGAAGGAGTGTTGCCTGCAGATAAGAATCAGGTAAGGAAGCTGAAGTGTAAAGTGGCCAGGTATACACTGGTTGAGGGGATATTGTACAGGCAAGGATACACTCTTCTACTGTTGTGGTGTTTAGATCAAGAGGAAGCCGATTATGTCCTCCGGGAAATACATGAAGTAATTTGTGCGAAATACTCTGGCACGAGGTCTTTGGCTTTCAAGGACTTGAGGTAGGGATACTTCTGGCCCTGCATGCATCAGGATGCGCAAGAGAAGACCAAGAGCTACAAGAGTTTCCAAAGCTTTGCCAACTACATGGCCTTGCCTCCCGAGAACCTCACCATGATGAACTTACCTTGGCCATTTGCTCAGTGGGGAATCGACTTAATTGGGCCATTACCACAAGAGAATGCATCCGCAGCTTACGCCGTGGTGGCAATTGATTATTTCACCAAATGGGTTGAAGTGGGAGCCTTGAGTAGTATCACAGAAAACAAGACCACTGACTTCATTTGGAAAAATGTGATTTGCAGGTATGGGATTCCCCAAGCGTTGGTTATGGACAACGGGAGACAATTTGACAACAACAAGTTCAGAGACTTCCAAAAACATGGGAATAGAGCTAAAGTTTTGCTCTTCATCCCATCCACAGGCCAACGGGCAAGTAGAAGCCGTAAACAAGACTATAAAACTCCTCCTGAAAACCAGACTCGGCGAGCAGAAGGGAGCTTGGGTTGATGAGCTACCTGGTGTCTTGTGGGCTTACAAAACCACACACAAAACGGCCACAGGGGAAACCCCATTCTCCTTAGCATTTGGGCATGAAGCAGTTGTCCCCGCTGAAATAGGGATGGGAACACACCGAACAGAGCACTTCAACGAAGGGCAAAACGATGATTAGATGTGTGCAAGCTTGGACTTGCTAGGAAGAGAAAAGGGAAAGGGCCGCTGCAAAGATAGCAGAATACCAGCAGAGAGTGACCCGCTATTACAATTGGAATGTGCACATCCGCCTATTTTAGATGGGAGATTGGGTACTTAGAAGAGTCAATCAGAATAAAAGGACCCCAGGTAAGGTGTGTTAGGACCGAACTGGGAAGGTCCCTATAGGGTCTCTCAAATAGCCGGACCAAGAGCGTTCAGGCTGACTCACCCAAATGGACGAGAAGTCAAGAGGCCATGGAACGCGCAACATTTGATGAAGTATTTCCAACAAGTTCCCTTGTAATGCAATCATCGATATTCGATTTCCCCCAAAAGTAGAAATATGTAAAAATTTGAGCATGAATAAAAATAAGAAAATGCTTCCAAACATTAATCCAATATGAGCAAAGGCCAGAAGTCTCTAAGCCAAATTTAAGGCAGACGATGCCAAGCGTGAGCCAATTACAGGCTCGAGCAGGATAAGCTCGTGAAGAAAACACAAAAGGCCAGAAGTCTCAAAGCCTAGCTTAAGGCGAGATGGTGCCATGCATGAGCCAATTGCAGGCTCGAACAGGATAAGCTCACAAAGAAAACACAAAGGTTAGAAGTCTCAAAGCCTAGCTTAAGGGGAGACGGTGTCAGGCGTGAGCCAATTGCAGGCTTGAGCAAGATAAGCTCATGAAGAAAATGCAAAGGCCAGAAGTCTCAAAGCCTAGTTTAAGGCGAGACGGTGCCAAGCGTGAGCCAATTGTAGGCACGAGCAGGATAAGCTCGCGAAGAAAACGCAAAGGCTAGAAGTCTCAAAGCCTATCTTAAGGCAAGACAGTGTCAAGCGTGAGCCAATTGCAGAGCTCGAGCAGGATAAGCTCGTGAAGAAAACGCAAAGGCCAGAAGTCTCAAAGCCTAGCTTAAGGCGAGACGGTGCCAATCGTGAGCCAATTATAGGCTCGAGCAGGATAAGCTCGTAAAGAAAACGTAAAAGGCTAGAAGTCTCTAAGCCAAATTTAAGGCGAGACGGTCCCAAGCGTGAGCCAATTGCAGGCGCGAGCAGGATAAGCTCATGAAGAAAACGCAAAGGCCAGAAGTCTCCAAGCCAAATTTAAGGTGAGACGGTGCCAGGCGTAAGCCAATAGCAGGCTCGAGCAGAATGAGCTTGCAAAAAAGTACAAGGGCTAAATGTAAGCTGACTATTGGCTTGAGCAGATCGAGCTCGTAAAAGAAACAAAGGTCTGTAAGCCTAACTTAAGGCAAGACTCCATCACGCATAAGTCAAGAGAGGACACGAGCAGAAATGACTCGAAGAAGAAAAACAAGGGCCCAACATTTGGTAAAGTTTATTTAGCAAAGGCCTGGAGTAAATTTTACAAGAAAGTGCAAGGCAAAAATATACATACAAACACAGAAGCAAATTATCCAGTATATGTTCTTTATTCATCCAACCAAAAATACAAGTACAAAAAAAAAAATCAGTTGGCTGGAGCATTAGGGCTAGCAGGGGGAGCAGGGTCCTCGGAGAGTGGAGCACCTTCCGTGGCAGCAGCAGCAGTAGGAGCAAGGGAGACTTCAGCAGGAGGAGGAGCGGCCTCTTTAGACTCGGCAGGAGCCTCAGTTGGGGGGACTCTCGACCCTTGATCTAGGGCATCATGCTCGAGCAGGTATACCGCAACGCCTGCCTCGAGCTTGGATATGTCAACTTCGGGATGCTTCTTACTCAAGACAGACATGAGGCAGTCGTAGCTGAAAGTCACCTCGTCGTTGTACTCTGTCGTGAGTCGGCCTTCCAAAGAGTCCACCCTCTTCTGTAGGTGAGAAGTCTCTGACTCCATGGCCCTCTTAAAGGAGAACCTCTGCACATCCAGGTCCTTCCGAGCATTTACCAACTTGTCCCGGACCATAGAAAGCTCCTTCTCGAGTTGGAGTGCTTTGGACTTTGATAGGGTCGCCTTCTCCTCGAGACTAGACATTTCTGTTCGAAGCTTCGCTGCCTCCTCATCCCTTTGCTCAAGACTTTGTTTCAAGTTCTGATTTTCTGCTTTGATCTTCCTCTGAGAATGCAGAGTCTTGGCCTTAAAGGTGGTAGCTACAGCTACAACGCAAGAAAAGAGGCGGTGTAATGCGCCGACTAGGTCATCAGTGACAAAAGCCTCTATCCCCTCCAAGAACTTATCCTCCATCTGTTTGGTGAAGACCTTAAGATAGGGATCGGCAATGTTGGGCCGCTCCTGCTCCTGCTCCTGCACGCGTCTTGATCGAGGCCGAGTTGAAGTTGCAGTCCTTGGACGCCTGCGGATCGTACCCTCTGTTGCTCGCTCCGTCTCCCGAACAGGGGGTGCAGCTCGAATCGGTGAAGTAGGAGTGTCGGTTCGAGGCCTCTTCGCTGGAGCAAAGGAGCTGCTCGGGCGGTCCGAGGTGCTTGCAGGCCTCTACAGCAAAGAAAGCACACCACTCATCTCCTCTTAAGGGACCAGGCCAAACTCAACAAAATTCTGGACGGTAAGTAGCTCCCTACACGAGCTCGTGTTGTCGAGAGCAGTGTTGACACGCGCTTGAAGCTCTTCCCCAATTTTATAAGAAGCACTCTAAGATACTACAACAACAACCAGAATAAAATAATGAGAAAAGATACGAGCAGAAGAACTGAAGTAAGAACATATTGAACAGTAGACGACCTGGAGTGCAAAAATGACAAGGAATCGGAGAGACCCCTTCAGAGGCAAGCGACAACAATAGCAAAAGCTATAACTTGCAATAATGGGCCAATAATGGGAAGAAGGCTTAGTGGAGATTGATTAGAGTTAAAAATTGTATTTTTACTAAGGGATAAAATTATTATTTTATTCTTATATTATAATTTATATTTGTAATTATGTAACATATTATGAATTTAAATATTTGATATTATGTATTTTTGTGTGTTTATTAGGTAAAATAATAATTTCTCGTAATACGAGACTTCAAACAGATAAATGGATATCAAATTTAGATTCTGGAGATTCAAAAAGCTAGAAAGAGGATCCGCGACTTTTATTGTAAAATTATAAGTTTTTATCATATTAAGTGTGATAATTATAAAATTATAATTTTTTTACCATGTTAGATGTTGTAATTACTAGTGGAATAATTAGGTGTGATTGATTGGGTTGAGTTAGGTTTATGTTTGATTACTGTGTCATTTATGTTTGATTAGTGAGATAAATGTAAGGTTGTGACTAATTAGGTTTTAATTGGTGTGTGGTGTAGATTAATTATGAATTAGTATAAATAGAGGGGAGAAACACATCTCTACACATTTTTCTCCACTTCTTTCTCTCCATTTTTTTCTTATATCTCTTTGTAATATTTAGTAAATTAATAAATAAATTTAGTTTTATTTCCAATTCAATTGTTTTTATTTCTTTTAATTATGTAAATTTCAAATATTATTTTTATTTCAATTATGCTTAGCTAAATAATAATAGTTAGGGCAATGTAAAACTCGTAGTAGGAAGATATGATTTAATCAAATTCTATTTTAATTATATAAATTAAATTATTTTCTAATTAATATTATCCATATTTTATTTTTGAAAATTTTTATTTGTTGTAGACAAATAAGAGAGTTTAGCACAATAAATTCTTAATATTTTAGTATAAATATGGTAAAATGGTATTTTGACTAATTGCAGATAAGTTAAATTTTGGTACACTAAATACTTAATCCATAATAAAATTAATGAAAAAATAATAATAATTTATACAATTAATCTTTTGAACAATAAAGAAATATGATAAAAAATTTATTAAATTATATTTACTACTAAGAGTGGATCTATAACCCTAACTAATTTCATTTCATAATTTTACTCAAATTAAGTTTTGTATTTTTAATTTAATTTAATTTTCATAGATAAATTGAAGTAAACAAATTAATTTTTATTTTTATTTAGATTAACTTTAGACTCATTAAATTATATTATATCAAAATAATGTTATTATTGGGAATTATACAAAATTTTTGAGTTGTGTCAGATATATTTGTAGTGAAAGCCAAGAGGCTAAAAGAAAAAAGACCTATGGCCCAATAACCCAAATAGGCATTTTATCTCCAAAAGCGAATGGCATGTTGATCAAGTAGTGACGGTGTTAAAAGCTTACCAAATTTCATGGATGAACCAACGGCGGAGGCTGGCCACCAGCCCCACCGACAACCATGAAAATCTTAAGCTGGAATGTCTGGGGTTTTGGGGAATGACTGGATGTTCCTTAAAATCAAAGAAATTCTCCAATTGCATAAGCCTCAGATTTTGTTCTTATGTGAATTTTTTGTAATCGAGAGTGAGGGAATGCTTTCTAGGAGTCAACAGTAATGAATCTTCAAACGTGGTCATTTGATCACAACCCGGTGCTTATTAAAATTGAAGAACGAGCTAGAGGGCCAAGACACAATAAATGAATGTTCTAAAGAGTTCATTACGAAGACATGTGGAGTCCTTATGATAGATGCAAGGATATCATGGAACAAGAGTTGATAGATCTAAGTAGATGGGGAAATGAGGATTCAGTTCAGTTGTTCTTCAAGAAAGCTAAAGCATCACTAACCGAGTTGCGAATGTGGAGCAGAATTGAGTTTTGGGGGGAAAAAAAAAAAAGGAAGCTGGAGCAGCTACTAAATGAGTTGAAATCCATTAAAGAGAGACAAGAGCACTATGTAACAGGGGAAGGCATAAAAAATTTTAAAAGCAGATTCATGAATGTTACTTAATGAAGAAATTTGTTCGCGACAAAGATCAAGGACAGAATGGTTTAAAGAAGGGGATAAAAACACCAAGTTTTTTCATCCCAAAGCTTTGGCGAGAAAGAGAAAGCATACAATTGTGGGGATTGTGGATGCAAACAAGTGGACTAAAGATGAAGATGACGTAGAGAGAACCTTTTGGAAGTATTTTGACAATCTGTTGACCGCTAAAAATCCTTTTACAGACCATTTGAAGGTAGCTTTACAGAACTTGCCAACAAAGGTTTCAGAAGACATCAATGCTCAATTGGATCAACCTTTCAGAGGAGGAAGTTACAAAACTTTAGCGTAAATGGGGATAACAAAAGCACCAGGCCCTGATGGATTATCAACCGCTTTCTTCCAAAAATGTTGGGCAGCAGTAAAACAAGGAGTCATAACAGCCTGTCTGTGTATTCTTAATGAAGGAGGTAGTCTAATCCCGATTAATCAAACTTATATTGAATTGATTCCGAAGATTGTTAAGCCTAGACATGTAACAAAATATAGGCCTATTATTCTATGCAATGTAATTTATAGAATTATAGTTAAGTCAATAGCTAATAAGCTTAAACAGACACTGCATCATGTGATATCCCCTGCTCAAAGCGTTTTTATCCCAAATAGGCTATGAGTGCCTTTAAAAAATCAGGTGTATTAAGAGAAAAAAATAATGGCTTAGTAGCTTTTAAACTTGATATCAGCTAGGCATATGACAAGAGTAGAATGAAGTTTCTTGCAGAATACCATGCATAAGTTAGCCTTCTCATTGAAGTGGATTAATCTGAATATGAGGTGTATTTCCACTGCATCTTTTCAGTTTTGATTAATAGTCTCACTAAGGGTCTTATTTTACCGTAAAGGGGTCTTAGACAAGGCAACCCTTTATCCCCTTACCTTTTTATTATATTCGCAGAAGCTTTTTCCAATCTTTTGACACAGGCAGAAGCAAACCAGAGCATTCATGGACTGAAATTCACTATGGAGCTGACAGTTACACATCTTCTATTTGCTAATGATAGCTTAATCTTCAACAAGCTTTAATAAGGGACTATACAAAACTGAAAGTTGTTTTTTACTGTTATGCCACTGCATCAGACCATATCTTTAATTATGAGAAGTCATCCATGTCCTTTTCAAGCAATGTGCAGGCTGATCAGATTTCCACAATAAAGAATATTTTCCAATTGAATGTTGTTGCTCTACATGACATATATTTTAGCTCATAATGGACAGAAAAAAGAGGAGATTTTTCAATGGCATCAAGTTGAGAATTTTGAGCAAGATCTCTATCTAAGTAGAGGAAGATAGATTTTTATTAACGTAGCAGCCTAGGCTATGCCTACTTTTGCAATGAATGTTTTCAAGATTGCAGTTGATTTGTGTGAAGACATTCAAAAAGCCACTGCTAAATTTTGGTGGGGTTCCGAAAGAGATAACAGGTCAATTTATTGGACCAAGTAGGAAAGGATCTGCCAAGCAAAAAGGAGAGTAGGACTAGACTTTCGAGACTTATCAAGTTTTAATCAAGCTTTAGTGGCAAAGCAGGGCTACAGAATTTTGCAATCTCCGAATTCCCTTATGGCTAAAATTTTGAAAGTAAGGTATTTTAGAGATTTATGCTTCCTCAATTCTAAAATGCTAAGATTGGCTACAAACCATCTTATGTATGGAGAAGTATTGTGTGAAGAAGGCATGTCAATCTTATGGGAAGTAGATGGAGAATGGGCAATGGAGAAAAAATGATGATATACAGGAGCAATTGGGTTCATAAGCTTGAAACTTTTAGAATAATATCTCACCAACTTTGCCAGTTGATCCAAGTGGAAAGAAGAAGAGATAATACAGCATTTTAGCATAGAAAATGCAGAGATGATCCTGAAAATTCCATTCCGAAGACTCCAAGAACAGATTTAATCCTATGGCATTATAATAAGATGGGGAACTACTGAGTGAAGAGTGGTTATCAAGTAGTTTTAAGACTAAAGTTTGTAGATTCCCCTGCAGTTTGGAAAACTCTCAAACATCATGGAATGTTATACGAAGGCTTAACTTACTATGAAAAAGTGAAGATTTTTATATGGAGACATCGAAGAACTTACTATCTACAGTTGCAAATTTATGGAAGAAAAAAAATTCTTCAAGATCCATGGTGTGGGAGATGTAGAAGAGAAGAAGATTTTGTTAATCATACCCTTCTAAATTGTAAGTCATCAAAAAAGATATGGAGGCTTCCAATATTTGGCCAGGATGCTGATACCCTCGCTTCACAGGATTTGATGAGTAGACTTCAACAGTTAGTAAAGAAAAGAAGCAAGGCTGAAATGGAATTGATAGTTGCATTATGCTGGACAGCCTCCATGCAACTTTTTGAAAACAAAATTGAAGACTGTCAATTATTAGTAGCTACAGCAGAAGCCAATTTGGAGCCATATAAAAGAATTAATATGCCTCTTATGCAGCAAAGGCCATGTTAGGCAACAACAAAATTTTGTGAAATGGAGCCCCCCACCAGAAGGATGGATGAAAATCAATGCAGATGCGGCAGTGAGAGCAGAACAAGAAATTGTTGGTCTGGGGTTTGCTCTTCGAAACTCAAATGGGGATGTTATAATAGTTAGAATGAACAAAGATCAACTTTCAGCGGTGAAGTCTCTTATGCAGAGGTTGAAGTAGCCCTGTGGGGTATAGAAGTTGCAGAGTCAATTGGCCATAATTCATTAATAATAGAATCCGACTCACTGGAGGTAGTTGATTTATGCCTAAAGAAGAAAGTCAGAAGAAAAGAAAACTTTGGGTATTTTTGAGATACAACAAGTGATAAAAAAGACTGACAAATATTAAGATTCAACATACGAAGAGAGCTAGTAATTCCTTAGCTCATTCTATGGATAAATTAGCTCTAGACAAATTGGACCATGATATGTGGCTGGGACATTTCCAACTAAAGGCATACTTTCTCATAAAAAAAAAAAAAAAATTAAGCACAACAAAGCAGTAGCAAGCACAGCAGCAGCCCCTCTCTCTCACACAGCCACGCTCTCTCTCAAAAGCAGAGCACAACAACAGCAACAAGTACAGCACAGCAGCAGCCTTTCTCCCTATCTCACGCAACCACGCCCACTCTCACTCTCTCCGTCTCCGATCACCATCTCACTCTCACGGCCTCTAAGCCACCTCACGGCAGACGGCAGCCTTCATTAGTTCGCGGCAGACGGAGAGAGTGAGAGTGACTCATCAAATTCTTGGCATTGCAAGCATATTACTCAAATAGATTATACCAAATTTATTTTGAACACAATCAATGCCCCATCATAGAATTCATGTTTAACTATATATTACAACCTAAGAGAGTTGCTTCAGTGCAGTGAAATTATTACATTGTGAACACAGGCATGCCCAATTGGTAAGAGGTCAATAAGTAATAGAAATAAACTTTTAAAGGTTAAAGTTCAAAGAAAAAAAGGAAAATTTTGAGTGACATGTAAAGTAATCAAAGTTACACGAGCCAATTCCAAAATAAATAAATTAATAAAAATAAATATATAAAATAAAATAATAATTTTACTTTCTAACTAGTATCCCAATTTTATGATCCTAAGGTATATTTCATCTTCGGATAGTAGATTTAAATAATAAGTAATTTTATAAGTTATTAAATAATCTACCAATAAATGAGTCACATACCATCAGTTAGGATGAAAGTTAGGTAATATTTAGAAGTCTAGTATTATTTTAGAAAACATGCTTAAATTATTTTTTTTTTCAAAATGTGTGATTACCTACCGTTGGAGAGATTTGGCATGATTTAATCACACAAAAAGATAAAAACATGACTTTATTTATTAAATACATGTCTGCGGATTAAATGATCTAATAATGTCGACCAATGCCATGACATACTGCTTAAATTCAGAGATTTAAATATTGGTGGAAATTAAAATACTTTCATTTACACTGCCATGATATTGAAATAGTTAATAATTTGCTTATAAAAACTTTTATAATATTAATTCCATTTTATTTATTCAAAACTATGTTACTTATAAAAATTTCTATAATGTTAATCTCGTTTAAAAGATAAGTAGGCAAACAACGCTGCATTAGATGTATTTCTCTTGATGCTGATTTTTTTTCAAGGTTTTATTTATTTATTTATTTATTTTTACATTATTTTATAGTGCTAGTTTAACTTTTCTGATCTAGAAAGTTGGTTTTTTGAAAATTTTACTAATACTAAGTGTCTCCAATTTTAATATAGAATATTGAACAAACATATATGATAGTTGAAGATTTCTTGGACGAACTTGTGTATTCACTTTTGAAGAGAAAAAAAAGGTGGGAATTACAAGTAGCAGCAATAAACTAACACAACGGAACAATTAAGTAATTTTCTGAATAATGTCACTAATTAAATCCACCTTCAGATCATCGTTGTTGTTCATAAAATATATCATCCTTAATCATAAATTTATACAACATTCATTTATTAAAATTTGATTGAATATTTTGATTTTTATGTGCACAGTAATTATTAATTAATTTATTCATTAGGCTATGGCAAAAGAAATGAAATTCTTTTCTCTTGATTCACTTTGTGACTTTTATTTGCTTACTTCAGTATCTTGTGATTCATTATCTTTTATGCCGTGTTAAAATAGTGCAAGGATCTAACATTTTGTTTACTACAACAGGTCCCTTCTCTACCTCTTGCCAGATTCTAAAACCAATGGTATAAATCTGTAAAATTTTTCACTACGAAATTGAAAGAAAACTCAACAAGTTGGAGATGAAGCTCAATCTATGTTTTTTTGGTTAGAAACGACAAGTCGGTTCTATTCATAATTCTTGCAGAGCTTCGAGCGAGGTGTCTGTATGAAGTAAATGACATGTCGGTTACAACTGCAACAAGTAATGTGTTTTTCACGTGACTCACTTACGCAAAACGGCAAAGAAATGCCGCGTTTTGGCTGAACGAATTAAACCAACTTGGACACGTGCTCTGCTGCCATTGGAGAGGTCGTTACCATCTGTTGAGAATGGCGGAAATTTCGGGTTTGTTTCCAACAAATCCGAAATGCTGACTAACGATGGCGCTCCTTTGGGGGCTGATTTCTTCGTGTATAAAAGGCTATGTAATCCGAGATTGAGGGAGATAAATTCAGTGACATTCCCTTGTGACCTTTGTATCTGTAAAAGATTGGTTTAGTGAAAGCTTGCTCTCTTTTTCACAGTGGATGTAGGTTACTTGGTGACCGAACCACTATAAGCTTGCTGTGTTTTCTCTTCTTGATCTTGCTGGTTTTATGCTTTAATCTTGATACTTTGATTCTGTTAAATTGCCATTAATTTGTTTTACACATCTAGTTCGAATTACACTTAAGCAGAGGTATTGATCTTGAGTAATTGGTGGCAATCTTGGGTGACAAAGATCAGCTCTGTTTCTGATCTTGGTTCTAACAATAAATTAATTTAATTTTTATCAGGGCCATTGTGTTGTTAAAATTTCAACAAATTTTGCTCAATTAGTCATTCTCTCGTTGGTTCTGGCATAAAATGTGGAAGTTTTAGATATTTATATGTGATGGATTTCAGGCACTTTTTTTTTTCAACAATTCCTGAAAGAGGTTGGCTTGATACCCTAAAGTAGTTCCTCAATTTGATAAAAATGAACATCATTTGCAGACATGATGCTTCATTACTCATGGCCCGCTATTGCCAAAGATGCATTATGTCGAGCCATTGACAGTGATCTAAATCCAATGTTGAACTGACCTGTGCTGAGCTTTTTATAATAATTTTGCAATTGATAATTAATGAATAATTAATGAATAAAAAATAATACAAAATTATATTTTAAGTGTATACTGCTATAAACACATGGCAAAGGTTATAAAACGTACAGAGCTTAGTTAATTTGACCAGGATATGTTGCGTCACCGCTCACCAGGCTATCAACATTTTGGCAACTTGAGTCAGTAGGACAAAACCTCCTTTCATAGTATGCTGCGATGTATAATTGGTGTCACTATGGCTAAGTTTCAGTAGTCAATTTTGATTTTGTTGGTAAGCCTCGTAAAGCTTTGGCTTTTGTGCTACTTGTTTATTGATCCTTGTAAGTTAATTAAGGCATATATACATTCTAGATTAAATATAAACCTTGTGTTTATAACAAATGCTGATCCATGTGATTGATTTTTTCAGGTATGAAACAGTATTAGACATGCCACAAAATCCCTGTCTTTCTCAGCCTCTAATTTTAAACATCTAATATTGTAGTATATAATCTATGTAGTTTTGAATTATAAGTGTTGATGCGGCTTTTTGGTTGCTCCAAAATACGATACTGCTTTCTTCTGGTCGCACTAACCTTGAGCAGGATTTCCAGCTGATTCTTACGTTTCTTGGTTCGTTGGAACAGTGGATCTCTCTTGCCTGTATCCACAGAAAAGTATCAGAGGTCGCCAGGTGTTTTTTTGGTGAAAACCCTTCGACGCTCAAGTCAGTAATCAAGTTGATTCTTTGAAATTCTTTTCAAATATGAAAAAAACTAGAAAATAGAAAGTTGAAAAGAAAAGGAAGAAGAAGATCCCTTCCCCCACCCTTTGTCTGATATTTATCCCCTTTTTTCTTGCCACCTTTACTTGGGCACCATCCCCTGCATTCACTGTGCCTGCATCTTTCTGACAACTATGGGTCACAGTGGCACAACTTGGGGGTATGAGATGTCAGATGATTATGGGTCACCATGAAGAAATGATGATACTATGTAGGTATGTGTGAAATGATGATACTATAGGGGTATGTGCTGGTTATCTATAACAGTGACAAAACTCTATGGCATGGGGGTGCCTATTGGTTATCGATCGTCGTGATAAGATTTCAGGGTGTGGGGGGCGTCTGGTGGCTACTTTCTTATTCTCAGAGAGAAGCGTTCACCATCCTGAGTTACAGATGTGGAGCTGCAGCGTTTAGGTTTGCTCTACTCTTGGTGCTACTCATAATGTGACCAAGGGCTCGCTTAATGGTTGAGGATATCCCTGTTCTTTGTGACCTTAATCGAGCAGGATGAGAATATCCGAGCCCGACTAGCTTAGAACACTTGACCTTGACTAGCTTTGACACCGAGCAGGGGTGTCTTAGTGCTAGTGTTCAGGTCTTCTGTTCTGGCTGGTTTGTCCTCGAGCAGGCCTGCTCGGCATTCCCCAAACACCAGTCCCCTGTTTCTAGTCTTGAGAGTGAAACAAGATAAGACTAGAAATTACTTGTTCGAGCAGGTTCCCTCCTTTTTTACTTTTTTACGCTGAGCTGTCCGCCTCTTCTGTCGCTTTACATTTAATGTGAGCCGCGTGGGTTAATTTGGGCCACTCGCTTGAAATTTGAAGAGGCGGTTCCCTGAACAGTCATGCCCCCTTGAGTAACGTGCTGTCTGTTGGCATGACTTGCTTTCCTCTTTATAAATCCCTAATTTTACTGTTTTGCACTTTCTTATTTCCACACATTGCTTAAAACTGAAGCCTTCCACCTGTAAGTGAAATCTACCTTCTTAGTTTCCGTCGTCACTATTTGCCCCTTTCAGATTAGTCTCAGGTATAAACTCCTTGATTTCTTTTCCTCGTTCTCGTCCTTTTTGTTTTGTGGATTTTCATTTCCTTTTTGGTAGACTGTGGTCTCCAGGAAAAATGTCCGCCACGTAGCAACCCCGAAGGATGTCTCCTGAAGAATCATCTTCTTCTAATAGCTCCCGGGCCGATAAGAGGGTTATAGTGATAGACTCAAGTCCTGAAGAGGTCACTTATACTACCGGCGAAGCCGTTGAGGGTGATGTTGTATAGGAAACTCGACCAAATAAAAGGCAAAGAACCGGTCAAAGGTCAGAGGACGAGTCATTTGCTATTAACTACATAAGGTGTGAGACATCTCAATAGGATCTAGATAGGGTTAGGGCCACTTATCGTATCCTTGCCAGTGTTGACCTTCATCCTCCTGGCAAGAATAACACCCCCAGTTGCCCTCCTCGAGGGTATGTTACCCTCTACCTTGAATGCTTTAGGTAGTACAACCTTATTTTGCCCGAGTCCTCTCCCAGTTACACTTGGCATTATGGCAACTGAATCCAAATGGGTGGAGGGTCTTATCTGGGCTATAAGTCCTGTGGAATTGATGCAATTTGGGTGAGCCGATGGTGGATGAAATAAAACACTTCTACTAGCTGAAAAGCAGCCCAAAGGATGCTGGATGATATTACTTCACCTCTAGCTCCAAGGGCAAAAAAACCCATCACTAACCTCCCTACCTCCGGTGGCAATTGGAAGGGCAAATTCTTTTTTGCCAGAGGGGACTGGGGGGCGAGCAGCCTCTGCCATTGAAGAGATTCCCCAAATTCCTTCTGCTTTTGTACTACAGGTCATCTACTGCTCATTATATCTTCTACTTTGGTTTTTCTGCTTACCCTTTCTTATTATCATTTTTGGTCTTCTGCAGTCTCTTGCAGTGTATCACATCCAGTCGAGGAGGAGCGAAAGTTGCATATAGACACTGCCTTAGACAACGCGAGCTCGTGCAAAGAATTATTGACTCCCCAAAATCTTGTCGAGTTCGGCTTAGTACCCGAGGAAGAAGACATGAACAACATTCTTGCTCGGTTGAAGAAGCGCTGTAGTACTGTCGAGAGCCTGAGTAGCTCTTCTCCTCTACCTAAAAGGTCCAGAGTTGACCTTATTGCTTCACCAGTCAGGGTTCTTCCTCCTCCTCCTGAAAGCGAGAGAGTGGTAGGAAAAACTCCTCCGAGGGGGCCTGGCACTACTGTTCTTGTCAGCTCCCGATTAGCAAGCTCTAGGGAGCGGACCGACTTCACCGATCCCTACGTCAAGGAATTCCTCCTCTACTATGAATGCATCATGTCCGTTTTGGATAAGGAATACCATGAGCTAAACATGTCCAAGCTTGAGGCAGGTGTGGATACCTACATGAACGAGCAGGATGCCTAGAGCCAGAAACCAAGGGATCCCACTTCGCATGTGGAAGTTGACGTCAAAAGAACTGAAGGGGCTGCTCCTTCTATCGAAGAGGCTCAAGCTGCTCCCACTACCGAGAAGGATCCTCAGGCTGCTTCCTCTTCTCAAGCCTCTAATCCAACTGCTAGCCCATCTGCCCCAACTCCTTGACTGGCTTTTCTTTTCTTTTTTTTTTTGTATTTGTAAGCTTCAGTAAATTAATTTGAGTGAAATAAAAGAAGCAGATTTTCCATTTTTGCCTTTGTACCTTTAATCTGTTCTAAATTTTACGTGAGATGAATTCTCTATAGGCTTTGAGCTTTTCCTTTGCCCTTGTCGAAATTTTGAGACTATGGCTTACCTTATTCATTTTGCTCGTCTACCAATATGCGAATGACTTGACTTACCCCTTATGCATTTCGGCGGTATTGCCTTACCACGAATAGGCTTTAAGATGTCTGGCCATAGTCCCTTTTTGGTGAGCTTATCTTGCTCGAGCCCATCCTGGCTGTGCTTGGCTTTTTGTTTCGCTTTAGGTTAGGCTTTGAGACTTATGGCCTTTGGCTTTTATTAGTGAGCTTATCTTGCTCGAGCCTTTTCTGGCTATGCTTGGCACTTTGTCTCGCCTTAGGTTAGGCTTTGAGGCTTATGACCTTTAGCTTTTCTTCACGAGCTTATCTTGCTCGAGCCTTTTCTGGCTATACTTGGCACTTTGTCTCGCCTTAGGTTAGGCTTTGAGACTTATGGCCTTTAGCTTTTCTTCGCGAGCTTATCTTGCTCGAGCTTTTTCTAGCTATGCTTGGCACTTTGTCTCTCCTTAGGTTAGGCTTTGAGACTTATGACCTTAGCTTTTTTTTTCACGAGCTTATCTTGCTCGAGACTTTTCTAGCTATGCTTGGCACTTTGTATCACCTTAGGTTAGGCTTTGAGACTTATGGCCTTTAGCTTTTCTTCACGATCTTATCTTGCTCGAGCCTTTTCTGGCTATGCTTGGTACTTTGTCTCACCTTAGGTTAGGCTTTGAAACTTATGGCCTTAGCTTTTCTTCGCGAGCTTATCTTGCTTGAGTCTTTTCTGGCTATACTTGGCACTTTGTCCCGCCTTAAGTTAGGCTTTAAGACTTAAGGCTTTAGCTTTTCTCCGCAAGCTTATCTTGCTCAAGCCTTTTTTGGCTATGCTTGGCACTTTGTATCACCTTAGGTTAGGCTTTGAGACTTATGGCCTTTAGCTTTTCTTCACGATCTTATCTTGCTCGAACCTTTTCTGGCTATGCTTGGTACTTTGTCTCACCTTAGGTTAGGCTTTGAAACTTATGGCCTTAGCTTTTCTTCACGAGCTTATCTTGCTTGAGTCTTTTCTGGCTATACTTGGCAGCTTTGTCCCGCCTTAAGTTAGGCTTTAAGACTTAAGGCTTTAGCTTTTCTCCGCAAGCTTATCTTGCTCAAGCCTTTTTTGGCTATGCTTGGCACTTTGTCTAGCCTTAAGTTAGGCTTTGAGACTTATGGCCTTTAGCTTTTATTTGTTTTCATAAGCTTTGATTTGCTCGAATTGGATTAATTTTGGAAGCATTTCTTCTTGCTTTTATTCATGAACAAGATTTTACACGCTTCTATTTTAAAGGAAACTGAATATCGATGCTTGTAATACAAGTGAACTTACTGGAAATACTTTATCAGATACTTTGCATTCCATGGCCTTTTAACTTCCTGTCCATCCAAAAAAGATAGCCTGTACGCCCCCAGACTGACCACTTGTGAGACCCTGTAAGGACCTTTCCAATTTGGGCCCAACACCCCCTTGCCTAGGACCTTTAGTGTTCTGGTTCACTCTATTGACCACTTTACCAACCGACCCGAGGTCTCTGGTTTGTGCAGGATTTGTCTAAGTGGCTGGTTTGTCAAGACCACTATTGATTGTGCTTGAAAATAAGGTCTCAACTTCCGAGCTGTTGTTACCAATGTCAGTGCCCATTTCTCTACCTGTAGGTAATGAGTTTTAGCCTCCAACAAAGCTCTGCTCTTGTAATACACCGGGTGTTGTACCCATGACTCTTCCCTTATTAAAATTGAGCTAGTTGCTTACGGTGACATAGCCAAGTAAAGGTATAGGGCTTCTCCTGCTCACGATGTTGACAGTAATGGGGCCTTCAACAAGTACTCCTTCAATTACTGGAATGTCGCCTCACATTCTGGTGTCCACTTCGTATTCCTTCTATTTTTCATCTCCTGGAAGAAGACATGACACTTGTCCGTTTCTCGAGAGATGAATCTATTCAGGGCTGCTAGTTTAGCTGTAAGACTCTGTATCTCCTTAAGAGTGTGTGGGGAATTTATGTCTAATACTGCTCTTATCTTCTCTGGGTTGGCCTCAATTCCTCTGTTACTCACCATGAAACCCAAGAATTTTCCTGAACCCACTCTAAAGGCACACTTCTCGGGGTTAAGCTTCGGTCGGTACTCCCTCAAGAGCGACGAAGGTCTTTTTCAAATGCTTGACATGTTCTTCTGCATCCTTGGACTTGGTGATCATGTCATCCACATAAACGTCCATTGTGCGGCCAATCAGAGGTTTAAAAATCTTGTTCACCAACCTCTGATATGTTGCTCCCTCGTTCTTCAAGCAGAAGGGCATGACCTTGTAACAGAACAGACCCTGATTGGTGATAAAGGCTGTGCATTCCTTGTTCTGCCCAAACATGGGGATTTGGTTGTAGCAGCAAAATGCGTTCATGAAGCTGAGCAAACCGTGTCTGGCTGTGGAGTCAACCAGCTGGTCTATCTTCGGTAATGGGAAACTGTCCTTAGGACAAGCTTTGTTTAAGTCTGTGAAATCCACCCACATTTTATTTTCCGCTCACCTACTTTACCAGCACCACGTTCGAATCCATTCGGGGTAATTAACTTCCCTTATGAATCCCGCTTTTAACAGCTTTTCCACTTCGCTGTTCATGGCATCATATTTTTCCTGTTTGACGCACCTCCTCTTCTGCTTTACTGGCTTCGCATCTCTTCTCACCGCTAGCTTGTGGCATGCCACCTTTGGGTCAATCCCTGGCATGTGCTCATGTGACCATCCGAACACATCATTCGAACACATCAGAATGGTCGCGAAAACACTCAACTAGACTCCTCCTCTGCTGCTGAATTATGCCTGAGCCGATCTTAACCTTTTTCTCCTGGTCGTCAGGTCTTATCAAAATTTCCTCTAACTCCTTTGTGAGCTCTTGTCTCCCTTTCTTTTATTCACCTCTAGAATCTAGCGATGTCACCAGCATCGCTTCCTTAGCCGTAGTTGCATAGCAGCTTCTCGCGACCCTCTGATCGCCTTTAGCAACCCCCACTACTCCATTTATGATATATTTCAGTGCTAGGTAGTGGGTGGACATCACCGATTGACTGATCCTCATAAAAGGCCTTCCCAATATTGCCTAGTAAGGGCTGACCTCGTCCACAACCACGAAGTCCAGTATCATATTCTTCTCAAAGGGCTTTGAGCCCATGGTCACTAGTAAATTCACAATCCCCAATGGGATCAGCCTTCTTCCCCCGAATCCTTTCAAGGAGGTACTCATGTGCTCGAGCCTTGCATCTACTATTCTCATCTCATTCAAGGTGGACTTGAAGAGGATGTCTACTGAACTTTCAGAGTCCACGAAAATCCGGTTGAGCTCGGCATTTGCAACATTTGCCTTTATAACTAGGGCATCCTCGTGGGGGTATAGGACCCTCTCCTCGTCCTCCTCCGTCCACATGATTGGAACTTGTCTGGTTCTGGCTTTCTTTGCGGCAGTCATAGTGAGTAGGACCTCCCGATTAGTAGAAGCATATCTGCTGTAATTTTTTCTAGCTCTGTTCGACTCCCCTACCATTGTCGGCCCTCCTGCTATCACCCTAATAGCAGGATGCTCGCGGTCCATATCACTAGCTTGGTCATCCTCCTCCTGTTACGGCTCTACCATCGGGTGTCCCCCCTCAATGAATTTATCTAGGTACCGGTTTCTTACTAGATCCTCCACCAGGTTCTTAAGATTGTGGCACTAGGATGTTGAATGGCCATGATCATTGTGGAACCTACAAAACATTCTCCTGTCCCTCCAATTCACTGGTTTGGACATCGATGTCAGGGAACACAACAGACCTCGTTCCTCTACGACATGGAACATTTCTTCTAATGGCACCTTTAGAGGGGTGTACTGCCTATATGTAAGACTTTGGTCAATCATTTGCATGGTCCTATCCCTTGGAAAGATTCCTGCGAGTGGAGGCAGTGGACGATCGACTCTGTTGTGGCTAAACTGATGGTAATCCCTCTGGTTCCTGCTTGGAGACCTAAAGAGTGGAGCGTGACCCAGTCGCGGTTGTGAGGCTCTCTGGTAAGGTTGTAGGGAGCAATCCGGCTCCTTGTCCTTCTGGAAGTCGACAAACCCTGAGCAGGCCCCCTTTCTCCCTGCGCTTTGCTCTGTCGCTCTGCTTGCTCCTCAACTTTGCGGCTTTTTCCTCCTCAATCACGATATCCATCTTCATTTGCTTGTATGCATCGGAGTATAAGCAGATCGAGGGCTCCACAGATTGTACCAGGGCCTTCTCATGCTCACCCCCTCTTTCAACCCTCTCAATGCCTGAGGGTGATTGAATGCTCCGAGATCTAAGATTGCTCGGTGGTACCTCTTGATGAACTCTCGGGGTGACTCCCCCTAATTCTGTTTGATCTCAACTAACTCTATTATGTCATCTTTGGGAGCTACTGTAACTTGCAGTACCATTCTTTCGCTCGCCCTTTTAAGGTAAGTGGGAAGGCTCTACATATTTGGGCTGCTGTCAAGCCCTGCACTCCAATCATGTCATTGAACCGCTCGATATGCACTAGCGGGTCACTCTTCCCTGAAAACATCAAGTCAGAAAAATGAAAATCTCTAGGAATCGTGACACTTATGATCTCTGCTGAAAGTAAGGACACATTGTCTAGCATGATCCTGCAACTTGGAGTTTTCCCATTTCTTAGGAGATCTTCAATGACCTGTGCCAACCAGCGGACCTCCCCCTCCAACTCTTCCACGCGGGAAAGATTTCACGGCACAAATGTCGCATG
Organism: Murraya koenigii; assembly: GCA_025617385.1. Classification (NCBI taxonomy): domain Eukaryota; kingdom Viridiplantae; phylum Streptophyta; class Magnoliopsida; order Sapindales; family Rutaceae; genus Murraya; species Murraya koenigii. Next base: position 21,873,051 of record CM046812.1, read on the forward strand.
TTCTAGTGCTGTATCTTGCAAGTGTTGTCTTGACTTTCTCTCTTCTGGGTTTGTCTCCTCCTTTCTAACTGCGTTCTGTACTTTTTACCTTTGGGCCCCATCTCATGTGTTCCCCCGAGTGGGAGCATTCTCATGACTAGATTCGGGAACGTCATTGCTTGTTCTCCTCTGTCCATCCTTGAGTTCTTGTAGGATGGATTTTAATGTCTCCATCTGCTTTTCCATTCGGTCCACCCTTTCTTGCATCTCCCTATCTCGGGCCTCATTGGCCACCTCCCTAAGAGTCGTCGATTCTTCGGAGCTTACTCCTCTTCTACTGTTTCCTCTCATTGTCACGTCGTTTTCGAAGTGTGTTACAAATTCTGGCTTTTTGAACTGATTCCCACAGACGACGCCAAAATGTTGATGCATTTTTCTGGTTGCTCCTAAATACTATACTGATTTTTTCTGGTCGTACTAACCATGAGCAAGATTTCCAGCTGATTCTTGCGTTTCTTGGTTCTTTGGAATGGTGGATCTTTCTTGTTTGTATCCACAGAAAAGGTATCAGAGGTCGCCGGGTGTTTTTTTGGTGAAAACACTCCGACGCTCAAGTTAGTAATTGAGTTAATTCTGAGAAAAACTAAAAAATAGAAAATCGAAAAGAAAAGGAAGAAGAAGATCCCTTTACCTCACCCTTTGTCTGATATTTATCCCATTTTTTCCCGCCACCCTTACTTGGGCGCCATCCCCTGCATTCACTGTGCTTGCGTCTTTCTAACAGCTATGTGTCACAGTGGCACAACTTGGGGGTATGGGATGTCAGACGATTATGGGTCATCATGATGAAATGATGATACTGCAGGGGTATGTGCCGGTTATCGGTAACAATGACGAAATTCTATGGGGTGGTGGTGCCTGTCAGTTATCGATCGTCGTGACAAGATGTCAGGTGTGGGGGGTGTCTGGCGGCTACTTTCTTCTTCTCGGAGAGAAGCGTTCACCATCCTGAGTTACAAATGTGAAGCTACCATGTTTGGGTTTGCTTTGCTCGAGCTCTAGTCTCTTTCTGTTTTTGGCACTACTCATAATACGACCAGAGGCTCGCTTAATGGTTGAGGATATCCCTGTACTTTATGACCTTACTCGAGCAGGATGGGAATATTCGAGCCCGACTAGCTTAGAACACTTTACCTCGACTAATTTTGACACGAGCAAGGGTGTCTTCGTGCTAGTGGTCAGGTCTTCTATTCTGGCTGGTTTGTCCTCAAGCAGGCCTACTCGGCATTCATCAAACAATAAGTGTATGAAAAAAAAATAGTCTGTTCTAATTCAGTTTCTTTCCGTATCAGATTACTAATTGGCCACAGAAAATTTTCTTCCTTTGTCATTTTTATTTTTGCGATTGACATAATTGGCTGTTGCTGTCTTGTTTAACAGAGCATAGTATGTGCTTGGCTTCAATTATTTTTCCCAGATGTTAGTAATTTCTTGGGGGATGATTCGTATTTCACACAGAAGCTAAATGTTTGTCTTAGATACTGTTGTTGGGTATTTATCTATCAGCTTTAATTTTGAGGTCAAAAACTTTTTTAACATGGCATCAAAGCTAAGTTTTCAAGTTAAAATCTCCTAATGTGCAACCTCTTTCAAATAATTTCTTTAATTTTCTGCTTCACTTTTGGGTTGTTTCGGGTTGAGTTCCAAGTTTCTACATTAAATTTTATCTATCTTCCATGTAATGAGGACTATTAAGACATTTTCTTAAATACCTATTGAGTCATTACTTATCAACTTAAACTTTTTAGGCCAAATGATTTATCTAGAATTGAAAATATCTTTAATCCATATATTGGTACAGAGTATTAAAGAAATCTGTTTTTGCAGGTTTTATATACAAAAAAAATAATCACCCCAACTTCAAACAAAAGGAGAAATTGAAAGTAAAGAAAAAGAAAAGTTATTCAAGCTCTCATTATACTACTATTTATATAACACAAGAACTAAGCAAACAAATGTTAACAATAAAGCATCATAATAGTATCATAAGCCTGTGTAAGGAGAATCAAGCATCAGACCAACATATTGTTGGTTTAAAATTATTTTTCAGTAGAAATAATAGGATGACTTTCTCATACAATATATAGAATTATTATAATTTAAAAATCGTACCTTTGCTTTTTTATTGTAGTAATTAAGGGTCACAAGTCACGATTTATCACCACCTTTCTTGCTGGATCATAATGTGTCATTAATGATCTTATAGGTTATGACTCAAGTTTGATTTGTACTTCATGTGTGATCGCCTTTTATCACCACTGAAGCAACTAGCAAGAAAATATTTTTCTCTCAAAATCAAAGAGAAAAATTCTCTTTTCTTGATCTTTATATTACGACTTCTCTTATTTTTTTTTTGTAGAGAAATAAGCCCTTTTATATTGTATTAGTGAAAACCTTAGGCTCTTTATTTATTTCCTTTTTTAATTCTATTAAATCAAATAATTGATTTAAACTAAAATAAGATGAAACCCCAAATTACACTTATTATAGTTATAAGCGACCACCTTGTGAAATAATATAAGGCCCCTTATGCACAAGTATATTAAATAGAGTCTCCCACCAAATAATATATTTAGACTTTTAACCCAAATAACTAGTTATCTTACTTATAAATCTAATAGTGGTGCAGTTAATTAAATGAACTAACCCGATGATCATATGGGGAATAGTGGCTATAACAATTAGGCACGTAATTAAATTGGTCCGATTACTTAATTCCAAATCTACTCCACTATAAGATTGAAACTGACCTCCATAATTGTATTGGGGTCATTCTTTTGATAAATTTAACATGTTGTTGATTGTGGTTCTCAAATAATAATTCGACCCATGTCACATTGATTACTTTACTGAACAATCTTTTGTACTACAACGCTAATTAAATTGATATTTTAAATGTCTAATCAATTTAATTACATATTGATCCTTGACACTTACTGTTTTTCTCTAATGACTATTTTAAAGATACTAATTATGTTGTCACATTCTAGCAAGAGAGTTCTATGATCAAGTACTGAAAACCAATCAAGAGATGTGTTGTACAAATTCTATATTATTAATCTATATTATCACTAATCATAATTGCTTACACCAAGATATTGGGTAATCTTGACTAAAAATGTATGTCATGCCTATTAGTAAAGAACACAATATATATTTCCATTTCACCCTTACTTTCGGGCACCCCCAGGGCCTCCTAAACAGCTTTTGATGGATTAAGAATATTGTTATGGATGGAGGCTGATGTTTGGGTAATATCAGGCAGGTCTTCTTGAGGCCATTTCAGCTCGAATAAAACACCCCGGGGTCAATCCAACTCGACTAGAAGTCCCGACCGCTGGCACCAAGACGGCCACTAGACGTCAAAGCTGGTCAAGGTCGAGGAGTTCAGGACCGTCCGAGCTCCGAGCACTTTTGCTTTCTCGAGGTCATCAGGCTCTGTCAAAGCTGGTCAAAGTCGAGGAGCTCAAAGGCTGGTCGAGACCCGAGCTTACTTTTCTGCTCGTTGAATTCAAGTCCTCGAGCACAACTAGACCACACCAGTTATAGAACAGAGGAAACGCAAGACCTGAATATGCCCGGTCCAGGACAGTCTGACCAATTTCCTCAGAGACCCGGCATAGCTTTCGATGCCTGATCAAAGCCCCACGCGGTATGGTGGCGTCACTGTTACCGATGGCCGGCACATGCCCCCACAGTGTCATCATTCCTTGCGCGCACACCCGACATTATGATCTGGCCATGTGAACTATGCCAACCAGACAGTCGCGCATCCCCAGGGAATGTCACACTAATCCCGGCTGTCAGTGTGGCCCAGACACCACCAACGCGGGAAAGGGCGGGAAAAATGGAGAATAAAATAAAACAGACAAGTAAATTGCAAGGGTTCCGAAATTTTACACAGGTTCTCCTTCTTATTCCTCTCCTCCACTTTGATTTTTCCATAATTTTATTATTCAAAAAGGAAGGCAAAAATACCCCTTCCATTCTTCCGGCCTCTCTAACTAAGAGGGATACAAAAAGAACAACCCGATTACTAACTTGAGCGTCGGAGGGTTTTCGCCGTAACAACACCCGGCGACCCCTGACCCTATTTTCTGTGAGTACAGGTCCGGGAGACTTTCGTTTCGGTAAAGATAGAGGGATCGAGATTGGAAGGTAGTCTTGCTCGAGCTCGAGCTAGCCACGAGCAGAAGGTTTTTCGTACTAGTTGAAGAGACGCGGGAAAAACAGCATCAATATTTTTGGCGCCGTCTGTGGGGATCGGTTCAAAAAGCTTGATTTCCTAATGCATTCAAAAGACACAACGCAACAATGAGAGGAAATAACAGAAGAAGAGTAAGTCCGGAGGAATCGGTCACTCTGAGGGAAGTGGCTAATGAGGCTCAAAACAGAGAGATCCATGAGAGGATGGATCGGATGGAGAAGCAGACGGAGATGCTGACGTCCATCTTACAAGAACTCAGGGAGGGACAGAGGAAAGCATGCAACGACGTCCCTGAGTCCAGCCGTGGGAACGCCCTCGTCAGGGAGCAGGCTGGGGACGAAGCCCAGTGACTGAGGACACCAAATGTAGTTGGCAGTGAGGAAATGAACATGGAGGAAAGGGAGTCCCGCCAGAATTTGCATGAGACAGTACCAACCTCCTACGCAGAGGAGTTGGAGGGGGAGGTGCGTCGGTTAGCACAGGTTGTAGAAGATCTTCGAGGAAACGAGAAAAGCCGAAGTTGGAGTATAATGCTGGACAACGAGTCCCCGCTCTCAGCAGAGATCATGGGAGTCACGATTCCATGTGCCTTCCATTTCCCGAATTTGAAGTTTTCAGGAAAGGGTGACCCGTTGGTGCACATAGAGCGGTTCAACGACATGACAGGAGTGCAGGGCCTGTCAGCAGCTCAGAGGTGCAGGGCCTTCCCGCTCACTCTTGAGGGAAGGGCAAGAGAGTGGTACCGCAGGCTGCCATGGGGAAGCATCCTAAGCTTCGAATAGATGTGCAGAGAGTTTGCGGAGCAGTTTCGGGGTGCGGTAACCCCCGAAGATGATATGATGGAGCTGTCAGAAATAAGATAGAGGGAGAGAGAACCCCTCCAGGAGTTTGTCAAGAGGTACCACAGATTGGTCCTAGATCTTGGTGCTTTTGATCATCCCCAAGCATTCAGAGGACTGAAGGACGGGATTAGGATGGGGAGGCCATGTATAATCTACGGAGCCCTTCGATCCGTTCATATTCAGATGTGTATGAACAGGTGAAAATAGACATGGTCATCGAAGAGGAAAAGGCTGCAAAGCTGAGAAGTGAACAGGGCAGTGGAACAAAGAGGAAGGAGAAAGGAGGTCATGCCTGAGGAGCACTGACTTCAAAAGTGATGAGGGACCGGGTTGCCCCCTACAACCCTTACTAGAGAGCTCCCCCGCCACGGATGATTCCCATGCCACCCCCCAAGTCTCCAGGCCGGGATCACAGGGAGTACAAGCGTCATGACGACCACCCATCCCGCAACCAACCACCAAACAGACTTGCGATGGATCATCATAGAGTTGATTGTCCGTTGCCACCTCCACCAAGAAGTTTCCCAAGAGATCGGGCGATACAGGTGGTGGAGCAGAGCCCCACTTACGGACGATACACGAAATTGAAGGTGCCTCTCAAAGAGATACTCCAAGTGGCAGAAGAGCGAGGACTACTAAGCCCCCCAGCACCGTTGGCCAAGTCGGCTGGCAAACGAGACAAGGGACGGTTCTGCCGCTTCCATGGTGACCACGGCCACTCCACGTCACAGTGCCGAGATTTAAAGAACCGGGTGGAGGATCTAGTTAGAAATCGGTATTTGGATAAGTTTATTGAAGAAGGACATCCGGTGGTGGAGCAGTAACATGAGGAAGATGATCGAGCTTATGAAATAAACTTGGAACCACCGGCTACAAGGGTGATCTCAGAAGGGCCCACGATGGTAGGAAATTCAAATAGGGCCCGAAAGAACTATTGTAGATATGTCGCTGCCGGCCGAGAGGTTCTGTTCGCCGCACCTGCTGCCAAAAAGGCCAAGGTCCGGCAGGTGCCCATTATGTGGACGGAGGAAGACGAGGAGGGGGTGCTGTACCCCCATGAGGATGCCTTGGTTGTGAAAGCGAACATCGCTAATAAGGAAGTTGACCGAATACTGGTAGACTCGGGAAGCTCAGTGGATATTCTTTTCAAGTCTACACTCGAGGATTTGGGAATAGGACGTGCGAGCCTCGAGCAGGCGAGCACTTCCTTGAAAGGATTCGGGAGAGGGAAGCTGATACCTCTGGGAATCATCAAACTGGCTATGACCATGGGCTCGAGGACTTTTGAAAAAAATATAATGTTAGACTTCATGAGGATCAGCCAGTCCGTGCTATCCACCCACTACTTAGCCCTGAAGTATCGAGTGAATGGGGTTGTGGGGGTCGTAAAAGGCAGCCAGAGGGTAGCAAGGAGCTGCTACACTGTGGCAGCCAAGGAAACCATGCAGATAACCTCACTGGACTCGAGGGGAGAGTCAAGGAATGGAAGACAGGAGCCAGCTGAGGAACTAGAGGAGGTTGAGGTGAGAGCAGACGACCCCGAGAAGTAAATCCGAATCGGCTCGGGCATTAGCGAGCAGTTAAAAGAAAAGTTGGTGGAGTTTTTGCAAGCACATGCAGATGTATTCGCATGGACGCATGAGGATATGCCTGGGATCTAGCCAGAGGTGGCGTGTCACAAGCTGGCAATATGGAAAGACGCTAGGCCAGTGAGGCAGAACAGGAGATGCGTCAACTAAGAGAGATATGAGGCCATCAACTGCGAGGTGGAGAAGCTGCTGAAGGCAGGATTCAGAAGGGAGGTCTCCTACCCCGAATGGATCTCGAACGTGGCGCTGGTAAAGAAGACAAGTGGGAAATAGAGGATGTGCGTGGACTTCACAGACGTGAACAAAGCTTGCCCTAAAGATAGCTTCCCGTTACCAAAGATAGACCAACTAATTGACTCCACGGCGGGGCACGGGCTGCTTAGTTTCATGGATACATTCTCAGGTTATAACCAAATTCCCATGCACCAATCGGACGAGGAGTGCACAACTTTCATCACCAACCAGGGCCTATTTTAATATAAGGTCATGCCCTTCGGCCTGAAGAATGTGGGGGCAACATACCAGAGGCTGGTGAACAAGGTCTTTAAGCTATTGATTGGTTGAATGATGGAGGTGTACGTGGACGACATGATCACTAAGTTGAAAGATGCGAAGGAGCATGTAAGGCATTTAGAGGAGACCTTTGCACTCTTACGAAAGTATCGGATGAAACTAAACCCAGAGAAGTGTGCCTTTGGGGTTAGTTCGGGAAAATTCTTAGGCTTCATGGTCAGTTATAGAGGGATCGAGGCCAATCCAGAAAAGATAAGAGCAGTGGTGGAAATGAAGTCTCCTCGTACCCTCAAGGAGATACAAAGTCTCACCGGTAAATTGGCATCCCTCAACAGGTTCATATCTCGGGCCACGGATAAATGCCAAGTCTTTTTCTAGGAAATAAGGAAAGGTAGGAAGACAAAGTGGGCGCCAGAATGTGAAACGGTGTTCCAACAGTTGAAAGAATACTTGCTGAAAGCCCCGTTACTATCTACACCTTGAGCAGGGGAGGTATTGTTTCTGTATTTTGCTGTGTCCCAATGAGCAACGAGCTCAGTTCTGGTAAGGGAGGAATCAGGGGTGTAGTACCCCGTCTATTATATGAGCAGAGCTTTGCTGGAAGCTGAAACTCGATATCCGTTGATGGAGAAATAGGCTCTGGCCCTGGTAATAACAACCAGAAAGTTGAGGCCTTATTTCCAAGCGCATTCGGTAACGGTTCTAACGAACCAACCACTCAGACAGACTCTGCACAAGCCAGAAACTTCTAGAAGGTTGGTAAAATAGTCGGTGGAGCTAAGTGAAGTCGACATCAGCTACCAACCCCGAACAGCCATAAAAGCTCAGTCCTTAGCTGATTTCGTGGTCGAGTACACTGCAAGGGATGAAGAGACAAAGAGCGAGCACCCACCAGATTCCCAGACCTCGACCAACGTGTGGATAGTCACGGTAGATGGGTCCTGTGGAGATCAGGGAGCAGGGGCAGGAGTTATGCTCCTCAGTCTTGAAGGGGCAGAGATGCAATATGCTGTGAAGCTAGAATTCAACTTCACCAACAACCAGGCCGAGTATGAAACTGTTATTGCAGGATTGAAGCTCGCCTCGGTAGTGAAAGCGGAAGAGGTAAAGCTTCGAACAAATTCGCAGCTGGTGGCAAACCACTTTGACGAAAGCTTCCAAGCAAAGGGTAAGAAGATGGAAGCTTACTTGCGGAAGGTGAAGCAGCTAATAAAGAGTTTTCGAGCAGTTGAGGTGGAGCAGATCGCAAGGGAAAGAAATTTTTGAGCTGATATGATAACTCGCATGGCCGCCACATCCGACCCCAAGATACCAAAATCCATCTTGTTAGAAGTCAAAACCTACTCGAGCATTGAGCAGGAGGATGAGGTGATGAGTTTGTCATCGAGCAGTACTTGGATGGAACCAATCATCTCTTATCTCAAGGATGGAGTGCTGCCTGCCGAGAAAAAGCAAGCCAGGAAGCTAAAGTGTAAAGCGGCCAGGTACACTCTGATTGATGGGGTCCTGTACAAACGGGGATATGCTCTCCCAATGTTGTGGTGTTTAGACCAGAAGGAAGCTGATTATGTCCTCTGAGAGATACACGAAGGGATTTGTGGAAACCACTCAGGCGCGAGATCTTTAGCCTTCAAGGCCTTAAGGCAGGGATACTTTTGGCCCCGCATGCACCAAGATGCCCAAGAGAAGACTAGAAGCTGCAAGAGCTGCCAAAGTTTTGCTAATTACCTGACTCAGCCTCCAGAGAACCTTACGGTGATGAACTCACCATGGCCATTTGCTCAATAGGGAATCGACTTGATCGGGCCACTACCGAAGGGGAGAGCATCTGCAACACATGCTGTGGTGGCGATTGATTACTTCACCAAATGGGTCGAAGTGGGAGCCTTGAGTAGTATCACAGAGAGTAAGACCACTGACTTTATTTGGAAAAATGTGATTTGCAGATATGAGATTCCCCATGCATTGGTCACTGACAACGGTAGAGAGTTTGATAACAACAAGATCAGAGACTTCTGCTAAAATATGGGGTTAGAGTTGAAGTTTTGTTCTCCCTCACACCTGTAGGCCAATGGACAAGTGGAGGCCGCAAACAAGACTACAAAACGTCTCCTGAAAACCAGACTTAGCGAGCAGAAGGGTGCCTGGGTGGATGAGCTGCCTGGCATCTTATGGGCTTATAGAACCACACACAAAATGGCCATAGGAGAGACCCTATTCTCCTTGACGTTTGGGCATGAGGCAGTTGTTCCTGCTGAAGTAGGAATGGGGAAGCACCGAACAGAGCACTTCAATGAAGAGCAAAACAACGAGCAGATGTGTGCAGACTTGGACTTGCCGAAGGAGAAGAGGGAAGGGTCGTTGCTAAGATCACAGAATACTAGCAGAAAGTGGCTCGCTATTACAACTGGAATGTACACATTCGCCGATTCCAAGTGGGGGATTGGGTACTTAGAAAAGTCAATCAGAACACGAAAGACCCCAAGCAAGGTGAGTTAGGGCCGCATTGGGAAGGTCCTTATCGAGTCACTCAAATAGGCAGACCAGGAGCATACCGGCTAACCCATCCGAATGGACGAGAAGCCAAGAGGCCGTGGAATGCACAACATCTGATAAAGTACTTCCAGTAAGTTCCCCTGTATTGTAAGCATTAGAATGCAATTCCTTCTGAAATGGAAATGTATAACATCTCGAACATATTTAAAAGCAAAGAAGTGCTTCCAGTATAATTTAATACAGGCAAGTTGAAGCCCATAAGCTCTCGAAGACAACGTAAAGGCCAGAAGTCCCAAAGCCTAGCTTTAGGCAGGACGGTGCCAAGCGTGGCCAATTGCAGGCCCAAGCAGAAGAAGCTCACGAAGACAACGCAAAGGCCAGAAGTCCCAAAGCCTAGCATTAGGCGGGACGGTGCTAAGCGTGGCCAATTACAAGCCCGAGCAGAAGAATCTCGCGAAGGAGAACGCAAAGGCCAGAAGTCCTAAAGCCTAGCTTTAGGCGGGACGGTGCCAAGCATGGCCAATTGCATGCCCAAGTAGAGAGGCTCGCAGAGAAGAACGCAAAGGCCATAAGTCCCAAAGCCTACCTTTAGGCAGGACAGTGCCAAGCGTGGCCAATTGCAGGCCCGAGCAGAGAAGCTCGCAAAAGAAGAACGCAAAGGCCAGAAGTCCCAAAGCCTAGCTCTAGGAGGGACGGTGCCAAGCGTGGACAATTGTAGGCCTGAGCAAACCAAGCTCCCAAAAAGAACACAAAAGGCCAGAAGTCCCAAAGCTTAGTTTAAGTCGGGACTGTGCCCAGCGTGAGCCCGTTGCAGGCTCGAGGAAGAAGAACACGAGGAGATAACGTAAAAGTTAAACATGAGCCAAAATCAGGCTCGAGCCGAATGAGCTCGCAAAATTAACAACCACCGAGCACGAGCCAAACATCTGCACGGGTGGACCAAGCTCAAAAGATAAGCAGAAAGCTTTTAGCCTAACTCAAGGCAAGGCTTTGCCACACATAAGTGAAAAGATAATACGAGCATTAATAACTTGGACAAAAAATAAAATAAAAGCCCAACACTTATAAAATTTCCACTTGGCAAATGCACGGAGACAACCACATACATAAATGTAAAATGCAAGTATATGCATACGGACACAGAAGCAAGTTACCCAATGTGTACTCTTTATTCATTGAAGAAAAAATATAATTACAAGAAGTTAAAAAAAAAAGAAGAAGAAGAAGAAGAAAGAGAGCGTTCAAGAGGCTGGGAGATCAAGGCTAGCAGGGGCATCGGCAGCAGCGGCAGGAGGAGCTTCAGCAGCAGCAACGGGAGGGGCATCATTAGCAGCAGCGAGGAGCATTGTCAGTAGCAGCAGGGGGAGGAACAACTTCTCTAGGTTCAGTGGGGGCCTCAGATGGGGAAGCTTCCGACCCTTGGATTGGGATGTCATGAATGCGCATGTACTCAGCAACACCCGCTTGGACCTTAGACAGGTCGACCTCGGGATGTTCCTTGCCCAAGGCATACAATAGGCAATTGTAGCTGAAAGCCACCCCTTCGTTGTACTCGGTCGAGAGTTGGATGTCCAAGTGCTTCCGAGCCTCGAGTAATTCCTCCCGGACAAGGGACAGCTCCCTCTGGAACTGGGAGGCCCTAGATTCTGACATCACTGCCTTCTCCTCGAGGGTGGAGTTCTCCTCTCGAAGCTTCGTGTTCTCTTCTTTCGACTGCTCAAGACTTTGCTTCAAGCTCTAAATCTCTGCTTGAAGCTGCCTCTGAGAATCTTGAGTCTTGGTCTTAAATCTGGTGACAGTTGCTGTAGTACGAGAAGATAGGCATTGGAGGGCACCGAATAGCTCATCAGCATCATAAGACTCCAGCCCATCCAGGAACCTATTATTCATCTCCCAACAAAGTCCTTAACATAGGGATCGGCACAGTTAGACCTATCCTACTCCTGTAGGCGTTCGGATAAGGGCCGAGCCAGGGCCGCAGTCCTCGGATGCCTGCGAGGAGGACCTTCTTTTGCCCGCTCCACCTCACGAGCCGGAGGGGAAGCTCGAATCAGTGGAGGCGGAGCATCTGTATCGGCTCGGGACCTTTTCGAGCTGCTCGCACTTCCGGAGGTCCCTACACACCTCTGCATCATATCGAGCACCCCCCTCATCTTTTCCTCTGACACCAGACCGAACTCCAAAAAATTTTGAGTTGTAAGCAGCTCCCTGCATGAGCTCGCGTTATCAAGTGCTGTGCTGACGTGTGCTCGGAGCTCTTCCCCAATCCTAAAAGAGGCACCCCAGGATACTGTAGGAACAATCAGAGCAAAATAGTGAGAACAAACAGGAGCAGATAGACAAAATAAAAATTCGATGAACAAATAAACGACCTAAAGTGCAAAAATACCGTGGAACCAGAGGGATACCCTCGGAGAGAAGTGCAACATGCCCCCATTTTCCCCCAACAAAGAAGAATTACCTTTCCAGTTGCCACCAGAAGTGGGGAGATCAATTATGGACTTTTTACCCTTCAGGCTGGAGGTGAGGTAATACCAGCCAGCATCCTTCGGGCTGCACTTTAGTTGATAGAGATGCTTTATTTCCTCTACCGAGGGCTTGCCCAAGTTGCACCATTTCCATAGCAAGAAGAGGCCAGAAAGGACCCTCCACCCATTCGGGTTCAGCTACCCCGGGGCCAGCCAGAATCTGGACAAAACCCGGGCAAAATAAGGCTGGAGAGGCAACCTGACCCCCCATTTGAAGTACTCCATATGGAAGGTAGTATACCCTTGAGGGGGACGGCTGGGAATGTCACCCTTACCCGGCGTATGTGGTAGGTGTCCCTAAGCCTATCCAAATCCAAGTGTGTGGTTTCACACCTCATGAGGCCAATGGGGTACCCCCTACCCTCTGACCTTTGGCTGACTCTTTCCCCCTAATGCGGCTGGGTCTCCGCCACAAGTAATGCCCCTTCGGGACTAGAATCTCTCACTGAAACTATGCTAAGGGGTTCTACTTCACTGGAAGAGGAAGATTCCTCGGGTGACATCCTACGGGGTTGTTTGGTGTTTGATATTGTCTCCTAGAATTATAGTCTATCCGGTTGAAATCAGAAACTCAAATGAAAGAAGAACAGAACAGAAATAAGAGAAAAGAGAGAGGTTTGTACCTGAGTGAAGAGAGAAGTTTACACGGCCAGAAATCGCTCTGACGCAGAAGAGAAAGACGAAAAAATGCTTGCAAGTGGGTTAATTCTCGGGTCTAAGTAAAAAGGAGCAATAGGAAGCACAGTAAAGAAATCGAGGGTTTTTAAAGGGGAAGTGTATCTCTTCAGCAGACGATCGTTCAAGTAACGTCTCTTCCGAATTCAAATGCACGGCCAAGATTCATCCTTGTGTCCCACATTAAATGTGAAATGATGGAAGCGGAAGACAGCTGGAAAACATGGGGAAATGAGAAAGGCCAGGAAGTCGGCCCATTACTAAAAATTTTCAGTCTTATCTCGTTTCACTCTAAAAACTAGAAACTAGGGACTGGTGTTTGGGTAATATCGGGTAGGTCTCCTCGAAGCCATTTCAGCTCGAATACGGCCTCACTAGACATCAAAGTTGGTCAAGGTCGAGGAGTTCAGGACCGTTCGAGCTCCGAGCTCTTTTGCTTTCTCGAGGTCATCAGGCCCTGTCAAAGCTGGTAAAGGTCGATGAGTTCGAAGGCTGGTCGAGACCCGAGCTTACTTTTCTGGTCGTTGAATTCAAGTCCTTGAGCAAAACTGAACCACACTAGTCATAGAACAGAGGAAACGCAAGACCCGAATACGCCCGGTCCAAGACAGTCCGACCCGTTTTCTGAGAGACCCGGCATAGCTTTCGATGCCTGATCAAAGCCCCCACGGTGTCATTATTCCTTAAGCGCACGCCCGACATTATGATCTAGCCATGTGAACCATGCCAACCAGATAGTCGCGCATCCCCAGGGAATGTCACGCTAATCCCGGCTGTCAGAGGGGCCCAGACACCACTAACGCGGGAACAGACGGTCTGGAAGAGAAAGGGCGGGAAAAATGGAGAATAAAAGAAAACGGACAAGTAAATTGCAAGGGTTCCGAAATTTTACATAGGTTCTCCTTCTTATTCCTCTCCTCCACTTTGATTTTTCTGGAATTTTATTATTCAAAAAGGAAGGCAAAAATACCCTTCCATTCTTCCGGTCTCTCTAACTAAGAGGGATACAAAAAGAATAACCTGATTATTGACTTGAGCGTCGGAGAGTTTTCGCCGGAACAATACCCGGCGACCCCTGACCCTGTTTTCTGTGAGTACAGGTCCTGGAGGCTTCCGTTCCTGTAAAGACAGAGGGATCGAGATTGGAAGGCAGTCCTGCTCGAGCTCAAGCTAGCCGCGAGCAGAAGATTTTTGGTACTAGTTAAAGAGACGCGGGAAAAACAGCATCAACAGCTGATAATCGTGATCTGAATCACACTTCATTGTGGAGTCACACCCATCAACAACTTTAGCCTTAACACTATGTCCATTACCATATATGTTAATATAGTTCAAGTATCTACTGCCTTTGTTGTACCATCTAGTTGACAATGCTACAACTGTTTCATCATCAGAACGGTACTGGTTGTCACATTCAGATGGGCCACCGCTATCTGCGCCCTTCTGGATGCTGTTGAGTGTTAAAGCTGCCTTTGTGTGTCTGGTCACTGGTGGTGAGCACCTGAAAATGCTGTAAAGATTGCCTTGTTTGCAGCAATCAGAGTAGTTTTCTTGAGTGCATTGTCCTGGTGGAGGTTGTTGCCTCTAATCTTTCCACTGGGGTTTCAAGTACCGGCGTCAACACTACTCAATATTGTCACAAGAAAACAAAAGAGAATAACACAAGACGAAAGTTGCTTCTTCATTTTGTATATATATTTTTTATTTTGTTAATTGTTTCCTGAATCTGTTGTAATGTGCTTGGTGAAAGACTTTACTATGCAATAAGCTATATATATAGAGGCGATATCAATGTGCAAAGTTTTACAACACTTTTGCAGTCAAAGTTGTAAGAATTAGAATATTTATTAAAGATAACGTCTCGATGACAAAACCATGGCGTGGGATTATGTATGTCTGATGAAGAGGATTAACATTAGAACATTGATTTGGATTGTATTGTGAGATGTTCATAGCAAAGTCAACTTGAAGAAAGTGCTCATGATATGAGATGTTATGGCGCTGCACCGTAATCAAAATCTAAATGAATCAATGAAGTATATATATATATATAAGACGATCTCCATATGATGATATAATTTTGATTTTTAACTTAGTTATTGTGCGTAATTGGATGAGTATTACTAGATATTCTAGTATTTGAGTACTAATTTAACAAAAATTATTTATTACTATTTTTTATTTAATAACTAGAAAAGAGAGATTGAGAAAAAAAATATTAGTTGACAACCTAATGAATTTATGAAAAAAAATAAATATATAAAAATTGGGCCAATGGGCTATAAAAATAAATCAGTTGGATTAGACTAAATTTTAAAAGATTTGTGGGCAAATTTCACATATAATTTGACACCGATGAACTTTATTAATTGAGTAAAATTAAACTAAGAAATCTCATAAACAACGTGACAATTTAAATATATACAAGTAGCTTTTATAATCTAATGGGAGAACCTGTGTCCTAAAAATTGAGGTGTTTGATTCTTACAACCAACAAAAAGTTAACGTTGAGTATTTTTCAAAAAAAAGATTGATCGAATGTGATGAGGTAAATATCACTTGGACTAAGGCCTAAGCACGCCAGGCCCAAAAATATGGCCTTGACAGCTTAACACCACCACCATTATTACTATTATTATTATTACAACACAATTCTATTGATATTATTATTTCTATTATTATTATTACAACACAATTCTATTGATATTATTATTTCTATTATTATTATTACAACACAATTCTATTGATATTATTATTTGAAGTGTACTCGGACCTTTCATGATGGAAATTCTATTTAAAAGGGTGGAAATTCTACCTCAAATCTAATGACAACTGAAAAATTGTTTGTAGATCTACTTACTAAATTTCTCCTGAAGCTTGGATGCATTTTTAAGTTTTGATCGAGAACAATTACATTCCATATTGTATAAACAAATTCAAAAGATGATGCACAGGACATAAAATAAAGTATGATAGAAATTCATGGCACCATTAATTGCTAAGGCATCTGTTTCTTCACATGAGAAATAAAAAAGAAATGATCCACAATATTTATTAGCCAGTATCCATATTCTGCCGAAGAACACAATGCTTCACTTTCAGTACCACCCCAAATAGATAATATTTAATCCTATGGTATTACAAATTTCAATAAAGGAAAGTTTGCTGCCAACTTAATAGCCCGCTGTTTTCCGAGTTTACACTCCTTTGTTTCCCTCCAATGAGATTCCCTTGGAGTTCCCACAAAATCCCATGGACAAGAATCAAGGGTTATCTTCCCCAAAAGTTCAGCACTCTCAATCAGATACATTACAAACTCGGCATCAGCTAGTCCCTGGAATCCTACCAATTCCACCTCTCTAACACTTAATTTTGTGAGGCTTAAATGTGGATGATCCTTGACGGCCTTTACTGCTTCATATGAAGGTTTTGAAGAATCCTGAGATAGGAGAAATGGCAGCTGTCATATCATAAATATGCATTAAGGCACTTCTAAAATGTAAATGCAAGGAATGCTAACAGTCTCAACCATTAAACTAAACGTGCATCAAAATTCAAAATTCCACTTGCAATATTCAATATCAAAATCACAAGCTGAATATATAAAACATTTACCTCTTTCAATGTAAACTTATATAACGAGGGTGACACCTTCAAGAAAAAGGCACAATGAAGCAAGCAATCATCATAAAATGAGTTAATTACCAATTTCAAAATTTTGAGATTGGATAATTTAGGAAAATTATCAGGGACACTGTTAGGGGCCTGAAACAATTTGATAAAACAGGATCAAACAATGAATCAATACAATAAATATTTAAGATAAAAGAATTAATCGATAACACCAGCATCAACTTATCAACAAAAATAAACAATAACAACATACTTCCCTGGTAAATAGTAGGGACAGATCCAGCGTGTGTAGTTGAGCAAGAAAACTAGAAAGTTGGCACAAATTATTCATGACGTAGGCACTAAATTCCACCCCAAAGGATACATCAGCAAGAGCAGGAACGTTTTCAAAAGACACAACTGCCACTGACCAATTATATTTAAAAGACATGAGATTTGGTAAATGAATTTCAAGATCCTTCAGTCCATCCACATACAACTCTAAATACTTCAACTTCAGAGATGGACCAAAAATTTTAAGACTTGTCAGACACAATGACTCTTTAACACTCAATAGCTCAAGAACGGGACAGTAAGGTAATAAATGCTCAAGAACCTCTCCAGTTACACTTACATTTGCCAAACATAAGGATGTAAGCGACCTAACACTGGAATAAGTATGAAGATGGGATGGAAAAATATATTGGCCAGAAGTCCAGAGCCAATAACTTTCAACCTTAACTCCAGTAAAGTCCAACTCAAGTTTTTGGACTTTCTTTTCTATGGCAAATTTGACCCACTTATTAATACCATCACTGGAGTACTCCACATCAAAACAAATCCTCAATCCTTCCATGAGTTGACCTTGATGAGATCCCAATACTTGATTGACCCAATTCATAAACTTACGCCTTTCTATTGCTAGTAGCTCACCTTCCAAACCCATGCGTGCTTTTGCTTTCAAGTGAGCCATTGTTAGTAGGTTATCAAAGTTCAAACAACCAGTAAACCAGTTCCACAAATATCTCCATCTACTTGATAGTACAGTAGTCCTTGCTGCTTCTTTCATGGTCAGGCGAGACACCACATGCGAAAGAATCCCGTCAGGGAGTTGACTAATGCGATCATCAAGACAAGTAAAATCACCTTCTCTTCTCTTATTGCATGGCAGAAGCGATGTCCTATCTGATAGAAATAAAGATTCAAGATTCAGAAATCTTAATTAGCAAAATAAACAAAAAAGCCCATTGCAATGTAAAATACCTGTAGTGCGAGATGGAGACTCCATCTGGTTCCTACAAGAAAATTAGAACATTAGGATTACCAGCTATAATAATTTGAATCCTAAAAACAAGCACAACGAAAATCAATCAACCATCGTTTGCAGACCCCGACTAAAATCATAAAACATCCCTGCTCGAATTCATAAAAATCCAGGGATCAGATACTGTTTAATTCGTTGCATGGTCTAAAAGATGTAATAATATTTGGCATATAAAATTGTAGAGCAAATACGCAGATAAATTAACCCAAAAATAACCGTTAAAATTATGTAAATATATTTCTTTAAAGTTATATAAAAAAAACATTTACTGACCCGAAATACCAAGAATGGAGTAAACAAGATAAAACTGGAGATCCGAGAATTCAGAGAACAGATACTGTGATGAGTGATGAGCGAGATAGCCAGAGGAGAGCAACGTTAAAGAAAGCTTTTATAGATTTTGATTTCACTTAGAATAGGGTTAGGTTGGAGTCGGTGAGCAATAAATGGATGATTAGAATACAGTTAGATCTCAAGTTGGCTTAGTGCAGGTTAAAAAGACCGGCCTGGACAGCTCACTGAGGCGGATTCTATGCGAAAAATTTATAAGGGTGATAATATAAATTTTTTATATTTTAAATTTAATTTCTTAAATTTTTTATATCAAAATTAGTCAAATATAAGATTTTTGAATTAAATTATTCTATCACTTTTATTAAATTATAAATGAATGACACTCTGAAAAAAAACTTAAAGAAAAAAATACCGTATTCTTAACACTCTTAATAGTCTTAATGAATCACTAAACTCGTCACTATCAATAAATCATTAAATCTCGTAATATATAATCGAAAATATAATCAATAATTAAAATGTTTATTAAGGTTTGTGTAATTTCTTAAATAATAATAATATTTAATATATTAAATTTAACATTTAAATTTGAAATTGTCATAATTTTGTTGAAAATGTTGTTATTTTTCATTCATAAAACAATTAGTTTGGATTGATAAATAAAAAACAAATCTTTGAAAACAATAAAAATTTAAAGTAAAAATAAAACTCAGATTTAGTGAAACATATTAGCTTAATGCGAGAGGCACCTGTCTCACTGCCTGCACACTAAATCACACTAAATCAGTTTGCCTAACTCTATTTACATAAATATTTTAAAAGTCATAACTTAGGCTATATATGTCTTTTTTAGACGTATAATATACCGTTTCGAACCTTGCGACGAGAAGAATAAAAAAATATTGGTGGAATACACACTTTCAGTACTAAAAGATAGTAAAATTAAATATGATTTTTAATGCAACAGGTGCCTGTTGCACTAAACATTAGTGCGATAGGTGTCTGTCGCACTAAAATTTGATGCGACAGGCACCTGTTACACTAACAGATA
The DNA here is from genome assembly GCA_025617385.1 of Murraya koenigii. NCBI lineage: Eukaryota > Viridiplantae > Streptophyta > Magnoliopsida > Sapindales > Rutaceae > Murraya > Murraya koenigii. The sequence goes on from CM046812.1 coordinate 21,892,221, forward strand.
CCTATTGCACCAATATTTTTTATTCGCCTTTTCGTAAACTTCAAAACGGTATATTATACACTTAAAATAGATATATATAGCATCGGTTATGACTTTTAGAAGATTTATAAAAATGTAGTGAGACAAACTGGTTTACTGCGACAATCAGTGAGATAGATGCCTCTCACACCAAATAATCACTGTGTTTTAGTATAACATGCATCTATCTCATTGATTATCGTACATAATTAGTATGTCTCATTACATTTTCATAAATCTTCCAGAAGTTATAACTTAAGCTATATATGTCTGTTTTGGGTGTATAATATATAGTTTCGAAACTTGTGACAAGACGAATCAAAATGTAGTGGTGGAATAGGTATCTATTGATGTGATAGGTGCCTGTTGCACCAACTTTTAGTGCTACAAATGCTTGTTGCACTAAAAATCATATTTAATTTTACTATCTTTTGGTGTTTAAGGTATTCCACCAACATTCTTTTATTCGTCTCATCGCAAGCTTCTAAATAATATATTATACGACTAAAATAGACATATATAACCAAAGTTATGACTTTCAAAAGATTTATGAAAATGTAGTGAGACAGACTGGTTTAGTGCGACAGACAGAGTTCTCGCTGCCTGTCGCACTAATCTAGCATGTCTCACTAAATCTGGGTTTTATTTTTACTTCAAATTTTTATTGTTTTCAATAATTTATTTTTTATTTCTCAACCCAAATTAATTGTTTTAAAATATTACATTATTTTATGAATGAAGAATAACAACATTTTCAACAAAACTATATCAATTTCGAATTTAAATGCTAAACTTAATACATTAAATGTTGATATTATCTTAGAAATTATAACAACCTTAAGAAATTTTCTAATTATTGATTATATCTTTGGTTATATATTACTTGTTTGATGGGATATAGAGATTTATTGATAGTGATGAGCTCAGTAATTTGTTGAGAGTATTGAAAGTGTTGATAGTGATGCTTTTTCTTAGGATTTTAAAGAGTGACATTCATTTATAAATTTGATGAAAGTGATGGGGTAATTTAGTCGAAAAAATTTGTATTTGGCTAATTATGATAAAAAAATTTGAATGGTTAAATTTGAAATATAAAAAATTTATGTGGTTATTCTTGTAAATTTCTCTTTCTATGCTCGGCCTGCATCATAAAATTATGGACATAGGTAACATTTTTTAATCCCATTATGATAGGTCTCGGTAAGGGCACCGATGTAAAATGCCCAGGCCAATCCCCGATTAAAAAAAATAAAATAAAATTCTAAATTTTAATATTTCACAAATCACACAAAAATCCTTACAATTTAAAAGCAACAGCGACTGCAACTCAAGCAGCCACCACCGAAGTAAGCCACCACCAACTCCACCTTAAGTAAGCTATGATTTTTTTTCTTTGGTAAAAATTTTGAGATTATTCTTAAATTCTAAAAAATTTTGAAATTCAGAGATTTTATTGTATTATTAATTATTGTCTTTCTATGATATTAGATTTTCAAACCCTTCTGTTGTCAACGACATTTAAATAGCTTATATATCATATATATGAAATCATTCATGAAGGTGCAATTGGTGCGTGCGGTTCATCATTTCCAAATGCTTTTGATTAATTGTCTGCCTAATGCATATTCACTTATTCCATTAAACTTCTTTAATTTTGGCTCACCATTTTCAGATTAACAAGAGACTTTGAAACATGATAATGCTAGCTTCTCCTTGATTAATAATTCTAAGTTTCCCATTTCAAAAAAGAACTGATTATCTCGTTGCCCACTCAAATTACATTAATCTAATATGTTACATGCTTTAATTTTGTGCATGATTATTGTTGATGCAGTCTTCTGGTCGCTCCAAGGTGCTGATGATGTCTTCTGGTCGCTCCCTCCTTGAGCAAGATTTTCAGCTGGTTCTTATATTTCTCTATTCACTAGAACAAAGTTACCTTCTAGCCTGTATCCATAGAGAAAATATCAGAGGTCGCCGGGTGTTTTTCCAGCGAAAACCCTCAAACGCTTAAGTCAATAATCGGGTTGATTCTTTTTAAATTCTCTCTTAACCAGAGAAAAACCAGAAAATAGAAAGCTAAAAAAAAAAGGAATCCCTTTCCCTCACCCTTTGTCAGATATTTATCCCCTCTTTTCCCTAGGACCCTTACTTGGGTGCTATCCCCTACATTCATTGTGCCTGTGTCTTTCTGACAACTATGGGTCACAGTGACCCAACTTGGGGGTGTGGGGTGTCTAACAGTTATGGGTCATTGTGATGAAACTTGAGGGTGTGGGATGTCTGACGATTATGGGTCACCGTAATGAAATGTCGACACTGTGGATGTATGTGATGGTTATCGGTAATAATGATGAAACTCCATAGCGTGGGAGTGTGTGTCATTTATCGATCGTCGTGACCAGACGTTATGGTGTAGGGGCGTCTGATGGCTACTTTCTTTTTCTCAGAGAGAAAAGTTCACCGTCCTAAACTACAGATGTGGGGCTACCATGCTTGGTTTAGCTTTACTTGAGCTTTGGTCCCTTCCAGCTCTTGGTGCTGCTCATAATGTGACCAGGGCTCGCTTGATGGTCGTGGATATTCCTGCTCTTTCTGACTTTGCTCGAGCAGGATACGAGCATCTGAGCCCAACTAGCTTTGAACACTTGACCCCAATCAGTTTTGACACCGAGTAGGGGTGTCTTTGTGCTAGCGGTTTGGGCTTCTGTTTTAACTAGTTTGTCCTCGAGCAGGCTTGCTATTCATTTTTCAAACACCAGTTCACCAGTTTCTAGTCTTGAGAGTGTAATAGGATAAGACTAGAAATTGCTTATCCAAGCAGGTTTCTCCCCTTTTATCTTTTTATGTTGTGTTGTTTGCTTCTTCAGTCACTTATCATTCAATGTGGGTTGCGTGGGTTAATTTGGGCCACTCATTTGAAATTTAGAGAGGTGGTTTCCAAACAGTCACGCCCCCTTGAGCATCGTGCCTTCTGTTGGAAAGACTCACTTTCCTCTTTATAAATCCCTAATTTTACCGTTTTGCACTTTCTTATCTCTCCATATAGCTTAAAGTTAAAGCCCGCCGCTTGCAAGTGAAATCTACCTTCTCGGTTGCAGCCGTCGCTATTTCACCCTCCAAATCAGCCTTAGGTATAAATTCTTCGACTTCTTCTTCTCGTCTTTGTCATTTTTGTTTTGTGAGTTTTTGTTTCCCATTTTGGGTAAACTATGGTTCGACTTTTCGAAGTTTGACATTGGTGTGTTGTAGAGGAAGTCGTTGGTCTTCAGGAAAAATGTCCACCACACAACAACCCAAGAAGATGTCCCTTGAAGAATCTTCTTATTCTAGTGACTCTCGGGTAGATAAGAGGGTTGTAGTAAGAGACCCGAGTCCTGAAGAGGAAGTCAATATTACCGACGATGTCATTGAGGCTGAGTCATTTTCCATTGACTACATGAGGTGTGAGACTTCCCAACATGATTTAGATAGGCTTAAGGCCAACTACCATATTCCTGTCAGCGTTAACTTTTAACTTCCTGGCAAGAATAACACTCATAGCCGTCCTCCTCGTGTGTATGTTACCCTCTACCTCGAGTGCTTTAGGTGGGGTGTCAGGTTACCCTTACAGCCTTATTTTACCCGAGTCCTCTCCCAGTTATACTTGGCACCAGGGCAACTAAATCTAAATGGGTGGAGGGTTTTATCTGGCCTATACATCCTGTGGTATTGGTGTAACTTGGGTGAGCCCATGGTAGACGAAATAAAGAACCTCTATCAGCTTAAAAGTAGCCCAAAAGATGCGGGCTGGTATTACTTCACCTCCAGCTCCAAAGGTAAAAAACCCATCACTAAGCTCCCTACATCCGGTGGCAATTGAAAAAGTAAGGGGTCCATCTTTGCATGTGGAAGTTGCTACTGTAGGACTTGAAGAAGTTTTTCTTCCACCGAGGAGGCTCAAGTTGCTCGCTCGAACGAGGAGGATCCTTAGGCTGCTCCTTCCTCTCAGGCGGCCAACCCAGCTGCTGATCCATTTGTCCCACCTCCTTGATTGATTTTGATTTTTTTTTTTGTGTGTTGTTTGTAAGCCTTGGCAGATTGAACTAAATAAAGAAAGCAGATTTTTCACTTTAGTCTTCGTACCTTTAATTTATACTAAATTTTCTGTGAGATAAGTTTCTAGTAGGTTTCGGGACTTTTATCCGCCTTGCTCATTTACGAAAATGTGAACAACTCGACTTAGCCCTTATGTATTTTGGCTTTTTTACCTTACCACAAACAGGCTTTGAGATCCCTAGTTGTAGCCCCTTTTTTGGCGAGCTTAACCTACTCGAGCCAATCCTGACTATGCTTGGCTCTTTGTCTCGCCTTGGGCAGACTTTAAGACTTATGGCCTTAGCTTTTATTTGCGAGCTTATCTTGCTCGAGCTAACCCTGGCTATGCTTGGCTCTTTGTCTAGCCTTGGACAAGCTTTAAGACTTATGGCCTTAGCTTTTATTCGCGAGCTTATCTTGCTCGAGCCGTCTATGGCTATGTTTGGTTCTTTGTCTCGCCTTGGGCAAGCTTTGAGACTTATGACCTTAGCTTTCATTTGCGAACTTATCTTCTCAAGCCATATTTAGCTATGCTTGGCTATTTTTCTCGCCTTGGGCAGGCTTTGAGACTTATGGCCTTAGCTTTCATTTGTTAGCTTATCTTACTCGAATTGGATTAATTTTTAGAAGCATTTCCCCTTGCTTTTATTCATGAACAAGTTTTTACACACTTCTATTTTGAAGGAAACTGAATATCGACGCTTATAATAATACAAGAGAACTTTCTGGAAATACTTTATCAGATTCTTTTCATTCCATGGCCTTTTGACTTCTCGTCCATCTGGATAAGATAGCTTGTATGCCCTCGAACCGACCACCTGTGAGATCCTGTAAGGACCCTCATAATTTGGGCCCAACACCTACTACCTGGGATCTTTAGTGCCCTGGTTTACTCTCTTAAGCACTCAGTCTCCTACCTTAAACCGGCGGATATGCATTTTGGTTGTAGTAACGAGCTACTTTCTACTGATACTCCGCCACCTTCATTGCCGACCTCTCTCTTCTTTCTTCCAGCAGAGCTAAATTTGTACACATCTGCTTGTTATTCTACTCCTCATCAAAATATTTTGTCCGATATGTACCTAACCCTATCTCTGCTGGGATTACTGCTTCGTGCCAAAATGCCAAAGCAAACGGCATCTCCCGTGTAGCGGTCTTGTGTGTGGTTCTATAAGCCCATAACATGCAAGGCAACTCATCCACCCATGCTCCTTTCTACTCTCCCAATCTGGTTTTCAAGAGACGTTTAATAGTTTTGTTCGTAGCCTCCACTTGCCCATTTGCCTGTGGATGTGATGGTAAGCAGAACTTCAACTCTATTCCCATGTTTGCGCAGAAGTCTCTGAACTTATTGTTGTCAAACTGTCTCTCGTTATCCATAACCAGTGCATGAGGGATCCCGTACCTGCAAATCACATTTCTCCAGATAAAATCAGTCGTTGTGCTCTCGGTAATACTACTCAAGACCTATGCTTCAACCTATTTAGTAAAATAATCAATCGCCACCACGGCATGTGTAGCAGATGCTCATCCCTTTGGTAGCGGTCTGATAATATCAATTCCCCATTGAGCAAATGGCCATGGTGAGTTCATCATAATAAGGTTCTCCGGTGGTTGAGTTATGAAATTGGCGAAGCTTTGGCAACTCTTGCAGCTCCTGGTCTTTTCTTGTGCGTCTTGGTACATTCTGGGCCAGAAGTACCCTTTCCTCAAGACTTTAAAGGCTAAAGACCTTGCCTCAGAATGGTTTCTACAAATCCCCTCGTGTACTTCCCTAAGCACGTAGTCGGCTTCTTCCTCGTCTAAGCAGCGTAATAATCTCAAGGTGTATCCTTGTCGGTACAACACTCCGTCAATTAGTGCATACATTACTCCTTGACACCTCAAATTTCTTGCTTGCTTCTTATCATCAGGTACTATCCCTTCCTTAAGGTAGGAGACAATCAGGTCCATTCAGCCACTGTTCGAGGTCACTCCCATTACCTCGTCTTCCTGCTCAATACTCCAGCTGATATTGGTCTCCACATGGATTGACTTAGGCATTTTGGGTCTGACACAGCGGCCATTCGCGCTATCAAATCTGCCCGAAATTTTTTTACCCTCGAGATCTGTTCCTCATCTACTGCTTGAAACTTCCCAACTAATTGCCTTACCTTCCGAAGATGGGCGTCCATCTTCTTGCCTTTCGCTTGGAGGCTTTTTTTTAGATGATTTGCCACTAACTAAGAATCAGTTCGGATCTTCACTTCCTCTGTCTTTACCACTAACGCAAGTTTTAGTCCCGTAATGACGGTCTTGTACTCAGCCTGGTTGTTAGTGGCCTTAAACTAGAGCTTCACGGCATACTGAATCTCTACCCTTTCAAGGCTAGCAGAACTACTCCTGCTCCTGCTCCTGCTCCTTGATCCTCACACGATCTGTCTACCGTAACCACCCAAACCTTGCCTAGAGCATGCTCTCCTACTGCTCACTTGTTATCTGTGTCTTTATCTAATTCTGTACATTCATCCACAAATTCTGCCAGAGCTTATGCTTTAATTATTGTTCGGGGCTGATAGTTGATGTCAAACTCGCTGAGCTCTATCGACCAATTCACCAACTGACCTGAGGTCTCTGATTTGTGTAGAATTTGTGTTAGCGAATGGTCTGTCAAGACCACTATTGAGTGTGCTTGGAAATAAGGACTCAACTTCCGAACTACTGTTACCAATAAAAGCACCCATTTTTCTACCTGTGGATACCGAGTTTCAGCTTACAGCAAAGATACACTGGGTATTGTACCCCTGACTCCTCTCTTATCAAGACCGTATATTCCTCGTCCTGCCCAAACATGGAAATTTGGTTGTAACCAAAAAATACGTCCATGAAGCTAAGCAAAGCATGTCCGGCCGTAGAGTCAACCAGTTGGTCTATTTTCGGCAATGGGAAACTATCTTTAGGGCAAGCTTTATTTAGGTCTGTGAAATCCACACACATTCTCAACTTCTCGTTTGCCTTCTTGACCAGTACCACATTCGAGATCCACTTGGGGTAATTAACTTTCCTTATGAATCCGGCCTTTAACAACTTCTCCACCTAGCTGTTCATAGCGTTATATCTTTCCTGGTTGACACACCTTCTCTTTTACTTTATTGTCTTTGCCTCTCTTCTCACTGCTAGCTTGTGGCATGCCACCTTCGGGTCGATCCCTAGCATGTCACCATGTGACCAGGTGAACACATCAAAATGGGCTCGCAAGCACTATAAAAAAAGATTCTTTCTCCGCTGCTCTCTCATGCCCAAGCCGGTCTTAACTTTCTTCTCCTGGTCATTCAGTTTTATCAGAGTTTCCTCCAAATCTTCCATAAGTTCTTGCCTCCCTTTCTTTGACTCCTCCCTAGCGTCCATTGATGTTACCTAAATCGCTTCTTTAGCCGTTGTCGCATAGCTGCTTCTCATGAACCTTTGATCACCCTTAACAACCCCAACCACTCTGTTCATTTGATATTTCAGTGCCAAGTAGTGTGTTGGCATCACTAATTGACTGATTCTCATGAACGGTCTTCCCAATATCACCTGGTAAGGGCTGACCTCGTCCACAATCACAAAGTCAAGCATCATATTCTTCTAGAAGGGCTTCGAGCCTATGGTCACTGGCAAATTCACAATTCTTAGGGTGTCAATCTTCCCCCACCTAATCTCTTCAAGGAGGTGTTCGCATGCTCGAGCCTTGCGCCTGCTATTCCCATCTCGTCTAGGGTGGACTTGAAAAGAATGTCTACTGAACTTTCCAAATCCAACAGAATCCAGTTGAGCTCCTTGTTTGCAACATTAGCCTTTATAACTAGGGCATCTTCGTGGGGATAGAGAACCCCTTCCTCGTCTTTCTCTATCTACATGATCGAGAATTTTCTAGTTGTGGCTCTCTTTGCGACAGACATATTGAACAAGACCTCCAGATTAGCATAACCATATCTGCTATAGTTTTTTTTGGCTCTGTTCGAGTCTCTTGCCATCGTCGGCCCTCCTACTATCACCTTCACAGTAGGCTATTCACAGTCCATATCACAGGCCTGGTTATCCTCTGCCTCTTGCCACTCTACCACTGGGTGTCCCCCATCGATGAATTCATCCAGGTACTAGTTTCTAACTAAATCCTCTACCAAGTTCTTTAGATCCTAGCACTAAGATGTTGAATGGCCATGATCATTGTGGAATCTGTAAAACCTACTCCTGCCTCTCCTATTCGCCAGTTTGGACATCAGTGTTGTGGAACACTGTAGACCTCATTCCTCCACGACGTGGAACGTCTCCTCTAGCGACACCTTCAAAGGAGTGTATTGCCTATAGGTAGGACTTTGGTCGATCATCTGTATGGTCCTATCTCTAGGAAAGTTACCCCCGTGTGGAGGTGGCGAACGGTCAATTCTGTTGTGGCTCTGCACGAGTCGATTCATGGGGGGGATTACGGAGCGGGTTACCACCAAATTGACGGTAATCCCTCTTGTCTCTGCTCGGAGATCTGAGGAGTAGAGTGTGACCCATTCATAGTTGGGGGGTCCTCTGATAAGGGTTGTAAGGAGCAGCTCGATTCCTTGTCCCTCTGGTGGTTGGCGAATCCTGAGCAGGCCCTCCTTTCTCCCTACCTTTTGCTCCACCGATTTGATCGCTCCTTAGCTTCATTATTTTTTCCTCCTCAATCATGATATCCCTCTTCATCTGCTCGTATGCATCAAAATATGAACAGATCAAGGGACTCCACAAATTGTACCAGGGCCTTCCCATCCTCACCCCCTCCTTCAATCCTCTCAACGCCTAAGGGTGATTAAATGCCCCGAGGTCTATGACTACCCGATGATACCTCTTGACGAACTCTCAAAGGGACTCCCCATCCTTCTGCTTGATCTCAACCTGCTCCATCATATCGTCTTCAGGAGCTATTGCCCCACGGAACTGCTCTGCAAACTCTGTGCACATCTGCTCGAAGCTCTGAATGCTTCCCTGCAGTAACTTGTACCATTCTCGCGCTTGCCCTTCCAAGTTAAGTGGGAAGGCTCTACATCTTTGGGCCCCTGTCAAGCGCTGAACTCCAGTTATGTCATTGAAGCGCTCGATGTGCACCAACGGATCACTTTTCCCTAAAAAATTTAAGTCGGGAAAACAGAAATCCATAGGGATTATAACACTCATGATCTCCACTGAGAGTGGGGACTCATTGTCTAATATGATCCTCCAACTCGAGGTTTTCCTATGTCCTCTGATATCCTTAACGATCTGAGCCAGCCTGCGGACCTCTCCCTCCAACTCTTCCGCACATGAATGGTTCCGCAGAGCAACGGGCACATGGTGCCATGCCCTATAGGTGTTGTCTTAGCTATCTCTCCTCCAGGTTTGCTTCCTCCCTTTCGACCGCATCCCGTACTCTCTACCTTTGGGCTCTGGTTCCTATGTCCTCCCCAGTGGGAGCATTCCCACGACTGGATTCGGGAAAGTCATTGCATGCTCTCCTCTGTCCATCCCTGAGTTCTTTTAGGATAGACATTAGTATCTCCATCTGATCCATCCTCTCTTGCATTTCTCTATCTCAAGCCTCATTGGCCGCCTCCCTTAGAGTCACCGATTCTTCAGGAGTTGCTCCTCTTCGGCTATTGCCTCTCATTGTCATTTCGTTTCCTAAGTGTGCTACGAATTCTGGTTTTTTGAACTGATCCCCACAGACGGCGCCAAAATATTGATGTCGATGCTATCTTCTGGTCGCTCCCTCCTCGAGTAGGATTTTCGGCTGGTTCTTACGTTTCTCTATTCACTGGAACGATGGTACTTTCTAGCCTGTATACACAGAGAAAATTTTAGAGGTCGCCGGGTGTTTTTCTGGTGAAAACCCTCCAACGCTCAAGTTAGTAATCGGGTTGGTTCTTTTTAAATTATCTCTTATTTAGAGAAAAACCAGAAAATAGAAAGCTAAAAAAGAAAACGAATCCCTTTCCCTCACCGTTTATCAGATATTTATCCTCTCTTTTCCTTGAGATCCTTACTTGGGTGCCATCCCCTGCATTCATTGTGCCTGTGTCTTTGTGACAACTATGGGTTATAGTGGCACAACTTGGGGTGTGGGGTGTCTGACAGTTATGGGTCAAAGTGATGAAACTTGGGGGTGTGGGATGTCTAATGGTTATGGGTCACCATGATGAAATGTTGACAATATGGAGGTATATGACGGTTATCGGTAACAGTGACAAAACTCCATGGCCTAGGGGGGTCTGGTGGTTACTTTCCTTTTTTTAGAGAAAGATGTTCACCGTCCTAAACTACGATGTGGGGCTGCCATGCTTGGGTTTAGCTTTACTCGAGCTTTGGTTCCTTCCCACTCTTGGTGCTGCTGATAATATGACTAGGGCTCGCTTGATGGTCTCAGACATTCCTGCTCTATATGACTTTGCTCGAGCAGGATGAGAGCATCTGAGCCCAAACAGCTTTGAACACTTGACTCTGACCAACTTTGACACCGATCAGGGGTGTCTTTGTACTAGTGGTCTGGGCTTCTGTTCTGACTGGCTTATCCTTGAGTAGGCTTGCTCTTCATTTCCTAAACAATTATAATGGAAAATGCTTCTAATTTACATCCGAGAGATAGAATATACTTCATTTTAGTTTTATTTAAAAATTTTTAAAAATTAATAGAAGTCCATGCATGGTTCAAGTCTGGCCTATACTCATGAAAATTCAGTTATAGTTTAGCTCATCTAGAGAGCCTGGGCCTATAATCACCCATAATTTGTCATCCCTACTTGGAGTTCTTCTAATTCAGCTTGAATTGTATTTACTAATGCATGAAAAGTTTGTGAAGAAGTTGAAAGTGAAAGAAATACAGTGGAGATGAAATAGAGCACAAATTTATCAGTGGTCCTATGGTACTTGCTCAGTTGTTCTCTTTGGCCATTCAAATTGCCTCCTCTAAAGGTTAGCTTTTTTTATTGGTTGGATATCTTAGGATGTGATTTTATGTGTAACAGCTAACCTTAAACTCTACGAGCGAGTTTATTTGGTTACATCTAACTCAAATAATAATAAATCTACTAATGAGGTTTTTGCCAAAAATTCAGGAAAACCTCTCCTACATTTATAACATTTCCAGCCTGTAAATTTATACAACAAGCACTCGCAAAATAATTAAATATACAATCAACTTCATTGATCAACCTACTTGTAACATATTTATTTTTTATTATACATGTAAATAATTAAAACAAAAGGGTGTGTATTTGATATTTTGTGGGTGTATATGAGATCAAAACGGGTGGGAAATTTAGAGTAAACTAAGAGAGAGGGGGAGAGAGAGAACCCGTTTGATCCGACCCAGAACTAGCGAACTTGAACCAGCCATAACTCCCTATTCCGACCACCCCATCATCGGACAATCTTGGTATCAAATTGAAGTTCACGACCCAGAGAACGCTGTAGATCGGGAGCGCGAAGTTCGCGCACAAACCCATCATGATTTGGCCGTGTTTTCACCGGATTTTGGCGACGCCACCACTTGGGTTTGTTCTCCAAGTTCGCCCTCTATCATTTCTGACTATCCATAGTCACCGGGGAGATCGTTTTGCTGTTGATTAGCCGTTGAAAGATTTACAGCTTTAAGAGCTCGATTCAGCACCACCGCCGAGCGTGGGAGCTCACCATCGACACCATTGAACTCAACTCGACGAGCAGTGTCTAGTCCGAGCTTCCTCATCGCTGTTGGGTGAATTTCGATCAATGTTAACCGTAGGGGTATTTTGGAAATTTTGCACATAGAGGGTAATTTCGTAATTTACTACTTTGAGTGTTGTCGACAAGTATAATTTTGAATTTTTATTAGCAAATTACGAATACGGAGTTAATACGGTAAGCTGAGAGACTTGAGTTTTGTAATGTTTAGACAAATATTTAATTTAAGCTTTATTTTTGTGACGTTAGTTCGAATTATAAATATGGGAAGCAATTATATCTTTTCTTTAAAGTAAGTGGATCTACGGACGAAAATCTACCTGCCGACTTGGTCGATAGCCGAGTCTGAGATTATCACTGTAAGTGGAATATATATTAAACCTATTTGTGTATGTTTTGTTTTTATATAGTAAAGCTTGTTCGTGAAATAAATATTTTAGTGTTTTCATTTAATGGTTCTCTGAAATAAATATTTTATACATATAAATATTTTGTTAAGCTATATATATTCATTTATGTTCCGTATCGACTTTGAATTTGTAAAAAGAGATGATTGATTTCGAGCATAATTTAAAGTGTTTATATATAAATTTCGAGCATGATTTAAAGTATATATATATATATATATATATTGATTTCGAGCATGATTTAAAATGTATATATGTTGAATTCGAGCATGATTTAAAGTGTATATATCTTAACTTTGAGCATGATTTTAATTTTATATATGTTTATATAAGTTATGAAAAAATCATAAGGCCAATACCCATTCCCTCCAGATAATACAAGATGAGATGAGATGAGATAGTATGCCTTTGGGGCTGAGCACACATAAAGGCTTTGGGCCGTGTGTTTGGGCGCTTTCGCCCTTTGGGGGCATATGCATGTGAATAGATATTGAGATATGATGAGATTTAAAACCGGGCGGTTCAGACACGATGTCGCCAGATAGCGTATCATTGCATGTCCGTTGAGATCCGAATATGAATTATGATGATAAGCATGAGATGGCACGTCTCCATCTATCCGTGTAGCTTCGGGCATGATGATACCCATATAGTACATCATTGTCGCACGTTGAGGTCCGGATATGACAAGATTATTCCTCGGGTATTTGTTTAAGGATAGTTGTATTATTTAGTATTTGATATTTCAATATGAGATGTTTTTCTTGATTTTGCGGTAGTATCAATTATATTTATGTTCAGTATTTAATTGAAATGAAATGAATTTTTACATTAAAATAATTAATTGAGAAAATTATTTATACAAGCGATGCATTTGTTTCTGTAATTATTTTATGATTCAAAAACTACTATCCACTCACTGAGTTTTATGCTCATTCTATTTTATTATATTTTTCTCCCTAGGAGATTACATGTACAACAGTTGATCCAGCAGTTGTACATATTTAGAGTCATTTTTGGCCATGTGAGAGTGTATGAGGATATAGATAACTTTATTTTTGGTTAGTGTATATAATCATCCTATTTTGGAATTTTACTAGGGATGTGACATGAAAGTTAGGAAACGTGTGTACTATTAGATATTTTACTGAATGAGACTATTTGAAGTAATTTGATGCATAATAAATTATTTTGGGAGTGCTTGTGTTATAATTACAGATTTGGGAATATTATATGTTTAGGGGAGGTTCTGTCGAAATTTCAATAGAATTCTCATTAATAAGATTTTTAATGTTTGAGTTTAGTTGCTCGAGATAGGGCGCCTTTGGAGATTGGGCGGGTCGTTTCACTACTTAACTATAATACTGAAGTATCACCCAAAACATATCCAAACTATCAAAAGATTATATATATATAGCTAATCTCAACATACATTATGTTGGTTTTAAAATAATTTTACAGCGGAAATAATAGGACCGCTTTATCATACAATATATACAATTATCATAATCTTGAAATCGTATATTTGCTTTTTCGTTGTAGTAATTAAGGCTCCCAAGTAACGATCTATCACCACCTCTCCTTTAGATCTCGATCTGTCACCAATGATCTTCTAGATTATGATTCAAGTTTGATCTACACTTGATGTATGAGCACCTTTTTGACTACTGAAAGTAACTAATAAGAAAATATTTTTCTCTCAAAGTGAGAGAAAAAAATTCTTTTTTCTTTTTTTTTTTTGTATTATGGCTTCTCTTCTTTTCTTTTGTAGAGAAAAAGAACTTTTTATATTGTAGTGGTGGAAAACTCTAGGCTCCTTATTTATCTCTTTTATTAATTCTATTAAATCAAAATAAATGATTTAAATTAAAATAAGATAAAAATCCAAAAGCTTTTGACATTACACTTGTTATAGTTATCAGGGACCACCTTGTAAAATAAAACAAGGCCCCATATACACAAGTATAATAATTGGAGCCTCCCACATATATTTAGGCTTTTAACCCAAATAGTGGCTATGATAATTTAAATGAGCTAACCCGGGGATCATATGGGTACATATAATAGTGGCTATAATAATTAGGCATGTAATTAAACTAGCCCAATTATTTTGTTCCAAATCAACTCCACCATAAGATTGGAACTAACCTCCAGAATTGTATGCTATCTAGGATAGTGTTCTCGAATAATAATTCAACCCATGCCACATTGATTTCTTTACTGAATAATTCTTTGTACCACATCGCTAATTAAATTGATATCTCAATTGTCCAATCAATTAAATTACATTTTGTTCCTTGACACTTACTGGCTTTCTCTAATGATCAATTTCAACATACTAATTATGTTGTCACACTCTGACTAGAGAATTCTATGATCATGTACCGAAAACCCATTAAGAGATATGCTGTACAAATTCTATATTGTTAATCTATAATCTCACTACTAATAATTGCTCCCTCCAAGATATCGAGTAATCTTGACTACAAATGTATGTCGCACCTATTGGTAACTCAAATGGAACAACAATCATAAACATCAAACTATAATTAACTCAAGGTTGAGATTGCAATAAAATCAATACCTATGAGATTTAATATGTCTTACAGTTACTCCAAGGTTAATTAAATCTCATATGTGATTCAGTTCAATATAGTCAAACTACATCAGCAAATTCATACACGATTAAGACAAATCATTTAATGAATTTAATATAATCTAAACATAAATAGAGCGCCCAACTCTATTTATCAACTGTGAACTCAATTTATTTAATCATAAGATAACTTGTATTTATGTCTTCTGTGAATCCATATGATGATTACATAAATACATATAATATGATTAAATTGACCTTATTTAAAATATTTATGCAATTAAGATGTCTGAAAAAATGTCTCAAATATTTTATTAGTTAGAAAATGTATTTATCGTAAATAAATAAATTAATATGCTTTAAAGAGCACATAATCCCAACAATCTTTTACTAGCTCTCAAAGCATATGTGGCAACTCACTCATTCCCATACATTCTAAGTGTAGGTTAAAAGGTCTCCAAGGATCTGCCAGGTTTTGTTCTGACACAATCTGGGTAACCTCTATATCACCTCTCTGCACTATTTCTCTTATAAGATGGTATTTCCTTTCTATATGCTTTTGCTTCTTGGTTCTTTAGACTGAGCTACTTTAACAAGTTCAGATGCAGCCACATATTCAGCTTCTATTGTAGAGCCTGCGATACAACTTTGTTTCACACTCCTCCAACTCACAGCTCCACTTCCCAATGTAAACACATAGCCGAAAATTAATTTTCTGAAATCTTTATCTGATATGAAGTCATAATTGGTATAACCCACTGGAATGAGATCATCACCAGAATACACAAGCATACAATTCTTAGTTCTTTTCAGATACTTAATTATATGCTTGACTATAGTCCAGTGTTCGGGACCAGGATTAGTTTGATATCTACTGACCATCCCTATTGCAAAACAGATATCTGGTCTAGTATATAGCATGGCATCCATAAGACTTCCCACAACTTCTGCATAAGGAACTCGCCTCATTTTTTCTCTTTCTACAGGTGTCTTAGGTGACTGATTCTTAAAGAGTATAATTCTATGTATGAATGGTAACAAACCAGTATTGGAATTTTCTATACTAAATCTAGCTAGTATTTTATCAATATAAGCAGTTTGGGATAAGCCTAAAGTTTTATTCTTCCGGTCTCAAAGTAATTTGATACCAAGAATATAACTGGCCTCTCTTAGGTCTTTCATATCAAATTGTTTAGCCAATTAATTCTTTATTGATGATAATACTTCTATATCATTTCCAATTAAGAGAATGTCATCTACATAAAGAACCAAAACTTTTCCCTGAATTTTCTTGTATACACGATTCATCATTATGAATCTAAAAGTTTTAACTGTTTGATCAAATCTGATGTTCCATGACCGGGATGTTTGCTTTAATCCATAAATGGATCTTTGCAGCTTACACACCATGTGTTCTTGGCCTTTTTTAATGAACCCATCTGGTTGCTGCATATAGATGTCTTTTTCAAGATGTCCGTTAAGAAACGCAGTCTTGATATCTATTTGTCAAATTTCATAATCTAGCACTGTAGCAATGAAGAGTAGAATTCTATTGGATTTAAGCATAACAACTAGTGAAAAGGTTTCCTTATAATCAATTCCCTATTTCTTAGTATACCTTTTAGCTACTAATCTTGCTTTAAATGTTTCCACTCTTCCATCTACTCCTCATTTTCTCTTGTAGATCCATTTACACCCTATAGGTTTTACCCCATTTGGTGCCTCTATAAGTTTCCAGACTTTATTGGAATATATAGATTCCATTTCTTAGTTCATAGTGTTTTTCCATAATTTAGCATCTTCATCTAATAGGGCTTCATTGTAGCTAGTAGAATCATCTACTTGTCCATCTGAGATAACTGTATAAGTTTCTCTCAGTAACATGTACTTTGCTGGTAATATAGTTACTCACCCACTACGACAAGGTTCTATAGGTAGTTGTTGTTCAGGGATAGTATTATAATCTTCATGTTGTTACTCTTCTCTTTATTGAATAACAGTACTGAAATCTGAGCATCAACATGATTTTCTGATAATTCTTCCAGTATTGCCTTACTCTTAGGTTTGAAGTTATTCATATAGTCTTCCTCAAGAGAAGTGAAATGTGTATTCACAATCACTTTTCTGTCTTGAGGACTATAAAATAAACCTCCCCTTGTTCCTTTAGGATACCCAACAAATATACAAACCTTAGAACGAGAATCCATTTTATCAGCCTTTGGTTTTAGCACAAGTGCTATGAACCCCAAGTATAGATATGTTTCAAAATTGGTTTGCGACCTAACCATAATTCTATTGGGGTTTTAGGCACTGATTTAGATGGAACTAAATTCAATAGATATGCTATAGTTTCTAACCCCAAAATGAGATAGGCAATGTGGAATAACTAATCATAGATCTCACCATATCCAAAAGAGTTCTATTTCTTCTTTCAGCCACACCATTTTGTTGTGGTGTTCCTGGGGCTGTTAATTGAGATATAATCTCATTTTCAACCATATACTTTTTGAACTCTCCTGAGAGATATTCACCACCTCAATCAAATCAAAGTTTCTTTATGTTCTTACCTAATTGCTTTTCTGTCTCAGCCCCATATTCTTTGAATTTTTCAAGAGCTTCCGACTTATGACGCATTAGATAAATACAACCGTATCTTGAATAATCATCAGTGAAAGTGATGAAATACTCATAACCACCTCGAGCTTGTACATTGATTGGTCCATATACATCTGTATGTACCAATTCAAGTGGTATGGTTGCACGTATTCCTTTGGCTGAAAAAGGCCTTTTTGTCATTTTTCCTTCTAAATAAGATTCACAGAGTGGCAATGATTTATTTTTCAATAGACTTATAAGCCCATGTTTAATCATTCTTTGTATCCTACTAAGGTTTATATGACCCAAGCGCAAATGCCAGAGATGACATTAGTTGGAAGAAATCTTTCTTTTCTTAGATAAATGTATATGCTCATTATTTTTAATCACTGTGTCATGCATAGAATAGATCAAAGGTCTTAGATGATATAAATTATCTTCCAATGTACCAAAACATATTAATATATTATTTTTAAAATAGAAGCAAAGGAACTAAAGTTTACAGTATACTCTTATTTTGATAAACAAGCTACTGAAATTAAATTACTCTTAATGTCAGGGACATAAAGAAAATTATTCAAAATTAGAGTCTCATTATTAAAAGATAATAAAACAAATCCAGTCTTTTCTGCTGACACAGACTAGCTCGTACCTAACTGCAGCTTGATGCTTCCTTTACTTAGTTTCCTAGTTTCCTGAAACTAAAAAAGTGAATTACAATTGTGATTAGTTGCTCTAGAATACAAGACCCAAGTGCCAATAGGATTCTGAATTAAACAGGCCTCTATAACTAAATGATTTCCCATACCTGATTTCACAATCTTAGGACAATCCTTTTTCCAATGACCTTTCAGTCCACACTTGAAGCACTTGCCTTTTGGCTTGCTGTCTCTTTTAGTAGATGGTTTCTTATTCCCAGCTTCCTTCTTTTACCTTTGCTTTTTGGCTTAGACTTAGAAGAAATAACTTTTTCATTAAGGTTAATGCTTCCTTGAGATTTTCAGCAAGATAAGTCTCTTCAGCTGAATGAAGTTCATTCATTAATTCCGTTAAGGTCATATTTCTTTTATTCATGTCATAATTGTCCTTAAACTCCTTGAATGTTTCAAGTAGAGATTCTAGCACCATATCAATTTTTGAGTTATCATCGATTTGTGCACTCTGAATCTCAGCCTCATTCAAATAGTCCATCATTTTCAGGACATGATCACGAACTCTTATGCTTAGAGTTCATAACACCTTTCAGTGCCGCTTGTCTCGCAGAACGAGTACTCTGCCCAAACATCTGTTGAAGACTTTCCATAATTTTAGTGGCTGTCTCCATATTCTGATGCTTGGTCTGCAGAATATTAGAAATCGAGGCTAATATGTAGTATTTTTCCATTTCATTAGCTTTTTGCCATTTCTCATAAAGCCTCCTCTAATTTCTACTAGCATCCTTTACTGGTTCAGGAGGGCATGGCTCAGTTAAGAAATATTTGTAATTTTTAGCAGTCAGGACTATAAATAGATTTCTTTTCCAATCTATATAGTTCTCACCAGCGAGTTTATTTTGACTCAGAATAATAGTGAGTGAGCTTAGGGAAGACATTTTCTAAAAAAATAAAATATACACGCATAAACACATTGAAACAAGTAATGTTCACAATAAAAACTTAAAATGCAAAAAACCATAAATGCATTTTATTTTATTATAACAATAATCTAGTATTGTTTTGACAAGCTATCCATTAGGAAAGTCATACCTCCACTTACTAGTTCAAATTAACTATTAGATTATCTATTTTCATGTCGAAACATGATAAATAACAAATTTTTGAGCCAAAATTTTTTAACAGAGCTTCGTTAGGAAGGTTAATAACAAAATTTTGTTGAGTGTATAACAATTGTTTCAATCTACGTATTATTCAAATCATGTAGCCACTGTTAGGGTGATCAATAGATTGAACAACAATATTTCGATCTTATCTTTAAATAAATTTATCAAATAAAATATCTAATATATATACCTCCGTGGGGAGCATCACCGTATCATAAAGTCAATATATATATATAATTTTATTATTGAACTAATAATGGAGCCCATTGAAAAATTATCTTGAATTTTCCCTTTCCTTCTCACACAGATTATGTCTTATATTGTTAAGTGCATGCTTCTTAAAATAATATTATCTAGACGAAATCTAATATTATTAAACACATGCAAGTATTAAACAATATATATATCTTTAGATTTATAATCTATAAATGTCATGTATTACTATGTATAGAGTGACACTACCTATTCTATATGACATGTTGTCATGGCATATTATCATCCAAACATAGCATAAAGATTAAAAGCAATCAAATAATCTCAATTCATGATTTTCCTAAAAAAATTGACTTAATCTATAAGCCTAATATCTATTGGGCTTCAAGTCAATGTCTACTTTTTTTCTTTTCCTTCCTTATACTTGCTCATGTTTATAACTATTGGCTTGAGGACTTTTGGGCTTTTAAATTTATCATTGGTTTAATTTTTGAAAATAAATTTGGGCATTTATTTTCAAAAATTCTTGAGCCAAATAAATTTAATTATTGATCTATCAAAATTTTCATTTATATGACCCAATTTTAAAATCCCAAAATGAACTTGGGACCAATATAAATAAATTTGGACAAATAATTATTACTGGGCTTATCAAATTTCTATTTATATTATCCAATCGATAATCAAAATTAGGCTTGTATCCAATATAAATAAATTTGAATTTTTCTGCTCAAAACCCAAATATTTTGATTGAGTTGTAAATTAATAAAACCTTAGGTTGCCATGGGATAAAAATCCAAAACCCTAATTCTATAATTTTCTTTCCAGCCGCCACATCTTGAATGGATTACATTCTATTGGACCTAAATGTAAAAGTACCTAATATTATGCCAAACATAAATTACTAAAGCATAGGGTGTCTAATGAAAAAATAAAAAGACACCCATCCTTTTTGCTGCCAATTCCACGAGCGCAACTTTGCTTTGCCGCAAAACAATTTTTTTCTTTTCTTTATTTTTCTTCTATTCTTGATTTCTATACTATTTTATAACAAAATAATATTTACAAGAATTCCTATACTGTTCATAGCTTACAAAAAAAAAAAAAATAAGAACAATGAAATAAAATAATCAAGAGAGAAACATGATGAAAATTGACCATCTCTCTTATTAGAAATCCAAAAAATTAATACAAGGAAAAATAATTTTAAAGCGGAAATAATAGGATCCCTTTCTCATATAATATATAGAATTACCATAATCTTGAAATCATACCTTTGCTTTTTCGTTGTAGTAATTAAGGCTCCCAAGTCACGATCTATCACCACCTCTCCTCCAAATCTCGATCTGTCACCAATGATCTTCTAGATTATAATTTAAGTTTGATCTGCACTTGATGTGTGTGTACTTTTTTCACTACTGAAAGCAACTAGTAAGAAAATATTTTCTTCTCACAGTCAGAGAGAAAAATTCTCTTTTCTTTTCTTGTATTATGACTTCTTTTCTTTTCTTTTATGGAGAAAAAAGCCTTTTCATATTGTAATGCTGGAAAACCCTAGGCTCCTTGTTTATCTCCTTTTTTAATTTTATTAAATCAAAATAATTAATTTGAATTAAAATAAGATAAAAACCCAAAAGCTTTTAACGTTACACTTGTTATAGTTATAGAGGATTACCTTGTAAATTAACAAAAGGCCCCTTATACACAAGTTTATTGATTGGAACCTCCCACCAAATAATATATTTAGACTTTTAACCCAATTAGCTAGTTTTCTTGCTTATTAATCTAGTAGTGGTACAGCCAATTAAATGAGCTAACCTGGGGATCATATGAGTACATACTATAGTGGCTATAATAATTAGGCATGTAATTAAACTAGCCCAATTATTTATTTCCAAATCTAGTCCACTATAAGATTGGAACTAACCTCCATAATTGTATACTGTCTTGGATAGTGTTCTCGAATAATAATTTGATCCATATCACATTGATTTATGTACTGAACAATCTTTTCTACCACATCACTAATTAAATTGATATCTCAACTATCCAATTAATTTAATTACATCTTGTTCCTGAACATTTACTAGCTTTCTCTAATGATCAATTTCAAAATACTAATTATGTTGACACACTCTGGCCAGAGAATTCTATGATTAAGTACCGAAAACCCATCAAAAGATGTGTTGTACAAATTCTATATTGTTAATCTATAATCTCACTGCTCATAATTGCTCCCACCAAGATACTGGGTAATCTTGACTACAAATGTATGCCGCGCCCACTGCTAACTCAAATGGAACAATAATCATAAATATGAAACTATAATTAACTCAAGATTGAGATTGCAATAAAATCAATGCCTATGAGATTTAATAAGTTTGACATAGTCAAACTACATCAGTAAATTGATACATGATTAAGACAAATCATTCAATGAATTTACTACAGTCTAAACATAAATAGAGCCCCCAACTCTATTTATCAACTATGAACTCAATTTATTTAATCATAAGATAATTTGTATTTATGTCTTCTGTGAATCCATATGATGATCACATAAATACATATACTATGATTAAATGGACCTTATTTAAATTATTTATGTAATTAAGATGTCTGAAAAAAATATCTCAAATATTTTATTAATTAGAAAATATATTTATCATAAATAAATAAATTAATATGCTTTAAAGAGCACATAATCCCAACACATTAAACATCCATAATTATGAAAATCATTATACAAGTATATAATCCAAAATCAAATTACTAAAATGCCCTAATAATATCATCTATATCTCTTAGTACCATCAAGTGGCCAAAATTAAAAATAACTATAGTGGTTGGGTACTACAACCTCATGTAGGAGGAAAATATAATAAAATATGATGAGTATAAAATTAGGGCTAGTGAAATAATTCATGAGAAGAACATACTACAGAAGAAAGTAAGTTCAGCAAAATTTAACTATAAGACAGCTCTATATTAACCCGGATTCTCATATCCCTTATTGGTTGGCTATTCAAAGTATGTATGGGGCTTATTTATTAAATTTACCCATAAAACTAGAGCTTCATTTTTTAATTTTAGTTTTTTACAATGAAGAAATTGAAAAGAGAAAAGAAATGACAATTTGAAAAGAGATTGAAAATAAGGGTCCAAATATGGGCACATTGTATACGTCTATATCTAGCCCAAAGCACGAGACTTGCATTGTATATTAGGTCTCCATTTAGTAGAAAGTGATCTAATGATTTTCTTAACTTTTTTGCTATTTCAAAAAGTTTTTTCTAAGGCTCCTAAAGTGTTCATAATGTCTGTAAATTTAATATACATGGCATAGATACTTTCACATTGTTCCATTTGAAACAATTCATATTGTCTAATGTATCTACTAATTTTAGACTCTTTAACTTGATTTATTTCCTTATAGACAACTTCAAGTTTGTTCCAAATTTCTTGTGCACTCTCATAACTAAATAGTCTTTGGAATTCTTTTTTATCAAGTGCACAAATAAGGTATTCATGGCTTTGGAGTTTAGAGACAATTTTCTTTTCTCTTCCTCACTCCATTAGGAATATTTTTTCCCTCTGACAACCGAGATTGGCGTAATATTCCCTGGGGATGAGCGGCTGTCTCCTTAACCCGGTTCACATGGCCAGATCACCATGTCAGGCATGTGCGCAAGGAATGATGACACCGTGGGGGCATGTGGCGGCCATCGGCAACAGTACTGCCACCTTCATTTATGGGGCCCTGTTTAGGCATCGAAAGGTGTGCAGGATTCTGAGGGAATGGGTCGGACCGTCCTGAGCTGGGTCCTACGTTCCGCCTGGTCAATGGTTTGTGTAGCCCAGTTGTGCTCGAGGGCTTGACTACAACGAGCAGAAAATAGAGCTCAGGTCTTAATCGGCCTCTGGATTCATCGACCTTGAACAGCCTTGACCGGGCCTGTTGACCTCGAGCAGGCAAGAGAGCTCGGAGCTCTGATGACTCTGAATTCCCCGACCTTATCTAGCTTTTGACGTCTAGTGAGATCATCTTCGTGCCAGTGGTCGGGACTTCTGCTCGAGTTGGATTGACCTCGGGGTATTTTATTCGAGCTGGAAGGGCCTCGAGAAGGCCTGCCCGATATTATCCAAACACCAGTCCCCCAGTTTCTAGTCTTTTGAGTGAAATGAGATAAGACTGGAAACTTATTAATGATGGGCCGACTTTCGGCCTTAGCGCTGTCTTCGCGAGCTTCTTCTGCTCGGACCTACAATTGACCCTCGCTATACACCGTCCCGCCTAAGACTTAGGCTTTGGGACTTATGGCCTTAGCATTCTTTGCGAGCTTCTTCTGCTCGGGCTTGCAATTGACCCTTACTAGGCACCGTCCAGCCTAAGACTTAGGGTTTGGGACTTTGGGCCTTAGCGTTTTTTGCGAGCTTCTTCTACTTGGGCCTGCAATTGACACTCGCTAGGCACCGTCCCGCCTAAGACTTTGGCTTTGGGACTTCTAGCCTTAGCATTCTTCATGAGCTCCTTCTACTCGGGCCTGCAATTGACCCTCGCTAGGCACCGTCCAGCCTAAGACTTAGGCTTT
The DNA here is from genome assembly GCA_025617385.1 of Murraya koenigii. Lineage (NCBI taxonomy): Eukaryota > Viridiplantae > Streptophyta > Magnoliopsida > Sapindales > Rutaceae > Murraya > Murraya koenigii. The sequence goes on from CM046812.1 coordinate 21,916,227, forward strand.
GGGACTTCTAGCCATAGCGTTCTTTGCGAGCTTCTTCTGCTCGGGCCTGCAATTGACCCTCGCTAGGCACCGTCCCGCCTAAGACTTAGGCTTTGGGACTTCTGGCCTTAGCGTTCTTTGCGAGCTTCTTCTGCTCGGGCCTACAATTGACCCTCGCTAGGCACCGTCCCGCGTAAGACTTAGGCTTTGGGACTTCTGGCCTTAGCGTTCTTCACGAGCTCCTTCTGCTCGGGCCTGCAATTGACCCTCACTAGGTACCGTCCCGCCTAAGGCTTAGGCTTTGGGACTTCTGGCCTTACTGTTCTTTGCGAGCTTCTTCTGCTCGGGCCTACAATTGACCCACGCTTAGGCACCTTCTCGCCTAAGACTTAGGTTTCGAGACTTCTGGCCATAGCATTCTTCGCGAGCTTCTTCTACTCGGGCCTGCAATTGGCCCTCACTAGGTACCGTCCCGCCTAAGCCTTAGGTTTTGGGACTTCTGGCCTTAGTGTTCTTTGCGAGCTTCTTCTGCTCGGGCCTGTAATTGACCCTTGCTAGGCACCGTCCCGCCTAAGACTTAGGCTTTGGGACTTTTGGCCTTAGCGTTCTTCGCGAGCTTCTTTTACTCAGGCCTGCAATTGACCCTCACTAGCCACCGTCCCGCCTAAGGCTTAGAGCCTACAATTGACCCTCGCTAGGCATCGTCCAGCCTAAGACTTAGGCTTTGGGACTTCTAGCCTTAGCGTTCTTTGCGAGCTTCTTCTGCTCGGGCCTGCAATTGACCCTCGCTAGGCACCGTCCCGCCTAAGACTTAGGCTTTGGGACTTCTGGCCTTAGCGTTCTTTGTGAGCTTCTTCTGCTCGGGCCTACAATTGACCCTCGCTAGGCACCGTCCCGCCTAAGACTTAGGCTTTGGGACTTCTGGCCTTAGCGTTCTTCGCGAGCTTTTTCTGCTCGGGCCTACAATTGACCCTCGCTAGGCACCGTCCCGCCTAAGACTTAGGCTTTTAGACTTCTGGCCTTAGCGTTTTTTGCGAGCTTCTTCTACTTGGGCCTGTAATTGACCATTGCTAGGCACCGTCCCACCTAAGACTTTGACTTTGGGACTTCTGGCCTTAGCGTTCTTCACGAGCTCCTTCTACTCGGGCCTGCAATTGACCCTCGCTAGGCACCGTCCCGCCTAAGACTTAGGCTTTGGGACTTCTGGCCTTAGCGTTCTTTGCGAGCTTCTTCTGCTCGGGCCTGCAATTGACCCTCACTAGGCACCGTCCCGCCTAAGACTTAGGCTTTGGGACTTCTGGCTTTAGCGTTCTTCACGAGCTTCTTCTGCTCGGGCCTGCAATTGACCCTCGCTAGGCACCGTCCCACACAAGACATAGGCTTTGGGACTTCTGGCCATACCGTTCTTCGCGAGTTGCTTGGCTTCAACTTGAATTTATATTACAAGTGTTTTTCTCATTTTTATATACATTTAAGTTTTTACATACCCCCATTTTGGGAAGGAATTCTTCATTAATACTCATAATACAAAGAAACTTACTGGAAGTATTTGATCAAGAGTTGTGCGTTCCATGGCTTCTTGACCTCTTGTCCGTCCGGATGAGCTAGCCGGTATACTCCTGGTCCTGCTAACTCCTCAGTTTTGCAGCCTTTTCCTCTTCAATCGCCATATCCATTTTTACCTGCTCATACGCGTCCGAATATGAACGGATCGAAGGACTCCGCAGATTATACAATGGTCTCCCCATCTGGATCCCATCATTCAATCCTCTCAGAGCCTGGGGATGGTTAAAAGCGCCAAGATCTAGGACCGACCTATGGTATCTTTTGACAAACTCCTGCAGGGACTCTCCCTCCTCCTGCCTTATTTCTCGACACCCATCATATCATCCTCGGGTCACTGCACTCGAAATTGGTCTCGCAAACTCCCTACACATCTGCTCAAAGCTCGTGATGCTTCCTCGCTGGAGCTCGCGGTACCATTCTCTTGCTCTTCCTCAAGAGTGAGCGGAAGGCCCTCGCACCTCTGCGCTACCGACAAACCCTGCATCCTATCATGTCGTTAAATCGCTCTATATGCACCAGTGGATCGCTTTTCCCTGAGAACTTCAGATCCAGGAAGCAGAAGTCAAGTGGAATCGTGACACCCATGATCTCCGCGGAGAGTGGAGATTCGTTATCCAGCATTATTCTCCAACTTGGGCTTTTTTCGTTTCCCCGGAGGTCCTCCACAACTTGTGCCAATCTGCGCACCTCTCCCTCTAACTCTTCCGCGCGAGAGGTCGGGGCTATATCCTGTAAGTGCTGACGAGACCCTCTTTCCTCCATGTTTGTTTCCTCCCTCACTGCAGCGTTTGGTGCCGTAGGTCTCTGGGCTTCATCTCCTGCGTTTTCCCGAACGGGAGCGTTCCCACGACTGGACTCCGGAACATCATTACAAGCTTTTCTCTGTCCCTCCCTGAGTTCTTGTAATAGTGAGGTCAGAGTCTTTATCTGTTTCTCCATCCGATCCATTCTTTCCTGGATCTCCCTATTCTGGGCCTCATTGGCCACTTCTCTCAAAGTTACCGATTCTTCTGGACTCACTCCTCTTCTGCTGTTTCCTCTCATCGTTGCGTTGTGTATCTTGAACGTATTAGGAAATCAGGCTTTTTGTGCTGATCCCCACAGACGGCGCCAAAAGATGTTGGTGCAGTTTTTCCCGCGTTCCTCCAAACAGTGCCAAGAACTTTCTTCTTGTAGCTAGCTCGAGCTCGAGCAGGGCTGTCTTCTTCTTCCTGTTCCTATCTTTTTCGAAACGCAAGTTTCTCGGACCTGTGCTCACAGAAAACAATGTCAGGGGTTGCCGGGCGTTGTTCCGGCGAAAACCCTTCGACGCTCAAGTCAGTGATCGGGTTGTTCTTTTTGGTATCCCTCCTGGTTAGAGAGACCGTAAGAATGGAAAAGACGTATTTTTGCTTTTCTTTCTGGATCATGGGAATTCCGAAAAAATCTGAAATTAAAGTAAAGAGCAAAATGAGGGTTAGAAGAACCTGCGTTAAATCTTGGAACCTCTGCAACTTGCCCATCCGTTTTCTTTTATTCTCTGTTTTTCCCGCTTTTTCTCTATGAGAGCATCCGTTCCCGCGTCAGTAGTATCTAGGTCCCTCTAACAGCCGAGATTGGCGTAATATTCCCTGGGGATGCGCGGCTGTCTCCTTAACTCGGTTCACATGGCCAGATCACCATGTCGGGCATGTGCGCAAGGAATGATGACACCGTGGGGACATGTGCCGGCCATCGGCAACAGTACCGCCACCTTCCTTTGTGGGGCCCTGTTCAGGCATTGAAAGGTGTGCGGGATTCTGAGGGAACGGGTCTGACCGTCCTGAGCTGGGTCTCGCGTGTTGTCTGGTCAATGGTTTGCGTAGCCCAGTTGTGCTCGAGGGCTCGACTACAACGAGCTAAAAATAGAGCTCGTGTCTTAATCGGCCTCTGGATTCATCGACCTTGAACAGCCTTGACCAGGCCTGTTGAGCTCGAGTAGGCAAGAGAGCTCAGAGCTCGGATGACTCTGAATTCCCCGACCTTGACTAGCTTTTGACGTCTAGTGAGACCATCTTCGTGCTAGTGGTCGGGACTTCTGCTCGAGCTGGATTGACCTCGGGGTATTTTATTCGAGCTGGAAGGGCCTCGAGAAGGCATGCCCGATATTACCCAAACAGAGTTGACAATTAAATAGCTTCTATTTGCTAATGATAATCTTCAACAAGCTTTAATAAGGGACTGTAATAAGTTTTAATAAGGGACTATACAAATCTTAAAGTTATTTTTTACTGTTATGCCACTGCATCAGATCAGATCTTTAATTATGAGAAGTCATCCATGTTCTTTTCAAGATATGTGCAGGCTGATCAAATTTCCACAATCAAGAATATTTTCTAACTGAAAGCTACTGCTCGACATGACATATATTTTAGCTTTCCATTCATAGTTGACAGAAAAAAGAGGAGTTTCTTCAATGGCATCAAGTTGAGAATTTTAAGTAAGATCTCTAACCAAGTAGAGGGGGATAGATTCTTATTAACGCAGTAGCCTAGGCTATGCCAACTTTTGCTATGAATGTTTTCAAGATTCTAGTTTATTTGTGTGAAGACATTCAAAAAGCCACTGCTAAATTTTGGTGGGGTTCCAAAAGAGATCATAGGTCGATAAGTCAATTCATTTGGCCAAGTAGGAAAGGATCTGTCAAGCAAAAGGAAGAGGAGGAACGCTTTAGAGACTTATCAAGTTTTAATCAAGCTTTAGTGGCAAAGCAAGGCTAGAGAATTTTCGCAATCTCTGAATTGCCTTTGGCTAAAATTTTCAAAATAAGGTATTTTAGAGATTTATGTTTCCTCAATGCTAAGATTGGCTATAAACCATCTTATGTATGGAGAAGTATTGTGTGAATAAGGCATGTCATTCTTAAGGGAAGTAGATGGGAGAATGGGCAATGGAGAAACAATGATGATATACCGGAGCAATTGAATTCATAAGCTTAAAACTTTTAGAATAATATCTCACCGACTTTGCCAGTTGACTCCGTAGTAGCTTTTTTGATAGATAGGAATAATAAGTGGAAAGAAGAAGAGATAATGCAGCATTTTAGAATAGAAGATGCAGAGATGATCCTGAAAATTCCATTCCGAAGACTCCAAGAGCAGATTAGATTCTATGGCATTATAATAAAGTGGGGAACTACTCAATGAAGAGTGGTTATCAAGTAGTTCTAAGACTAAAGTCTGTAGATTCCCCTTGTAGCTCGAAAAACTCTCAAACATCATGGAATGTTATACGAAGGCTTAACTTACTGGCAAAAAGTGAGGATTTTTATGTGGAGACATCGAAGAACTTACTATCTACAAATTTATGGAAGACAAAAAATTCTTCAAGATCCCTGGTGTTGGAGATGTGGAAGACTAGAAGAATTTGTTAATCATGCCCTTCTCAGTTGTAAGTCATCAAAGAAGATATGGAGGCTTCCAATATTTGGCCAGGATGCTGATACCCTCGCTTCACAGGATTTGATGAGTAGACTTCAACAATTAGTAGAGAAAAGAAGCAAGGCTGAAATGGAATTGATAGTTGCATTATGCTGGACAGCCTGCATGCAACTTTTTGAAAACAAAATTTAAGATTCTTAGTTATTAGTAGCTACAGCAGAAGCCATTTTGGAGTCATATAAAAGAATTAAAATGCCTTTTATTCAGCAAAGGCCAAGATAGGCAACAACAAAATTTTGTGAAATGGAGCCCCCCACCAGAAGGGTGGATGAAAATCAATGTAGATGCGGCAGAGAGCAGAACAAGAAATTGTTGGTCTGGGGTTTGTGCTTCGAAACTCAAATAGGGATGGTATAGTAGCTAGAATGAAGAGATCAACTTTTAGTGGTGAAGTCTCTTATGCAGAGGTTGAAGTAGCCCTGCGGGGGTATAGAAGTTGCAGAGTCAATTGGCCACAATTCATTAATAATAGAATCCGACTCACTGGTGGTAGTTGATTTATGCCTAAAGAAGAAAGGCAGAAGAAAGAGAATTTTTGGGTATTTTTGGGATATAACAAGTGATAAAAAGATTGACAAATGTTAAGATTCAACATACGAAGAGAGCTGGTAATTCCTTAGCTCAGTCTATGGCTAAATTAGCTCTAGACAAATTGGACCCTGATACATGGCTGGGACATTTCCAACTAAAGGCATACTTTCCCACATGAGCCGCAAGTGGGATGAATTTTGGGCGATGAGGAAGATACTTCCAATGAACAACAATCGTGGTGTTAAAACCGGAAATTGTAAATCCATATAAATTTAGAAACAAATCGAAAATTTAGAACCGAACCAAAAATATTTGGGTTTCAATTCATATTATTTGAAACTAGGGCATTTAACGGTCCGGTCTGCTTTGGTCAAGAACCGAACAGAAACCGCTCGGTTCCAAATGATAGAAACCGAATCCGAACCGTGGGAAAGAAAAAGAGGAAAATAAATTATTTCTCTAAAAGAAAAAATATTCTCATCCTCAATTCTCAAATCAATTTCCGCCCATCAGTATATCCAATTACATGCGTGCAAGAAGCAGAGTTGCAGACTTACGATATGACTCATGCATGAACATATTCAAATGTTCTTAGGGAACTAAAAATAAAACTATTTTTTTCCTAAACATGAATCGAAAGTGCATCCATGTAAACTTTGAGGGCAACAAAGGGCGCCACCTGTCGCGACCCATGCCTGGATACCGTTTTCCTCACACTCTTCAGTCAATCCACCATCTCCGACCGCCGCATGCCCTGCTCCACCCTTCGCGGCTCGAATAAGGCTTCCGTGACGTCGACGATCTATTCCTGACGTTTCTGCTGTCGGGTATCAACGCTAGCGTTATTGCAGCTGTTGCTGATGAGCCAACGAGTTTATGTGCAAGAAAGCACAGTCATTGTTCACGTGAAAGGCTGCCCACGGAGAGAGATTGCTGTGTAGCCGCTGACAGTGAAGCGAGGGAGAGAGATGAATGCAGATTTGCTGATTTAGGGTTACGAATTAAGAATAAGAATTAAAAATGATTTTAGATTCTAGACTTTTATATTCTAAATTAAATATATTTTTAATTAAATTGAAGTGAACAGATTGGTAACACAAACCAATCGGTTTGCAAGTTTTTAAACCATTCGGTTTTATCCTCAAAATCAAACTACCTCAACCCTATTTAAAATCGATGATTTCAGTTTGGTTCGATTTTGATATAGAACTCAACCAACTCAAGTCAAACCGTAAAGCATACACCCCTATTTAAAATAGTCACCACAAGCTTTTTTAATTTTTATTACAATCTTAATATTTTAACAAAAAAATATTTATTTTTTCATAAACTTTAGTATATAAATAAAATGTAATTTAAATTTTATTTATTTTAATTATTATATAATAAAATAATATTTTTATAATAAAATTAACCAAACACACCTACTTTATTTTTTAATTAATAATTTATTTCATTATATAATAGAAGCAGTTAGCTCTTAATCTTTTTTGATTAATCTGTGGCAAGTGGCAACTACGTACTCACAGAGATCAAGATTACTAAAAACTATACTTTAATCATAAGTCTAATTCTAGAGGTAAGATAGTAATAGACACAAGAAAATTGAAAGTTAACGTAACTTTTTTAACAGTAGGGCGATTATGATGAGTTTTGAAACATGCGGGCAGCTAGAATTAATTTATTAAAAGAAGGGGGACATTAAATTCTACTAATTATCACCGATTTGACTTGTAACAATCTAGCTTGCATTTGCCATTTGATTACTGTCAAGTATTTCATTATATGTTTGCTTTTGCGTGGCTCCTTAATCTCTAAAGCATGCACATTAAACTCAAACATAAGTAATTGATTATTCGTACATAAAGCTTGTAATACGGATCTTCATTACGAGAATGGAAATATTAAAATTGCCGCTATCTGGTTTTCTTTGGTTATTAAATATTGTGTAATAATGTGTGAATGTTTTTGGGTGACTCATCAAATTCCTGGCATTGCAAGCATATTACTCAAATAGATTATACCAAATTTATTTTGAACACAAACAATGCCCCTTCATAGAATTCATGTTTAACTATATATTACAACCTAAGAGAGTTGCATCAGTGTAGTGAAATTATTACATTGTGAACACAGGCATACCCAATTGGTAAGAGATCAATAAGTAATAGAAATAAACTTTTAAAGGTTAGTGTTTAAAGAAAAAAAGGAAAATTTTGAGTGACATGTAAAGTAATCAAAGTTGCACGAGCCAATTCCAAAATAAATAAATTAATAAAAATAAATATATAAAATAAAATAGAAATTTTACTTTCTAACTAGTATCCCAATTTTATGATCCTAAGGTATATTTCATCTTCGGATAATAGATTTGAGTAATAAGTAATTTTATAAGCTATTAAATAATCGACTAATAAATGAGTCACATATCATCACTTGAGAAGAAAGTGAGATAATATTTAGAAGTCTAGTATTATTTGATAAAACATGCTCAAATAATATTTTGTTTTTCAAAATGTGTGATTACCTACCGTTGGAGAGATTAGGCATGATTTAATCATACAAAAAGATGAAAACATGACTTTATTTGTTAAATACATGTCTATGGATTAAATGATCTAATAATGTTGACCAATGCCATGACATACTGCTTAAATTCGGAGATTAAATATCGGTAGAAATTAAAAACTTTTATAATATTAATCCCATTTTATTTGTTCAAAATTATGTTACTTATAAACATTTCTATAATGTTAATCTCGTTTTTTTTTGGTCAAAAAGAGCACAGAGTCAATGAGATATTTTATCGTTTAAAAGAAAAGCAGGTAAACAACGTTGCATTAGATGTATTTCTCTTGATGCTGATTTTTTTCAAGGTTTTATTTTTTATATTTTTTACTTTATTTTATAGTGCTAGTTTAACTTTTCTGATCTACAAAGTTGGTTTTTTGAAAATTTTGCTAATACTAAATGTCTCCAATTTTAATATAGAATATTGAACAAACATATATGATAGTTGAAGATTTCTTGGAAGAGCTTGTGTATTCACTTTTGAAGAAAAAAAAAAGTAGGAATTATAAGTAACAGCAATAAAATAACACAACAGAACAATTAAGTAATTTTATGAATAACGTCGCTAATTATATCCACCTGCAGATCATCGTTGTTGTTCATTAAATATATCATCCTTAATCATAAATTTATACAACATTCATTTATTAAAATTTAACTATCGAAGAATCATTTATTAAAATTTGATTGAATATTTTGAATTTTTTATGTGTACATCAATTATTAATTAATTTATTCATTGGGCTATGGCAAAAGAAATGAAATTCTTTTCTCTCAGTTCACTTTGTGACTTTTATTTGCTTTACTTCATTATTTTGTGATTCATTATTTTTTATGCCGAATTAAAATAGTGTAAGGATCTAACATTTTGTTTACTACAGCAGTCCCTTCTCTATCTCTTGCCAGATTCTACAACCAATGGTATAAATCTGTAAAATTTTTCGCAACGAAATTGAAAGAAAACTCAACGAAGGTTCCAATTATTGGGGTTAATAAATTAATTTAATTGTTATCAGGGTCTGTGTTGTTCAAATTTTAACACTTTTTGCTCAATTAGTCATCCTCTTGTTGGTTCTGGCACAAAATGTACAAGTTTTAGATATTTATATTTGATGGATTTTAGGCACTTCTTGTTTTTTATCAATTCCTGAAAGAAGTTGGTTGATACCCTGAAGTAGTTCCTCAATTTGATAAAAAAGAACATCATTTGCAAACATGATGCTTGATTACTCACGGCCCCCTGTTGCCAAAGATGCATTATGTCGAGCCATTGACAGTGATCTAAATCCAATGTTTAGCTGACCTGTGCTAAGCTTTTTATAGTAATCTTGTGATTGATAATTAATGAATAAAAAGTAATACATAATTATATTTTAACTGTATACTGCTATTAACACAGGGCAAAGGTTATAAAACGTACAGAGCTTAGCTGATTTGACCAGGATAGTTGCGTCACCACTCACCAGGTTGTCAACATTTTGGCAGCGTGAGTCAGTAGGACAGAACCTCCTCTGATAGTATGCTGCGATGTGTAATTGGTGTCAGTATGGCTAAGTTTCTGTTGCCAGTACTTTGTCAAATTCTCATTTTGTTGCTTTGGCTTTTGTGCTACTTGTTTATTGATCCCTGTAAGTTAATTAAGACATATATATATATATATATATATATACATTCTAGATTAAATATAAATTTTTTGTTTCCAACAAATGCTGATCCATGTGATTGATTTTTTCAAGTATGAAACAGTATTTTAGACATAATCCCTCTCTTTCTCAGCGTCTAATTGTAAGCATCTAATATTGTACTATATAATCTATGCAGTTTGAATTAAAAGTATTGGGAAAAAACATAGCCTGTTCTAATTCAGTTTCTTTTCGTATCAGATTACTAATTGGCCACAGAAAATTTTCTTCCTTGCTCATTTTTATTTTTGTGATTGACAGAATTGGCCGTCTTGCTGAACAGAACATAGCATGTGATTGGCTTCAATTATTTTTTTTCCAAATGTTAGTAATTTCTTGGGGGATGATTCGTATTTCACACACAGGCTAAAGGTTTGTCTTAGATACAGTTGTTGGGTATTTATCTATCAGCTTTAATTTTTAGGTCAAACACTTTTCTAACATGATATCACAACTAAGTTTTCAAGTTAAAATCTCCTAACGAGCAAGCTCTTTGAAATAATTTCTTTAATTTTCTGCTTTAGTTTTGGATTGTTTTCAGCTTATTTACAAGTTTCTACATTAAATTTTATCTATCTTTCATGTCATGAGGATTGTTAAGACATTTTCTTGAATAATGGTCAAATGATAGTCAAAGGGGGTCTTGGTATCATTTTTAAAAAATTGGGGGTATTGTTGACTATTTCCTCAAAATTTAGGGTGTGTATATCATTTTTTCAAACTTTGGCGATATTAGTGTATATTCTTGAAACAAAAAGGGTCTATATGACCATTTCGACAAACCTTGGGAGTGTCTATGGCATTTTCCCTAAATTTTTCTACCTTTCATGGAACAAGCATGGTTAAGACATTTTCTTAAATACCTATTGGGTCTTTGCTTATCAACTTCAACTTTTTAAGTCAAATGATTTCTCTAACATTGAGAATATCACTAATCCACATATTGATACTAACTATTAAAGAAATTTTTTTTTCGCAGTTTTTATATACAAAAAAACTAATCACCCTGACTTCAAACAAAAGGAGAAAATGAAAGTAAAGAAAAAGAAAAGTTATACAAGCTCTCATTATAGTAATATATATATATATATATATATAAGAACTAAGCAAACAAATTGTAACATATGAATTTGTTATATTTATTTATGTAAATAATTAATTTAAGAGGGGGTTTATGTGATATATCATGAGGGGGTCTAGTTGATATTTTGTGAGTGCTTATAAAAGGAGGAAACGGGTGAATTTTGGAGAGAAGGCGAGAGAGGAGAGTGTTTGACCCGCTTGACCTAACCCGAACCCGCGAGTTTGACCTGGCAGTAACTCCCTATTACGAGATAGAGAACGTTCCCCTGCCATCCCTGCCGATAGAAACGTCGAGAACGCCGCCGAACAGGAGCCCGAAGCTCGTGCGTGAACCCGTCACGATTTGGCGGTGTTTTCGCCGAATTTTGGCGACGCCAACACTTGGGTTTTGTTCCCCACCTCACCATCTTCCTTTCCCGACCAGTCACCGGCATCGAGGAGGCTGTTTTGCCGCCGATCGACCACCCTAAGTGCCGCGGCTTCACGTGCTCGATCCGGCTTTACCGCTGCTCGTGGGAGGACACCACCGGCACCGTTGGACTCACCTCGACGAGAAGTGTCTAGTTCGAGCTTCCCCACCGCCGTTGGGTCAATTCCGGTCAATTTTGACCATAAGGACATTTTGGTAATTTCACGTATAGAGGGTAATTTCGTAATTTCCAGCTTTGAAGGTGACTTTGTAATCTAAATTGAGGATAAATTGGTAATCTTATGGGTTAAGGGTAAATTAGTAAATTATGAAATTGAGGGTAGTATAAGTTCGGATATGTTATTAGTTAATCACGAATACGAGATTAATACAGTAACCCGGGAAAAAAATTGAGAATTTGTAATGTTAGGACGAATATTTATTTTAAGCGTTATTTTTGCAGGATTAGTTCGAATTATAATTATGGAAAGTAATTATATCATTTCTATAAAATAGGTGGATCTGCGGACGAGAATCTACCTGCGGACTTGGGTGATAGCCGAGTCTGAAATTGTCACTGTAAGTGGAATATATTAAAAATTATTTAATTTTTATATAGTAAGGCTTGTTTATGAAATGAATGTTTAAAGTGCTTCCATTAAATGGTTTTCCGAAATAAATGTTTATTGCGTATAAATATTGTGTTAAATTATATTTATTCATTTATGCTCCGTATCGATTTTAAAATGGTAAAAGAGATGATTGATTTCCGAACATGATTTAAAGTATTTTTATATGGATTTTGAGCATGATTTTAAGTATATATATATGATTGATCCTGAGTATAATTTAAAATGTATATACATTGCTTTTGAGCATGATTCAAGTATTTATATATTGGTTTCGAGAATAATTTAAAGTGTTTAGATATGGTCTTCGAGCATGATTTTAAGAGTATATGATTTGATCTTGAGCGTGATTTAAAAGTGTATATATGTTGATTTTGAGCATGATTTATGATTTAAAATGTATATATATATTGATTTCGAGTATGATTTAAAGTGTATATACATAATGATTTCGATCATGATTTTAAGTTTTAAGCAAATACCCAGATGAGATGAGATAGTAGGCCTTTGGGGCCCGTCTGAATACACATAGAGGCTTTGGGCTGTGTGTTTGGGCGCTTTCGTCCTTTTGGGGCATATGCATGCATATTGAGATATGAGATCGGATGGTCCGAACACGATGTCGCAAGATAGCGCACATGTTTTGGATTTATATTAGGGATGTGATATATGAATTATGAAACGAGTGTATTAATGGATATGTTATCGGATGAGATTGGGTTGATGCAGTTGATGTTTGATAAATGATTTGGGAGTGCTTATGTTGTAATTGCAGGTTTGGAAATGTTATATGTTTAGGGAAGGTTCTGCCGAAATTTCGGTAGAATTCTCATTAATAAGATGATTTTAATATTTGAGTTCAGTTTCTTAAGATAGGTCGCCTCTGGGAATGGGGCGGGTCGTGTCGTCTCAGTTGGTATCAGAGCATGGTTTTAGATTCTGTAGACTTTACTTGTTTAGGAAGAATAAGTTTATAATTTTGATAAGGAGGAATTTATATTTTGTAGGCACCATCATGATTCGTCGTAGTAGTAGACGTGGTCGTGGCCATGGCCGTACGCAGTCAGTAGCTGGGTTGACTCTTAGTGTTGTACCTGAGGGGGCAAGCGAACCTGTAGAATCTTCAATGCATGGGGCTGCACAACAAGCTCCTGAAAATGCTCCAAATATTGAGCAGTCATTTGGTCGACTTGCTCAGATTATGACTACAGCCATTCAGAATCAAGTTCAATCACAGGCTGGTAGTTCTAACACTATAGAGCGCATAAAAAGCTTAGGAGGGAAAAGCTTTAATGGTACTGGAGAGCCACCTGAGGCCAAATCGTGGCTTGTCAAGCTAGAGCGTATTTTTGCAGTAATGAAGTGCTCAGCGGAGGATAAGTTAACATTTGCCACTTTTTTACTTGAGGATCGAGCTTATCACTGGTGGCAGACTGTGGAACGACGTATCATGGGCATGCTGATATTACTTGGGACATCATTATTTTCCAGTCGTGTACCAAGACATCAAACGCAGTGAGTTTCTCTGATTGGTTTAGGACTTGACGACAGTGGAAGAGCATGAGACAAAGTTCATGGAACTTTCTCGATTTGCTACGGCTGTGGTGAGTGATGAAAGAGAGAGATGCAGACAATTCAAAGAGGGTCTTCGATTTGAGATCCGCACTGTTGTCACTGCATCGAGATACACCGAGTTTGCAGAGGTAGTTAATGCAGCCAAGAGGGTTGAGCACAGTATTGCGGAGGGACGTAAACTTCAAGCATTGAAGCAGAAACCGAGCCAGAGCTGGGCAGATAGTGGCTCTAGTAGTAGACCACCTAAGCGAGGGAGCATTGGTACGGGATATTTTGAGGGCACTCAGAGGAGTCACGGTATAAGTATCAGGGGAGACCCGAGGCAGACTATCAGCCATGGCTCAGTGTAGCAGTCGGTAGGAAGTAAAGTCAGGAGTCAGGGACAGTATGACAGGAGTAAAGGGGGATATCGTGATGATCGTTCTAGGGGTGCTCAGCCTAATTCTTGCCCTGTATGTGGTAAGAACCATCCGGGACAGTGTCGAGTTGGAGAGAAAGTTTGTTATCGTTGTGGTCAACCTGGACACGTCAAGAGATTCTGCCCTACCTTATCTCAGGGTGATAATCCTGCACGAGGGAAATCTTTTCAGTATCAACCTTACACTAGACAGACTCAGAGCCAGAGAGGTGTGCAAATAGATGATTCTACATCAACTGGTAAGAGTCAGACGACTGCTTCAGCTTAGAGAAATCAGCCTGGTCGACCTCATACTCAGGCTCGAGTTTTTGCTTTGACACAGCAGGAGGCACGTGCTGCACCAAATGTTATCATGGGTATATTATCTATCTTTGGCTGTGAAGCACATAGTCTTATTGATCCTGGATCTACACATTCTTTTGTTTCCCGTACGTTTGCTAAGCATGTAGAGCGAGAGCCTGAAGCATTAGATTGTGAATTAGTTGTTAGTACACCTACGGGAGAGTCACTTCTTGCAGAGAGTGTGTATTGGAATTGTGTGATTAGAATGGCTGAGCAGGAACTAGAGGCGAATTTGATTGTTATTGATATTCGAGATTTTGATGCTATTTTGGGTATGGATTGGCTTGCATCTCATTATGCTACAATGGATTGTTTCAAGAAGGAAGTTGTGTTTAATAAGCCAGGGAAAATTGTAGTGAAATTTTGTGGGGAGTGCAAAATTTTATCCTCATGTGTCATTTCCGCCATTAATGCGAGACAGTTGCTTAGTGGTGGACACTAAAGCTCAAGAGTTGAAATTGGAGGATATTCCAGTAGTCCAAGAGTTCCCAGATGTATTTCCTGATGAACTACCGGGGATGCCACCCGATAGGGAGATTGAGTTTTCCATCGAGTTAGTTCCTGGAACATCTCCTATATCTATGGCACCGTACAGAATGGCCCCAGCAGAATTGAAGGAACTTAAAGTTCAACTACAGGAATTAGTGGATAAAGAGTTTATCAGACCTAGTGTTTCCCCTTGGGGAGCTCCAGTTTTGTTTGTAAAGAAGAAAGATGGTACCCTTAGACTTTGCATTGACTATCGGCTGTTGAACAAGGTTACAATACGCAATAAGTATCCACTTCCACGTATTGATGACTTGTTTGACTAACTTCAAGGGGCTAAGGTATTTTCTAAGATCGACTTGCGATCGGGATATCATCAGCTTAGAATTAAAGAGGATGATATTCCTAAAACAGCATTCAGAACCCGATATGGACATTATGAGTTCTTGGTGATGTCGTTTGGGTTGACTAATGCTCCAGCAGCTTTTATGGATCTCATGAATAGGGTATTTCACCAGTATTTAGATCGATGATATTTTGGTGTATTCCCGAAAGAAAGAAGAGCATGTTGATCACTTGCGGAGGGTTCTGCAAACTTTGAGAGAAAAACAGCTTTATGCTAAGTTCAGTAAGTGTGAGTTCTGGTTGGACAGGATGAAATTTTTAGGCCATGTGATATCAGCTGAGGGCATTTATGTCGATCCTAAAAAGATTGAAGCAATTGTGAAATGGGAACTACCTACAAATGTCACAGAGGTTCGAAATTTCCTTGGTTTGGCGGTACTATCGTCGATTTGTAGAGGATTCTCTAAGATTGCTACTCAGATTAACGCAGTTAACCGAGAAAGAATGCCAAGTTCGAGTGGAATGATGATTGTGAAAAGAGTTTTCAAGAACTCGAGGCACGTCTTACCTCGACACTGATTCTTACACTTCCATCGGGCAAGGAAGGGTTTGTGGTATATAGTGATGCCTCCAAGCAAGGATTGGGTTGTGTGCTAATGTAACATGGGAAAGTAATAGCTTATGCTTATAGACAACTTAAAAAGCATGAGCAAAACTACCCAACACATGACCTAGAGCTGGCAGTGGTGGTATTTGCACTTAAAATATGGAGATATTATTTGTATGGGGTAACTTGCCAGATTTTCACTGATCATAAAAGTCTCAAGTATTTGTTTACTCAGAAAGACTTAAATTTGAGACAGAGAAGGTGGATGGAGTTAATTAAGGATTATGAATGCACTATTGATTATCATCTTGGCAAAGCGAATGTGGTGGCTGATGCATTGAGTAGAAAATCTTCTGGTTCTATGGCTCATATACGAGTGGCCAGTATACCTCTGTTGATCGAGCTGAGATCTTTGGGAGTTGAGTTGAATGCCAATAACTGCGAAGCTTTGATAGCTAACTTGACAAAGTCCATCGGATGCAAGTACAGGATCCCCAGTTAATGAAGTTGATAGAGGATGTGCAAAAAGGTTTACGAACTGATTTCATGGTGAGAGATGATGGAGTTTTAGTCATGGGTAATAGACTATGTGTACCAGATATTGGGGAGCTAAAGAGGGAGATCATGGAAGAAGCTCATTGCTCAGCCTATGCGATGCATCCCGGAAGTACGAAGATGTACCATACTTTAAGGGATCATTACTGGTGGCAAGGCATGAAAAGAGAGATTGCAGAATTTATTTCTTGATGTTTGGTTTGTCAGCAGGTTAAAGCCGAGCATCAGAGACCTGCAGGGTATTCCCAGCAGCTTCCTATTCTCGAGTGGAAATAGGAGCATATTACTATAAACTTTGTATCGGGACTTCCGCGTACCCAGCGTGGACATGACAGTGTTTGGGTGGTTGTGGATAGACTTACCAAATCTGCTCATTTTCTACCATTCAAAACCACTCATTCAATGGATAAGTTGGGGAGTCTTTATGTAGCGGAGATAGTTCGTCTTCACGGAGTACTAGTATCTATTGTTTCAGATAGAGATTCTTGATTTACTTCGAAGTTCTGGACTAGCTTGCAAAATGCTTTAGGTACGAAGTTGAATTTCAGTACAGCTTTTCATCCTCAGACTGATGGCCAGTCAGAACGTACCATTCAAACTTTGGAGGATATGCTGCGAGCATGTGTTATGGAAATCAAGGGTAATTTGGACATTTATTTACCTTTGATGGAGTTTGCGTACAACAACAGTTATCAAGCTAGTATAAAGATGGCTCCATATGAAGCTCTGTATGGACGAAAATGCAGAACTCTAGTATGTTGGGATGAAGTTGGTGAGCGGAAGTTATTTGGCCCAGAATTGGTATAGGATACTAATGAGTGGGTACAACTTATTCGGGATAGATTAAAAGTGGCTCAAGATAGACAAAAAAGCTATGCGGATAAGCGTAGGCGGGAACTGGAATTCAATGTTGGTGATAGAGTGTTCTTACGGATATCTCCTTGGAAAGGAGTACTTCGCTTTGGAAAAAGTGGGAAGCTCAGTCCACCTTACATTGGGCCATATGAGATCGTAGAGCGTATTGGTCCATTGGCTTAACGATTAGCTCTACCACCTGAGTTGTCCAGAATCCATAATGTGTTTCATGTTTCAATGCTTCGAAAATACATGTATGATCCAAGTCATGTTTTATTGAAGCAACCGATTCAGTTGAAGGAGGACTTGACTTACGAAGAGGAACCAGTTGAGATATTGGAGGGAAAACACAAAGTGTTGCGTTCAAAAATCATTCCTTTAGTAAAAGTGATGTGGAGGAATCACTCAAAGGAAGAGGCTACCTGGGAATCCGAGGACTTGATGTAAGCCCAGTACCCTCATTTGTTTCTAGCTGGTATGTAAATTTCAAGGACGAAATTTTTATAAGTGGGGAGGATTGTAACATATGAATTTGTTATATTTATTTATGTAAATAATTAATTTAAGAGGGGGTTTATGTGATATATCATGAGGGGGTCTAGTTGATATTTTGTGGGTGCTTATAAAATGAGGAAACCGGGTGAATTTTGGAGAGAAGGCGAGAGAGGAGAGTGTTTGACCCAACCCGACCCGAACCTGCGAGTTTGACTCGGCTGTAACTCCCTATTCTGACCACGCCACCGGACGAGCTTGGTATCAAATCGAAGCTTACGAGACAGAGAACGTTCCCCTGCCATCCCTGCCGCTAGAAACGTCGAGAACGCCGCTGAACGGGAGCGCGAAGCTCATGCGTGAACCCATCATGATTTGGCCGTGATATCGCCGAATTTTGGCGACGCCACAACTTGGGTTTTGTTCTCCACCTCACCACCTTCCTTTCCCGACCAGTCACCAACATCGAGGAGGCCGTTTTGTCGCCGATCGACCACCCTAAGTGCCGCGACTTCACGTGCTCGATCCGGCTTCACCGTCGCGCGTGGTAGGACACCACCGGCACCGTTGGACTCACCTCGACGAGAAGTGTCTAGTCTGAGCTTCCCCACCGCCGTTGGGTCAATTCCGATCAACGTTGACCGTAGGGGCATTTTGGTAATTTCACGTATAGAGGGTAATTTCGTAATTTCTAGCTTTGAGGGTGATTTTGTAATCTAAATTAAGGATAAATTGGTAATCTTATGGGTTGAGGGTAAATTAGTAAATTATGAAATTGAGGGTAGTATAAGTTCGGATATGTTATTAGTTAATCACGAATACGGGATTAATACAGTAACCCGAGAAAAAAATTGAGAATTTGTAATGTTAGGACGAATATTTATTTTAAGCGTTATTTTTGCAGGATTAGTTCGAATTATAATTATGGAAAGTAATTATATCATTTCTATAAAATAGGTGGATCTGCGGACGAGAATCTACCTGCGGACTTGGGTGATAGCCGAGTCTGAAATTGTCACTGTGAGTGGAATATATTAAAAGTTATTTAATTTTTATATAGTAAGGCTTGTTTATGAAATGAATGTTTAAAGTGCTTCCATTAAATGGTTTTCCGAAATAAATGTTTATTGCGTATAAATAATGTGTTAAATTATATTTATTCATTTATGCTCCGTATCGATTTTAAAATGGTGAAAGAGATGATTGATTTCCGAACATGATTTAAAGTATTTTTATATGAATTTTGAGCATGATTTTAAGTATATATATATGATTGATCCTGAGTATGATTTAAAATGCATATACATTGCTTTTGAGCATGATTCAAGTATTTATATATTGGTTTCGAGAATAATTTAAAGTGTTTAGAAATGGTCTTCGAGCATGATTTTAAGAGTATATGATTTGATCTTGAGCGTGATTTAAAAGTGTATATATGTTGATTTTGAGCATGATTTATGATTTAAAATGTATATATATATTGATTTCGAGTATGATTTAAAGTGTATATACATAATGATTTAGATCATGATTTTAAGTTTTAAGCAAATATCTGTTCCCTCCAGATGAGATGAGATAGTAGGCCTTTGGGGCCCGTCTGAACACACATAGAGACTTTGGGCCGTGTGTTTGGGCGCTTTCGCCCTTTGGGGGCATATGCATGCATATTGAGATATGAGATCAGATGGTCCGGACACGATGTCGCAAGATGGCGCATCATAGCACGTCCGTTGAGATCCGGGTATAAGTTATGCTAATAAGCATGAGATGATACGTCCTTTCGTCTATCCATATAGCTCCGGGCATGATGGTACTCAGATAGTACATCATTGCCGTCCGTTGAGGTCCGGATGAGACTAGATTATCCCCTGGGTATTTGTTTAAGGATATTTATTTTACTTAGTATTTGATATTTCAGTTTAAGATGATATTTCAATATGAGATTTTTTTTTTAATTTTGTGACAGTATCAGTTTTGCTTATGTTCAAATTATGATTGAATTGAAAGTAATTTTACATTCAAATAATTATTTGAGAAACGTGATTATACAAGTGATGCACTTATTTTTGTAATTATTTTATATTTTAAAAGTTACTATCCACTCACTGAGCTCACTGAGTTTTATACTCATTCATATTTTATTATATTTTCCCTCCCAGGAGATTACAGGTACAACAGTTAACCCAGCAGCTGTACATAGTTGAAGTCATTTGGGCCACTGAGGTTGTTTAAGGACATAGAAAAATTATTTTCTTTTGGTTAATGTATAATTATCATGTTTTGGATTTATATTAGGGATGTGATATATGAATTATGAAACGTGTGTATTATTAGATATGTTATCGGATGAGATTGGGTTGATGCAGTTGATGTTTGATAAATGATTTGGGAGTGCTTGTGTTGTAATTGCAGGTTTGGAAATGTTATATGTTTAGGGAAGGTTCTGCCGAAATTTTGGTAGAATTCTCATTAATAAGATGATTTTAATATTTGAGTTCAGTTTTTTAAGATAGGTCGCCTCTGGAAATGGGGCGGGTCGTCTCACAAATGTTAATAATAAAGCATCATATATGGCATCCTAAGCCAACAAAATGAGAATCAAGCATGAGACCAATATATTGTTAGTTAAAAATCATTTTTCAGCAGAAATAATAGTATCTTTTTTCGTTGTAGTAATTAAGGCTCTGAAGTCATGATCTATCATAACTTCTCCTGCTAGATCACGATCTGTCACCAATGTTCTTTTAGATTATGACTTAATTTTGATTTGCACTTGGCACCTTTATCACTATTAAACGCAATTAACAACAAAATATTTTTCTTTCAAAGTCAGAAAGAAAAATTCTGTTTTCTTAATTTGTATATTATAGCTTCTTTTATTTCTTTTGTGGAAAAATAAGCCCTTTTATATTGTATTAGTAGAAACCCTAGAATTCTTATTTATCTTCTTTTTTAATTATATTAAATCAAAATAATTAATTTAAATTAAAATAAGATAAAAACCCAAAAGGACACTATACTATAAGGGACAATCATTGTGTAATAACATAATGCCCCTTATATACAAGTATATTAAATGGAGCCTCCCACCAAATAATATATTCAGTCTTGTAATCTAAATAGCTAGTTATCTTTCTTATTAATCTAGTAGTGATACAGTCAAATAAATGAGCTAACCCGAGGATCATATTGGTACATATAATAGTAGTTATAATAATTATGCATATAATTAAACTGGTCCGATTAGTTAATTCCAAATTTACTCCACTATAAAATTGGAACTAACCTCCATAATTGTATGCTATCTCGGATAGTGTTCTCGAATAATAATTCGACTCATGTCACATTGATTAATTGACTGAACAATCCTGTGTACCACATCGTTGATTAAATTGATATTTTAACTGTCCAATCGATTTAATTACTTCTTGATCATTAACACTTATTGGCTTTCTCTAATGACCATTTTCAAAAAACTAATTATGTTAATATGCTATGGCCAATGAATTCTATAATCAAGTACTGAAAACCCATCAAGAAATATGTTGTACAAATACTATATTATTAATCTATAATATCGCTGCTCAGAATATGCTCCCACCAAGATACTGGGTAATCTTGACTACAAATGTATGTCGCAGTCATTAGTAACTCAAATGGAATAACAATCATAAAGACGAAACTATAAGTAATTCAAGATTGAGATTGCAATAAAAGCAATGCATATGAAATTTAATAAGTCTGACAATTATTCCAAGGTTAATTAAATTTCATATGTGATCCAGTTCAAAATAGACAAACTACATTAGTAAATTCATACATGATTAAGATAAATCATTCAACAAATTTACTACAGTTTAAACATAAATAAAGTGATCAACTCTATTTATCAATTGCGAACCTAATTTATTTAATCATAAGATAACTTATATTTATATCTTTTTTGAATCCATATGATAATCACATAAATACATATAATATGATTAAATGGACCTTATTCAAAACATTTATGTAATTTAAATTTCTCAAATATTTTATTAATCAGAAAATAAATTAATTAATATACTTTAAAGAGCACATAATCCCAATATATATTTCCATTTCACCCTAACATTCGGGCACTCCCAGGGCTTCCCAAACAGCTTTTGATGGATCAACAATATTGTTACGGCATAGAGGCTGATAATCGTGATCTGAATCACACTCATCAATAACTTTAGCCTTAACACTATGTTTATTTCCATCGATGTTAATATAGTTCAAGCATCTGTTTCCTTTGTTGTAACATCTAGTTGATAATGCTACAACTGATTCATCATCAGAACGGTACCGATTGCCACATTCAGATGGACAACCGCCATTGCTGCCCTTCTGGATGCTGTTGAGTGTTAAAGTTACCTTTGTGTGTCCAGTCACTAGTGGTAAACACCTGAAAATGTACAAAAAATATAGTTAGTTGGATGAAATTAAAATTGTATCATATATTGGAATTGTATATCACAATGAAATATGTTCATGTCTTTATATATGATAAACCTCGACGATCCTTGAGAGTTCCTAAGCCTAATACTATGTATCAAGGATACATTTGAGTGGCTGTCGCGTGTAGTGGACATGTGCATGAGCTTGGAAGTTGAACGGTCACAATGCAATACTCATGCAAATTGTTTATTGGAGAGATCAACGTGATTTGGTCTTTTAAAAGATCATGGAGGATTATTTGTTGATTATTTAAGATTGAGTCGATGTTATTTGATTTATTGTTATTTTGTTAAAATATTAGAATAAATCAAGCAAAAAATCTACCATCAATCTCGATCGGTTATGATTATTTGGCATTTGGCTTAGTTGTTTGTGTAGAGGCGGAAATAAGCAACTTATAAGAAGGCATGAAACGGATGGAACTGGAGCTGTTGGGAATGTGTGATAAGCTGCACCAAATTGAGGAAAATCTTAACAAGTTAACAGAGTCTATGTCAGCCTCTAAGGGAACCCTGAGCCAAAACAATTATAGACCCACATGATCATGACTGCATAGCCAATGAGAATAAGGGAATCATCAGCAATTTGTAGCATGATCCACAAAGCTTGAGTGTCTAAAATTTGTAGGCGGCAACCCTATAGAGTAGCACAACTGAGTATGACAATTTTTTAAATATAAAGAGTACACCGATGAACAGAAAGTGTCTCTTGCTTTTCTCCACCTCGAAGGGGAGGCCAACCAATGGTGGCAGTGGCTGCGGCGTGCATATCGTAAGGAAAACAAGACAGTCTCATGGGATGATTTTGTGGAAGAACTTTGGGCACACTTCAGACCTACGGAGTATCAAGATTACAACGAAGCCTTATCAAAAGTGAAACAAACAGGGACTCTTCATGACTATTAAAGGGAGTTTGAGAGATTAGGAAATAGGGTTAGTAGCTGGACACAAGAAGCACTAGTAGGAACTTTCATAGGAGGCTTGAAATCAGAGATTGCAGATGAAATCAGGATGTTCATGCCTAAAACGCTGAAGGATGCATTTAAACTTGCACGAATGAGAGATGAACAATTGACTCGACAAACGAAAGCAACACAGCAACCATTCTTCAACCGAGTAGTGACAAGCTTAACCATAAACAATTATTCCCTGACAACAAACACCATTAAGAGATTATCGTGGGAAGAAATGCAGCGAAGGAGAGCACTTTGTTTATGTTTCAATTGTAAAGAACGTTTTATTGCAAGTCATAAATGCCAAGGACCACAGTTGTTATTACTTGAAATATAAACCGCTGGTGATGAGAAAAGAAATAGAGAAAAACTAGAAGACACTCAACTTGAACCTGAGATCATCTACTATTCACTCACGGGTTGGGCTGCCCCAAAAACCATGCGGGTATCTGCCAAGATCGGGCCATATAACATAATAGTGCTAATTAACAGTAGGTCTACGCACAACTTCATTAGTAGTAGACTGGCAAATATATTGCAACTAACAGTAAAACGTACCTCAAAGTTCTCGGTGAAGGTTGCCAATGGCGAAACACTACTGTGTAAGGGCAAGTTTGAGAAGGTACATATATCATTACAAGGCGTACCATTTATTCTCACTCTTTATCAGGTCTAGACATGGTATTAGGTATATAATGGCTTAAGCTATTGGGCTCAGTGATATGCAATTGAAGACTCCTCACAATGGAATTTGAATAGGAAAATAAGAGGCAATTAATGCAAGACATCAGTCCCCAAGTCCCACAAACAGCCTCCCTCACTGAAATTGCAAAAGAAATACAATAGGGACAACTTGGGTTTGCAATTTATTTTAGTGACCACTTTGAAACCTCATTGAGCAAATCAGCAGCCGACGTGAAAAATTTACTTGAAGAATATACTACCTTGTTTCAAGAGCCAACACAACTTCCACCAAGCAGAGAAGTCGAGCACGGTATAATTTTAAAAGAAGGTACCGAGCCTATCAATGTCAGACCTTATCACTATGCACATTTATAGAAAGAAGAAATTGAAAAACAAGTGAACAAAATGCTTAATTCAGAACTGATATACCCTGATACCAGCCCATTTTCTTGACCAGTATTACTCGTGAAAAAGAAGGACGGAAGTTGGAGGTTTTGTACGGATTATCACTCCCTCAACGAAGTCACTATAAAAGATCGCTTTCCCATTCCCGTAATTGATGACATGCTAGATGAACCTTATGGAGCCGCCTTCTTTACCAAATTAGATCTACGAGCTGGGTACCATCAAGTCCAGGTCAAACTAACCGATATCCATATAACTGCATTCAGGACTCATAATAGCCACTATGAGTATCTTGTCATGCCCTTCAGTTTGTGCAACACTCTATTTACTTTCCAAGCCATAATGAACTCAATTTTTCATCCATTCTTATGAAAATTTATTTTAGCAATCTTTGATGACATACTAATATACAATCATTTTTTGAGTAGTCATATTGAATATATCAAGCAGGCGCTGAAAGTCCTTAAACAAAAATAATTCTTTCTTAAGGCAAGCAAGTGTCACTTTGGCCAGGAAGAATTGGAGTACCTGGGCCACATTGTTATATGTCATGGTATGAAAGTTGATGATACAAAAATCGCTGCCATGGTTTTCTGGCCATCACAAAAAACCATCACAGAGTTAAGAGCATTTTTGGGACTAACGGGCTACTACAGGAAATTTGTGCCAGGGTGTGGTATACTTGCCCGTCCTCTCACAAACTTGCTAAATAAAGGTCAATTTTCATGGAGTAAAGAAACTAAATAAGCCTTTATTCAATTAAAGAAAGCCATGACTAGTACCCCACCTTGGCAATGTCGAACTTCATTGACATTTATAATTGAAATGGATGCATCGTACGATGGCATTGGGTAACACTTTAACAACAAGGCAGGCCAATAGTATATATGAGTAGATCACTTGGAGTTTCAAAGAAATCTTAGTTTGTTTATGCAAAGGAGATGTTGGCAATCGTGAAGGTAATCCAGTTGTGGCGACCGTATTTATTAGGGCACAAATTCATTATGCCGACGAACCAGCGTAGTCTTAAATATTTGCTAGAACAGCGAATTGCTACGCCTGAGTAGCAGGAGTCTGCTAATGCTCTTTTTCGAGAACTAGAGGCTTCCACTCTTAACGCCTTTTTTGTGCCGCATGTTTCCATTTGGGAAGATATTAAACAGGCTGTTGAGTCAGACGACTATATAAAGAAATTTCATGCACTGGCCCAATCTGCTGAGTCAGACGACTATATAAGGATTGTTCTTTTTCAAAGGCAGAGTTGTGGTGCCACACAAATTGCGGGAGCTATTAATGTTTGAAGCACATGACACAAATTGTTTCCATTTTGGAAGATATTAAACAGGCTGTTGAGTCAGACGACTATATAAAGAAATTTCATGCACTGGCCCAATCTACTGAGTCAGACGACTATATAAGGATTGGTCTTTTCAAAGGTAGAGTTGTGGTGCCACACAAATTGCGGGAGCTATTAATGTTTGAAGCACATGACACCAAGTTCAACGGCCACTCTGGTGTCTTCATAATGTATAAAAGTTTAGCAGCATAATTTTACTGGCCATCTCTGTTTAAAACTGTACATGAATATTTAAGTAGATGAGTGATTTGCCAAAAGACCAAGGCTTCAACACTAAAACCAGCAGGTCTTCTCCAACCACTTCCAATTCTTTGCCAAGTATGGGATGACATTACACTTGATTTTATTGAGGGACCACCCAATTCACAAGGTAAAGATACAATTTTAGTGGTTGTGGATCGACTCAACAAATTTGGCCACTTTATGGCTCTATCACATTCATTCACGGCAAAATCGGTGGCAGAGCTATTTGTTGATGGCGTAGTGAAGCTCCATGGCATGCTAAGTCAATCGTCAATGACAGAGATCCGATCTTTATTAATAAGTATTGGCAAGAGTTCTTTCACATGTCAGGAACCAAACAGACGGTCAAACTGAGGTCACTAATAGATGTTTGGAACAATACCTCAGAAGCTTTGTGCATCAGTGGCCCAGTAAGTAGTACTTTTATCTTCCTTGTGCTAAGTATTAGTATAATACTGTTGAGTCCTGAAGAGTGTATATTTATAAAGGGTAAAATCATCATTTTATACCTCAAAGTCTCACTAACATCTCCACCTTTGTGTATTTTACGTCCTCAGATATTTAATTATCTATATTTATATGTATTTTTAATACTTTATGTATTTTAGGAGTATTTTAGTCATTTCTCAACAAACGAGAAGTCGGACAAGAAAACGGACAGCATTTTTGAACTCAGAATAGCTGAAAACCTTAGGAAAGAAATAAATGATAAAATCATAATTTAAGATTTTAGTGGGTCCTGCTGACGTAGCGTTGACTGCTGACGTGTTGTTGACCGATGATGTGGCATTGATGGATGATGTGCCATTGGATCGAAAAATGAGCTTACAATACATGCAATGCACTGGATCATATTTTTTGACTTTTACATTGACCGATGACATGACAATATATTAGTGGACCGAAAATCGCGCATATCGTACATGCATATACATGGAATGACAGCCCTGGTGACGTGTTCCAACTAATCAGAGAGTGCCACGTGGAGCAATCCTGGGCGTCCGAATTGTTTTCATCCGATGGCCATGATTTACTTGTTGTATCTATAAATAGTGGGCTCCCCTCCTAATTTGACACCCCGAAATCTATTTTTGAGCTCTATTTTCTGTCAGTCCTTCTCTATCTCATATTTTCTAGGTATTTTAATAAAATTCTCATTTTACCCCTAGTTATAAAATGAGTGGCTAATTTATTTTCAAGCTTGGGTTAAATGTGAAGCTTCAACATAATCTATGGGCTTAATTTGGTAAGTTTATTCTTACTTTCTCTAATTTATTTAAATTGTTTTGACTTGTTGTAGACAGATAGTAATAATCTTGTCTAGATATTGCACTGGTATACCGGCTCCTTAATGCACGATTATTACTATTTAGCATGGTAGGCCTTGACTTATTGTTGACATAAAATTCATCTAGGTTAATTAGTGGATAGTTTTGCCACCTTGACGATAGTTACATTATTATTACTTGGCACAACGTGTTCTTGATACAAAATTTAACATAAGATTATTCTTCCTGGCACAATGAGCGCTTGATGTCATATTTATTAAAGTTAGGTTTATGAGGAGTGGAAATACCCCCCTCATAAATTAATTGGAACTAAAAAAATATTAAGCCCATGGTAAATGTTGAGTGTGAATATGAAAACCCAAGCACTTTATTACATTAATCAAGTCCCAATTTATTTTCATCATTTTTATTTTAATTTTAGGATAGAATAAATTAGGAAATTTCACAAAAAAAACATAAATAATAAAGAATAATAATAATTCTACATAATTAAAATCCACCTCCTCGTGGGATCGACACTCGTCACCATTAATCTATATTTCAATTGATTCGTGTGCTTGCGAGTTCAATAAAATTTGCACAACAAGTTTTTGGCGCCGTTGCTAGGGAGGTAAGTCATTTCAATTTGTAGAATTAATTTTCTTGTGTAAATATCTTTTTGTACTTTTATTCCCTTTTAATTTTCTTTTTATATGGCTCGTTTAACCGCCTATAAGCTATAAGTTATCTTAATTTTAGTTGATTTATTTTAAGTTAATTTATTTTCTTTTAATTTTCATTTTATTTATTTTTGTAACTTTATATTGATCTTGTTAATCTATATGGCCGGTTTAACCGCCTAGTAATTTATTTTAATTTCAGTTTATTTTAATTTTAGTTAATTTATTTTATTTCATTTTTTTTTGTTTTCTTATTACATATTCATAGCACTTGAGTGTATTTTCATAACAAAATTGTAACAAGAGTGATAAGGTTAATGCCATATTTTCTCTTCTCTTTATTTTCAATTTTGCTTTTGTATGTGTTCTTTGCATGCATGGTCGAAGGTCACTATCACATAATTTAGAACCCATAAAACTCGAGCTAGAGAAAGCACGTCGCACACGTAAACACATTGTATCACAAGTGGAAATTGTGGATAAAATTGAAATGGATTTACAACAACAACCATAAGTACCGCAGGAGAGGCCATTTAAGGACTACTTTAGTCCCTTAGCTAATTTGTGCACATCATGCATAAGATACCCAAATGTAGCTGCTAGGAGTTTTGAGCTAAAGCGTAGTGTGCTAATTTGTCTCCCATCATTCTATGGCCTAGAAAATAAAGATCCATACAATTATTTGAATGATTTTTATGATATTTGTTAAACTTTTAAATATGCGAATTTTTCAGATGATGATGTTAACCTTAGGTTGTTTCCATTTTCTTTAAAAGATAGAGCTCGTTCTTGGTTCAATACATTGCCTGCTAACAGTATTACATTATGGGAAAAAATGGATACTAAATTTTTAAATAAATACTTCATAGTGCATAAAATCAATGTTATTCACAGGGACATCTCAGAGTTTACCCAAAAAGAAGATGAGCAATTTTTTGAAGCATGGGAGCGATTCAATGGGCTACTCTTGAAGTGTTCATATCATGGGTACGAGAAATGGCATCAATGCCATTACTTTTTAGAGGGACTATTGCTACATATGCAGGAATGGCTAATGGTGACAAGTGGAGGAGAGTTGATGTCGAAAAGTGCATAAGAGATTTAGGATTTCTTTCAGCGACAAGCAGATAATTCCCAACAACGAAGCAAATCATTCAGAACCGTGAGAAAAATCAAAGGAGTTAATGAAGTTCATGTTGGTGAGTCAAGATCAGAAATTAAGGAAGTCAAAGAAATAGTTGAAGGTCTTTCTCGCCAAATAACATCTTTGACAGCTGCAAAATCAATAGGGCCACATGCCTATAATCAACTTGATCATGACTCATACCCAGATCAAGCCAATGCAATTGGTGTGATGGGAAAACAACCAAACTATAATCCTTACTCCAATACTTATAATCTTGGGTGGAGAGACCATCCTAACTTTTCATGGTCTTAAGGATTTCAACAGAATAGAGCAGCAGCTCTAGCTCCATCAATGCAACCAGTTCCTCAAGCTCCTCAAGTCTCTCAACAATCATTCAAACCATACAATCAGAAAATGTTCCTAAAGCTCCATTCCCTCAGAGGTTAGCTAAAGCAAAAAAGGGAAATTCCACAGGTGAGATTATGGAGATATTTAAACAGGTAAGTGTTAACATTCCCTTATTTGATGCTATAAAGCAAGTGCCCTCTTATGCCGAGTTTCTTAAAAACCTCTGTACTAAAAAAAAGAAGTATTCTTGTTCAAAAAAAGGCATTTTTAACTTAAAACATTAGTTCCATACTTCAACAAAAAATTCATTTAAAATTTAAAGAGCAGGATCTCCTACTATCTCATGTAGTATTAGGAACCACACATTTGAGAATGCTTTGTTGGACTTGAGAGCTAGTGTAAATCTTTTGCCTTATTCTGTATTTGTGAAACTTGGATTAGGAGAATTACACCCAACTCCAGTTGTGTTACAACTTACAGATCGGTCTATGAAAATACCTCGTGGTATTGTGGAGGACGTGCTTATCCAGGTCGACAAGTTTTATTTTCCTATTGATTTTATTGTAGTTGATACTCAACCAATGCAGGATTCGAAAAAGTACATCCTCATTATTCTAGGCCGACCTTTTTTGGCAACTGCTGATGCTCACATTCAATGCAGGACTGGAAATATGAAGTTTTCCTTTAGCAATATGACTATAGAGCTTAATATCTTTAGCATTGCCAAACAACCTCATGATGGGAACGATGAAATGGTTGATATAAATTTTATTGAAGAATTAGTTGATCATAATCTTTCTTCTAACTTTAATGATGATCCTTTACAAGAATGGTTAACTCACTTTGGTATGGTTTTTGACCAGATTAATGCCTCACTCAATTCATCACCATTCATGGATACTAACAACTGAAAGTTAAAAGAAGAGCAATTGACACCATCTCAACCCATCAGAATCATTAACAAAACTAGAGCGTAAACTTTGGAGTATACATCCATGGGAGAAGAAAACACATTGCAAGAAATCACCTCATCATTCCTTGACAATAAACAACTAAATGAAAGTATTATTTACCCATGCTATAGTTCAAAAAGGAGGTTTCAACTGGTAGAATTTGAGGATATTTGTAGTGATGAAAAGGCTAAAGATTACAAAAAGAGATTGAAAGTCTTTCATGACAAGCATATAATGAGAAAATCTTTTACACCAGGTCAAAAAGTACTTTTATTCAATTATCACGTGCACCTATCCCCAGGTAAGTTACACTCTCGATGGTCTGAACCCTTTATTGTTCATACTGTTTTTCTACATGGAGCAATTGAAATTAAGGATCCAATGAATGGTGCCATTTTCAAAGTTAATGGTCAAATATTAAAGCTATATCTAGAGTACCAACCACATGACGAAGACACTGAAATCAATTTGAGTATAAAATTGATATTTAATTGTCTATGTTTATGTGTATTTTTAATACTTTATGTATTTTAGGAGTATTTTAGTCATTTCTCAATAAACGAGAAGTCGGACAGTAAAACAGACAGTATTTTTTAACTCAGAACAGTTGAAAACCTTAGGAAAGACATAAAGGGCAAAATCATAATTTTTAAATTTTGGTGGGCTCACTGACGTGGCGTTGACTGCTGATGTGTCGTTGACGTATGATGTGGCAGAAGTCTATTGGATCAAAAATGAGCTTACAATACATGCAATGCACTGAATCATATTTGTTGACTTTTACATTAACCGATGACATGACAATATATTAGTGTGCCATGTAGCACAATCCTGGGCGTCCGAATTGTTTTCATCCAATGGCCATGATTTACTTGTTGTATCTACAAATAAGGGACACCCCCCTAATTTGACACCCCTGAATCTATTTTTAGGCTCTATTTTCTTTAATTCATTTTCTATCTTGTATTTTTATGTATTTTGATAAAATTCCTATTTTACCCTTAGTTATAAAATGAATGGCTAATTTTTTTTCAAGCTTGAGTTAATGGTGAAACCTTAACATAATCTATGGGCTTAATTTGGTAATTTTTATTTTACTTTCTCTAATTTATTTAAATTGTTTTGATTTATCATAGATAGATAGTAATAATCTTGTCTAGATATTGCACTAGTATATCGGCTCCCTAATACAAGATTATTATTATTAGGCGAGGTAAGCGCTTTACACTAGATTTATTAAAAAAAACCTCCCTCTAATTTATGTGGTAGGTCTTGACTCATTGTTGACATAAAATTCATCTAGTTTAATTAGAGAATAGTTTTGTCACCTTGTCGACAATTACACTATTATTACTTGGCACAACGTGTTCTTAATACCACATTTAACATAAGATTATTCTTCCTGACACAATGAGCACTTGATGTCATATTTATTAGAGTTAGGTTTATAAAGAGTGGAAATACCTCCATCATAAATTAATTGGAATTAAAAAAAGAATATTAAGCACATGGTGAAATGTTGAATGTGAATCCTAAGACCCAAACACTTTATTACATTAATCAAGTCCTAATTTATTCTCACCATTTTAATTTCAATTTTAGGATAGAATAAAATATGAAATTCACCAAAAAAAAGTATAAATAATAAAGAATAATAATAATTCTACATAATTAAAATCTACCTCCTCGTGGGATCGACACTCGTCACCATTAATCTATATTTCAATAGATTCGTGCGCTTGCGAGTTCAATAAAATTTGCACAACAAATACCACTTTCCACGTGTCAACGGGATTGACTCCGTTCTTAGCTCTTTATGGCTGTGAACCGCCAACATTGCCATTATACCATCTTAGGACTTTTCCTATACATGAGGTAGATCAAGCTTTGCTTACATGAGATGAACTTTTGAAGCTATTGAAACATAACTTGACAGATGCAGCCAACCACGTGAAATAATTGGCTGACAACAAACGACGTGAAGTTGACTTTCAAAAGGATGACATGTTCTACTTGAAGTCGCCAATCTACGGTTTTTTAACGAGTTCATCACAAGCTGGCGGGTAAATATTTTGGGCCTTATGGTCCTTGAAAAAATTGGCTCTGTTGCTTATAAGCTTCAATTACCACTTGGGTCAAACGTGCATCCAATTTTTCATATTTCATTATTGAAAAAGTATATTGGTACTACTCCTACACATAGCACTGAACTACCCACAGTTGATGATGAAGGAGTCATAACTTTGCAACTTGCAGCTGTACTTGATGTTCGTTGGCTTAAGAGGGGTGAAAATTATTGAGCAGCGTTTGGTACAGTGGCATTGCTTGCCGACAGAGGAAGCCACGTGGGAGGATACTGCTGTGCTCAAGGGAAAGTTTCCGCAACTATCCCTTGTGGACAAGGGTCTGCTCTAAGAGGTAAAGGATGATAAACCTTGACGATCCTTAAGAATTCCTAAGCCTAATACTATGTATCAAAGATACATTTAAGTAGCTGTCGCGTGTAGTGGACATGTGCATGAGCTTGGAAGTTGAACGGCCACAATGCAAACTCACATGCAAATCGTTTGGTGGAGAGATCAATGTGACTTGGTCTTTTAAAAGATTATGGAGGATTATTTGACGATTATTTGAGATTGAGTCGATGTTATTTGATTTATTGTTATTTTGTTAAAAGCTTAGAATAACTCAAGCAAAAAATCTGCCATCAATCTCGATCGATTATGATTATTTGACTTAGTTGTTTGTCAGTATAAATTAGTCTTTATCAAAATGAATAAGAGGGCATATAGTATCAATTAAAACTCAAACACTTGCAACCTATTCTTATTAGCTTTGACTGGGACCACATCAATATAGTACAAATTATAGCTGTTGAAAATTAAGGAGCATTCATAAAATATAATGGAATAAACCACAATTGAGGAAATTGTGATTTGCAATTGATAGAGGAAATCTCAGCTTGTTAGCTTGCAGTCAAGGCTGATCTTTTGGCCGACTTTCTTGATTTGTTTTGAATCTTTGATTGCCTCTTCTATATCCTGATTCTTTCCTTTAACAGAAAATGCTGTAAAGCTTGCCTTGTTTGCAGCAATCAGAGTAGATTTCTTGATTGCATTGTCCTGGTGGATGTTCTTCCCTCTAATCTTGCCACTGGGGTTTCAAGTACCGTCAACACTACTCAATATTGTCACAAGAAAACAAAAGAGAATAACAACACGAGGAAAGTTGCTTCTTCATTTTGTATATATATTTTTTCTTTAATTAATTGTTTCCTGAATCTATTGTAATGTGCTTGGTGAAAGACTTTAATATGCAATAAGCTATATATAAATAGAGGCGATATGAATGTGCAAAGTTTTACAACACTTTTGCAGTCAAAGTTGTAAGAATTAGAACATTTATTAAAGATAACGCGTCGATGACAAAACCATGGCGTAGGATTATGTATGTCTCAGGAAGAGGATTAACATTAGAACATTGATTTGGATTATATTGTGAGATGTTCATAGTAAAGTCAACTTAAAGAAAGTGCTTATGCTATGAGAGGTTATGGCGCCGCACCATAATCAAAATCTAAATGATTCAATGAAGTATATATATATATATATAAGAGAAGCTCCATATGATGATATAATTTTGAATTTAACTTAGTTATTGTGCGCAATTGGATGAGTATTACCAGGGATTCCAGCATTTGAGTACTAATTTAACAAAAATTATTTATTATTATTTTTTATTTAATAACTAGAAAAGAGAGATTGAGAAAAAGATATTAGTTGACAACCTAATGAATTTGTGAAAAAATAAAAAATAAAAAATGGGCTATAAAAATAAATCAGTTGGATTAGATAAAATTTTAAAAGATTTGAGGGAAAATTTCACATATAATTTCACACTGATGAATTTTATTAATTGAGTACAATTAAACTAAAAAATCTCATAAACAGTGTGACAATTAAAATATATACATGTAGCTTTTGTAGTCTAACGGAAGAACCTGTGTCCTAGAAATTGAGTGTGTTTCAGTCTTACAACCAACAAAAAGTTAACGTTGAAATTTTCTTTTTTCTTCTATTAGTTTGTAGCTAGGATAAGTGTATTTTCTAAAAAAAGATTGATCGAATATGATGAGGTAAATATCACTTGGACTAAGGCCTAAGCGCGCCAGGCCCAAAAATATGGCCTAGTTTATGTGTATATATTTATTGTCACCTTGAAACAAATTTAACACATGAAACTCTATTCTTGACAGCACCACCATCATTATTACTATCATTATTATTATAATACAATTCTATTGATATTATTATTAGAAGTGTACTGGGACCTTTCATGATATATTCTATTAAAAGCTGTAAAAGAATGGAAATTGTACCTCAAATCTAATGACAACTGAAATTTTGTTTGAAGATCTACTTGTTAAATTTCTCCTGAAGCTTGGATGCATTTTAAGTTTTAATCCAGAACAATTACATTCCATATTGTATAAACAAATTCAAAAAATGATACAAAGGACATAAGATAAAAGTATGATAGAAATTCATGGCACTATTAATTGCTAAGGCATCTGTTTCTTCACATGAGAAATAAAAAAGAATCGATCCACAATATTTATTTGCCAATATCCGTATTCTGCCGAAGAACACAATGCTTCACTTTCAGTAATTAAAAGAACCTTCTGAGAATGTACCACCCCAAATAGATAATCTAATTAATAATTCATGATAATATTTAATCTTATGGTATCACAAATTGCAATGAAGGAAATTTTGCTGCCAACTCAATAGCCCGCTGTTTTCCGAGTTTACACTCCTCTGTTTCCCTCCAATGAGATTCCCTTGGAGTTCCCACAAAACCCCATAGACAAGAATCAAGGGTTATCTTCTCCAAAAGTTCAGCACTCTCAATCAGATACATTACAAACTCGGCATCAGCTAGTCCCTCGAATCCTACCAATTCCACCTCTCTAACACTTAATTTTGTGAGGCTTAAATGTGGATGATCCTTGACGGTCTTTACTGCTTCATATGAAGGTTTTGAAGAATCCTGAGATAGGAGAAAAGGCAGCAGTCATATCATAAATATGCATTAAGGCACTTCTAAAATGTAAATGCAAGCAATACTAACAGTCTCAACCATTAAACTAAACGTGCATCAAAATTCAAAATTCCACTTGCAATATTCAATATCAAAATCACAAGCTGAATATATAAAACATTCACCTCCTTCAATGTAAACTTATATAACGAGGGAGACACCTTCAAGAAAAAAGCACAATGAAGCAAGCAATCATCATCAAATGCCTTAATTACCAATTTCAAAATTTTGAGATTGGATAATTTAGGAAAATTATCGGGGACACTGTTAGGGGCCTGAAACAATTTGATAAAACAGGATCAAACAATGAATCAATACAATAAATATTTAAGATAAAAGAATTAATCGATAACACCAGCATCAACTTATCAACAAAAATAAACAATAATAACATACTTCCCTGGCAAACAGCAGGGACAGATCCAGCGTGTGTAGTTGAGCAAGAAAACTAGAAAGTTGGCACAAATTATTCATGACGTAGGCACTAAATTGCACCCCAAAGGATACATCAGCGAGAGCAGGAACGTTTTCAAAAGACACAACTGCCGCTGACCAATTATATTTAAAAGACATGAGATTTGGTAAATGAATTTCAAGATCCTTCAGTCCAGCCACATACAACTCTAAATACTTCAACTTGAGAGATGGACCAAAAATTTTAAGATTTGTCAGACACAATGACTCTTTAACGCTCAATAGCTCAAGAACGGGACAGTAAGGTAATAAATGCTCAAGAACCTCTCCAGTTACACCTACATTTGCCAAACATAAGGATGAAAGAGACCTAACACTGGAATAAGTATGAAGATGGGATGGAAAAATATATTGGCCAGAAGTCCGGAGCCAATAACTCTCAACCTTAACCCCAGTAAAGTCCAACTCAAGTTTTTGGACTTTCTTTTCTATGGCAAATTTGACCCACTTATTAATATCATCACTGGAGTACTCCACATCAAAACAAATCCTCAATCCTTCCATGAATTGACCTTGATGAGATCCCAATACTTGATTGACCCAATTCATAAACTTACGCCTTTCTATTGCTAGTAGCTCACCTTCCAAACCCATGCGTGCTTTTGCTTTCAAGTGAGCCATTGTTAGTGGGTTATCAAAGTTCAAACAACCAGTAAACCAGATCCACAAATATCTCCATCTACTTGATAGTACAGTAGTCCTTGCTGCTTCTTTCATGGTCAGGCGAGACACCACATGCGAAAGAATCCCGTCAGGGAGTTGACTAATGCGATCATCAAGACAAGTAAAATCACCTTCTCTTCTCTTATTGCATGGCAGAAGCGATGTCCTATCTGATAGAAATAAAGATTCAAGATTCAGAAATATTAATTAGCAAAATAAACAAAAAAGCCCATTGCAATGAAAAATACCTGTAGTGCGAGAAGGAGACTCCATCTGGTTCCTACAAGAAAATTAGAACATTAGGATTACCAGCTATAATAATTTGAATCCTAAAAACAAGCACAACGAAAATCAATCAGCCATCGTTCGCAGAGCCCGACTAAAATCATAAAACATCCCTGCTCGAATTCATAAAAATCCAGGGATCAGCTACTGTTTAATTCGTTGCATGGTCTAAAGGATGTAATAATATTTGGCATATAATATTGTAGAGCAAATACCCAGATAAATTAACCGAAAAATATGACATTACAGATGCATAATACTCGTTAAAATTATGTAAAAATACTTCTTTTAATGTTATATAAAAAAACCATTTACTGACCTGAAAAACTAAGAATGGAGTAAACAAGATAAAACTGGAGACCCGAGAATTCAGAGAACAGATACTGTGATGAGTGATGAGCGAGATAGCCAGAGGAGAGCAACGTTAAAGAAAGTTTTTATAGATTTTGATTTCACTTAGAATAGGGTTAGGTTGCAGTAGGTGAGCAATGAATAGATAATTGGAATACTGTTGAATCTCAAGTTAGGACTTTGGTTTAGGGCGGGTAAAAAAAGCCGGCTTGAACCGGTCCACTGGCGCGGATTCTATGCTCGACCTGCATCGTAAAATTATAGACATAGTTAACATTTTTTAATCCCATTACGTAGGTCTGGGTAAGGCCGAATGTCAAATGTCCGGGCCAAGCCCGGATTCTGAAAAAATAAATTAAAGAATAAAACAAAATTCTAAATTTTAATATTTCACAAATCACACAAAAATCCTTACAATTTAAAAGCAACAGCGACGCGACGCCCAACGGTGCAACTCAAGCAGCTATCACCGAAGTAAGCCATCACCAAATCCACCTTAAATAAGCTAGATTTTTTTTTTTATTGTTAAAATTTCGAGATTATTCTAAAATTCTTAAGTTCAGAGATTTTTATTGTATTATTAATTATTATCTTTATATGACATTAGAATTTCAAACCCTTCTATTGTCAACGGCATTTAAATAACTTCTATGTTATATATATGAAATCATTCACAACGGTGCAATTGGTGCGTGCGGTTCATCATTTCCAAATGTTTTGATGAATTGTCTGCCTAATGCATATTCACTTATTCCATTAAAGTCCTTTAATTTTGGACGAGTATTTTATTCACCATTTTCAGATTGACAAGAGACTTATCAAAACGATAGCACGAGCCTCTCCTTGATTAATAATTATAAGTTTCCCATTTCGAAAAAAGAGTTGATTATCTCGTTGCCCACTCAAATTACATTAATCTAATATGTTACATGCTTTAATTTTATAAAGGATTATAATAGAAAATATTTCTAATTTACATCCGAGAGATAGAATATACTTCATTTTAGCTTTATTAAAAAAAATTAAAAATTAATGGAAGCCCAGGCACAGTTTAAGTCTGGCCTAGATCTATGAAAATCCGGTTCAGGTCCAGCTCGTCTAAGTTTGAAAAGACCTTTAGAGAGTCTGGGCCCGTTATCACCTATAATATGTCATCCCTGCTTGGAGTTCTTCTAATTCAACTTGAATTGTATTTACTGATGCGTGAAAAGTTTGTGAAGAGGTTGGAAGTGAATGAATTACTGTGGAGATGAAATAGAACACAAAGTTATCGGTGGTCCTTTGTTACTTCCTCAGTTGCTCTCTTTGGCCATTCAAATTACCTCCTCTAAAGGTTAGCTTTTTCTTATTGGTTGGATATATTGGGATGTGGTTTTAAGTGTAACGACCCACCCCAAACTCTAAGAGCGGGTTTGTCTGGTTACGTCTAACTCAACTGATAATAAATCTACTAATGAGAATTTTGTCAAAAATTTGGCTAAGCCTCCTCTACATTTATAACATTTCCGACCTGCAAATCTACAAAACAAGCACTCTCAAAATAATTAAATATACAACTATCTTCATTGATCAACCTCTTCAACTATAATACTGAAGTATCACCCAAAACATATCTAAACTATCAAAGGATTATATTATAGCTAATCTCAACATACATTAAAACCCGGGTTTTTTCAATTCGGGTCTGGTCCGGGTTTAACCCGGAAAAATCCAGGTTTTCGGATTCTGGGTTTTAAACCCGGATTTGTTAAAATTTATTTAAATTAAAATAAAAAATAATTATTTACAATTTAAAAAATAATTTTTTGACTAAAATAAAAAAATATATATTTATATTTATATTAAATACTTTTAAAAAATTAATATATAAATAAATATATCCGGGTCCGGGTTCCGGATTTCCGGAACACTTAAACCCGGACCCGAATCCGGAAATATCCGGGTTCCCATTTTAACATCCGGATTCCGGAAAAAAATTAATCCGGTGCGGGTTGAATCCGGTCCGGAAAATCCGAGTTCGTCCGAGTCCGGGCCGGGTCCGGGTTGAGTTGCCATCCCTAACATTAAACATCCATAATTATCAAAATCATTATACAAGTATAAAACCCAAAATTAGATTACCAAACTGCCCTAATAATATCATCTATATCTCCTAGTACCAACATGTGGCCAAAATTAAAAATAACTATAGTCACTGGGTATGCAACCTCACATTGGAAAAAAATATAATAAATTAGAGTGAGTATAAAACTCAGTGAGTAGATAATTGTTTTTAAAAATAACTCAATTTAAAATAATTATATCAATCTCATATATGATTTTATCAATATGTAAGAAACATGAATGAGTTATTTAACCTTTAAATTGAGTAATTGACATTTAAAAAAAATTCATAATGTTGTATGTAATAATCATCTATACAAAATACATGAATATGAAACTATCACTAAAAAAGTACCTAGGAGAATGATCTTATCAAACCCAGAACTCATACTAGTAGTAGTAGGCAAGTAAATCGATGCCTTTTAAAATAGACCATTTCTAGCATATAGGATTCAGACTAGTCCCTTCTTAGAGTTCGCTAAAGGAGCGGATTGTGCTAGAATATGCATTCTTTGACAGATAATAGAATAAACAAGAGGAAAAGGCAATGAGATTGTTAATCTAAGTGCTTTTTGTTGGAAAAATATGCTCTTTAAAGTATATTTATATTTATTATAATAAATATATTTCTAATTAATAAAATAAAATGAGGTATTTTATTTATGTATCTTTATTGCGTTTATGCGATCACCATGTGGATTCGCGGAAGACATAAATATAAGTTATCTCATGATTAAATAAATTAAGTTCGCAGTTGATAAATAAAGTTGGCCTAAATAAAGTTGGCCACTTTATTTAGGTATAGACTGTAATAAATTCATTTAGTAATTTGTCTTAATTATGTATGAATTTATTTATGTAGTATGACTACATCGAACTAGATCACATATGAGATTTAATTAAATTAGTAATAATTGTCAGACTTATTAAATCTCATATGCATTGATTTATTGGAATCTTAATCTTGAGTTAGTTATAATTTCATTATTGTAGTTGTTATTTCATTTGAGTTATCAATGGGCACGACATACACATGTAGTCAAGATTACCCGGTATCTTGGTGGGAGCAATTATAAGTATTAAAATTACAGATAAACAATATAGAATTTGTACGACACATCTCTTTATGGGTTTTTAGTACTAGATCATAGAATTCTCTTGCCAGAGTGTCTCAACATAAATATGTATGTTGAAAATGATCATTAGAGAAAACCAGTAGGTATTAAGGAATGAGATGTAATTAAATTGATTGGATAGTTGAGATATCAATTTAAATTAATGATGTGGTACAAAAGATTGTGCAGTGAAATTATAGATTAACAATATAGAATTTGTATGACACATCTCTTTATGGGTTTTCAGTACTAAATCATAAAATTCTCTGGTCAGAGTGTCTCAACATAAATAAGTATGTTGAAAATGATCATTAGAGAAAACCAGTAAGTATCAAGGAATAAGATGTAATTAAATTGATTGGACAGTTGAGATATCGATTTAAATTAACGATGTGGTACAAAAGATTGTGCAGTAAAGAAATCAATGTGGCTTGGGCAATTATTATCCGAGCATACAATTATGGAAGTCAGTTCCAATCTTATAGTGGAGTAGAATTGGAATTAAATAATTATATTTGTTTAATTACAAATTTAATTATTGTAGCCACTATTGTATGTTCCCAAATTATCCTCGGGTTAGCTCATTTAATTGACAACACCATCACTCGACCCAAAGTAAGAAAAACTGGCATATTAGGTGAAAATCATAATTATAATATTTATTAACGCCTAGTATGTTATGTTCAAGTGTATAAGGGGGCTTGTGATATTTTACAAGGTGGTCCCTAGTTAGTTATACATTCTCTCCTCTTTTACGTAAGTAGAGAGATAATATTTAATTTAAATATTTAAATATTTAAATTAAAAGAGGAATCATAATCCTAACATACTAGGGTTTTTCATAAGATATTATAAAAATGTACTTTTCTCTTAAAACAAGAAAAAGAGAGAATTCCAAGCTTTTGAGAAAAATACAAAAGACATCTAAGAGAAGCCAGTTGCAATTGGGAGTGGTAAAACAGACGCCCACACGTCCAGTGTTGATCAATCTTGATTCATAGCCTAGAAGATCGTTTGGAGACGGATCTACAACTCTCAATTATTCATCTTTTCAAAACATCAAGGTATGAATTTCTAGATTACTAAATTCTTATATATTGTATGAGATCGATCCTAAAAAGATTTTAATTGAAAAATTGAAAAACCTGATTTTATTCCTTCAATTGGTATCAGAGCTATCTCATAATAATGTATAAGAATTTTGTAAGAAATCTATCTTGTTTATTATGTATTAGAGTGGCACAATTTATTTAGATATATATTATTTGTTAATATATGAATAAAACATTCTTGGATTGTCTCAATTCATGGTTAGAAATTTTTTTGTATTTTGTTTTGGATTTGTAACAAAATGGGTGGTCTATTATCACCATATTTCTCTTTTAATTTTAATTCATTATTCTTAGATTTTTTTTTGTAAGCCATTAACGGTATAAGAATTCTTGTAAATATTATTTTGTTATAAAATAGCATAGAAATCAAGAAAAGAAGAAAATAATTTGCAGCAAGAATTCATGCTCATACTCTTGGAATTAGCATAAAAAAGATGGGTGTCTTTTTTTATTTTTTCATTAAACACCCTATACTTTAATAATTTTTTTTCCATAAAGTTAGAGACTTTTGTATTTAAGTCCAATAGAATGAAATGCATTATGGATGTGGCCGCTGGAAAGAAAAATGTGAGAATTAGGGTTTTCGATTTTTATTTCATGGCACCCTAAATTTTTATTAATTTACAATTCAGTAAAAATATTTGGGTTTTAGGCAAAAAAATTCAAATTTATTTATATTGGATCCAAGCCTAATTTTATTTGTCGATTGGATAATATAAATAGAAATTTGATAAGCTCAATAATAATTATCTGTCCAATTTATTTATATTGGTCCCAAGCCCATTTTGGGATTTTAAAATTGGGTCATATAAATGAAAATTTTGGTAGATCAATAATTAAATTTATTCGGCTCAAGAATTTTTGAAAACAAATTTGGGCTTATTTTATTAAATTGATTGAGTCAGCATTTTATAAAAATTTTATTTCAAAAAATAATATCCAATAAAATTTTATTTAATATATGCCCAAATTTAAATTTGAAAATTGAACCAATGATAAATTTAAAAGCCCAAAAATCTCCAAGCCAATAGTTATAAATATGAGCAAGTACAAGGAAGGAAAATGAAGAGGATATTGACAAGAAGCCCAATGAAGATTAGGCTTAGGGTTAATATTTTTTTATTT
Source organism: Murraya koenigii (assembly GCA_025617385.1). NCBI lineage: Eukaryota > Viridiplantae > Streptophyta > Magnoliopsida > Sapindales > Rutaceae > Murraya > Murraya koenigii. Next base: position 21,958,636 of record CM046812.1, read on the forward strand.
TATTTTAAAAAAACCATGAATTGAGATTATTTAATTATTTTTCTATATGTTATGTTTTGGCTGTTAACATGCCATGATAACATGTCATATAGAATAGGTAGTGCCACTCTATGCATAATGATATATGTCAATATGAATTCATGTATATTGTTTGAAATTTGCAAATTCTTGATAGTATAAGATATCACTTAGGTAATATTATAGTAAGCATTCAATTAACAATATATGTATGTTTTAAAAAGAAAAAATAACTTTAAAATATTGAGTGGGAGAGGGAAGATTCAAGAAAATTTTCCCACGGACTTCGTTGTTAGTTCAATAATAAAATTATATATATACCTCGACTTTATGATACAGTGATGCTCCATACGAAGGGTATATATTAGACATTTTATTTGATGAACTTCTTTAAAGATAAGATCGAAATATTTTTTTAACCTGTTGATCACCCTAACGGTGGCTGCATGATATGAGAAATACGTAGATTGAAACAATGGTTATACACTCAACAAAAATTTGTTATTAACCTTCCCAACGAAGCTCTGTTAACAAATTTTGGCCCCAAAAAATAACGATAGTTATTTATCGTGTTACGATATGAAAGTAAATAATCTAATGATTAATTAGGTCTAATAAGTGGCGGCATGACTTCCCCAACGAATAGCTTACTAAAGCGATACTAGATTATCGTTATAATAATATAAAATGCATTTATGATATTTTACATTTTAAATTTTTATTGTGAATGTTAATTCAAAATATTAATGTATGGATGTTTTATTTTTCAGAAATGTCTTCCTTAAGCCCACTTACTATTATTCTGAATCAAAACAAACTTACTGGCGAGAATTATATAGATTGAAAAAGAAATCTATATATTGTCCTGACTGCTGAAAATTATAAATATGTCTTAACCCAGGCATGCCCCCAGTACCACAAGAAAATGCTCATAGAAATGAGACGAGGCTTTATGAGAAATGGCAAAAAGCCAATGAAATGGCGAAATACTATATTTTAGCCTCAATTTCTAATATTCTGCAGACCAAACACCAGAATTTGGAAACTTCTACTCAAATAATGGATAGTCTCCAAGAGATGTTTGGGTAGAGTACTCTCTTTGCAAGACAAGCAGCATTGAAAGGTGTTATGAATAGTAAAATGGGGAAGGGCACAAGAGTTCGTAATCATGTCCTCAAAATGATGGACTATTTGAATAAGATTGAGATTCAGGGGCGCAAAAATTGATGATAACTCAAAAATTGATATGGTGCTAGAATCTCTGCCAGATACATTCAAAGAGTTTAAGATCAATTATAACATGAACAAAAGAAACATGACCTTTATAGAATTGATGAACGAACTCCACTTTGCTGAAGAGATCTATCGTGATGAGAAATCTCTAGGAAGCATAAATATTGCTGAAAATAATTCTTCATCTAGGGCTAAGCGAAAAGGCAAAGGTAAGAAGAAGAAACTTGGAAAAAGAGATTGTCTACAAAGAAAGATGGCAAGTCTAAAGGCAAGTGTTTCAAGTGTGGACAGAAGGGTCACTGGAAAAAGGATTGCCCAAAGATTGTGAAATCAGGTATGGGAAATCTTTTTATTATTAAGGTCTGTTTAGTTCAGAATCCAGTTGACACATGGGTGTTGGATTCAGGAGCAACTAATCATATTTGTAATTCACTTTTTTGGTTTCAGAAAACTAAGTGAAGGAAGAGTCAAGCTGCAGCTTGGGACAGGATAGTTCGTGTCAGCAGAGAAGACTAGATCTGTTTTATTATCTTTTAATAATGAGACTTTAGTTTTGAATAATTGTCTTTATGTTCCACACATTAAGAGGAATTTAATTTCAGTATCTTGTTTGTCAAAGCAAGGGTATACTGTAAATTTTGGATCCTTAGTTTCTGTTAATTACAATAATAGACTTATTTGTTCTGGTACATTGAAAGATAATTTATATCATTTGAGTCCTATGATCCTTTCTATGCATGACACATTAATTGATAATAGTAGGCATACACATTTATCTAAGAAAAGAAAGTTTTCTTCCAACCAGTGCTACCTCTGGCAGTCATATAAACCAAAATAGGATACAGAAAATGATCAAAGATGGACTCTTGGGTCCATTAGAAAATGAATCATTGCCACTCTGTAAATTCTGTTTAGAAGGAAAAATGACTAAAAGGACATTCTCGGCCAAAGGAGTGCGTGCAACAGTACCAATTGAATTGGTACATACAGATGTATGTGGACCGATCAATGTACAAGTTTGAGGAGGCTATGAGTACTTCATCACTTTCACTGATGACTACTCAAGATTCGGTTATGTTTATCTTATGCGTCACAAGTCTGAAGCTCTTGAAAAATTCAAAGAGTATAAGGCTGAGACAGAAAAGCAGTTAGATAAGAACATAAAGAAACTTCGATCTAATCGAGGTGGTGAATATCTCTCCGGAGATTTCAAAGAGTATCTGGTTGAAAATGGGGTTATATCTCAGTTAACTGCCCTAGGAATACCACAACAAAATGGGGTAGCGGAAAGGAGAAATAGAACTGTTTTGGATATGGTGAGATCTATGCTAAGTTATTCGTTACTAACTATCTCTTTTAAGGGGCTAGCACTAGAAACTGCAGTTTACCTTTTAAACTTAGTTTCATATAAGTCAGTGCCTAAAACTCCAATAGAATTATGGTCAGGTCGAAAACCAAGTTTACGACACGTCCATAATTAGGGATCACCAGAACATGTGCTGAAACTAAAGGCAGATAAGATGGATTCACGTTATGAGGTTTGCATGTTTGTGGGGTATCCCAAAGGAACAAGGGGAGGTTTTTTTTATAGTCCTCAAGATAGAAAGGTAATTGTGAGCACACATTTTACTTTCCTCGAGGAAGACTATATGAAGAACTTCAGACCTAAAAGTAAGGCAATACTTGAAGAACTGTCAAGTGATCAAATTGATATTCAGCTTTCAACACCTTTTTTAGAACAGTATAAAGAGCAACAATCTGATCAACAAAGGATTATCCTAGAACAACCATTATTTTTAGAACCTCATCGTAGTGGGAGGGTAACTAGGTTACCAACAAGATATATGTTATTGGGAGAAACCTATACGGTTATCTCAGATGAACATGTATAAGATCCCACTAGTTATAATGAAGCTTGACACGACTTAAAAGTGTTTGATTTACTCCTTAGTATAAGAGTGTCTAGTTATAATATAACCCGGTGAGTTCGGGGTCGAACTACAGAGAATTTTAAATTTAGTAGTCTATTATTAAATAAAAATTAATAGTAGAAAAATAGATTACTTGTTTAAAAAGTACTAAGGCTACGAGATTCACTCTTGGAATTTAAATTATGTTCATAATATTCTCTCATATTTGTATTTTATATTTTATTTACTAATTAAATTTTATTTCATTTAATTCTTAACTAACCAATTTTATGGATGAATATGAGAATAGAGTACATGATGTGCCACAACTAAATTGGAGTGTCGACATAATATCAAAATATCATACAAATCCAATAAGATTTTAAGTTTATAAATTAATATGACATAAAAATATTCAGCAAATAAAAATACAAAATATTAAATATTAAATAAAATAAACTTTGAACTTACTTGAGAGAGATATTAATTCCATAATTTAAATCCTTGAGTTTCACCCTTTGCTCTAGCTTAATAAATTAACCACTCATATTGAAAAGAAAAACACTCATTTTATTTAGCAAACTTCTAAAATATATTACAAGAAAATTTTAAGAACTTGAAACAATAGAAAAAAAAATTTTGAAAAACTCAGATTCACCCTTTTCTTTCTCTTCTCCTCCACGCCTCCTTCTCCTCTGCGATGCTTGCCTTTTTATATGAAAAAAAAAAGAAACTATTTATTATTATAATATTATATTATTATATATATATTGTATATTATATTATTATATTATTATATTATTATATATTATATATAATTGAGAGATTGAGTGCTGTGCGAGGAGCTCAGAGGCTGGGCGAGCTCGCTTTTCTGCTCGAGGTCTTCAAGTCCTCCGAGCACAACTTAATCATGCCAATCGTAGCATAGAGGAAATGCAAGACCCAGATACAGCCGGTTCGAGACAGTCCGACCCGTTCCTTCAGAGACTCGGCACAGCTTTCGATGCCTAATCAATGCCCTACACGGTATGGTGTCGTTACTGTTACCGATGGTTGGCACATGCCCCCTCAGTGTCATCATTCCTTGCGCACACGCCTGACATCATGATCTGACCATGTGAACCATACCAACCAGACAGTTGCGCATCCCCAGGGAATATCACGCCAATCCCTGCTGTCAGAGGGACCCAGACACCACCGACGCGGGAACAGATGGTCTCGGAGAGAAAGGGCGGGAAAAATGGAGAATAAAAGAAAACGGACGAGTAGGTTGCGGGGGTTCCAAAAAATTTTACACAGGTTCTTTCTTCTTCTCTTTCCTCTTCTCCACTTTGAATTTTCCAGGAGATTATTACTACAAAAGGGAGGGCAAAAAGACCCCTTCCATTCTTCCAGTCTCTCTAACTAAGAGGGATACAAAAAGAACAACCCGATTACTGACTTGAGCATCGGAAGGTTTTCGCCGGAACAACGAGCACACTTGCTCAAGCTGGAAAAGGAATCGAAGTTGGAAAGCACACCTGCTCAAGCTCGAGCTCGCCGCGAGCAGAAGGTTTCGATACTATTTGAAGACACGCTGAAAAAAATGCATCAATATTTTTGGCACCGTCTGTTGGGATCAGTTCAAAAAGCCTGATTTCCCAACACATTCAGAAGACACGACGCAACGATAAGAGGAAACAGAAGAAGAGGAGTGAGTCTAGAGGAATCAATGACCTTGAGGGAAGTGGCCAATGAGGCTCAGAACAGAGAGATCCAGGAAAGAATGGATCGGATGGAGAAACAAATGGAAACTCTGACCTCCATATTACAAGAACTCAGGGATGGACAGAGGAAAGCATGTAATGATGTCCCTGAATCTAGTAGCGGGAACGCCCCTGTCAGGGAACACGCGGGAGACGAAGCCCAGAGACTGAGAATACCAAATGTTGCCGTGAGGGAGGAGACGAACATGGAGGAAAGGGGGTCCTGTCAGCACTTGCAGGATACAGCACCAACCTCCCGCTCGGAGGAGCTGGAGGGAGAGGTGCGTAGGTTGGCACAAGTTGTGGAGGACCTCCGGGGAAACGGAAGAAACCCAAGTTGGAGGATAATGCTGGACAACGAGTCCCCACTATCGACGGAGATCATGGGTGTCACGATCCCACGTGACTTCCGTTTCCCAGATTTGAAGTTTTCAGGAAAAAGTGACCCGTTGGTGCACATAGAGCGATTTAACGACATGACAGGAGCACATGGCCTGTCAGCAGCCCAGAGATGCAGGGCCTTCCCGCTCACTCTTGAGGGGAGGGCAAGAGAGTGGTACCACAGGCTGCCGCAGGGAAGCATCCTGAGCTTTGAACAGATGTGTAGGGAATTTTCAGATCATTTTCGGGGCGCAGTAACCCCCGAAGATGATATGATGGAGCTGTCGGAAATAAGACAGAGGGAGGGAGAACCACTCCGGGAGTTTGTCAAGAGGTACCACAGATCGGTCCTAGATCTTGGTGCATTTAATAATCCCCAAGCGCTAAGAGGACTGAAGGACGGAATCAGGATGGGGAGACCATGGTACAATTTACGGAGCCCTTAGATCCGTTCTTATTCAAATGCGTATGAACAGGTGAAAATGGACATGGTCATCGAAGAGGAAAAGGCTGCAAAGCTGAGAAGTGAACAGGGCAGTGGAATAAAGAGGAAGGAGAAAGGAGGTCTTGCCCGAGGAGAGCTGACTTCAAAAGCAATGAGGGACCGGGTTGCCTCCTACAACTCTTACCAGAGAGCTCCCCCGCCACGGATGATTCCCGTGCCACCATGCAGGTCTCTAGGCTGGGATCACAGGGAATACAGGAGTCACGATAACCACCCATCCCTCAACCAACCACCAAGCAGACCTGCGATGAACCACAACAGAGCAGATCATCCATTGCCACCACCACCAAGAAGCTTCCCAAGAGATCGAGCGATACAGGTGGTGGAGCAAAGCCCCGCTTACAAGCAATACACAAGGTTGAAGATATCTCTCGAAGAGATACTTTAAGTGGCAGAAGAGCGAGGACTGCTGAGCCCCCCAACATAGATGACCAAGTCGGCTGGCAAACGAGACAAGGGACTGTTTTGCCGCTTCCATGGTGACCACAGCCACTCCACGTCATAGTGCCGAGATTTGAAGAACCAAGTGAAGGATCTGGTTAGAAATTCGTATTTGGACGAATTTATTGAAGGAGGACATCCTGTGGTCGAGTTGCAACCCGAGGAGGATGACCGAGATTACGACATGGAGCTAGAGCCGCCGGTTACAAGGGTGATATCAGGAGGACCCTCTATGGCAGGGAGCTCGAATAGAGCTCAGAAAAATTACTACAGATACACTGCCACAGGCAGGGAAGTCCTGTTCACTGCCCCCGCTGCCAAAAAGGCCAAGGTCCGGCAAGTGCCCATTATATGGACGGAGGAAGACGAGGAGGGGGTGTTGTACCCCCATGAGGATGCCTTGGTCGAGAAAGCAAACATCGCTAATAAGGAAGTTGACCGAATACTGGTAGACTCGGGAAGCTCAGTGGACATTCTCTTCAAGTCCACACTTGAGGATTTGGGAATAGCAGGTGCGAGCCTCGAGCAGACGAGCACTTCCTTGAAGGATTCGGGGGAGGGAAGCTGATACCTATGGGAATCATCAAACTGGCTGTGACCATGGGCTCGAGGCCTTTTGGAAAGAACATGATGCTGGACTTCGTGGTGGTGGATGAATTCAGCCCCTACCAAGCAATATTAGGGAGGCCTTTTATCAGAATCAGCCAGTCCGTGCTATCCACCTACTACTTGGCCCTGAAGTATCGAGTGAATGGGGCTGTGGGGGTCGTAAAAGGCAGCCATAGGGTAGCAAAGAGCTGCTATGCTGTGGCAGCCAAGGAAACCATGCAGATAACCTCACTGGACTCAAGGGGGGAGTCGAGGAATGGAAGACAGGAGCCAGCTGAGGAGCTAGAGGAGGTTAAGGTGAGAGCAGACGACCCCGAGAAGAAAGTCCGGATCGGCTCGGGAATTAGCGAGCAGTTAAATGAAAAGCTGGTGGAGTGTTTGCGAGCACATGTGGATGTATTCGCCTGGACCCATGAGGATATGCCTGGGATCGACCCAGAGGTGGCGTGTCACAGGCTGGCAATACGGAAAGATGCTAAGCCAATGAGGCAGAAGAGGAGATGTGCTAACCAAGAGAGATATGAGGCCATAAGGGAGGTCTTCTACCCCGAATGGATCAAGAACGTGGTGCTGGTAAAGAAGGCAAGTGGGAAATGGAGAATGTGCGTGGACTTCACAGATGTGAACAAAGCTTGCCCTAAAGATAGCTTCCCATTGCCAAAGATAGACCATTTGGTGGACTCCACAGTGGGGCATGGGCTGCTTAGTTTTATGGATGCATTCTCAGGTTATAACCAAATTCCCATGCACCGATCAAACGAAGAGTGCACAGCCTTCATCACCAATCAGGGACTGTACTGCTACAAGCTCATGCCCTTCGGCCTGAAGAATGCGGGGGCAATATACCAGAGGCTGGTGAACAAGGTCTTCAAGCCATTGATTGGTCGAACGATGGAGGTGTACGTGGACGACATGATCACCAAGTCGAAAGACGCGGAGGAGCATGTAAGGCATTTAGAGGAGACCTTTGCACTCTTAAGGAAGTATCGGATGAAACTAAACCCAGAGAAGTGTGCCTTTGGGGTTGGCTCGAGAAAATTCTTAGGCTTCATGGTCAGTCATAGAGGAATCGAGGCCAATCCGGAAAAGATAAGAGCAGTGGTGGAAATGAAATCTCCCCGTACCCTCAAGGAGATACAAAGTCTCACCGGTAACTTGGCATCCCTCAACAGATTCATATCTCGAGCCACGGATAAATGCCAAGTCTTTTTCCAGGAAATGAGGAAAGCCAGGAAGACAAAGTGGACGCCAGAAAGTGAAGCGGTGTTCCAACAGTTGAAAGAATAGTTGCTGAAAGCCCCGTTACTGTCTACACCTCGAGCAAGAGAGGTATTGTTTCTGTACTTAGGTGTGTCCCAATGGGCAACGAGTTCGGTTCTGGTAAGGGAGGAATCAAGGATGCAGTACCCCGTCTATTATACGAGCAGAGCTTTGGTGGAAGCTGAAACTCGATACCCACCAATGGAAAGATGGGCGTTGGCCCTAGTGATGGTAGCTAGAAAGCTGAGGCCTTACTTCCAAGCACACTCGGTGGCAGTGTTAATGAACCAACTGCTCAGGCAGACTCTGCACAAGCCGGAGATCTCTGGAAGGTTGGTAAAATGGTCGGTGGAGCTCAGTGAATTCGATATCAGCTACCAACCCCGAACAACCATAAAGGCTCAGTCCTTAGCTGATTTCGTGGTCAAGTGCAATGCAAGGAGTGAAGGGACGGAGATCGAGCACCCACCAGATTCGTCGGCCTCAACCAATACGTGGGTAGTCACAGTAGATTGGTCCTGTGGAGATTAGGAACTATGGGCAGGAATTGTGCTCCTCAGTCCTGAAGGGGCAGAGATGCAGTATGCCGTGAAGCTGGAATTCGAAGTCACTAATAACCAGGCCGAGTATGAAGCTGTTATTGCAGGGTTAAAGCTCGCCTCGGTAGTGAAAACGGAAGAGGTAAAGCTTCGAACAGATTCGCAGCCGGTGGCAAACCACCTCGACGAAAGCTTCCAAGCAAAGGGCGAGAAGATGGAAGCTTACCTGCGGAAGGTGAAGAAGCTAATAAAGAGCTTCAGAACAGTCAAGGTGGAGCAAATTGTAAGGGAAAAGAATTTTCGAGCTGATATGATAGCTCGCATGGCCACCACATTCGATCCCAAGATACCAAAGTCCATCCCATTAGAAGTCAAATCCTGCTCGAGCATCGAGCAGGAGGATGAGGCGATGAGTTTATCAGCGAACAACACTTAGATGGAACCAATCATCTCTTACCTCAAGGAAGGAGTGCTACCTGCTGAAAAGAAGAAAGCAAGGAAGCTGAAGTGTAAAGCGGCCAGGTACACTCTGATTGATGAGGTTTTGTATAGGCGGGGATATACACTCCCACTGTTGCGGTGTTTAGACAAAGAGGAAGTTGATTATGTCCTTCGAGAGATGTATGAAGGAATTTGTGGGAACCATTCAGGCGCGAGGTCTTTGGCTTTCAAGGCCTTGAGGCAGGGATACTTTTGGCCTCGCATGCATCAAGATGCCCAAGAGAAGACCAGAAGCTGCAAGAGTTGCCAAAGTTTTGCCAATTACCTAACTCAGGCTCCAGAGAACTTTACGGTGATGAATTCACTATGGCCATTTGCTCAATGGGGGATCGACTTGATCGGGCTGTTGCCCAAGGGGAAGGCATCCGCTACTTACGCCATAGTAGCAATTGATTATTTCACCAAATGGGTCGAAGTGGGAGCCTTGAGCTGCATCACAGAAGGTAAAACCATTGACTTCATTTGGAAAAACGTGATTTGCAGGTATGGGATTCCCCATGCATTGGTCACAGACAATGGGAGACAATTTGACAACAACAAGTTCAGAGACTTCTGCCAAAACCTGGGGATAGAGTTGAAGTTTTGTTCTCCCTCACACCCGCAGGCCAATGGACAAGTGGAGGCTGCAAATAAGACTATAAAACGTCTCCTGAAGACCAGACTTGGTGAGAAGAAGGGAGCCTGGGTGGATGAGCTGCCTGGCATCTTGTGGGCTTATGGAACCACACACAAAACGACCATAGGAGAGACCCCATTCTCCTTGGCATTTGGGCATGAGGCAGTTGTTCTTGCTGAAGTAGGAATGAGGACGCACCGAACAGAGCACTTCAACGAGAAGTAGAACAACGAGCAGATGTGTGCAGGCTTAGACTTGCTGGAGGAAAAGAGGGAGAGGGTCGCTTCAAAGATCACAGATTACCAGCAGAAAGTGGCTCGCTATTACGACCGGAATGTGCACATTCGCGGTTCTAAGTGGGGGATTGGGTACTCAGAAAAGTCAATCAGAACACGAAGTACTCCAGGCAAGGTGTGTTAGGGCCGAATTGGGAAGGTCCTTATCGAGTCACTCAAATAGCCGAACCAGGAGCTTACCGGCTAACCCATCCAGATAGACGAGAAGTCAAGAGGCCATGGAACGCACAACTCTTGGTGAAATACTTCCAGTAAGTTTCCTTGTGTTGTAAACATTAATATCAAATTCTTTCCCAAAACAGGGATGTGTAAAAACTTGAACGTGTGTAAAAGTAAGAAAAACATTTGTAATATTAATTCAAGTTGAAGCCAAGAAGCTCGCAAAGAAGAACGCTAAGGCCAGAAGTCCCAAAGCCTAGCTTTAGGTGGGACAGTGCCGAGCGTGGCCAATTGCAAGCCCGAGCAGAAGAAGCTCATGAAGACAACGCGAAGGCCAGAAGTCCCAAAGCCTAGTTTTAGGCAGGACGGTGCCAAGCGTGGTCAATTGCAGGCCCGAGCAAGAGAAGCTCACCGAGAAGAACGCGAAGGCCAGAAGTCCCAAAGCCTAGTTTTAGGCAGGACGGTGCCAAGCGTAGCCAATTGCAGGCCCTAGCAAGAGAAGCTCACCGAGAAGAACGCGAAGGCCAGAAGTCCCAAAGCCTAGTTTTAGGCGAGACGGTGCCAAGCGTGGCCAATTGCAGGCTCGAGCAAGAGAAGCTCACCGAGAAGAATGCGAAGGCCAGAAGTCCCAAAGCCTAGTTTTAGGTGGGACAGTGCCAAGCGTTGCCAATTGCAGGCCCGAGCAAGAGAAGCTTGCCGTGAAGAACGCGAAGGCCAGAAGTCCTAAAGCCTAGTTTTAGGTGGGACGGTGCCAAGCGTGGCCAATTGCAAGCCCGAGCAAGAGAAGCTCGCAGAGAAGAACTTGAAGGCCAGAAGTCCCAAAGCCTAGCTTGAGGCAGAACGGTGCCAAGCATGGCCAATTGCAGGCCCGAGCAAGAGAAGCTCACTGAGAAGAACGCGAAGGCTAGAAGTCCCAAAGCCTAGCTTTAGGCGGGACGGTGCCAAGCATAGCCAATTGTAGGACCGAGCAAGAGAAGCTCGCAAAAATAACTCAAAAGGCTAGAAGTCCCAAGGCCTAGCTTAAGGCGGGACTGTGCCCATCGCGAGCCAAAATCGGCTTGAGCAAGAAGAACGTAGAATTTAAACATGAGCCAAAATCGGGCTCGAGCCAGATGAGCTCAAAAAATTAATAGCTACCGAGCACAAACCAAAAATCGGTTCAAGTGGACCAAGCTCCCAAGACAAACGGAAGGCCTTCAGCCTAACTCAAGGCAAAGCTTTGCCACACATAAGTTAATACGAGCAGTAATAAACTATGGCAAAAAATAAAATAAAAGCCCAACACTTATAAAATTTCCACTTGGCAAGTGCACGGAGCGAACCACATACATAAATATAAAACGAAAGTATATGCATATGGGAACAGAAGCAAGTTACCAAATGTTTACTTTTTATTCATTCATTAAAAAGATTACAAATACAAGAAGTTAAAAAAAAAATAATAAGAGAGTTCAAGCGGCTGGGGAATCATGGCTAGCGAGGGCATCAAGCAGAAGAATCGGAGGGCATCATCAGCAGCAGGGGGAGGAACAACTTACCTGGGTTCAGTAGGGGCCTCGGGTGGGGAAGCTTTCGACCCTTGGACTGGGATGCCATGGATGCGCATGTACTCAGCAACACCCGCTTGGACCTTAGGCAGGTCAACCTCGGGATGTTCCCTGCCCAAGGCGAAGACGAGGCAGTCGTAGCTGAAAGCCACCCCTTCATTGTTCTCGGTCGCAAGCTTAGTTTCCAGAAAATCCACCTTCCCCTAGAGACGAGAAGTTTCCCCCTCCATGGTCTTCTCAAAGGAGAATCTCTGGGTGTCCAAATCCTTCCAAGCCTCGAGTAACTTCTCTCGGACAAGGGACAGCTCCCTCTTGAACTGGGTAGCCCTAGAGTCTGACATCGCTGCCTTCTCCGCGAGGGTGGAGTTCTCCTCTTGAAGCTTCTTGTTCACCTCTTTCAACTACTCAAGACTCTGCTTCAAGCTCTGAATCTCTACTCGAAGCTGCTTCTAAGAATCTTGAGTCTTGGTCTTGAATCTAGTAACAGCAGCTGTAGTATGGGAAGAGAGGTGCAGGAGAGCACTGAATAACTCATCAGCGTCATGAGACTCCAGCCCATCCAGGAATCTGTCATTCATCTCCCCAGTAAAGTCCCTAACGTAGGGTTTGGCACGGCTAGATCGACCTTGCTCCTGCACGCTTTCGGGCCGAGACTGAGCCAGGGCTGCAGTCCTCGGACGCCTACGAGGAGGACCTTCTTCTGCCTACTCTACCTCCTGAGTCGGAGGGGAAGCTCGAATCGGTGGAGGCGGAGCATCTGCATCATGTCAAGCACCCCCCTAATCCCTTCCTCTGACACTAGGCCGAACTCAACAAAATTTTAGGTTGTAAGCAGCTCCGTGCACGAGCTCACATTGTCAAGTGCTGTGCTGACATGTGCTCGGAGCTCTTCCCCAATTCTAAAAGAGGCACCCCAGGTTACTGCAGGAACAATCAGAGTAAAATAATGAGAACAAACATGAGCAGATGAATAAAATAAAATTCGATGAATAGATAAACAAGTTGGAGTGCAAAAATGCCGTGGAACCGGAGGGATCCCCTCGGTGAGAAGTGCAACATACCCCCATTCTCCCCCAACAAAAAAGAATTTGCTCTTCCAGTTGCCACCAGAAGTAGGGAGATCAGTTATGGGCTTTTTACCCTTCAAGCTGGAGGTGAGGTAGTACCAGCCAGCATCCTTCGGGCTGCACTTTAGCTGATAGAGATGCTTTATTTCCTCTACCGAGGGTTCACCCAAGTTACACCACTTCCACAAAACAAAGAGGCCATAAAGGACCCTCCACCCATTCGGGTTCAGCTGCCCCGAGGCCAGCTGGAATCTGGACAAAACCCGGGCAAAATAAGGCTGGAGAGGCAGCCTGACCCCCCATTTAAAGCACTCTATGTGGAAGGTAGTATACCCTTGAGGGGGATGGCTGGGAATGTCACCCTTGCCCGGCACCCGCAAATCCACATTATCGGGTATATGGTAGGTATGCCTAAGCCTATTCAAGTCCAAATGTATGGTTTAACACCTCATGAGGTCAATGGGGTACCCCCTACCCTCTGACCTTTAGTTGACCCTCTCCCCCTGATACGGCTGGGTTTCTGCCACAGGTAACGCCCCCTCCAAACTAGAATCTCTCACTGGGACTACGCCAAGGGGTTCTACTTCACTAGAAGAGGAAGATTCCTCAAGTGACATCCTACGGGGTTGTTTGGTGTTTGGCATGGTCTCCTAGAATTACGGTATGCCCAGTTGAAATCAGAAGCTCAGATGAAGGAAAAACATAACAGAAACAAGAGAAAGGAAAAGGGGTTTATACCTGAGTAAAGGCTGACGGTCGGAAATGGCAGCGACGGCAAAGAAAGAGATGGGAAGCACTTGCGAGAGAGAGATTTCAGTCTGAATAGAAATGACCAATAGGAGGTACAGTGAAGAAATCGAGGGTTTTTAAAGGGGAAAGTGCGTCTCTTCAGTAGACGGCACAAATCTCAAGAGACGTGACCGTTCAAGTAACGTCTCTTCAAAATTCAAACACATGACCCGGATTGATCCACGTGTCCCGTATTAAATGTGAAATGATGGAAGCGGAAGATAGCTCACCCCGGGAAGGTAAAAAGCCCGTGAAGCCGGCCAAAACGAAAAGTTTCCAGTCTTATCTCGCTTCACTCAAAAGACTAGAAACTTGGGGACTGGTGTTTAGGTAATATCAAGCAGCACTCCTCGAGTCCAAGCAGCGCGAGCAAAAGACTTCGAGGTCAACCTATCCCGAGCAGAAGACCCAACTGCTGGCACGAAGACGGCCTTACTAGGAGTCAAAGCTGGTCAAGGTCGGGAAGTCAGGATGGGTCAAGCCCCTAACCCTTTTTGCCTGCTCGAGGTCTTCAAGGCTCAGCCGTTAAGGATGGTCAAGGTCGAGGAGCTCAAAGGCTGTGCGAGCTCGCTTTTCTACTCGAGGTCTTCAAGTCCTCCGAGCACAACTTAATCACGCCAATCGTAGCATAGAGGAAATGCAGGACCCAGATACAGCTGGTTCGGGACAGTCCGACCCGTTCCTCCAGAGACTCGGCACAGCTTTCAATGCCTAATCAATGCCCTACGCGGCATGGTGTCGTTACTGTTACCAATGGCCGGCACATGCCCCCATAGTGTCATCATTCCTTGCGCACACGCCCGACATCATGATCTGACCATGTGAACCATACCCACCAGACAGTCGCGCATCCCTAGGGAATATCACGCCAATCCTAGCTGTCAGAGGGACCCAGACACCACCGATGCGGGAACGGATGGTCTCGGAGAGAAAGGGCGGGAAAAATGGAGAATAAAAGAAAACAGACGAGTAGGTTGAGGGGGTTCCAAAAAATTTTACACAGGTTCTTTGTTCTTCTCTTTCTTCTTCTCCACTTTGATTTTTCCAGGAGATTATTACTACAAAAGGGAGGGCAAAAAGACTATCTGCTGCTGCACCTTTATCCCAGCCAAGGTGGTGGTTCAGCTCAACAACTATTATGATTTAAAAAAAAGACTATCTTATGAAAGATGAAATAACTTCGAAACGTTCATGCCAAAGGCACTTCGGAATCAAATAAAGGCATCACATAAAGAATCGGGTAACCCCCCCCTGAAAAAATTAGGCTTACTCCTCAGGGAATAGTTTTCATGAGGCCAAAACCACGAATATCTTTGTTTAAAATAAGATGACTAGTGTATAAAATAAAATAAACTCTAAATTTCAGGAACTTCTATTGCTTTGAAAAGGTAAGTCACTTCTTGCACGGATTATCCGTTATGCTCCTGATTGATTGACTTTGCCTCTTTTACTCACTACGCCCTATGCCTTAGCATAAGTCATTTCTCACCCCTTATTTGTGGATGACAGTTTTATCTTTTGTCGATCATCTGTGACCCATTGTTATAAACTAAAGAACATTTTTTATTGTTATTCAGTGGCATCGGGTCAAATTTTTAATTATAAGAAATCTTTTGTCTTATTTAGTCCTAATTTGAATGTAAATGTTTAAAGAGAAATAACTGATTTGTTATGTCTTACTGAGGTTCTTGTCTATGCAAGATATCTAGGGTTACTGGCTACGGTTGGAAAGAAGTGTTGGTAATTCTTTAATAAGTTAAAATTTTGAGCTGCTGAGAAATTATTGTACTAGAAAGAAAGGATTTTCTCTTGTGAAGGGAAGGAGGTACTAATTAAGGTAGTGGCACAAGCCATTCCGTCGTACACTATGATGTTTTTTCTCTTGTCGGGGACTCTTTGTGATGTTTTACAAAGGAAATTCACTGCTTTTTGGTGAGGTTCAAATGAAAATAGATAATGCATTCACTGGATGGGATAGAGGAGGATGAGTCAGCCAAAGAAGTTGGGAGGCCTTGGGTTTCAGGATCTTGTTTGTTTTAACAAAGCAATGCTAGCCAAACAAAGGTGGTGGTTGCTGTTTTTTTATATTCATTGGTTTCAAGGGTATTATGAACTCGCACTACTATAAAAATGACCTTTACTGACACTTCGTTTTCTGACATTTTGTAAAAAGTATCAGTAATTATGTACATATGCACTATTTTTCCGATTTTAACAAATAGATATCATAAATTGTTGATACTAATGTGTTCGTAAATAAAACATTAGAAATCACTAACACTAAAGTATCAGAGATTTAAAAAAAAATTATTATAATTTGTAAATCTTGTAACTCGAACCTATGACTCCTGAAATTCAAAATTTTTATATTTGGACCACATACCACTAGACCATATAAATTTAATATATAAGCATTTGATTAAAAATTAAGAAAGAAAAATATAAATAGATAATAGCAAACCTCCACGTGTCTCCAAACCTCGATTCAAAACCCACCAATCAATACTCAAAGACGCACAATAACAACTGCCACCAATCGTCCGAGTTATCGTACAGTATAAAATAGAAATATCTAGATGGTGGAAAAAGTACTAGAAATAGGAGAGATGCTTCACGCTTAAACAAAAGTCATAACATTAACACGCTTGCTTTCTCGTTACTTGACAAAATCACAGGCTGTAACTCTCTCTAGGTTTTTACTGTTCTCTTTCCATTTCGAGACAATATGAGGTAAGCCCCTTCGCTCTCGTTGGTTATATTCGATTCTTGATCATTCGTCACTCGATTCCACTGGTTCACGCTCACGTCATGTCAAACTCTTTAATGTACTACCTAAGTAATCTCTTTATTGTTTATTTTACTAATACTTGGTTTGGTTTATGGTGAAATGATACAATAAAATGTTTTGTTTTACTTTCCTGTAACAATGTCTTTTGCAGAAGATCCTACTGCGGTCAGGGTTTTTCAGATTATCGGTGTAACATAAAGTTTTAGACTTCCTTTCTTATCCAAATGAAAATGAAAAAGAAAAATATTGGCTTCACTTAATGTTTGGGTAATATCGGGCAGGTCTCCTCGAGGCCCTTCCAGCTCGAATAAAATACCCCGTGGTCGATCCAGCTTGAGCAGAAGTCCCGACCACCGGCACGAAGACGTTCTCACTAGACGTCAACGCTGGTCAAGGTCGAGGAATTCAGAGCTGTCCGAGCTCTGAGCTTTCTTGCCTGCTCGAGGTCATCAGGCCCGGTCAAGGCTGGACAAGGACGAGGAGCTCGAAGGATGATCGAGACCTGAGGTCTCCTTTCTGCTCACTGCAGTCAAGTTCTCGAGCACAACTGGGCTACGCTAGTCATAGGACAAATGGAACGTAAGATCCGACTCGGGGAAGTCCGACCCATTTTCTCAGAATCCCAGCACACCTTTCGATGCCTGATCAGGGCCCCACATAGTATGGTGGAGGTACTAATGCCGATGTTCGGCACATGCCCCCACGGTGTCATCATTCCTTACGCGCATGCCCAATATGATGATCTGGCCA
This sequence comes from Murraya koenigii, assembly GCA_025617385.1. Classification (NCBI taxonomy): domain Eukaryota; kingdom Viridiplantae; phylum Streptophyta; class Magnoliopsida; order Sapindales; family Rutaceae; genus Murraya; species Murraya koenigii. The sequence continues at coordinate 21,975,790 of CM046812.1, forward strand.
TGTAAACCATGTTAAGGAGACAACCGCGCATCCCTAGGGAATATTACGCTAATCCCGGCTGTCAGAGGGACCCAGACACCACTGACACAGGAATGGATGCTCTCGGAGAGAAAAGACGTGAAAAATAGAGGATAAAAGTAAACAGACGGGTAAATTGCAGAGGTTCCAAAAATTCACACAGGTTCTTCCTATCCTTGCTTCCCTTCATACTGATTCCCTGAAAATTCTATTATTCAAAAGGAAGGCAAAAAATACCCTTCCCATTCTTCCAGTCTCTCTAACTAAGAAGGATACACAAAGAACAACCCGATTACTAACTTGAGCGTCGGAGGGTTTTCGCCGGAACAACATCTGGCAACCCCTGACCTTATTTTCTATGAGTACAGGTCCGGGAGACTCCCATTCTGGGGAAGACAGAGGAACTGAAATTGGAAGACAGTCCTGCTCGAGCTCGAGCTATCCATGAGCAGAAGGTTTTTGGCACTATTTGCAGGGACGCGGGAAAAAGCATCAACATTTTTTGGCGCCGTCTATGGGATCAGTTCAAAAAGCCTGATTTTCCAACACGCTCAGGAGCCACAACGCAGCGATGAGAGGAAACAGCCGAAGAGGAGTGAGTCCAGAGGAATCGGTGACTTTGAGAGAAGTGGCCAATGAAGCTAAGAATAGGGAGATCCAGGAAAGAATGGATCGGATGGAGAAACAAATGAAGACTCTGACCTCCATATTACAAGAACTCAGGGATGGGCAGAGAAAAGCATGTAATGACGTCCCTGAATCCAGCCGTGGGAACGCTCCCATTCGGGAAAATGTGGGAGATGAAGCCCAAAGACCTAGGGCACCAAATGTTGTCGTAAGGGAGGAGACAAACATGGAGGAAAGAGGGTCTCGTTAGCACTTGCAGGATACAGCCCCAACCTCTGGTGCGGAAGAGCTGGAGAGGGAGGTGTGTAGGTTGGCACAAGTTGTGGAGGACCTCTGGGGAAACGGAAAGAGCCCAAGTTGGAGAATAATGCAGGACAACGAGTCCCCACTCTCAACGGAGATCATGGGTGTCACGATCCCACGTGACTTCCGCTTCTCAAATTTAAAATTTTCAAGAAAAAGTGATCCGTTGGTGCACATAGAGCGGTTCAACGACATGACAGGAGTGCAGGGTCTGTCGGCAGCCCAGAGGTGCAGGGCCTTCCTGCTCACTCTTGAAGCAAGGGCAAAAGAATGGTACCGCAGGTTGCCGCGGGGAAGCATCCTGAGCTTCGAATAGATGTGTAGGGAGTTTACAGAGCAATTTCGAGGCGCAGTGACCCCCGAAGATGATATGATGGAGCTGTTGAAACTAAGACAGAGGGAGGAGAACCCCTCCAGGAGTTCGTTAAGAGGTAACACAGATCGGTCCTAGATCTTGGCTCGTTTAATCATCCCCAAGCACTGAGAAGACTGAAGGACGGGATCCGGATGGGAAGGCCATGGTATAATCTGCAAAGCCCTTCGATCTGTTCATATTCAGACACGTATGAGCAGGTAAAAATGGATATGGTAATTAAAGAGGAAAAGGCTGCAAAGCTGAGAAGTGAACAGGGCAATGGAGCAAAGAGGAAGGAGAAAGGAGGTCCTTCCCGAGGAGCACAAGCTTTAAAAGCAACAAGGGACCGGGTTACCCCGTACAACCCTTACTAGAGAACTCCCCTACCACGGATGATTCCCCTGCCACCCCGCAGGTCTCCAGGCCAGGATCACAGGGAATACAGGTGTCACGACTACCACCCATCCCACAACCAACCACCAAGCAGACTTGCGGTGAACCACAACAGAGCAGATCGTCCGTTGCCACCCCCACCAAAAATTTTCCCAAGGGATCGGGCGATACAGATGGTGGAGCAGAGCCCTGCTTACGGGCAATACACGAGGTTGAAGGTATCTCTCGAAGAGATACATCAAGTGGCTAAGGAGCGAGGACTGCTGAGCCCCCCAACGCCAATGGCCAATTCAGCTGGCAAACGAGACAAAGGGCAGTTCTGCTTTTCCATGGTGATCACGACCATTCCACATGACAGTGCAGTGATTTGAAGAACCAGGTGGAGGATTTGGTTAGGAATCGGTACTTGGACGAGTTTATTAAAGGAGGACATTTGGTGGTTAAGCAACAACCAGAAGAAGATGATCGAGCTTATGAAATAGACTTGGAACCGCCGGCCACAAGGGTGATCTCCGGAGGGCCCACGATGGCAGGAAGTTCAAACAGGGCTCAGAAGAACTATTGCAGATATGCCGCTGCCGGCCGAGAGGTCCTGTTCACTGCCCCCGCTGCCAAAAAGGCCAAGGTCATGCAGGTGCCCATTATGTGGATGGAGGAAGACGAGGAGGGGGTACTGTACCCCCACGAGGATGCCCTGGTTGTGAAAGCGAGCATAGCTAACAAGGAATTTGAATGAATAGTGGTAGACTCGGGAAGCTCGGTGGATATTCTCTTCAAATCCACACTCGAGGATTTGAGAATAACAGGTGCGAGCCTCGAGCAAACGAGCACTTCCTTGAAAGAATTCGGGGTAGGGGAACTGATACCTCTGGGAATCATCAAGCTAGCAGTAACCATGGGCTCGAGGCCTTTCGAAAAGAACATGATGTTGGAATTTGTAGTGGTAGTTGAAGCCAGCTCATACCAGGCGATACTGGGGAGGCCGTTCATAAGGATCAGCCAGTGCGTGCTATCCACCCACTACTTGGCCCTGAAGTATCAAGTGAATGAGGCTGTAGGGGTCGTAAAAGGCAGCCAGAGGGTGGCAAGGGACTGCTACGCTGTGGCAGCCAAAGAAAATATGCAGGTAACCTCGCTGGACTCGAGGGGGGAGTTGAGGAATAGAAGGCAGGAGCCGGGTGAGAAGCTGGAGGAGGTCGAAGTGAGAGCAAACGACCCTGAGAAGAAAATTCGGATCGGCTCGGGCATTAGCGAGCTGTTGAAAGAAAAGCTGATGGAGTGTTTGCGAGCACACGCAGATGTGTTCGCATGGACGCATGAGGATATGCCAGGGATTGACCCAGAAGTGGCGTGTCACAGGCTGGCAATACGGAGAGATGCTAAGCCAGTAAGGCAGAAGAGGAGATGCGTCAACCAAGAGAGATATGAGGCCATCAATTGCGAGGTGGAGAAGCTGCTGAGAGCGGGATTCATAAGGGAGGTCTCCTACCCCGAATGGATCTCGAATGTGGTGCTGGTGAAGAAGGCAAGTGGGAAATGGAGAATGTGCGTGGACTTCACAGATGTGAACAAAGCTTGCCCTAAAGATAGCTTCCCATTGCCAAAGATAGACCAACTAGTGGACTCTACGATGGGGCATGGGCTGCTTAGTTTTATGGATGCATTCTTAGGATATAACCAGATTCCCATGCATCGATCAGATGAGGAATGCACGACCTTCATCACCAGTCAGGGACTGTACTGCTACAAGGTCATGCCCTTCGGTCTGAAGAATGTAGAGGCAACATACCAGATGCCGGTGAACAAGGACTTCAAGCCATTAATTGGTCGAACAATGGAGGTGTATGTGGATGACATGATCACCAAGTCGAAAGATGCAGAGGAGCATGTAAGGCATTTAGAGGAGACCTTCGCACTTTTAAGAAAATACCGGATGAAACTAAACCCAGAGAAGTGTGCCTTTGGGGTTGGTTCGGGAAAGTTCTTAGGCTTCATGGTCAGTCACGGAGGGATCGAGGCCAATTCGGAAAAGATAAGAGCGGTGGTGGAAATGAGCTCCCCCCGTAGCCTCAAGGAGATACAAAGTCTCACCGGTAAATTGGCATCCCTCAACAGGTTTGTATCTTGAGCCACGGATAAATGCCGAGTCTTCTTCCAAGAAATGAAATAAGGTAGGAAGACAAAGTAGACCCCAGAATGCGAAGCGGCGTTCCAACAGTTGAAAGAATACTTACTGAAAGCTCCACTACTGTTTACACCTTGAGCAGGGGAGGTATTGTTTCTGTCCTTAGTTGTGTCCCAATGGGCAATGAGTTCGGTTCTGGTAAGGGAGGAGTCAGGGGTGCAGTACCCTATTTATTACACGAGCAGAGCTTTGCTGGAAGCTGAGACTCGATATCCACTGATGGAGAAATGGGCACCGCCCAGTCACGAGAGTCTGAAAGTCGAGACCTTATTTTTAGGCGCATTCAGTAGCAGTTCTAACAAATCAGCCGCTCAGGCAGACTCTGCATAAGCCAGAGACCTCCGGAAGGTTGGTGAAATGGTCGGTGGAGCTCTGAATTCGACATCAGCTACCAACCTCGAACAGCTATAAAAGCTCAGTCCTTAGCTGACTTCGTGGTCGAGTGCACTGCAAGGGATGAGGAGAAGGAGAGCGAGCCCCCACTAGATTCCCAGGCCTCAACCAACACATGGATAGTCACAGTAGATGGATCTTGTGGAAATCAGGGAGCAGGTGCAGGAGTTGTGCTCCTTAGTCCTGAAGGGGCAGAGATGCAATACGCTGTGAAATTGGAATTCGAAGTTACCAACAATCAGGCCGAGTACGAAGCCGTAATAGCGGGATTGAAGCTCGCCTCGGTAGTAAAAGCAGAAGAGGTAAAGCTCCGAACAGATTCACAGCTGGTGACAAACCACCTCGACGAAAGCTTCTAGGTGAAGGGGGAGAAGATGGAAGCCTACCTACGGAAGGTGAAGCAGCTAATGGAGAATTTTTGAGCTGTCGAGGTGGAACAAAACACAAGGGGAAATAATTTTCGAGCTGATATGATAGCTCGCATGGCAGCCGTAACCGACCCCAAAATACCGAAGTCTATCCCTTTGGAAATCAAGACCTGCTCGAGCATCGAGCAGGGGAACGAGGTGATGAGCTTATCGACGAGCAACACCTAGATGGAGCCAATCGTTTCTTACCTCAAGGAGGGAGTGTTGCCTGTCGACAAGAAGCAAGCCAGGAAGTTGAAGTGTAAAGCGGCCAGGTACACTCTCATCGACGGGGTCTTATACAGACGGGGGTACACCCTCCCCTTGCTGCGATGCTTAGATTAGGAGGAGGCTGATTATGTCCTCCGAGAGATACATGAAGGAATTTACGAGAATCATTCTGGCGCGAGGTCTTTGGCTTTCAAGGCCTCGAGGCAAGGATACTTTTGGCCCCGCATGCATCAAGATGCGCAAGCAAAGACTAGAAGCTGCAAGAGCTGCCAGAGTTTTGCAAATTACCTGACTCAGCCTCCAGAGAACCTTACGGTGATGAACTCACCATGGCCGTTTGCTCAATGGGGAATTGACTTGATCAGGCCACTGCCAAAGGGGAGAGCATCTGCCACCCATGCCATAGTCGCAATCGATTATTTCACCAAATGGGTCGAAGTGGGAGCCTTGAGCAGTATCACGGAAGGTAAAACCAGTGACTTCATCTGGAAAAATGTGATTTGCAGGTATGGGATTCCCCATGCATTGGTCACAGACAATGGAAGACAGTTTGACGATGGCAAGTTCAGAGACATCTGCCGAAATCTGAGGATAGAGCTGAAATTTTGCTCCCCCTCACACCCACAAGCCAATGGACAAGTGGAAGCCGCGAACAAGACTATAAAATGTCTCCTGAAGACCAGACTTGGCGATCAAAAAGGAGCCTGGGTGGACGAGCTGCCTGGTGTCTTATGGGCTTATAGAACCACACACAAAATGGTCATAGGAGAAACCCCATTCTCCTTGGCGTTTGGGCACGAAGCAGTTGTTCCTGCTAAAATAGGAATGGGGATGCACCGAATGGAACACTTCAATGAGGAGCAAAACAGTGAGCAGATGTGTACAGGTCTGGACTTGCTGGAAGAGAAGAGAGAAAGGGTTGCTGCTAAGATCGCAGAATACCAACAGAAAGTGGGTCGTTATTACAACCGAAATGTGCACATTCGACGATTCCAAGTGGGTGATTGGGTACTCAGAAGAGTCAACCAGAACACAAAGGACCCGAGGCAAGGTGTGCTAGGGCTGAATTGGGAAGGTCCTTATCGAGTCACTCAACTAGCCGGACCAGGAGCATACCGGCTAACCCATCCGGATGGACAAGAAGTTAAGAGGCCATGGAACGCATAACTCTTGATGAAATACTTCCAGTAAGTTTCCTTGTGTTGTAAGTGTTAATGTAAGATTCCTTCCCAAAATGGAGATGTGTAAAAACTTAAATATATGTAAGAGTAAGAAAAACATTTGTAATATTAATTCAAGTTGAAGCCAAGCAGCTCATGAAGAACGTTAAGGCCAGAAGTCCCAAAGCCTAAGCCTTAGGCGGGACGGTGCCTAGCGAGGCCAATTGCAGGCCCGAGCAGAAAAAGCTCATGAAGACAACGCTAAGGCCATAAGTCCCAAAGCCTAAGTCTTAGGCGGGACGGTACCTAGCGAGGCCAATTGCAGGCCTGAGCAGAAGAAGCTCGTGAAGAACGCTAAGGTCAGAAGTCCGAAAGCCTAAGTCTTAGGCGGGACGGTACCTAGCGAGGCCAATTGCAGGCCTGAGCAGAAGAAGCTCGTGAAGAACGCTAAGGTCAGAAGTCCCAAAGCCTAAGCCTTAGGCAGGACGGTGCCGAGCGAGGCCAGTTGTAGGCCGAGCAAAACAAGCTCATGAAGAATGCTAAGGCCAGAAGTCCTAAAGCCTAAGGCGGGACGGTGCCTAGCGAGGCCAATTACAGGCCGAGCAAAAGAAGCTCATGAAGAATGCTAAGGCCAGAAGTCCCAAAGCCTAACCCTTAGGCGGGACGGTGCTAAGCGTAGTCAATTGTAGGCTCGAGCAAGAAGAGCGCGAGGAGATTACATTGAATTTAAACATGAACCAAAATTGGGCTCGAAGCAAATGAGCTCGCAATATAAAAAGCCACAAAGCACGAGTCGAACGTCGGTCCAGAAAGACCGAGCTCACGAAACAAGCCAAAGGCTTTCAGCCTAACTCAAGGCAAATCTTTGCCAAGCATAAGTCTAAAGAATCATACAAATAATAGTGAACTTGGGCATAAAATGAAATGAAAGTCCAACACTTATAAAATTCCCACTTAGCAAGCACGTGAAGTCAATCCCACACATAAAACACAAGAATATATACACGAGTACAGAAATGAGTTGTTCAATATATGCCTTTTTATTTCATTGAAATGATTACAAGTATAGGGAATAAAAAAAAAAGAGAAGGAAAAATATAGTTCAGGCAGCAGGGGCATCATTGGTAGCAGTAGTAGGAGGGGCACCATCAGCAGCAGCAAGAAAAGCATCAGCAGCAGGGGGAGGAACAGCTTCCCTGGGTTCAGGCTAGGGCTCGGAAGGGGAAGCTTCAGACCCTTGGATGGGGATGTCGTGAATGCGCATGTACTCAGCAACGCCCTCTTGGACCTTAGACAGGTCGACCTCGGGATGTACCTTGCCCAAGGCATACACGAGGCAGTCATAGCTGAAGTCCACCCCATTGTTGTACTCGGTCGCGAGCTGAACCTTCAAAGCATCTATCTGCCCTTGGAGACGAGAAGTTTCCCCCTCCATGGTCTGCTCGAAAGAGAATCTCTGGGTGTCCAAGTCCTTCCGAGTCTCAATCAAATCTTCACGGATGACAGTCAGCTCCCTCTGGAACTGGGAAACCTTAAAGTCAGACACCGCTGTCCTCTTTACAAAGGTTGCGTTCTCCTCTTGAAGCCTCGTATTCTCCCCTTTCAACTGCTCGATAGTCTGTTCCAAGCTCTGAATCTCTACTCAAAGTTCCTCCTGAGAGTCCTGGGTCTTGGCCTTGAGCCTGGCCATAGTAGTTAAAGTTCGGGAGGAGAGACGCTGGAGAGAACTAAACAGCTCGTCAGCATCATAGGACTCCAGCCTGTCTAAGAATCTGTCGTCCATCTCCCCGGTAAAGTTTCTCAGGTAGGGGTAGACAAGGCTAGGTAGATCTTGCTCCTGCACACTTTCGGGTTGAGGGCGAGCTGAGGCCGCAGTCCTCTGACGCCTGCGAGGAGGACCTCCTTCTGCTCGTTCTACCTGCTGAGGAGAAGGGGGAACTCGAGCAGGTGGGGGTGGAGTATCTGTTTCTGCTCGTGGTCTCTTCGAGGTGCTCGCTCCTCCGGCAGTCCCTACACGCCTATGCATCATCTCGCGCACCCCCCTTATGTCTTCTCCTTGCAAAAGACCAAACTCCAAAAAATTTTAGGGTGTAAGCAGCTCCCTGCACGAGCTTGTGTTGTCAAGTGCAGTCTTTATGTGCGCTCGAAACTCTTCCCCAATTCTGTAAGAAGCACCCCAAGAAACTGTAAAAACAGCCAAGGCAAAATAATGAGAACAGATACGAGCAGAAAAACTAAAATGAGAATTCACCGGACAGATAAATAACCTCGAGTGCGAAAATGCCGTGGAACCGGAGGGATCCCCTTGGTGAGAGGTGCAGCGAGCCCCCAATCCCCCCCAACGAAGAAGAATTTGCTCTTCCAGTTGCCACCAGAAGTTGGGAGATCAGTGATGGGCTTTTCACCCTTCAGGCTGGAGGTCAGGTAGTACCAACCAGCATCCTTCGGGCTGCACTTCAACTGATAAAGGTGCTTTATTTCCCCTACCGAGGGTTCACCCAAATTGCACCATTTCCACAACACAAAGAGTCCGGAAAGGACCCTCCACCCATTTGGGTTCAACTGCCCTGGGGCCAGAAGAAATCTAGACAAAACCCAAGCAAAATAAGGCTGGAGAGGCAGCCTGACCCCTAATTTGAAGCATTCCAGATGGAAGGTCGATACCTGAGGGGACTACCAGGATATCACCCCTGCCCGACAACAGTAAATCTACACTATCGGGTATATGGTAGGTATGCCTAAGCTTATTCAAATCTAAATGGGTGGTTTCACATCTCATCTGGTCAATGGGGTATCCCCTACCCTGACCTTGGTCGGCTCTCTCCCTCGATGCACTGGGCCTCGCCACGGCAATGCCCCTTCTGAACTAGAATTCCTCAAGGGAATTATACTAAGAGGCTCTACTTTACTAGAGGAGGAAGATTCCTCAGGAGACATCCTACGGGCTTGCTAGGTACTAGACATTTTTTCTTAGAGTATAATCTACTCAAATGGAATCAAAGACCTGGAAGAAGGAAGAGTGGTGAGAATAGGAAGAAGAAGGGTTGTACTTGGATACAGAGAAAGGTTTATACGGCCGAAAATCGTTCTGACACGTAAGAGGAAGACGAAGAAGCACTTGCAGAAAATTTCAGGTTTGAGTAAAAATGAGCAATAGGAAGTACAGTGAAGAAATCAAGGGTTTTTAAAAGAGGAAACGGGAAAGGTGCGTCCCTTCAAAATTTGAACGCATTGTCAGGATCCGTCCACGTTTCCCACATTAAATGCGAAATGATGGAAGTGGAAGACAGTTGGAGAACGTGGGGGAGTGTAAAAGGCCGGGAAGTCGGCCCATCACTAATAAGTTTCCAGTCTTATCTCGTTTCTCTGAAAAGACTAAAAACTAGGGGACTGGTGTTTGGGTAATATCGGGCAGGTCTCCTCGAGGCCATTCCAACTCGAATAAAATACCCTGTGGTCGATCCAGCTCGAGCAGAAGTCCCGACCACTGGCACGAAGACGATCTCACTAGACGTCAAAGCTGGTGAAGGTTGAGGAATTCAGAGCCGTCCGGGCTTTAAGCTCTCTTGCCTGCTCGAGGTCATCAGGCCTAGTCAAGGCTGGACAAGGACGAGGAGCTCGAAGGCTGATTGAGACCCGAGCTCTCCTTTCTGCTCACTGCAGTCAAGTTCTCGAGCACAACTGGGCTACTCTAGTCATAGGACAAATGGAACGTAAGATCTGACTCAGGGCAGTCCGACCCATTTTCTCAGAATCCCGGCACACCTTTCGATGCCTGATTTGGGCCCCACATGGTATGGTGGTGGTACTGTTGCCGATGGTTGGCACATGCCCCCACGGTGTCAACATTCCTTGCGCGGATGCCCGACATGATGATCTGGCCATGTGAACCATGTTAAGGAGACAGCCGCGCATCCCCAGGGAATATTACGCTAATCCCGGCTGTTGGAGGGACCCAGACACCACTGACGCGGAACGGATGCTCTCGGAGAGAAAAGGCGGGAAAAATGGAGGATAAAAGGAAACGGACAGGTAAATTGCAGAGGTTCCGAAAATTCACATATGTTCTTCCTATCCTTGCTTCCCTTCATACTGATTCCCCAAAAATTCTATTATTCAAAAGGAAGGCAAAAAATACCCTTTCCATTTTTCCGGTCTCTCTAACTAAGAGGGATACACAAAGAACAACCCGATTACTGACTTGAGCGTCGGAGGGTTTTCGCCCGAACAACATCCGGCGACCCCTGACCTTGTTTTCTGTGAGTACAGGTCTGGGAGACTCCTGTTCTGGTGAAGACAGAGGAATTGGAATTTGAAGACAGTCCAGCTCAAGCTCGAGCTATCCACGAGCAGAAGGTTTTTGGCACTATTTGAAGGGACGCGGAAAAACAGCATCAACAGTTAAGACAACTTATTGCCATATAATATGTTATTTAATTAAACATTATATCTAGTATGTGTATTGAAATGCAAATAATTTTTAAGAAGGTAGGGGTGTGAGGTTAGGTCGTCCTCGAAATATGATAGATCCGTAATAGCTTACATCGCCAATTGATTTATATGAAAATTAAATCTCGGAAAACCTAGGCTGAAATAATTTTTGGTAGCATTCTAAAAATTACAGAGCTGGGTACATATATGGATCTTCTAAATTTATTCATAGTTTTATGGTTGTCTGCAAATCCATCGGTATAATTTGTTGTTGCTAATTTGTCACCTAATGCTATTGAATTGTTTTATGCCTGAGGTCAAACCTTGTATTTGAATAGGATTTTTTTAGGGTGTGTATACGGTGGTGTCTCTTCATTTTTGCATTTGCTTTAATTCATTTTCTCTAAATTTTCTTCAAATTTTGTAGCCGTGTTCCTGAGGTGAAGTGGGCCCAGAGGCAAGATAAGGTATTTATAACCGTGCAATTACCTGACGCAAAAATGCAAAGGTCAATCTTGAGCCGGAGGAGTGTTCTCCTTCTCTCGCTAGTCTTGGTGCTGAAAACCACCTTTATGAGCTCAAGCTGGAGCTCTTTGATAAGGTCAACGTAGAGGTAAGATGCTATTACTACCTTAAAACCCCTCTTCAAAACATACCCCATGAAATAATTAGCAAATGGATCTTATTTTACAATCTTTTGCAAGTAAATTCCTTCAGATCCGGACCAATCAATTGGCATCTTAAGTTCTGGAACATGCTATTCAAGTTGTTCTTTACGAGGGTAACACTCATGAATATAGTTTTTGTACAAGGAATGGGTTTGACTTGGTCGTTTGACTATGTGTTGTTAATGAAGTTATAAGGGTTACTAATTCTCGCAGGTTATTTGTATCGTATTATTAATTGGTATTATCATCTCGTTAAAAAAAAATAGAGTTGAGAGTAGAAAACCCCGAATTTCAGACAGCTTTGAGTACTCAGCAATAAGTTATAGAGCTCACAGTGCGTCATTAGAGGATTTCGGAGGCGGTGATGGAATCACATCAAACACAAAGGCTTTTAAGGCCGCAATTGATCATTTGAGTAAGTTCCAGTCAGATGGAGGATCCCAACGATTTGTTCCTCTTGGAAAATGGTTGACTGGAAGCTTCAATCTCACCAGCCATTTCACTTTGTTTCTTCACAAGGATGTTGTTCTTCTTGCTTCCCAGGTTAGCATCTCTATACTATCGATTGTTCCTTCAACTGATCATACAGATTAGATTATTCATTTTACAGGTTAGCATCTCTATACTATGTTTATTTTCATACGATTGACAAATTCAACAATCCCTTTTTATCTACTTAGAACAGCATTGCCTATGAATATTAACATCAAATGGTGTTCATTTTCTGATATGGAATATCCTGTGTCCTGAAATTGTTGTCGAATCAGGCTTTGTATCATGCTCTTCCGATGAACTATGTAACCATAGCAAAGCTTCAGAACAAGTTGGATAAACATGCCAATCAATCAACTGTCCGCAAATTAATAAACAAAATGATCCGAGAAGGTTATGTTAAAGCCAAAGGAAGCCGTAGGCTTGGTCAGTTCCGTCTAATTATGAACTTGCTTGCATAATATTGGAAGATCGAATTACTGCAATTTATTTTCTTCTGATTTGTCTTCATTTTGGACCACCAAGAATTCCAGAAATTTGGTATCTGATCATTTCCTTAAAGATTTAGAATTTAGCATATGGTTATTTTTCTGTATCTAATGGTTGTAATGATGTTAAAAAATGATTCTTCTGTAATCAGGAAGCAAGCACATGGACACATCCACATGTGGTGCTCCTCACTCGGTTGGATCTGACGTCACTCGCATAAAGGGCAAATCTGACATTCATCAAAGTGGTTCTTTCAGGAATGAACAGACTATCTTTAAGGGAAAAGTCGGAAAAACTCCAACAATCTGGGCTGGGGTTAGCATGCTATCAAAAGTTTTTTACTTCTGCTGATAATTTTCTATGATTTTTGCTGTTTTGTAGCTCAATGAGATAGTTTATTGTTGAAACTACACAGCCGGTAGCTTCAAGAGAGAATTTCGTACCAGGAAATGAGAAAATCAGAACAAATGGAAGCACAAATAATTGTGATGAGGTTAATGATATTATCTGTAGTAGATCCACTCAAGATATAAGATTAAGGAAAACAAGCATGGTATGTTTCATTTCTTGTTCTTTTTTTTTTCTAACCACGGAATACCAAGTAAGTTGCTGCCAAATGAAATGTCCTCTAGTAGTGAAAACATGGTGATTCTAGTGGCTTTGTTGGTTTTATTTTTATCATCTTTACAGGTTAATGAGTCTATTCTTCAGCATGTGAAGCGTCAGAAATGAGTCTATTCTCTAGCTATATGTATTTGAAAGGCGTAGAGTAGATCTCGCAACTAGGTGACCTTTGTTCAGTTATATGACCATACACTAGTGTGGAAATGAGAATGTAAAGAAGCAACTTGTTTAGACCATTTGTGACGGTTCACATTTTCTTTGTAGTCTTACCGTTGTCCTGTTGGAGAATGCTATGATTCTTCTATATCTTCTTATTCATGGTTATGGATTTACTAATTGAAAATTGATTTCTGCACGCGTTTCTCACTAATCCGAAGATATACTATAATCTTGTCTTCGAAATTATTATTTTACTGATATTACTAACTCGTGATACTATAGTAATAGTAATTATTGACACTAAAGTATTACTATTTATATTCTATTGACATGTAATAATTATTTGTAAATACTGTTACAAGAGTGTCACTATATTAGTAATACTATAGTGATACGAATTTTTGACACGTAATAATTATTAGTAACTTCTATCACTATAGTGTCATAAAATCTGTAATGCTATAGTAATAGTAATCCCTGACACAACTTTCAAGTGTCACTGTTTTTCTAACTCCCAGATCACTGACACTATTAAAAAATGTTACTAAAAGTAATTAGTGACACTATTTTAGTATCACTAAAGAGCATTTCTTTAGTAGTGTCGGTACTTTCGGCATAGCTTTTCCTAAATGCAGAACTAAGCTCAAATCCTTCCTACATATGGAAAAGTATTAAGGATGACAACTATTACTGCAGGGTCTTCGGTGGCGTGTTGAAGATGGTCGGAGTATTCATATTTATGACAGTCTTTTGGCTGCCAAGACCAAGTACTTTCAAGCCTGTCTCCCTAGTTTCAGTACCTCAAAAATAATAGTGGATTATCTGATTGACTAAGGTAATTATTGGAACGTGACACGGTTACAAGAGTTGTTTGGGAAATGAAGAGCAAGCTTGCTCGAGGGCAAGAGCTAGCCAGAACAGAAGCCCTGATCACCAGTGCAAAGACGCCCCTGCTCGGTGTCAAAGCTGGCCGAGGTCAAGTATTCAAAGCTGGTCGGGCTCAAATACTCGCATCCTGCTCGAACAAAGTTAGAAAGAGCAGGAATGTCCACGACCATCAACCGAGCCTTGATCTCGTTATGAGCAGTACCAAGAATAGGAAGGGACCAAAGATCGAGCAGGGCTAAACCCAAGTATGGCAGCCCAAATCTGTAATGCAAGACGGTGAACGGCTCTTTCTAAGAAGAAGAAAATAATTGTCAGACGTCATCACACCCTAAAGTCTCATCACGGCAATCGATAACTGTGAGACACCCCCACCCATAAAGTTTCGTCACTGTGACTGATAACTTTCAGACATCCCTAAGCCCCAAAGTCTCATCACGATGATCGATAATTGCCAGACACCTCCACACCATAAATTCTTAGGGGTGTGGCTGAACAACCGCAAAAAAAAAAAAATCACCAGGTGTAATTAATTCAGATGATGGCGACCGAGTAAGGGTCCTAGTAGAAAACGATGAATAAATATCTGACGAAGGGTGAGGAAAGGGACTTCTTTTTCTTTTTCAACTTTCTGTTTTCTGGTTTTTCTCTAATTGAGAGAGAATTTAAAAGAATCAACCCGATTACTAACTTGAGCGTTGGAGGGTTTTTGTCGGAAAAATACCCGGCGAACTGTGACACTTTCTCTGTGAATACAGGCCAGGAGGTATCATCGTTTCAGAGAATAGAGAAACGCAAGAACCAGCTGGAAATCCTGCTCGAGGAGGGAGCAACCAGAAAACGGCATCGACATCTTGGAGCGACCAGGAAACCACATCAACAAGAGCATTTTTTACCTGTTGATGTTGAGAAATTTTAAAATTGAAGCTCCTTTATATGCCAATGGGGGATGCTGTGTTTTGGGATTTTGATAAAGGTAGTGTGTATTCTGTAAAAATCTGGGTATCATTTGGCAATATAATTTCAGGATTCCATAACCGTTGGAACTTCAACCGACATCAAAGCAATGGAATATACTTTAGAATTTGAAAGTTCCTCCTAAAGTTAGAATTTTTCTTTGGCGTGCTCTTCATGATGTCCTCCCAACCAAAGTTAATCTAAGAAAAAAAAAGGTACTGTTTGATGCTTGTATGGACTGTCCTGTGAAACCCTGATGCATTCTTTATTTAGGTGTGATTTGGCAAAAAAGTCAAATCATAAAAACCAAAGCGAACCTCGTTCAACACCTCATTGGGACCTAACAAAATTCTGCCAATTCCTTCCAGCCTTACTCCAATAGGGGGTGGTTCCGAAGTCTGGCATGGCTGTCCGATCCATCCACTAGTTGAAAAGGTTTTTTTTTTTTTTTTTCTTGGTATCCTTCCTCCACAATAAAAAGCAGCGAATCTGGTGAAACCAGTGAGTTCCGTTTGTCCCTCTGTTCCTGATCCTTTCAAGCATAGAATGAAGCGAGTGGGGATTGTCAAGTTATCCGTATTGATGTAATGAGGCCAGATGAAGAAGACTGGCGCCTACTAAAAGAAAGGGGAGTAAATGAATACTAAAAAAATGAAAGGATAAGAACGTAGTGACCCCATTCGCCAACCAAATCTTTAGCCGGACCACCAGCACCCCGGTGAGCTAACTGAAGCAATGATGAGCTAGGGTAAACGCTTTATCGACCTCAGTTTAGAGGAAAGAAAGCAGTTGCCCCATTTCGACAACAATTGCAGAAAGCCTATTTGCAGCATCCATAGCCATACGTGCGAGTACTAGTTTCTTTGATTTTTCAACTTTTATCTATGGCTGAGTTATGTCTGCTGGTGATGATTATATGGGGTAGAAGGGGCACGAAATAATATTTTGTTTAGAGGAACATCTAGTGGGCCACAAGTTATATGTGCAAGGGCTCAAGGGAATTTGGAGTCTTTTGGCAAAGGTAATTAATTGATTATAGTTTGAGCGGTGTTGGGCATGAGAGTGGATAGTGGGAGCCACCACCTGTGGATTGGATGAAATTGAATGCAGATGCAGCAGCAGATGCAAATAAAGGCATAGTCGGCTATGGGGCTATTGTTCGAAACCATGAAGGTTTGGTGATGGCTGCAGGTATTGCCCAAGGGACTTTTTCGGATGATGTAGGCTTAGCTGAGGCAGAGGCCTTATGCTTTGGATTGCGGCTTGCTAGGAAAGTTGGTTTATCTCCATCAATATCTGAGTCGGATTCATTTTGTGTCGTTCAATTAGTTTTGGATCAACATAATACTCTCACTGAATTGTTCTGTATTATTTCTGAAGTGAAACACTTATTACCTCTAAAATTTTCTTTTCGCGTTAGACATATCTCAAGAATTTGTAATATTGCTACAGATGCATTAGCAAAATATTATGTTCAATGTTTAGAATCTTATGTTTGGTTGAAAGAATTTCCACCGCACTTATATTGCTACCTTTGAGATTTGTACTCCTGAATTTAAAAAAAAAAAAAAGTGCTCTATTTCAAAAGAAAAAAAAAAGGTAACATAAGCACTAATCATTTTTTTTGTTTTTTTGGTGGGGGGGAGGGCGTGGGGAACATGAGCGCGCCAGAAATTTTATATGTACCATAACATTTATTCCTAACATTGCATACAAATGGTGGAAAAAAAATCTGATTTTTTAAGTTATTTCAATAAATGATTAATCAAGATTTGGTGTGATAGGTCTCAATCAGAACTACACTTATAAAATGTGAAGGATTCTCTTAGGGTGGTAATTAACTGCAATAATTAGATAAAATATTTTTTGCTTGAATTTTATTTATGCATTCCATGAAATTTAAAAAAATAATAAAATAACTACTTCCCCTCAACTTACGACACGAACTCCTATGTTAAGGTCTCTAGCAACAGACTCCAAACAAACTTAATTAGTTTACTTAAATACAATAATCAATAATATGAACTTTTGGGTAACAAACTAGAATAAGTCTTCATGCAGAACTCAACCTCTCGGTTATGTCTTCTACACAAGCATGCAAACCTCATTCCACGTATGCATGCACTTAGTTCACAACTTGGCCACGTCCCCCTACATGCAAACCTATATTCATGCAAATCTTATTCCCAAATATGTATCCATCTCGTACATGACCTCTCCTACATCCCACAGATTTGCAACTTCGCACGGGTACCCATTGAGATCTTCTAGGCTTATCAATACCTTACCCTGCAGCTAGACTCTTGTCCTCAAAGTCCATATTTTTAAATTGATTCAATAGTTCCAATGTAATCTCCGACATAGCCTCTTCCGTTGCAAGACGACGCCACTTCACTAAGTTGTTCACTACAAATTTATGTCCATGCTTCACCCAACGTGTCTCCAAAATGGCGGTAATTCATCATTAATAGTACATGCATCCCCACGTTTTTCTCTTGAGTAAGTATATATGAAATACTGGGTGAACTTTTGCACCCTCCGGTAACTGGAGACGGTAAGCCACACTCCCTACATGTTGCTCCACCTTATAAGGGCCATATTATCAACTACCCAGCTTCTGATAGGCTTGTTTAAATACTGATTGCTGGTGTAAATGTGCAACTTTAAATAGACCAAGTCTCCAACTTGAAACTTAACATCCGACACTTCGTATCTACTATCTGCTTCATTCAATTACTAGCCGCATGAAAATTCCTGTTCAATTAGTGAAATAAGGCATCACATGAGAGTAAACTTTGATCAATCTCATTAACTGGAGTCATGCTGACCTGATAACACGGAATTGTGGAGAAAACCATCCATAAAGAACTTAGAAGGGAGACATTTCTGTAGATGCATAATAGGTGTTATTGTACCAAAATTCTACCCAAGGAATGAGAGAGCTCCATTTACGCAGCTGTTGATGCCCAAAGCATCGTAAATATTGTTCGAGGCATCTGTTAACCACTTCTGATTGGCCATCAGTTTGCGAGTGGTACTCCGTGCTCATTTTCAGTTGAGTGCCTGACAACTTAAAAACTCATGCCAAAATTTACTGAGAAAAATTGAGTCACGGTCACTAATTATTGACCTTGGCATGTCATGTAGCCTCGCTACCTCCTCAGTAAATTTTTCAGCTACTGTCTTAGCAGTAAATGGATGAGCCAAAATAAGAAAAGGGGCATACTTACTTAGCCTGTCCACCACCACTAAAATAGTATCCTTACCATGAGATGTAGGAAGTCTTTCAATAAAATATAATGTGACATCATCCTAGAGCTGATAAGGAATTGGAAGTGGTTGAAGAAGACCCGCAGGTGATAGTGTCTCGGTCTTGGATTTCTGACAAATGTCACAAGCTGTAACGTAGTCTTGCACAGTTTGATACATAGAAGGCTAGTAGAATTGTTGAGCAAAACGTTTGTATGTCCTTAGGATACCTGGTGGCCACCAACATACGAATCATAGAACTCCTTCATCAACTTGGACACCACAGCTGACTTAGGAGGAACTACGACACGATTTTTATAAACGATTAGCCCATTACGCCACAGGTAAGGAGCTCCTGGGTTGGATTCAACTAGTTGGCGAATTTTTCTCATGTATGGATGATCTACTACATCTTTTTTAATTTCATCCCACACATGAACTTACAATAATGCTTGGAGAGTCGGACTACCAGTCGCCCTTAAAAGTGCATCTGCTGCTACATTTTCTTTAACAGGACGATATAAAATCTCATAATCGTATCCTAGTAATTTGGCCACCCATTTTTACTGTTTAGGAGTAAGTATGTGTTGTTCCAGGAGTAAGTATGATATGTTTGAATGCAAAATTTCCTCCCTAATTAGGATCCCAAGTATGGACAGCTACTACGATGGCCAGCATTTCTTTGTATAAATAGACCATGATAATTTTGTTACGCCCAAAGCTGATCATGTAGGCAATTGGCTTTCCTTATTGAAAAAGAATAGCCCCAATCCCGTCTCCAGGGGCATCAGTCTCAACAATGAAAGGCTCATTAAGATTCGGCACGGCCAGAGTAGGTGCAGTGCTCATCGCTTGCTTGAGAGAAATGAATGTTGCCTCAGCTTCGTTTCCTTATTTGAATTGCCCTTTCTTCAAGAGATTGGTTAATGGTCGAGCTATCAATCCATAGTTTTGTACAAATGTTCTGTAATAACCTGTAAGGCCTAGAAAACCAAGCAATATTAGTAGGACGAGGCCAGTCCACCATGGCCTTAATCTTGTTTTGGTCTACCTTAACCCCCTCAGAGGTAACAATATGCCCCAGATATTTCAGCTTTTGCTGATTAAAAGCACACTTGCTAGCTTTGATAAAAAATTGATGATGCCTTAGAATTTCAAAAGCATGCTTAACATGTTTAAGATGCATAGACCAATTGGGACTGTAGACCAGCATATCATAAATAAAGATAAAGATAAATTTTCGTAGATAGGGTGAAATATGGTGTTCATGGGGCATTACAAAGCCCAAAAGGCGTGACAAGGTACTCATAATGACCATTATGTGTGCAGAAGGCGGTTTTATGAATATCTTGTGAGAGTACACGCACTTGATGATAACTAGCCCTTAAATCTAATTTGGTAAAATAGGTAGCCCCATAGAGTTCGTCCAACATGTCATATATAGTGGGAATGGGAAAACGGTCTTGGATTGTGCCTGTATTAAGGCCCGATAGTCAGTAACATCTTTTTTCTTAACCAAGAGAACATGAGATGAGAAGGGACTGGTACTAGGTCTAATAAGTCCTAACTTAAGCATATCAAGAACTTGCTTTTCAATGTCAGCCTTTTGAAAGTAGGCAGACCTGTATGGCTGCACGTTAATAGGTTCGGTTCCTTTATTTTTAATGGGATACAATGATTAACTTCACATGTTTTGGGTAGCTTGTTAGGCTCCTGGAAAAGATCCTTATATTCTTCTAGTAAAGACTGAAGGTCATGATGAATATGTTGATTTTTTTCCTTCATTGTCGAATGCACGCACATAGCAAATATGGAACCACCTTGACGTAATTCCTTAGAAGCTACCTCAAGTGATGCAACTTGAATTAAATGGCCATTGCTTCCTTGTAACCTCGGGGCTTGATTGTCCCATTGAAAGTTCATTGTCATTTGCTTCCAATTACATACAACTGGCCCAAGCAATTCCAACCACTGTACACCCAATACTAAGTCTAATCTCATTAGTGCCAAACAGTAGAGTATAAGGGAAAATAAGATACATTGTAAAAGGATTGGGACATTTTCAAATCTACCTTTGCACTGCAATTGACTTCTACTGGCAACACGAACTGAAAACACTTTAGAGGAAATCACTGGCAATCTAAGCATGCTGATCACCTTGTCACTAATAAAATTGTGGGTTGACCCTACTGTAAATGAGAGCAATTAACTCATGATGACTCACCTTTGTTATAACCCTCATAGTTTTTTAAGTTGACCACCCGCTTAATACATTCAATGAAATTTCTAGTTTGGCATGCTCTGTTGGGACAATCTCCATAGAGTTTTCATCCGAGATTTCTTGACACATAATATCTCTCGCATCAGTACCTCCTTCAAGCAATAATAGTTGAGGGCCCTTACAATTGTGACGTGCAGTGAACTTCTCCGGGCAGTTAAAAGAAAGCCGTTAGGCATGGCCTCTCTTCATCTCGTCCCACTTCAGGCGTTTGACATTAGAGATTGATAGAGATTATGTAGGGATAGGCAATGCTGATAGTGTTCTGCTAACTATGAGTGGTTGAGAAAACTTACGTTGGCGTAGGACTTGGTCTGCTTGCATGCGTGCCAAACTGATGGCTTCTTTCAAAGACTTTGGCTTAAACATCATGATACCCTCGGATATCTCAGGTTTAAGATCTCCCATTAAAGTTCCAACTAAGGCTTTCTGCAGCCACCCATGAACTCGATTGCCTAATCTCTCAAACTTTCGTTGATAATCACGTAATATGCCTACCTGCGGCACCCTGGATAGAGATTCATCAAAATCTTCGCATTTGATAGGTCAGAAACATGCCCACAATTCCTCTTCAAAATTTGCCCATGTCACCGTTCTTCCCTCCTCTTTATAAGCTTTGTGCAGCCATTGCCACCATTGGTTGGCTTCACCCTCAAGGTGGAATGATGCTAATGCAACCTTCTGTGTCTCAGTGGTTCCTTGATAGTCAAAGAATTGAAAAACTTTGCTAAGCCACTCCGTAGGATCATCGACAAAGTACCTTGGAAATTCTAGCTTAGCCATATTTTATGAGAAAATGATTCGGCTTCCATCTGCTTCCTCCTTGGTATTCTCCTTGTAAGAATGGCTAGGGTGATTACTGATGTTGTGGCTGGACCTTTCGTTGTTTGAAAATAAAACCTCTGACATGCAGTTGATGCTCTCCTCGAGCTGATGTAGTTTATAATTAATGCCAATCTCCATTTGCTGCATTCCATTTTAAAGACCGCTGAGCCCAGTTTCAAACTCTCAATCATTTCCTTGTTAGTGGCCATGAGAACAATATATTGTTTAGATAATATAGCTCTGATAGTAATGATAGGTCCCAGTCAGAACTACACTTATAAAACGTGAATGATTCTCTTAGGGTGAGAACTAACCGCAATAATTAGATAAAATTAATATATTGTTCTTGAATTTTATTTATGCATCCCATCAGATTTAAACAATAATAAAATAACTACTTCCCCTTAACTTATCACACGAACTCCTACATTAACGACTGCAGCAATAGACTCCAAACAAACTTGATTAGTACACTTAAATACAATAATCAATAATATGAACTTTTGGATAACAAACTAGAATAAGTCTTTATGCCGAACTCAATCTCTCGGTCACGTCGTCCACAAATGCATGCAAACCTCATTCCACGTATGCATGCACTCAGTTCACAACTTGGCCACGTACCCCAGCATGCAAACCTATATTCATGCAAATCTCATTCCCAAGTATGCATGCATCTCGTACATAACCTCTCCTTTATCCCACATATTTGTGATTTCGCAAGGGTACCCGTTCAGATCTTCTAGGCTTATCTGTTGAAAAATAATAAAATTGTTTACAAAATAATAATGTGTTGAGTTGTACATGGCCCTCCATGATCATGCTCCATCATCATGCTTTATCATTATGGGTCTACAATGTTGAGTGGAGGCTAGCTTTACACATTTGATGCCATTAAAGGATTCCTTTAGAGCATGTTAGGTGAGTGGAATATTTTTGGTGTTATGATGAAAGGTTAGTGGAATGTGCTAGGTGATGTGTATTGTTATGATTATGTTTGTGTTGTATTCACTATAAATACCTATGCTATTGTGTTGTGAGATATAAGTCTAAGAGCAAGAAAGAATAAGAAGCATAACAAAGTTCTTGAGAGGAATTTGTAAGAGTGTGTAAATTGTTATTGTAATGTTGTTGAGCTTTCTCTAATAAGCTTTGTGTTTAATCCTTCAAATTCTCCAACGTATCAGAGCAAGGTTTGGAGGATAAAATAGTCGTGTAGCATATCAAATCGAAGCTCTCGACGAGACAAACGCAACGCCGCAAGAATCAACCTAATCGGAGTTCGGACGAGCCCGGAATAGCCATCGGAAGTTTGCTGTCCAGAAACTAAGTTGACTCACCGAGTTGACCAAAGTTGACCCGAGACCTCCCAAAGGTTTTTCGACGTTTCGGATTCATTCGCGCATTCAGAATCTCCAAATTCTCACCCGATTTGTGAGATATGGAAAATGGTGGTATGATGTCATTTCAAGTTCCACAATTGAAAGGGAGCAAATTTGACAATTGGAGCATCAAAATAAAGGCTCTATTGGGTGCACACAATGTGTGGGATGTCGTGGAGAAGGGCTTTATAGTACGAGAAAATGAAGGTACTTTAACTGCGGCACAAAAGGAGAATTTGAAAGACTTAAAGAAGAAAGAGAACAAAGCAAAGTATCTCATCTTTCAATCATTAGATGAAGATGATTTTGAAAAGATCGCTAGTGCAACATCCTCAAAGGAAGCGTGGGAGAAGTTAGAAACCTCTTACAAAGGAGAGGAACAAGTTAAGAAAGTCCGTCTTCAAACACTAAGAGGTGAATTTGAGTCCTTACACATGAAAGTATCAGAATCAATTTTTGATTACTTTACTAGAGTTGTGACTGTTGCTAATGAATTAAAAAGAATTGGTGAAGAGTTGAGAGAGCTAAAGATTATTGAGAAAATACTTGATCGAGTAGATTCCAAGTTTGACCTCATTGTAGTAACAATAGAGGAGACTAAAGATTTGGAGGCTATGACGATCGAGCAACTTCAAGGAAGGTTGTAAGCTTATGAAGAAAAACCGAAGAAGAAGCAAGGATCGAAGAACAACTCTTCAAGATGGAAATCAATCCAAAGAAAAGAGAAGAAAGCTTCAGCAACGATAGAAGGCACTATGTCCGAGGAAGAGGCCGAGGACGAGGTAGAGGTCATGGTCATGGACGAGGATGGAATTTCAACAACAAAAACTCTTTCAATAATGAAAGAGGAGAAAGCTCAAACAGAGGGCGAGGAAGAAACAATTCACGATCGAGGTATGAAAAATCTCAAGTGCAGTGCTATAATTGTCAAAAGTTTGGGCATTATGCTTCAGAGTGCAGAATTCCAAGCAACATAGTAGATGAGAAAGTGAATTATGTTGAAGAGAAGAATGATGGTAGCGTCGCTTTTGGAGATGATTCAAAAGTACCAGTGAAGGGAAAAAGTAACATCCTTTTTCGTATAAAAGATGGTAGCCACCAACTAATTTCAAATGTTTACTATGTGCCCAATATGAAAAGCAACATTCTAAGTTTAGGTCAACTTTTAGAAAAAGGCTATGATATTCATCTTAAAGATTATAGTCTTTTTTTAAGAGATGACAAAGGAAACCTAATTACAAAAGTGAAAATGTCGAAGAATAGAATGTTTCCTTTAAATATTCAGAATGATGTTGCAAAGTGTCTCAAGACTTGTCATAAAGATCCAACCTGGATTTGGCATCTTCGATATGGACATCTCAATTTTGGTGAACTAGAGCTACTATCAAGAAAAAACATGGTGAAAGGTCTACCTTCAATCAATCATCTCAATCAAGTTTGTGAAGGATGTTTACTTGGCAAGCAATTTTGAAAGAGTTTTCCAAATGAGTTAAACTCAAGAGCTCCGAAGCCACTCGAGCTTATTTATACTAATGTGTGCGGTCCATTCAAGCCAACCTCTCTTGGTAAAAGTAATTACTTCCTTCTTTTCATAGATGATTTTTCAAGAAAAACTTGGGTGTTTTTTTTAAAGCAGAAATCAGAAGTTTTTGAAGTTTTCAAGAAGTTCAAAGCTGCAGTGGAGAAAGAAAGTGGACACCAAATCAAGGCCATGAGATCTGATCGAGGTGGAGAGTTCACTTCCAAAGAATTTATTAAGTTTTATGACGAAAATGGAATACGACGCCCTTTGACAGTTCTAAGATCCCCCCAACAAAATGGTGTTGCTGAAAAAAAGAACAGAACTATCCTCGACATGACAAGAAGTATGCTTAAGAGCAAAAGACTACCCAAAAAATTTTGGGCTGAAGCTGTTGCTTGTGCAATCTATATATCCAACCGATCTCCAACAAGAAGTGTGTGGGGCAAGACACCGCAAGAAGCATGGAGTGGAAGAAAGCCTGGCATAACCCATCTGAGAGTTTTTCGAAGCATTGCCCATGTACATGTACCAGACGAGAGAAGAGCCAAGCTGGATGATAAAAGTGAGAAGTTCATCTTCATCGGCTATGACATCAATTCTAAAGGATACAAGTTGTACAATCCAGATAACGGAAAGATCGTGATTAGCCGAGATGTAATCTTTGAGGAAGAAGGAGAATGGGATTTTGGCTCTCATGTGGATGACTTCAATTTTTTTCCTTTTGAAGAAAATGAACAAACAATGAAGGAGCAAGTAGTAGAAGAACAACAAGTGCCGGTTAGTCCACCTAGCTCACCAGCATCAACCACACATGGAGATTCACCACCATCTTTCTTAAATGAAAAAACTGAAGAACGCACGAGGAGTCTTCAAGATCTCTATGAGGTAACTGAGAGACATGATAATCTCACTCTATTTTGCCTCTTTGCTGATTGTGAGCCAGTTTACTTCAAGAAGTCTGTATAAGATGAAAATGAAGAATCGCAATAGATGAAGAAATCAAAGCCATAGTGAAGAATGACACTTGGGAACTTACTACACTTCCCAAAGGTCACAAAGCCATCGGTGTCAAATGGGTTTACAAGACGAAGAGAAATGTCAAGGGTGAGATTGAAAGGCACAAGGCGAGGTTAGTTGCAAAGGCTATAGTCAAAAAGTCGGCATCGACTATGATGAGGTATTTGCTCTCGTGTCCGAATGGAAACTATAAGACTAATCATTTCTTTAGCAACCCAAAAGCAAGTGGAAGATTCATCAAATGGATGTAAAGTCTTCTTTCTTAAATGGATTTCTCAAAGAAGAAGTTTACATCAAACAGCCATTGGGCTATGTGGTGGAAGGATATGAAGACAAAGTTCTGAGATTGAAGAAGGCACTTTATGGGTTAAAGCAAGCACCAAGGGCATGGAATAGCAGAATTGACAAATATTTCAAAAAGAATGGCTTCACCAAATGCCCACATGAACATGCTCTCTACGTCAAAGTCAAAGATGGAGACATCTTGATTGTATGCCTGTATGTGGATGATCTCATTTTCACTGGAAGCAATCCAAAGTTATTTGAAGAGTTTATGAAAGTGATGGTGAAAGAGTTCGAGATGACTGACATTGGACTAATGGCATACTACCTGGGCATTGAAGTCAAACAAAAAGAAGAAGGCATATTCATTTCCCAAGAATGCTATGCAAGGGAAATACTCAAGAAGTTCAATATGCATGATTGCAAGCCCGTAAGTACGCCAATGGAATGCAGAGTCAAATTGTCCAAACATGACGAAGAAGAAAGAGTTGATCCAACTTTTTTCAAGAGCCTTGTTGGAAGTTTGCGTTACTTGACATGTACGAGGCCAGACATTCTCTATGCCGTTGGGCTCGTTAGTCGCTATATGGAGAATCCAACAATCACCCATTTTAAAGCTGCAAAAAGAATCATTCGCTACATAAAAGGTACAATTGATTTTTGCTTATTATACTCATTCTCTAATGATTACAAGCTTGTTGGATATAGCGATAGCGATTGGAGTGGAGATTTAGATGATCGAAAGAGTACCTCTGGATTTGTATTCTTCATAGGAAACACTCGCTTTCACATGGATGTCAAAGAAGCGACCAATTGTCACACTTTCCACCGTGAAGTCGAGTATGTAGCTGCTACTTCAGGTGTTTGCCATGCAATTTGGCTAAGAAATTTGTTGAAGGAGTTGGGTTTGTTCCAAATAGATCCAACTGAGATCTTTGTTGACAACAAGTCTGCAATTGCCCTATCAAAGAATCCAGTCTTTCATGATCGAAGTAAGCATATTGACACTCGCTACCATTTCATAAGGGAGTGTATTGAAAGAAATGATGTACAAATAAAGTATGTCAAATCTCAAGATCAAGCAGCTGATATATTTACTAAGCCATTGAAACAATAAGATTTTATCAGATTGAGAAATTCATTGGGTGTTATGAAACAATTGGCTATGGAAATCAAAGAAATTAACGGCGAAAGTGAAGGAGAACAAGTACAAGTACGAAAAAGAAGATTAAATGCATATTCCTACAGGGCATTGTTCAATCAAAATAAGAAGAATAAAGCCAAAGAACAAGTTGGTGATAATTTCGCTAAACTACTCGAGCAAGAAGTCTTAGAGTCACAGAAACAAGTTTAAGGGGGAGTGTTGAAAAATAATAAACTTGTTTACAAAATAATAATGTGTTGAGTTGTACATGGCCCTCCATCATCATGCTCCATCATCATGCTTTATCATCATGGGTCTACAATGTTGAGTGGAGGCTAGCTTTACACATTTGATGCCATTAAAGGATTCCTTTAGAGCATGTTAGGTGAGTGGAATATGTTTGGTGTTATGATGAAAGGTTAGTGGAATGTGCTAGGTGATGTGTATTGTTATGATTATGTTTGTGTTGTGTTCACTATAAATACCTATGCTATTGTGTTGTGAGATATAAGTCTAAGAGCAAGAAGGAATAAGAAGCATAACAAAGCTCTTGAGAGGAATTTGTAAGAGTGTGTGAATTGTTATTGTAATGTTCTTGAGCTTTCTCTAATAAGCTTTGTATTTAATCCTTCAAATTCTCCAACATTATCATGGTGGTGGACATAATTTTTATCGAATATTGTGAAAAATAGGGCATGCGTGAACTTTGTCGCCAATAATAACTGTTGAGTTTGAGTATACTGAACATATATGGCCTAAAAATAATATAAACAGGGATAAAATTATGATTTTTTGCAACAATCAAAAAAATTGTCACCTAAGGACAGAGTTAGAAATTTCATTTAGACGGGTAGGGGTCAAATTTGAACAAAGTTTTTTTATATAATCTTTTCAAACAAAATATTAGTTTCAGGGACGGTGAGTTTTAGCCCTTTAAATATATTCCAATTTGGATTCCTTGCACTTTTTTTTGGGTATTATTATTTTCCTGAATTTATGGCTTGACTTTTGTAACTGCATCTTGCATGAAACTGCATGTAACATGCATGTAAATTACTAAGTAAGCTTCCATACTACAAGAAGCAATGGTCGTCAAGGCAGAGCAACCGAGGCATCGTCAAATTTAATAGATTAACAATTAATTATTAATACTTATATTTATTAATTAAGTGACATACTTTTTTTTTTAATTTCTTCTGCTATAAGTTGATTTATCTCCAACTTGGAGCTACTTTTAAAAAAATAACAATAAAATAAGTACTTACTAGCCTGGCAGCAGCTAGATAGCTGTATAAGACTTAAATATCAAAACAGTAAATTATTAATTAATTTACTCATTCTGATTATTGTGATTATTATTGTTATTGTTATTAGCTGCCTCTGCATTTCTGATTCTTTCATTCTCTTCCTCTTCTTGCAATTGTCTCTTGGCCTCTAGCAAACGTTTCATCATCCTATCTTCCTTGAGCATCTCCTCTTTCAAGACATTTTCCAATAGGCTTAGAGGGCACCTGTCTGTAATATTTTGAACAATTCTTTCTGCCTCAGGTAAATCATCGTGTTCGGCTATTCTTGGTTCATGTTGAGGCCGCTGAGATGGTCCCGCAGCATCCATCGTTTGGTTTCAACCAATTGATAATCGCACTGTAATAAACAAACAATTAGAAATAAATGTATTATATTGTTGGGAAATTAAGTATCACCATCACAGTTTAATAAATCAATTAATAGAAATGTATAAACATTATAAGGAAAAAGCAAATCAAGACATTATCATAATCATATCCCATAAAATAACAACAGAAACGGTTAATTAAACAACTTAAATTGATGAAACCAGAAACCCGGGTAATAGTTAAAGAACAACAACAAATAATAATAATAATCATGAAATAAATCACTACTACTATAAATTAAGTTAATAAAACCTCTCGCTAACAATGGAATTAATGGATGAAGATACTTGATTGTTTGCTATGAGTTTATTAGAGTTCCCCACTTCCCACTTTATTTATATATGCACTACATTTTCAAGTAAGTAAGCTAGGTTAATATCTTGTGATCTCTCTACTCCCATTGTCACACAAATTTTGTTCACTCCCTTGACGTGAAATTGTTCATTGTTTGTAATATATTATTTATTTTTACATTTTTTTCAAGTTAAAATGACTACTTGAGACAACTATATATGCCACACTTCTCAAATAAAGTGCTAATTAAATTTCATCATCCCAAATGAGATTGTATTTATATATTAGATAATGAAATTAAATAGTGGGTAATTTTTAAATTACAAAAAATAATAAATGAATGCCACATCAACCAACATTTGAGATGAAAATATTATAATATTACTAAGTCATTACATTCTATCAACTTTTGTTATATTTGTTTTTTTCATAAGACCAATTTAGTTGCTTAGTTCTTAAAACTCCTAATGATATATGAGTATAATAAGAATATGCATGTATATTTGCAAGTTATCTGGTTCGAGTTGTGAAATCGTTTGGCAACATTGTAAATGTGTGAAAAATAAAACAAATAAAACAACCTACGGACAACATTGTCAAAGCCAATCTCAAATTTTGTAAAGCCTGGGGTCTTGGATTAGAAGCGCATTACTGCTTATACATTAAATGAGATTAGTTTTTTTTTTTTTAAGATTTGATTATGTTTGAAAAGTGAGATTAGATTAGAATTAACAATTTTTTTCTGAAGTATTATATATTACGATGAAAAATAAAATCCGTCAACATTTTACCTAGACAGCTCATAGCTCTATTGGGCACAACCCATAATTATGTGTATAACACAAAGTAATTGACGAATCACCTTATAATTATTTGTCATTGTCTATTCAAATACATTTACTGAATTAAAAATGTCTTTTTCACAAAAAAAGAAGAAGTTTTAAGCCTATCTGCGGCTGCCAAGTGCCAATGACCCAAGAGAAGAGAACTCCCCATTTTAGGGACTATTGAAGGCCGTCATCAACTCCCATCCCCATTTTTTAATGCAGCCCAATGATGCGAACTTCTACCTTTGACACTGGGGAACCCTTAAGGAGTTATTTTTCTTGTGTAAGGTTGAATGTTCTTCTGATAATTGTGGGAGTAGATTTTCGAGCTATTGTTAAGGTTATTTTTCTTGTTTTTCGAGCTATTGTTAAGGTTATTTTTCTTGTGTAAGGTTGAATATTCTTCTGATAATTGTGGGAGTATATTTTCGAGCTATTGTTAAGGTTATTTTTCTTGTGTAAGGTCGAATATTCTTTTGATAATTGTGGGAATAGATTTTCGAGCTATTGCTGTTTGATTTTTGGAGTGTACTACAAATAAAGATAAAGTCAAGTAGGACGTATGGGATAAAATCATATGGTACATTCCCCCATTTTTTTTTTTTTTTTTTTAAGGTTTTATAGTTATCATTTCAATTATTTTCAAACATATTCACCAAAAGCCCTAGTAGATTTCTCGTGGAGTCCCCAACATCTTAGCAAGGATCCAAGGGTACAATGGACCACTACCGCTTTTAGGACAATGAGAAAAAATTGACATTGACTTTGAAAGAGTTTAATCTTACGAACAGGGTGACTCGTTACTGTACATGTCTATTCCTGCTAACTGGAGTCTGAAGTATCTGTTCGATGATCTTCCAGAATTCATCAAGTAAAGAGTATTAAAACACAATCACTAGGAATAGGCATAGAATCGAAATGCATACCTGCACTCTCACTTGATTGCTTCATGTATAGCCCAGCTGCCATCCAAAGTTTCAAAAAAGAAATTCTTCAACTCCTTTATAAGATCCATGATCACCTCTGCTGTTATGTTGTTACAGTTCTTTCAGATGTACCATACATCATTGTAGACAACCTCTGAATTCATAGACTTGTCATCAGTCTCATGATTGCTACATATAATTCCAAAATCCATTGGGGTATCTACAACATCTAAATAATCCTGATTACAAAGAAAATGCCCATCCAAATCAAAGAGAAAAATCTTATTCAATCAAATAAAGTGTATCTGTTGCAACATAATGGCCAACTTTAAGACATCAAAATAAGCACAAAGCCCCACGCCCCAATAAGCAGAGAAATTTAAAGAAAAAGAAACAACCCTGCAGGATTACAAGCATTAGGCAAGCTAAAGCAGAAATAACTAATAGGTGCACTTGTATGCGCAACATGAGTATGATTAAATAATTTAAAGTTAAGCAAACCAGTATATCTTATAAATTCACACAACAATGACTATATGAGGTTTGTAATGAAGAAAGAACTTCCCAAAACAAAAGAACTGACTCACACACATAATTTAATTTACTTAAACCAATTAAACCTTAAAGATGAACATCACTCAAAATCAGAGAGTAGAAGAGCTTCAACCTTCCAAACAACTCTCTCAACAGAGCTCTTGATGTGAAAATTCACAATTTAGAGATAATTGCAAAACAGGAGTAAAGGAGTTGGAAAAGATTCAGACTTCACAGGGACAATAAAGGGCTCAGGGGCATCCACATTCATTGCCTTCTTAAACACCTGTAAAAGAGTAAAGACAGACAATAACAATTAAAATATAATCACGTTTCATTCTGAATTGGCAGTTCATTTTCAAAAACAAACAGCACATTACATGCAGAACTATCATTATTGAAGTTACAGTACAATTTAGCCTTATCTGCCCAGTCTTGCAATTTCTGTAATCACATCAAACCATTGAATCAATTTATTTGAATTTTGAGTCATCAGATGATTGCGGAATTTCAATTATTTATCATAACAACAACATAACATATCAAGTAAAACGAAAATGATAACTTCTGTAATTTAACATATGAATTATGGTTGTGGCAACATTCTTTATTTATAAGTAATCATGTCATTATAGAACAAAAAAGTAATCATGTCATTATAGAACAAAAAGCAAAGTACCATCACTAGTTATAATGGACCATATTTCAATTTCACTGAAACAGAGTTCCTACAAGCTCATGCACAAGGTTTATTCATCTTTAGACCATGAAGAAGCCATCAACCACAAAATAGCAGTCAAGAAGAGAAAAAACTTCAATCATATCCACTAAAATGTTGCATATTCAAGTGGTAAACTGATCTTAACCCAAAAGCCAGAAAGGCATTTATGCATAATCAAACATTAAAAATCCATTAAAAAGGTTTCTGTATTGTATATAATCCATTCAACAATGTAGACACATACAGCCGTAACCATAAGTCTGGTAATAAATAAATATGATAGCAAGTTCCATCACTACTAAGGTAAAATAAACTATCATATGTGTATGACATACATAAATACACAGATGTACCTTGGGTATTTTGTTTCTGAAAAGCTGCAGCTTCCTCATCATGCTCCCAAGAATGAGCTTGGATTCCTCTAAAGTTCTTTGGTATTCCGGGTTCAGATCGTCACATGGACTCCTCCCCCACTCTTTCACCTAACTTCGAATGTGATAGGCCTTCACCCTCACCTTTCTTTTGCATATTTCTCATTCTCTTCTTCTCCTGCTTCTTCCTCTTCCTCCTCCTCCTCCTCTTTCTCGTGCTTAGCCTCCTTCTTCTCCATTTTAACCTCCCGCTTTTTCCCCTTCTACTTCAGCATCCACATCAAGGTCTTTGAGTCTCCCATTTGTGATGATGAATCATCGCCATGAGGACTTTCTACAGGAGAAGATCCATTCAATAGAAATAAAGAAAACAAAAAATATCAGAACATGATAGAAAGGCCATAGTTTGTATGATAGGGAAAGAAGCAGAAAAGGAAAAAGGCAATTGTCCTAGACAAGACTAACTCCAGCAATTAAAGAATTCTCCTCCTGCTTCCACGATGCATTGCTGAATTCTGCTTCGGTTGATACTTGGAAGTTAGAATATGAAGCCTATCACAAAAAGCCAACATAAACCCATAATATCCAGCGGCTGTTAATGTATGCCCGGTGATAGAAACATTCCTTATCATCGAGGACTTGGTTTTCAGCCACAATATACTAACTCAGCTACTGGAAAATTACATGAGTAATATTGCAAAAAAATTGTTTATTGTACTGGGTAAACATCAAAGAATTGTTACAATTTCCCAAAATTTTAAATCCAATCTAATACATATCTGTTCTACATTCGCTGTTACCAAGTAAAAATCAGACAATTGCTTCAATTTCTCAAAATTTCAATTCAAAACTTATATATCTGTCTACATCAGTTCACGTTCCTTAGAGGATCTCCAGTTATCAACAATAGGATGGGGTGAATGAGATGGTGGTGCAGGCTCTTCTTCCAAGCTGAGTAACAACCAAATATCCAATCGCTTCTCACCATACAATTCATTTCGAATATAATCCTTTGAATCGTCAGTCATCATATGAGACAGAATGAGCGTAAGAGGTTTGCTACCGTAACTCCACATATAAATCTCACGCCCCTTTTGAAACTTAAGAAACTGATTCTTACTGGTGAGACGTATCTTATCCCACCTCTCCATCCAATTAACGAGCCTATATTTGAAATGCATTTGACCACGCACTGCCTCGATCGTACTTCTTCTATCAGCCAAATATTGCTCCATGTCCTCAATCCTGCTACGAAGCTCTTGGAGATTGACAGGACGATCCACTTCTGCCATTATCTGACAAGAAATATATAAATAAACAAACTCTGCAAATGCAAACCCTAAGGCCTAAACTATTAAAAGTAGAGCCCATAGACTTGTTAACTTAGACACTTCTAATTAAGAACTAAAGAAGCAAAACGTGAAAGATTTCAAGAAAATAGCTAATGATTAAGAAATTATTTAGGGTTTTCAAATTTAACCATGCAAAGTGCAAATCTTAGAATTCAAAGACTTCTAATACATGCTTCTAATCAAGAAATTAAAAAAAAAAAAAGCAACGATAAAGATTTCAAGAAAAAGAATTACCAGATGAATGACTAAGAAACCGCTCAGGTTTTTCTTTCTTTTTTTTCTCGCTCTCTGAAAGTACTCAGGTCAGGACTTTTCACTTTTCTATGAAAAGAAGAGGGAGAGGAAAATTGAAGGGGAAAGAATTTATAGGGTTTAGGGTAGCGGGTCCATTTCGTTTGTCGTTAAAATACGCGGTCGTTTTTTGGGAAGCTGCGGCTAAGCTGCATTAGCTGCAGCGTGCTACGAAATAACATCGGCCCTTGAAGAGATGAAGACTATCAACCGTTGATATAACTGTCAGAGTCGAACGAGGCTAAAATAAAAAATTGAATATATATATAATAACAAATGTACAAACTAAATAAATATTAACAATAACAGTAGATTTACAAATAATTTATATAAAGAAATATTTATAAATTAATATGGTTAAAATAGATTGGTAGTATAAAATTAATGTAATTTACATAATTAAAAACCTATTATTTAAAAAAATATTTCTAACTGTTGCAATACAAAATGTTAGAAAAGAATATGTATATACAAAAATAAATTAAAATTAAGAAAATAATTGAGTTTCCGTAGAAATTAACTAAGAGGGAATTTTTGTTTGATTAAGATATACGTACCTTCTCCATCGCTTCCTCTTCCTCTTATTTCCACTCCTCCCATCTTCTCTCGTTTCTGCAAATCGAATATTGCCTTAGTTTTATTTAAGGAAACGATTTTATAAAAGAATTATTAGGTATGGCAATAAAAAGGGGAGTGACATTCTCATAGCCATCCATAACATTCTTCATATGTTCTCGTACTCTCTTCACTCCTTCACGAGTATTTAGACGAAGGATACAAGAAACTTTGATAAACAAAAATCTATAAGAATAATTGATTCTTAAATAATTGATATTTTTATGTTCTAAACTTAATTTCTTCATATTATAATAAAATTATAAAATCTCATCTTTAATGAAAACGTAAATATTTGTTTAAAAAATGTAAAAGAGGAAACATAATTGGTTAATTAATATTTGACAAATTTCATTTAAATTATCATATTATCTCTTATTTATATAATTTTTTTATAAATGTTAGGATATTGCTTATTTAGATGCATGCATGCTATTTTGTAATTTAAACATTTTCACCACAGAATTTTATAAGACAAATACAATAAAAATTAAAAACGGAGAAATGAGGAGGGAATGGAGATTGCATATAACCCTTCTCTATTGCCTGAATAGAAAATAAGTATCAAATCATCCTTTTAGCTATTCCAACATTTTTATTTTTTTGGTTGCATCCCCAATTCCCAACCGTAATGGGGAGGGACGTCCTATAGGTGTCTTAAATTTAGGATTAAAAAAATAATAAATTTGGACATGATGTTAAAAGTCACGATGAGATCCCAATAGGTCTCTTAAATACTTATATTTAGTAGAATGAGGTATTTGTAAACTAATAATTACTTTGGACAATAATTTAGTAAAATTTAATTATTAAAATTGTTCCAAAAATTACTATTTAATAAGTGATATAAGATAGCCCCATATTATATGCAGTGGTGGACTTAAGAATTTATATTACCTCAGGTTAAATTAAGATATTTTTATTTTAAAACGAGTATAAAAATTCATAAATAGAAAAAAAATAACAAATAAGGGAGACACGAAGAATCTTATTCTTATAAATACATAGTCTACAAAAAAATAGTTACAAACAAGAGTAGAAAACAAAACGTAATTTAAATATAAAAACACTATTTTTCTATTATGGAATTTAACATTGCAATCTATAATAACCTGTAATTATATAAGGATAATAAATCAGTTAAAATTTTTAAGGTAAAATAAAGTAATATATGTAATTACAATCAATTAAAAATTATAAACTAAATTTTAACGTTTGAAATTAAGTACTTAATTCCCAAGCTTAAATAGATTAAACAATTAAAATTTATTTATCTTTTTAACTTACAAAAATATTATTAGTCAGAAATTTCGATAATAAACCAAACTTAACCTAATGAAAATGTTTTTGGGTGACATTATTATTTAAAAGACACTCTGATTCTCTTTGAAGAACATGATCCTAATGATTCTTCTATATAGAAAATCCTTCAAATATTTAAATTTTATTCTTTAACTTACCATCTTAATTAATGTAACTAATAAATAAAATCTCAAAATTCACATAAAACGTTTATGAAAATGTTGATAATTATTTCTATGGGTTCTGGCTGCTTGGAGAGTTGGAGGTGGCAGCTTTGTGTTGTGTTACGGGGAGAATTCTGGTCTAGGGTTTGTAAATGACTAAATGGGTAAAGCTGTAAAGGAATTACTTATTTTTTGTTTTCTATTTTTCAAATTAAAAATTTAACCGAGCATGGATCTGGATTCTAGGTTTTTGGATCATGCCGGGACTCATGTCAAAAAATAGACGGGTATTGAAAATCAATACTCGAGACCATTTTATTTATTAACCCAAACCACGTTGACCGGGTCTAGTTTGAATTTGGGCATAGCGGATTTTCTTGCCACTTGTATTCTTAAGAAAGGCTAGAGGACACAAATGGTCTCATTTAACATCTAGACTCTTTTGGCAATGTACAACCTTTATAAGAGAACTTTCTTAGAGCACTTAAGCTTACTTATAAGTTACTTATACTCACCAAGAACATATAACAAACATAATTGAAATAGTAATAGTATATTACAACAATATATAATAATAAATAATCCAAGAATAGATCGCAAATTGAAGCTTGTGTGATACCACAATTTCTTTAAAATAGATTCGCTAGTTTCTCTATGGTGTTTAGGTTATATTGACATTTCAATATGAGGATACAATAGATTCGAATAGTTTTGATAGCTCAACCTTAGTATTCGAACGAACTTCAAACTAGTGTTAAAAAACTATTATTAGAGGCTGGCAAATAACCCAACCCAATTTGATCTCATCCAAAATGTTTAGCTTTGATCGATTGCTGATGGAGCCTCCAAGTCGATCAGGTTATATTTTGGCCAACATGATTGGTCTGAAAATTCAATTGGATTAACACTAAATTAAAAAAGAATTTTGATATAATAATTTTATGGGTGGGCAGATAACCCAACCAATCTGATATTAGTAGTTAATTTTTTTTTTATTTATTTGGTTTCATAGTAGTAGTTTTTATTTTTTGTTGAACTAAACTGAGATAATTACATTAAAAAAAATTCTAATAACAAAAAATAATATGCCAAAAAAAAACTCAAAATAACCAAAAAAACTTTGAAAATTACCCTAATTTGAATAATATCCGAATTGACCCAAGTCTATTTTCCTACCGAACTTGACCTAATCTGCATATAATCATAATCCAATCCGATTCAAACTCAACCCAAATTTGCTCAATTAGATTATTATTAATATTAATTTAGATTTAATTGAGGCTTTCCAATTCATAGCCATCCATGTGGGTTGGACATTACTCCCACTACTCCATTTCTAAATATTCATGTATTTACGAGTATATTAAAATTTTGCACAACATATTTTAATAATTTTTTTTTCTTTTGGTACAAATTTTATAGTTTATAGATGAGATATTAATACTACTTTATTAATATGATTATATTCAACTAAACTAACATAATAAATTTAGAACATTTGGAATATTGAAAATTATTAAATTTTATTTAGAACGTATAAGATTATAAAAAAAATACCAAACTATTAGTTACAACAATCAAAATTTCGTGTTGTAATTTAGTCTTTTTATATTATAAGGATAAAATAGTTAAATGAAACTTATTTAAAAAAAACCTTAAATGGTTAAAGACTGTTAAAAGTTTTAAGTCAAAAAAAAGGAAAAAAAAAATATTATTAAAAATAATTTACTTAATTATTAATTGTTCAAAATTATTGTTAATTTTTAATTTTTTACAATAATTTCAACTTTTAATAAGATAGTGGGTTGAAAATAAATCCACGAAAAATTTTAATTATACTTTTAAATTGTATTTCACTTATAAAATCTTTATCAAATATATATAAGACTTGTATAAGGACATAAAAGTCAAAAATGCTATTTCTTATTTTTTAAAAAAAAAAAGTTTATCAATTATATTCAGACGTAAAAAAAATGTCATTTAAATATTTCTATTCAAACTATGAGAAAAAAAAACAAATGCTACCTTAATATGGCACTTATTTATTTAAAAATTATTTATTATTCTATTGCATAATCCCATGAATGAATTACATCTCACTTTTAATTTGGGAGTTTATAAGTTTCTTTTATTGTCTATAATTGAAAGCAAGTTAAAAAAGAAAAGAAAAGAAAAATTGTGAATGACTCATTAATTAAACTAAAAACAAAGTAAAAGTGGAAAAAGAGTGAAGTTAAAGAGAGTTAAAGGTAATAACAAAAACAAGAAGGGTAATTAAAAAGAAAAAGTAAATATTTTTCAAGGCCTTTTATCAAATTTGACCATTAAAGAAGTTATCATTGAAACAAAAAGAATGAGATTATTTGCACTCTGAACTTTATTTTAAAAATTCTATTATTTTGAATACTCATCTATTAAGTTTAAATAATTAATTTTTAATTTGTACATTATTTCAAATATCCAAAAGGTCCTCCCTTGAAATTAAACTTTATTATCTTTTATTTACTCTAAACTCATTATAAGAATTAAATTCTTTTTTTTCTTTGACGATTAAAATTTAGTCACACAATGTCACTTTATGTGATCAAAGATAAATTGTCATAAATTGTTATATTTTTTGTGATAATAGAAATTTTTGTGGCTATATATATATATATAGCCACAAAAGTGTTTGTAATTATTTTTAAGTACTTAGCGACGAAACCAAAAGCACTTTTGACCCCTAAGTATTTTCTTGTTTGTCGTAGAAAATCTTTTATGTTTGTATAAAATTATAAATTCATCTTTTTTTCAATCAAATATAATTTCGTCCCAAAATATTTACTTTTCGCAACTACCGTACACCTGTCATTTAATGTTAGATTTTTTTGGTTGGACAATTTCCATCTCACACTACTTTAATAATATTATATCGTAATTTTTTCAAATATTTTAAATGTGATAAAACAAGATAAAAAAATCTTGATGGAAAACTTACCGATTTATGTAATTGAAATTAATTATTTTATAACTTTTTGCGATGAAATTATAATTTTCATTGCACAAGCTCTACCTTATATATGTATTTCATTTATTCTCATATCTTTTAACTCTCATTCTCTCATTTTCTCTATGTTATTAACTCTTTTTTTTGGTATAATCGTTTTAATCTTTTTTCTTGATTTATCTTATTCTTATTTCACATATTATTTAACAATTGAGTTTATAGAACTCAATTAACTTTTGTGCTTTGTTTGTTTTCTACGAATTGAACATTGGGGATCATTATACAGTCATATGAAGAATTTTTGAATATTATGTAATTGTTCTAAATACTATAATTTCACTTGTAATAGTCTTTTTGCATTATCAATTAATAATACATTATACTTGTTTTTAATTCTTAAAGAAAAATGTCATTTTTTAAATAAAATGAATTCCACCAAATTACAATCAAAACATAATGTTATTTTTCTAAAAAAATTGTATTTTGGAACCACTATAAGTATGGTTGCAATAATTATATATCGCAACAAATTAAAAGGTCACAAAAAATGTAACTAAGACTAAATAAAATGATATTTGGCAGCCACTATATTCATTGCTAAAGGTGTTATTTTGCTACCAAATTATGAAGTGGTTGTGCAAAATATTATTCGATGTACCTGATGTGACGAACTGTAAGGAATTTTAATCCCACTAAGATCTTAAAATGAAAAATATCAAACAAATAATAAATAGAAAATTGATGGAAAATAAAATCAAATGGAAAATAAAATCAATCACACAATACAAAAATTTACTTGAAAAACTCATACATCAGAGAAAAACCACGGCCATCAAGAATGACGTGAGAAAAATTCTCTATGTAAAAAATTATTACAAACACTCTAGTATTTTCCTCACACCCAAAACCTTAAATAACAGTCAATCTCTTAATAGACCTACCATTTCTCACACACTAGAAACTATTTGTTGTGTTATATTGTGCAAACTAGTGAACCAAACCTCTTTATATATGTTGATTATTTCTTGTAGAAGAAGTATTCTTTTACTTTTTTTATGTTAGTTTTATACCTTCTTTAATAAGTCATATTTCAAAGGGAAAACTACTTATTCCTTAAATAGAAATCTTACTAAAGAAGAAAATATCATAAGAAATCGTTATTAAAAAATATGACATATTTCTTAACAGTCTCCACCTTGGCCATTTTTTTAATTAGGCAACAAAACATGATCTATCATGTATCCAGACAACCATGTTATCTCCACATTCTTTACTCTATCAAAACTATACTCATATAGAGCTTATGAGAATCACTCCATAATCGGTAAAATCTTGTCCTCTATCTAGCAGCCATAATCCTCTATACAGAGAATCTGTTGGGATTATGTGCTCTTTAAAGCATATTGATTTTCTGGTTAATAAAATATTTCAAGTATATATTCAGATATTTTGAATTGCATTAATATTCTGAGTAAAGTCCATTTAATCATATTATATGTATTTATGCGATCACTATGTGGATTCGCAGAAGACATAAATACAAGTTATCTTATGATTAAATAAATTAAGTTCGCAGTTGATAAATAAAGTTGGACACTTTCTTTAGGCATAGACTGTAATAAATTCATTGAGTGATTTGTCTTAACCATGTATGAATTTATTGATGTAGTTTTTCTACATTGAACTGGATCAATATGAGATTTAATTAACCTAGCAATAACTGTCAGACTTATTAAATCTCATAGGCATTGATTTACTGTAATTTTAATCTTGAGTTAGTTATGATTTCATAATTGTAGTTGTTATTTCATTTGAGTTACCAATGGGCATGACATACACATGTAGTCTAGATTACCCGGTATCTTGTCGAGAGCAATTACAAGTATTGAAATTGTAGATTAACAATATAGAATTTGTACAACACATCTCTTGATGGGTTTTCAGTACTTGATCATAGAATTCTCTGGCCAGAGTATCTCAACATAAATAAGTATGTTGAAAATGATCCTTAGAGAAAACCAGTAAGTATCAAGGAAAAAGATGTAATTAAATTGATTGTACAGTTGAGATATCAATTTAAATTAACGATGTGGTACAAAGGATTGTGCAGTAAAGAAATCAATATGGCTTGGGCGAATTATATTCGAGCATACAATTATGGAGGTCAGTTCCAATCTTATAGTGGAGTAGAATAGGAATTAAATAATTATATTTGTTTAATTACAAATTTAAGTATTGTAGCCACTATTGTATGTTCCTAAATGATCCTCGGGTTAGCTCATTTAATTGACAACACCATCACTAGACCCAAAAGCAAGAAAAACTGGCATATTAGATGAAAATCATAATTATAATATTTGTTAAGGCCTAGTATGTTATATTCAAGTGTAAATGGGGGCTTGTAATATTTTACAAGGTGGTCTCCTAGTTAGTTACACATTCCTTCCACTTTTAAGTAAGTGGAGAGATAGTTAAAACAGGAATTCTATTTTAAATAGAAATCCTAATCGTAACATACTAGGGTTTTTCATAAGATATTATAAAAGGGGCATTATTCTCTTAAAGAGAAGAGGAGGAGAACCCCATGGATTTTAAGAAAAATAAAGAAGACATCTAAGAGGAGCCAGTTACAATTGGGGAATGGTGAAACAGACGCTCACACGTCCAATGTTGATCAAACTTGAGTCATAGCCTGGAAGATCGTTTGGAGGCGGATCTACAACTCTCAATTGTTCATTTTCTCAAAACATTAAGGTATGAATTTCTAGATTACTTAATTTTTATATGTTGTATGAGAAATGTCCTAAAAGGTTTTAATTGAAAAATTGAAAAACCTAGTTTTATTCCCTTCAGAATCATCATACTCTACCTTATCCAGAGTATCAATCTCTTTGCTAAAAATACCTATTATCATGTTTGGATTCTTTGAGAAACCGTAGCCATTGATATAAAAATTCTACTACACACCTTGCATAAATGCCAAACAATGTCTTGTGTGTAAATATTGTGGACTCTCTATTAGTAACATATCTTCTTCCATGGCATGCTAAAAAGGATAAACCAATCTCTCATGCATAAGAGAGACATACCACTAGTCAGCATTATCAGTATCTCCATCTACTGATTTAGTGCTATTTGCTGAACTTGCTCTATTCTGACAATTTTATTGAAGGTGTTCTGATTATCTACACTCCTCTAGGAGTTTCCACTAGTGGAATAGAATTTACATTGCCCTTGCTTTTCTTATGTAACCAGATTGAATCAATACATCCTTGAATTGAACTTGCCATAAGCTAAAATTGATTCATCCATCAAACTTTTCTATTTCTACCTTTATATGTTTGAAAACTAAATTGTTAACATAATTTCGTCGAAGATTCCGTAAGTAAAAATATCAAACAAACAATAAATAGAGAATATATGGAAAATAAAAACCAACCACACAACACAAGAATTTCCATGAAAAACTCCTATACTGGAGAAAAATCATAGCTACTAAGGACAACAAGAGAAAAATCTTCTATTTGAAAAATTATTATAAACACTATAGTATTCCTCACCCAAAAAGCCAAAAAACACTCAATTTCTTAATAAACCTAGTGTTTCTCTCACATTAGAAACTGTCTACTTACAGAGAATTGATTGCTATGTTGTATTGTGCAAATAAGTTGACCCAGCCTCCCTATATATAGTGATTATTTCTAGTAAAAGGAGTAATCTTTTTCTTGTACTAGTTGTATACCACATTGAATAAGTCAAATCTTAAAAGAGAAATTACTTATTCTGTAAATAGGAAATAGGAATCCTACTATTGAAAAAAATATCATAGGAAATTGTTATTGAAAAATAAGACATATTTCGTAACACGAGCTTGTAACACATTTTTTTGGTTGCAAATAGTTTTTAACGACAAATAGGGAATTATTTATGACGAATTTATTGGTCGCAAATGACCATAATTCTTGTAGCGACACCCATAAATTTCAAGATACTTAGCACATACTTGCAACATTGGAATCAAGTTAGAGATGTAAACAATCTTCTTTTAATCAAGTTTGAGCAATACTAACAATATCTAATAATTCAACGTTTAAAGGCATATTTTTCTATTATTGTTGTTCTTCAAATAATAATAATAATATAATAGTGTTTTTCA
This sequence comes from Murraya koenigii, assembly GCA_025617385.1. Classification (NCBI taxonomy): domain Eukaryota; kingdom Viridiplantae; phylum Streptophyta; class Magnoliopsida; order Sapindales; family Rutaceae; genus Murraya; species Murraya koenigii. The sequence goes on from CM046812.1 coordinate 22,018,481, forward strand.
TTTTTTTTTTGGTCGCTCAAAGAGTCGAAATGCCTAAGTTATTGAAAGCCCTCCCTCAAATTGTTTCAGATTATTTAAAGCCAATATTTATTTAAGATTAATAAACTTGTAAACATTCAATATAAGAGTGTTATTGCCATTTTTCCCTACTGAAATCAATACTCACTACTTACATTCTACTACTTCCACAATACTTAATAACCCTCTTGACATCATAAATTTATAGGATACTATTATTCATATTTCTTATAATTTGGGTGAAGAAAAGATATCGAAATTGAAATTAAAAAGTATAACCAAAAAGAAGAAAAAAAATTATTTTTATTTGTTCTAATCTATTTCTTTTCTTATTTTTTAATTATTCATAGTTTTTATTATTTTTAAACATAAATTATAATAAATAAAAATTTTAATAAATATTTCAACTTTAAATGCATATTTGCTTTTCACATAGATTACAACAAATACATTTTTTTGAACTTTTTTCTATAATAAATGTATATTTTATATTCCTAGGAGGAAGTATCAAGTCAATGACTAATTTAATTGATATTTTCCTTTATTTTTTTTTTGTGCTATGGTGGTTATTGAGTATTATGAAAATGATAGGAGTAAGTGGTAGATAGTGATTTTAGTAAAATGGAAATGACAAGTCCTTGGAATACTGATTTGAATCTACGAATGCAAACATGGAAGAATTTTACGTTCAATGGGTATGTAAGATGAGTGTTTAGAATAATTATGCTATATTTACCCAAAATAAATAACCCTTATTAATAATTCATATCATAGTTATTTTTATAATCAAAAGCTTTATTAAATTAAGGGTATTTAGAATAACTTATAGTACACAAATAGCTTCACCCCAATAATAAAAGTTAGGGATCAAATTGAGTTGTTTCTTTATATTAGTTGCACAACAAGTTAGTTCAAACAGAGAAAAATGTGTAATGCATGTCAAAGGTTTAATGTCAGATAAGCAAGGGGTGGGCAAAATAACTGAGCCGACCTGACTGGACTCGGATGAAAGAAAATATCCAATCAAATCTAACCCGATCCAATCATGAAAATTGGCCGGTTTGGTTGTAAAAATATAAAAAGAAATTTAAAAATACAAAATCAGATTTGATTGGTTTTAGCTTAGTTTCACAACCCAAAAACTAAGAGTTTCATAGGCTCACTCCTCACACACACTGCCTGGCATTTGCAGCCTCAACCCTGCACTCCCTCTCCTCAACTCAACTCAACACTCATCAACTCACTACTACTCACTCACTAAGTCACCAGCACTAATAGCAAACACAAACGGAGTCAACTCAAGAAAAGCAATAGCACTAACAGCCTGCGCTCTCTCCTCATTCCTCAACACCCGTCACTCAACTCAGTGACTCACCAACACGGCAACACCAACAACAATAAGCAGACATACAGTCAACTTAAGAAAAGCAGTAAGCCACACACACACGACTGGATTTTTCTAATTGGATCTACTACTCCACCATGTGGCGCAATTGATCTACTGCTTCACCATGCATAGTAATTGGATCTGCTGCCATAGCCTATGGATCTACTACTCCAAGTTCCATCTAAACCCAACCCAGCAAGAAGCAACCCGAACCTGAATAACTTTTAAAGTTTGATAATACATATTATTATTATATATATTGTTTGGGTAATACCGAGCAGACCCTGATACAGAGCAGGCCCCTTCGAGGTCAACCCAGCTAGAGCAGAAGACTTGACTGATTGCACGAAGATGCCCTCGCTAGGTATCAAAGCTGGTTAAGGTCAAGTGCTCCAAGGCTGGTCGAGCCCTGGCCTTTTCTCACTGTTTGAGGTCTTCGAACCTCCGAGCAAGACCCAGTCACATCGTCAAGAACACAGAGGGAATCAAAGTTCGAGCAGGGCCGACTTAAAATAAGGTAACCCCTCCTCTCGGTAACCCAGCACGATAATCGATGCTTGGCAGGCTTCCCACGCTGTAGGGGTCCGTCACTATGATAGATGGCCGGTGCGCTCGCCCATAGTGTCATCATTTCATACACGCGAGCCGCCTGACATCCCACGTCCCTAGGGCGTGCCGTGGTAACCCCAACTGACAGAGAGACCCAGGCACAATTAATGCGGGGGGCTGCTGTCCAGGCAGAGGAGACGGGAAAACAGGAAGATAAATATCAGCCGAGGGACAAGGTTAAAGGGGTCTTCTTTTTTTATTTCTTCTGGAATCTTTGGAATTTTCTCTATCACTTTTATCCTAAAATCATGCTTATTTTTCCGGTCTCTCAAACGGAAAGGGATACAAAAAGAATCAACCTGATTACTGACTTGAGCGTCGGAGGTTTTTACCGGAAAAACACCCGGCAACCCCGACATTGTTCTTTGTGAGTGCAGGTCAAGGAAACCACTTGTTCCAATAAGCAGAGGAGATGAGGATTAACGAGGAATCCTACTCGAGCATCGAACGAGCAAAAGTCCACAGCTTCACTTGGGACTGAGCAGAAAACCGCATCAACATTTTGGCGCCGTCTGTAGGGATCAATTCAAAAAGACTGACTTCCCGATACATTCAAAAGAGACAACACAACGATGAGAGGAAATAGCATGAGAGGAGTAAGCGAGTGGAATCGGTGACTTTAAGGGAGGTGGTCAATGAGGCCCGGGATAGGGAAATCCAAGAGATGATGGACCAGATGGAGAGTCAAATGGAGACGCTGACGTCCATCTTGCAGGAACTCAGGGATGGATAGAGAAAAGCAAGCAATGACGTATCTGAGTCCAGCCGTGGGAACGCCCGGGAACTTGTGGGAGATGAAGCCCAGCGGCAGAAAGCACCAAATGTTCCCGGAAGGGAGGAGACGAACTTGGAGGAGAGGAAATCCTGCGCAGAGGAATTGGAGGGAGAGGTGCGCAGGTTGGCGTAGGTTGTAGAAGACCTCTAGGGAAACGGGAAAGCCCCGAGTTGGAGGATAATATTGGATAGTGAGTCCCCACTTTCAGGAAAAATCATGGGTGTCACGATTCCCTGGGATTTTTGCTTCCCATATTTGAAGTTCTCAGGGAAGAGTAACCCACTGGTGCACATAGAGCGATTCAATGACATGACCAAAGTATAGGGCCTGATAGCTGGCCAAAGGTGCAGGGCCTTCCTGCTCACTTTGGAAGGGAGGGCGAGAGAATGGTAACGCAAGCTACCGCAGGGAAGCATTCTGAGCTTCGAACAGATGTGCAGGGAATTTGTAGAGCAGTTCCGAGGTGTGGTGGCCCCCGAAGATGACATGATGGAGTTGGCAGAGATAAAACAAATGGAGGGGAAACCCTCCAGGAGTTTGTCAAAAGATACCATCGGTCGGTCCTGGATCTTGGGGCATTCAATCAGCCCCAGGCATTGAAGGGGCTGAAAGATGGGATCAAGATGAGAAGACCATAGTACAACTTGCAGAGCCCCTCGATTCGCTCATATTCTGATGCATATGAGCAGGTGAAGATGGATATGGTTATTAAGAAAGAAAAGGCTGCGAAACTGAGAAGTGAGCAGGGCAGTGGAGTGAAACGGAAGAAGAAAGGAGGGCCTGCTCGGGGAACACCGACTTCCAGAGTAATAAGGGAACGGGTTGCTCCCTATAACCCCTATCAATGGGCTCCCCAGCCACGAATGGCTCCTGCTCCACCTCGCGAGTCCTCCGGTTGAGGCTATAGGGAATATCGACAGTACGGCGGCAACCCGCCCAGCAACCTACCCGTAAGCCGGCCCATGCAGAACAACAATAGAGCCGACCGCCCATTGCCCTCACACCCGGGAAGTTTCCCCCGGGATAGGGTGGTACAACTGGTTGAACAAAGCCCCACCAACAAACAGTACACCCCACTGAAGATACCGCTCGAGGAAATGTTCCAAATAGTGGAGGAATGAGGGGTGCTAAGCCTCTCGACACCAATGTCTAAATCGGCCAGCAGGAAAGACAGAGGGTGGTTTTGCCAATTCTACAGTGACCATGGCCAGTTACGAGGGTGCCTAGACGAGTTTATTGAAGGGGGCCTGAACCGTCAGTTACGAGGGTGATAGCAGATGGACCCACGATGGCAGGAAATTTGAACAGGACTTGAAAGAACTATTGCAGATACACTTCCGTGAGCCGGGAGGTCGTACTCGCTGTGCTTGCTGCGAAGAGAAATATGGTGCAACAAGTGCCCATCATGTGGACGGAGGAGGAAGAGGAGGGACTGCTATACCTCAACGAGGATGCCTTGGTTGTGAAAGCAAATGTTGCCAATAAGGAGATCGACCGAATACTGGTGGATTCAAGAAGTTCGGTGGACATTCTCTTCAAGTCCATACTCGATGATTTAAGAATAGTGGATGTAAGGCTCGAGCAGACGAGCACCTCCATGAAAGGATTTGGGGGAGGAAGGCTAACCCCCTTGGGAATCGTCAAACTGGCTATGACTATGGGTTTGAGGCCTTTTACAAAAGAACATGATGCTAGATTTCGTAGTGGTGGATGAAGTCAGCTCTTATCAGGCAATACTAAGAAGGCTCTTCATGAGGATCAGCCAAGCAGTGTTATCCACCCATAACTTGACCTTGAAGTATCATGTGAACGGGGCTGTAGGAGTTGTCAAGGGCAATCAGAAGGTCGCAAGGAGCTGCTATGCTGTGGCAGCAAAGGAAACAATGCAGGTGACATCATTAGACTCAAGGGGAGAGTCAAAGAATAGAAGATAGGAGCCCGCTGAAGAGCTGGAGGAAGTTGGGATAAGGCCAGACGACCATGAAAAGAAGGTTCGCGTTGGCTCGGGCATTAGTAGACCACTGAGGGAAAGTCTGGTGGAGTGGTTGCGAGCACAGTCTAACGTGTTTGCCTGGACACATGAGGATATGCCTGGGATCGACCCGGAGGTGGCATGCCACTTGCTGGGGTTAAAGAATGACGAGAAGTTAGTGAGACAAAAGAGGAGATGCGTCAACAAGGAAAGGTATGAGGCCATGAACTACGAGGTAGAGAAACTATGAAGGCAGTATTCATAAGGGAAGTCACCTACCCTGAATGGATCTTGAATGTGGTGCTGGTGAACAAGGCAAGTGGGAAGTGGAGGATGTGTGTGGACTTTACAGATGTGAACAAAGCTTGTCCTAACGACAGTTTCCCATTGCCAAAGATAGACCAACTGGTGGATTCCACAGCTGGACACGACTTGCTCAGCTTCATGGATGCCTTCTCGGGCTACAACTAAATTCCTATACATTGGCCGGATGAGGAATGCACGGCCTTCATCACCAATCAGGGTCTATTTTGTTACAAGGTCATGCCCTTCGGCTTGAAAAATGAGGGGGCAACCTACCAGAGACTGATGATCAAGATTTTCAAGCCGCTGATTGGCCATACAATGGAAGTTTATATGGACGATATGATCACTAAGTCCAAAGACGCGGAGGAACATGTGAAGCACCTTGAGGAAACCTTCTCTCTTTTAAGGGAATATCGCATGAAGCTTAATCTAGAGAAGTGTGCCTTCGGGGTTGGCTCGGGAAAATTCTTGGGCTTTATGGTCAGTTACAGAGGAATTGAGCCCAATCCAGAGAAGATAAGAGCAATAGTAGAGATGAAGTCCCCACGCACTCTCAAGGAGATACAAAGCCTTATTGGAAAACTGGCATCCCTCAACAGATTCATCTCCCTTGCCACAGACAAGTGCCACATCTTCTTCCAGGAAATGAAAAATTGGAGAAAGACAAAGTGGACATCGGAATGTGAGGCGGTGTTTCAGCAGCTGAAGGAATACCAGCCGGAGAAGTTCTGTATTTATATTTGGCGGTGTCACAATGGGCAACGAGCTTAGTTTTGGTAATGGAAGAGTCGGGGGTGTAGTACCCCATCTACTACATAAGCAGGGCTTTGTTAGGAGCAGAGACTCGGTATCCTCTAATGGAGAAGTGGGCGCTGGCCCTAGTAGTAGTAGCCCGAAAGTTGAGACCTTACTTTCAAGCACACTCGGTGACGGTTATGACAAACCAGCCGCTTAGGCAAATCTTACACAAGTCGGAGACTTCCGGCAGGCTAGTGAAATGGTCGATAGAGCTCGGTGAGTTCGACATCAGCTACCAACCCCGAACGACAGTACAAGCGCAGTCCCTAGCAGACTTCGTGGTAGAGTGTACGGAGAGGAACGAAGGAGCGGACAGTGAGCACTCAACAGGCCACCCTGCCTCGAGTAACGCATGGACAGTCACAGTAGATGGGTCATATGAGGATCAAGGAGCAGGAGCAGGAGCAGGGGTTGTGCTTCTCAGTCCTGAAGAGCTGGAGGTGTAATACGCTGTAAAGCTCGAATTTGAGGCCACCAATAACCAGACCAAATACGAGGCTGTGATAGCAGGACTAAAACTCACCTCGGTAGTATAGGTGGAAGAGGTAAAGTTTCGAACAGACTCTTAGCTGGTGGCAAATCACCTTAACGAAAGCTTCCAAGTCAAAGGAGGGAAGATGGAGGCTTACCTTCTGAAAGTAAGGTAGTTGATAAAGAAATTCTGAATGGTGGAGGTGGAACAGATCGCAAGGGGAAAGAACTTCCGAGCAGACATGATAACGAGGATGGCCACTATATCCGACCTCAAAATGCCAAAGTCTATCTCGTTGGAGATCAAGACCTGCTCGAGCATCCAGCAGAGGGACGAGGTAATGAGCTTAACATCGAGCAGCACCTCGATGGACCCCATTGTCTCTTATCTTAAGGAAGGAACGTTGCCCACCGACAAGAAGCAGGCAAGGAAGCTAAAGTGTCAAGCAGCTAGGTACTCACTGATCGATGGGGTATTATACAGGCGAGGATACACTCTCCCACTATTGCGGGGTCTAGACAAAAAGGAAGCTGACTATGTCCTCCGAAAAATACACGAAGGAATTTACGGGAACCACTCCAGCGTGAGGTCTCTGGCTTTTAAGGCCTTAAGGCAGGGATACTTCTGGCCCCGGATGCATTAGGATGCACAAGAAAGGACTAAGAGCTACAACAATTGTCAAAGCTTTGCCAATTACATGGCCCAGCCGCCCGAGAACCTCACTGTGATGAACTCACCATGGCCGTTTGACCAATGGGGGATCGATTTAATTGGGCCACTACCAAAAGGGAAAGCGTCTGCAACACACGCCGTGGTGGCAATTGATTATTTCACCAAATGGGTCGAAGTGGAAACTTTGAGTAGTATTACAGAAAGCTAAACCACCGACTTCATTTGGAAAAATGTGATTTGTAGGTACGGGATCCCCCACGCACTGGTTACAGACAACGGGAGGCAGTTTGACAACCACAAGTTCAGGGACTTTTGCAAGAACATAAGAATAGAATTAAAGTTCTTCTCGCCATTACACCCGCAGGCCAATAGGCAAGTGGAAGCTGCGAACAAGACTATAAAACGCCTTTTAAAGACTAGACTCGGCGAGCAGAAAGGAGCTTGGGTTGACGATCTACCTGGCGTTTTGTGGGCTTATAGGACCACACATAAAACTACCACGGGGGAAACCTTCTTTTCCTTAGTATTTGGGCACGAAGCAGTGATCCCTGCTGAAATAAGGATGGGGACACATCGAATGGAGCACTTCAACGAGGAGCAAAATGATGAGCAAATTTGTGCAAATTTAGACCAGTAGAGGGTAGCCCGCTATTACAACCACAACATACACATCCGCCGATTCCAGGTGGGGAATTGGGTACTTAGAAGGGTGAATCAGAATACCAGGGACCCCAGGCAAGGGGTGTTGGGCCCGAATTGGGAAGGCCCTTATAGGGTCTCTCAAATAGTAGGTCCAAGAGCATATAGGTTGCTCTACCTAGACGGAGGAGAGGTCAAGAGGCCATGTAACGCACATCATTTGATAAAGTATTTCCAGTAAGTTTCCTTGTAGCATGAACCGTGATATTTAGTTTTTTTTTGTCCTCCCAAGAATAGGAGGGTGTAAAACAATGTACATAAATAAATACAAGAAAAACACTTCCCATGAAAAGTCAATATGAGCAGAATAAGCTCAGGAAGAAATGCAAAGGTCGTAAGTCTCAAAGCCTAGCTTAAGGCGAGACGGTGCCAAGCATGAGCCAAATGAAGGCTTCAATGAAATAAGCTCACGAAGAAATGCAAAGGCTGTAAGTCTCAAAGCCTAGCTTAAGGCGAGACGGTGCCAAGCGTGAGCCAAATGAAGGCTCGAGCAAAATAAGCTCGCGAAGAAATGCAAAGGCTATAAGTCACAATGCCTAGCTTATTGTGAGACGGTGCCAAGCATGAGCCAAATGAAGGCTCGTGCAGAATAAGCTCGCGAAGAAATGCAAAGTACTAAATGAAGGCTCGAGCCAACATACATGAGGTAGCACATTACACGTATTGTAAGCTCATTTTTCGGCCTAATAGGCTTTTGAGCGGTTAACGCTACATTAGCAGGAACGCCATGTCAGCCAAGCATGAGCCAAATGAAGGCTCGAACAATAAGCTTATGAAGAAATGCAAAGGCCGTAAGTCTCAAAGCCTAGCTTATGGCGAGACGGTGGCAAGCATGAGCCAAATGAAGGCTCGAGCAGTAAGCTCGCGAAGAAATGCAAAGGCCGTAAGTCTCAAAGCCTAGCTTAAAGCGAGACGGTGCCAAGCATGAGCAAAATGAAGGCTCGAGCAGTAAGCTGAAATGCAAAAGCCGTAAGTCTCAAAGCCTAGATTAAGGTGAGACGGTGCCAAGCATGAGCAAAATGAAGGCTCGAGCAGTAAGCTGAAATGCAAAGGCCGTAAGTCTCAAAGCCTAGATTAAGGCGAGATGGTGCCAAGCATGAGCCAAAAGCATGCTCGAGCATGATAAGCTCACGAAGAAATGCAAAGGCTGTAAGTCTCAAAGCCTAGCTTAAGGCGAGACGGTGCCAAGCGTGAGCTAAATGAAGGCTCGAGCAGAATACGCTCGCGAAGAAATGCAAAGGCTATAACTGTCAAAGCCTAGCTTAATGCGAGACGGTGACAAGCATGAGCCAAATGAAGGCTCGTGCAGAATAAGCTCGCGAAGAAATGCAAAGTACTAAATGAAGGCTCGAGCCAAAATACATGAGTTAGCACATTACACGTATTGTAAGCTCATTTTTTGGTCTAATAGGCTTTTGAGCGGTTAACGCTACATTAGCAGGAACGCCATGTCAGCCAAGCATGAGCCAAATGAAGGCTCGAGCAGTAAGCTCGTGAAGAAATGCAAAGGCCGTAAGTCTCAAAGCCTAGCTTAAGGCGAGACGGAGCCAAGCATGAGCCAAATGAAGGCTCGAGCAGTAAGCTCGCGAAGAAATGCAAAGGCCGTAAGTCTCAAAGCCTAGCTTAAGGTGAGACGGTGCCAAGCATGAGCAAAATGAAGGCTCGAGCAGTAAGCTGAAATGCAAAGGCCGTAAGTCTCAAAGCCTAGATTAAGGCGAGATGGTGCCAAGCATGAGCCAAAAGCATGCTCGAGCATGATAAGCTCACGAAGAAATGCAAAGGCTGTAAGTCTCAAAGCCTAGCTTAAGGCGAGACGGTGCCAAGCGTGAGCCAAATGAAGGCTCGAGCAAAATAAGCTCGCGAAGAAATGCAAAGGCTATAAGTCACAATGCCTAGCTTATTGTGAGACGGTGCCAAGCATGAGCCAAATGAAGGCTCGTGCAGAATAAGCTCGCGAAGAAATGCAAAGTACTAAATGAAGGCTCGAGCCAACATGCATGAGTTAGCACATTACACGTATTGTAAGCTCATTTTTCGGTCTAATAGGCTTTTGAACGGTTAACACTACATTAGCAGCAACGCCATGTCAGCCAAGCCTACCAAAATCTTAAAATTATGATTTTACATTTTATGTCATTTATAAGGTTTTAAACTATTCTAAGTTCAAAAATTTTGTCCGTTTTGCTTTCTAAAATACATAAAGTACTAAAAAATACACACAAACATTTATAATTAAAGTTCAAGACACTTAAAATACACAAAAGAAGAAATGTTAGTGAGATTTTAAGTGTAAAATGATGATTTTATCCTTTATAAATATACGCTCTCTAGCATTCAACACATCCCCCAACCAGCTTATTGCTAGTCCCTAGCAAATTAAACGATAACAAAATTTATACACATGATGATTTTGTTTTTTCAAAGCAATTATGTTTACTTCTTCAATTAGATTAATGACAATAATAAAATAAAAATATAAGCATTATCTCCAATCTAAAGAGATATTACTCCTACATCAACCATTCACATGAGTCAGCCAAGTAAACACATGCAAACTGATCAATTATCAAAGCTTCATTAATTACGACACTTTCAAGTGTGACATGTCAAACCCCAAAATCTTACAGGTCAGAATGACACTCTTAAAAGAAAATAAACCCAATAATAATAGTCACTTGTAAAATGATAACTTAAGAAAAATTAATGGAAGATAATATCACACACTTTCACTAAGAATAATGCTCATAACTTAGAAAATAATATGATCTCAAGTCAAATAAAATGCTAGTCAAAACAATTTATTCATTTTTATGCATCACTACATCATTTCAGCCCATATTACTAGCTTCTACTTCATACTATAGTTTTCTAAAATCAATGACTTTTATTAGGATGTAACAATGAAGAGATAATAGGAAAAATAAAATATTATTTGAGAAAAATATAGAGATTTTTTTAGAAATTACAAGGTGCGATTTATATTTTTATTTTTTCCTTTTTTGCATGTGTGTGTGTGTGTGTGTATATATATATATATATTATATCTATTGCCCCATTTTTAAATAAAATAATCATATAAATTTTTCTCAAACATAAATAGGTGATAGAAACATAAAACATAGGTGGGCCGGACATGCTTACAAGAGGTTTTAAGGCTTTCAATATGATGCTTAGCGCTTGGCTTCCTCTATTGTAAGTAGCTTCTGCAATAAGCTTTGATAACCATCGATCATCATTACCATATACCAAGTGTATTTTTTTTCTCTACTAAGACTCGACCAAGATTTATGGCTTCCTTAATAAACTCTTTATACTTTCCATAATGAAACCTAGAAACCACACAAATGGACTTAAATTTTATGCTCAAAGTTGCTGCCATTAAGACAATCGTCAAAAACAATTTGTGAATATTAGACAAAATAAGCCCGTATTTAAAGATCTTGGTAACAAAACATAATGATACACTACTATAAATGAAGTGGTGTATTTTCAAATGATGCGTAAAGTTCGTGGCTTAAAAGTAAAAAATAAGTAGTGAACAATAGGAAAACATAAAACAATAATGCAAATAATAAAAGAACAGTAAATGAAAAGGATATGTATTAGTAGTTGTGATTGTGTCTCACATCTTCTTCTGGTTTTATATTCAGAAATGGCTGGAACACCCTCTATGGGTCGAGGATAGGCTTCCTATCTAGTTTTTTTATAAACTGGTAAATGAGATTGTTTATAGTCAGATTCACAAGACTATATCCACTACAAGAAAACTAGCAATAAAAGACAGATACTTTGTGCGGATTATAAAAAAAAAGTTATAAGTCATGAAAGCATGATAGAGAATTATGATATATTTTGTGTCTATCAAGTATTTATGACGGACTTGTGATAGAAAAAAATTATATCAAGGATTTATGCCGGCTTTATGATATAATATATTACATCAAGAATTCATGATAGAATTTTAATGTTGACTTTACTTTGTTGTAATTTTGACTGAAATTTTGGGTATTTTTAAAAATAAAACGTATATAAATTAAGAAACATCATTGTTTTGCATAAGTTGGAATGACTGCGTTTTGCTTATAAATTTAAAATATTAAAATTTTTAGTTATAAAATAAACTTTAGAAATATGAAACACACCGTTTTGGTGCTTTGTAATCCTTATTTTTTTATTTTCTAAGTGTTGAATCTCATCCCTTGACATAAGCCATCACTCACGGCCTTACCCTTTCATCTTTGAAAACCTTAGACATTCGCTTTTAAGCCACCACTTTACCGCCGTTTGAACCTCACTCTTGATTCACATTATTTCAATGTCTTATTGCCTCTCATTTTTTAACCATGGAAACACACACACATACACAGATTTTTATCCAAACACCATTCTGGCACACTTATGACAATCAACTAGAAGTCGTTACGCTCTTCATTTTCTAGAGCAGTTTTATTTACTGCAACCAGCATATATACAATGAATTTGGAAGGTAACTCACTAGCCAATCGTATTTTGGCTTCAATTAACCAACAGATGTCAACAGGGATGTTATTTCTCATAAGTAATTGCATACGTTCAGACTAAGCTTTATAGATTATATGGAGAGCATTCTGAGGGGGTAAAGGAAATCATTTGTGGAGCTTTGCCAAAATTGCATTTTTATCCATACTTGCTCCTCAGATTATCAGTTATTATAAAAAACTGAAGTAATTGACTTTGATTATCACAAAGTACCATTATTCGCCACTTAATCGAGGTAACAAATTAAGGCACACTTGATTAGAATCTGTGAAAGCGAAACACACAATGTATAAAATAAAATAAGTATGATCAGACACTTACTCACAATCTTCCTCTTATGAAATTTACCTCAAGTTCAAATTAGATTTCATAGATACCACCTTTGATTTCTTTGAGTTGTCTTTCTAGTTCTTCAAAGTGGGATACTAAGGCTGGTTGTCGTTGATCTTAAACAGGATGTGATTGATAGACTTAGAGCAAGTCCCTTAGATAACGCTTCACACATAGAAGTTGCTTCAGCTGGATGAAGAGAATCTATCTAATTGAGGTGTTCATGATTAGTAATGAAAGAAAATAGTAATAGTAATCAAACATCCTTTAATAGAAAATAAATAATTTCGATCAAAATAATAGTAAAAAGAAATGAAAAAAAGTCAAATCACCAAAAAGAAATAGAAAATGCTCAATTTAAATTTGGTCTTCTTCATATGGTTGGTACTCTAGATATTACTTTAATTTTTAACCATTAACTTTAGAAGTGATACAAAAAAAAAGAGGGAAAGGTCCCATGAAATGATGCCTTACACATAAAAAATTTGGACTACCATACTAAGATTTAATGGCATCATATTCTTTTGTGTAATGCTTCCCATACGCTGACATCTGTTATATGAAGATCAAAAGTGTAAGCATCTTGAAATAAAGTTGGCCAATAAAAACTACATTATAAAACTTTAATAGCTATTTTTCTGGCATTAAAATGGCTTTCACAAGCTTGTTCATGGCAGAATGAAAGGTTGTTTTAAAATTCACTTTATAGGGCCCAACATCTGATAATTTAATCTACACAATACATGAATAGATAAGGATAATCCTAAAATAAATTCTTTATTTCCCTTAAAATTTGGCTTAGTCCTGCTTAGTCAAATGCTCTGAAAGTTAACATGTAGCAAGATAGTTAATTATATTAGCATACCAAGGTAATACTTCCACACTGATCAATTTTTCATTGAAAATGAGTCATTCAATGGTAATAGTTCTATAATAGTGCGAAAATTGAGACAAGAGAGATGATTTGCCACCACATTTTCTATGTATTTCTATATTTGAACTCAAGGTCAAATTCCTACAAAAGTAACACCTAATGGATTAGTATAGCTTTTGCATCTTTTTTGTAAGAATATATATAAGATCAGCATGGTCTGTGAGTGAACATAATTATTTTACATCCAATTAGATAAGATTGAAATTTCTATAATGCAAACACTACTGCTAGCATTTCTTTTTCAGTGGTTAAGTAGTTTAAACTGTATATCATTCAATGTTATACTAGCGTGGTGAACGACATGGGGAATTCGATTAATTCTTTATCCTAATACTACTCCTATTTTATAATCAGATGCATCATACATGAGCTCAAAAGGTAAGTTCTAGTTTAGGGGCTGAATGATGGGTGATAATGTCAACAATTGCTTTAGCTTTTCAAATGCCTTAAGACATAAATCATCAAAGACAAAAGTGCATCCTTAGCAAGTAGATTACATAAGGGTCTAGAGACTTCGCTAAAATTTTTAATGAAACATCTATAAAAACTAGTATGCCCAAACAAGGATCTTAACTTTCATACTATTTTAGATTGAGGAAGCTTGGAAATTAGATGCACCTTTTCTTTTTCAACCTTAATACCTTTGCTTGAAATAATGTGAAGAACAATGTATAGTTTTACCATGAAATGACACTTCTCCCAATTCAAGACCAAATTCTTCTCTTTACATCTCTGTAGAACTAATGTTAGGTGATATAAATATTGATTCAATAAATTACCAAGGACAGAAAAATGAACTATAAAGACTTCAAGGAAACATTCAACAATATTAGAAAAAATGCTTAACATGCATCGTTGAAATGTAGTAGGTGCATTACATAATCCAAATGGCATTCTTCTATGTGCAAAAAGGCCAAAAGGACAAGTGAAAGTGGTATTCTCTTGATATAAAGAACTTTAAGAAACTTGGCATAAGAGGGTACTTGCTTTATTGTATTAAGTAAGAGAATGTCAACACTTACCTCTTTAAAGGGAATTTTCCTTCTTTGTTTTGGCTAACCTTTGAGGGAATAGAGTTTTGGGGATGCACCCCTATCGGCTACTTTCTTTTTTCTCCTTTGATGATAAGTCCTTAAAGTGTAAAGGTACAACATCAGTTATGTCTGGCATATTCACTTTTTTGTTGATTTTTTTACCTTTTCGGAAGGTCATGACAGCTTTGATCTCTTCATGATGTTGGGGTGAACTGGTACTTACTTCATGCACTCATTTAGGATATAACACTGGCCAGCTTGGGAATTTGCCATTCTCAATGGTCATTGTTATATTTTAAACTGAAGAAGCAAGTTGACTAACCATTTTTTCTACGTTTGATATCGATTGGGCCTGCAATTGAAGCTATCTCTCATCTCATTCCACAGCTCGTCAATGATACTATTTTAGTGTTCTATTACAGAGTGAGTCCAATTTTTGAGATTTTGGAATGCTTCCTATCATGGTTTGGGTTGAGAGCAGTTATGGTTCTGATTGTATGGCCTGAATTGTAGTTGAGAGACTTAAGAAGCCTAATGAATTGGTTGCATTGATAGAGTTGGAGCTGCTATTCTATTTTATTGGAATCCTTGAGACCATAAAATGTTATTTTGGTCTCTCTATCTAGGATAATAAGCATTAGAGTAAGGATTGTAGTTCTATTGTTTTCCCATTACTGCAATTGCATTGGCTTGATCTAGGTATGAATCATGGTCACAGTGATTACATATATGTGACTCTGTTCATTTTATAGCCGTTAATGACGGTATTTAACGAGAAAGACCTTCGGCTATTTCTTTAACTTCCTTACTTTTTGATCTTGAATTGCCAACATGAACTTCATTCACTCATTTGATTTTTTCCACATTCCTGAATGATCGACTTTATTGTTGGGAATTATCTGCTTATCGCTTAAAGAAATCCCAAATCTCTAATGTGCGTTTTAATATCAGTTCTCCTCCACTTATTTCCATTAGCTATTCTTACACTTGTGGCAATAATCCCTCTAAACATTAGGCATTAGTGCCATTTCTTGTGCACATAATGGTAACACTTCCACAGTATCCTATTGAATTGTTAGTCTTCTCTCTGGGTAAAATCTGAGATTTTCATGCAAATAGCATTAGTTTTTGCACTAGGAAGTATTTATTTAAAAATTTAATAACCATTTGTTCCCATGATGTAAATCTGTTAGCAGGCAATGTACTGAAGTAAGAACGAGCTCTATCTTTTAAAGGAAATGGAAACAATCTAAGGTTGACATCTTCATCTGGAAAATTCTCATATTTTAAAATTTGACAAACAATATGAAAATCTGTCAAATGATTATATGGATTTTCATTTTCTAGGCCACAGAATGATGGACGACAATTTAACACGCTAGATTTTAACTCAAAACTCCTAGCAGCAACATTTGGATATCTTATACATGATATGCTCAAATTAGCTAAGTTATTGTTGCAAATCCATTTTAATTTTATCCACAATTTTATTTTGCGATTTGTTTTTTCTAGTTTGAGGTTTATGGGTTCTAAATTATGTAATAGTGATCTTGGACCATGCATGCGAAGCACACGTACAAAAACAAAACAAAAAATAAAGAGAGAAACAATTAAGATACTAACTTTATCATGCTGTTATCGCCTTGCTATGAAAACACACTCATGTGCTATGAATGTACAAAAAATGAAAAAGACATGTGAAATAAAATAAATAAACCTAGAATAAATCAACTGAAATTAATTTGTGTTAATAGGTGGTTAAATCGGCTATATAAATTAACAAGATCAACAAAAAAATATAAAGAAACATAAAATAAAAATTAAATTATAAAAATTAGAAGAAAATTACAAGAAAAAAAAAAGTTATTTGCACAATAAAGAAAATTAACTCTACAAATTAAAATGACTTAACTCCCAGGCAACAACACCAAAAACTTCTTGTGCAAATTTTATTGAACTCGTAGGCGCACGAATATATTATAGTATTGATTGATGGTGATGAGTGTCGATACCACGAGGAGGTGGATTTTAATTATGTAGATTTATTATTATTATTATTATTATTATTTGGACTTATAGTGAAAGTTTTAGTTTATTTTATCCTAAAATTAAAATTAAAATTATAGGAATAAATTGGGAATTGATCAATGTAATAAAGTATTTGGATCTTAGGATTTACACTCAATATTTCATCTAGGCTTAATATTCCTTTAAATTAGTTTCAATTAATTTATGAGGGGGGTATTTCCACTGCTCATAAGCTTAACTCTAATAAATATGGTATCAAGTGCTCATTGTGTTTGGAAAAATAATCTTATGTTAAATGTGATATCAAGAACACGTTGTGACAGGTAATAATTATTCAACTATTGACAAGGTGGCAAGACTATCCATTAATTAACCTAGATGATTTTTTTGTCAACACTAAGTCAAGAGCTACTACAAAAATTAGAGAGAGGTTTTTCTTTAATAAATCTAATGTAAAGTACTCACCATGCCAAATAATAATAATCTTGCACTAAAGAGCTGGTATACCAGTTCATAATCTGGATATGATTATTACTATCTATCAACGATAAGTGAAAATATTTTAAATAAATTAGAGAAAGTAAATAAACTGACCAAATTAAGCCCACGGATCATGTTGAAGTTTTATCTTTAACCGTTGAAGCTTTATCTTTAACCGAAACATGAAAATATATTAGCTACTCATTTAATAACTAGAGCAAAATGAGAATTTTATTTAAATACATAGAAAATACAAGATAGAGAAGGAATTATAAAAAATAGAGGTAGTAAATGGATTCAGGGGTGTCAAATTAAGGGGGATAGCCCTCTATTATAAATACAACAAGTAAATCATAGTCATTGGATGAAAATAATTCGGACGCCCAGGATTGTAGCACGTTGCACACTCAGATTAAATGTAACACATCAGCAGGGTTGCCATTCCATATATATGTGTGCATGGTATGCATGTTTTTTAGTCCACTAATATGCCACCATGTCATCGGTCAATGCAAAAGTCAACATGCGTGATTCAATATTTTGCATGTATTGTAAGTTTATTTTTCAATCTAATAGGCTTTTGCCACATCATTTATCAATGTCAATGGCACATTAGTAGTCGATGCCATTAGCAATCAATGCCATGCCAACGAGACCCAATAAAATCTTAAAATTATGATTTTACACTTTATGTCCTTCCTATAGTTTTCAGTTCTTCTAAGTTAAAAAATATTGTTTGTTTTGCTATTTAACTTCTCCTTTATTGTAAAATAACTAAAATATATCTAAAATACATAAAGTAATAAAAAATATACACAAACGTATATAATCAAAATCCAAGAGACTTAAAATACATAAAAGTATAGATTTCAATGAGACTTGAAGTATGAAATGATGATTTTAGAATTTATAAATATACACTCTTTGGCACTCAACAAGAATGTTTGAGGATATTAAAAGGAACATTATGATCTTTACAAGTAAAAAACATGAGCAGGCCAACATTTGGTAAGATGAGCTATCTCCACTTATTAGGAGGAAGATAATGGAAGCAAGGTTTGAATATAGAAAATTGTCAGTTATATTTGGCCATAATAAATCCTTTGAAGTAATAAAAGATATCTCTATGAGGTGCGTTGTTGATATAGGTACTAAGCATTTTGATTTTGAGGAGTGGTATGTATTAGGCTTACCTTGAAAACATGCTATGTATTGCATTAATGTAATCATATATAACATGAATGATTTTTTCCCTCATTTGTTAAAGCATGCTGCACGCTGCACTTAAGAAAGCTTATTCTCACCAGCTGCATCCAGTGCCTTATAAAAGTAGATGGCCTTTTCTTTTGCATGATAATCTATTACCATCAATTGTGATAAGAGCTGTTGGTAGGCCTCAAACTAAGAAGAGAATGGAGGTTAGTGAAAAGAAGGCATTTAAGAGGAACTCAAGTGTAACGCTCTAAATACGATGAGTAGGGCCACAATGTGAGAAGTTGCAAAACTACAGAAGTGGTAGAAAACTAAGAAATTTATGAAAAAGAAATTGTATCAGGTCTCATTTAATTATTATGTTAACATATAGATTTGCACAATTATGATTTTGATGATTACAAATATGTTTTTAAACTAATTAATGTTTAAATTCTTTGGAATTTTTTTAAAGAGTAAATTGAAAACTTCAAAAACCTCTAATTCTGTTTAAAACTCTAAAAAGAACTTATTTGAAAATGTATAAAATGATTTTTGGGCTTCAAAATAGTTTTAGAAAAGAATTAGAGCGAACTTATAATTTTAAGAAAGTTGAACTGTACCGACGCTAAACAGCTGCCCGACAACAGAGTTATCAAGCAACTGATAAGGTCCAAAGAGCATCATATCTTATTAAAAAAAAGGCTAACAAACAACATATTAGCAAGCTGCCGATAAGGTCCAAAGAGAAACATAACTTGCTCAACGATAATGGCTAGCCAACAACAAGTTAGCAGGTCATCGATAAGGTCCAGAGAGTAATACAATCTTGTTGATGTTAACAGCAATCCGATAATATATAAATGGCAAACCAATAGCTTAATAACAAACCGACAATCTTAAAACCGCTAATCGAATATTTGAAAAATACCCCAACAATAACTTGTTCAAAGTCAAGACAACGATCTAATAACAAATTAGCGGTAAATCGTTAATACTCAAAAAGTCAATGGCGACTAATTTTCAACTCCAACTATAAAAGGATTCATTTAAATGCAAATGAGTATTGGGTAATTATAGATATTAGTGAACATAAGTTTTTATAATCAATTTGTTAACACTTTGGGTATTCATCTTGTGCTTGATTACATAATGTGAAGTTGTGTTGTAACTTCTTTTATTATAAACACAAAAATTAGGTAAGTGTAAATGTTGAAGTACACTTTGGTTAAAAGATTAGGGTTAATCTCTTATTATAAAGGTTCATTGACACTTAGGAAGTCAAGTGTAAGCGTTGTTGAAGCCTTGGATACGCACTTAGTGAAAACCTCAAGCCCGGTGAGCTTGGAGGCATGAACGTAGGCACGGTTAGCCAAATCACATAAAAATACTCGTGTTTGCATCTTTCTTTCCCTTACTCTTTATATTTGCTACACTTTAAATGTGAATATTTTGAATTTAGTTGCCTTATTGATGGTTAATTAAGTTTTTATTTAGTAATATTTTTAGAATCCTAATTCATCCCCTCTTGGGTTGCTTAGTTAGTATTTCAATTGGTATCAAAGCAAGGTGCTTTTGTTCTCAACTTAACTATCCATAGTTAAAGATCTATGCCAACCCAATATGATTATATATTTATAGAAAGACAATCGACCACTAGGCCACCATTCTTTTATGGTAATGACTATCGTTATTCGAAACTAGAATGAGAATTTACCTATAGGCCTTAGACTATGAAATTTGCCAGATTGTTAATAATGGATCATTCATACCTATTATGAAAAATGAAAAAATGGAAGATATTCCCAAGTCATTTAGCTAATAGAGTGAGGAAAAGAAAAGAGAATTATTTCTAAACTTTAAAGCCATGAATGCTTTATTTTGTGCACTTGATAAGAAATAATTTCATAGAATGTCTAGTTGTGAGAGTGCATAGGAAATTTGGAACAAAGTTAAAGTTGTCTATGAGGAACAAATCAAGTCAAAGAGTCTAAAATTAGTAGATACACTAGATAATATAAACTGTTTTAAATAGAACAAAATGGAAGTGTTTATGCCCTGTATACTAGATTTACAGACATTGTGAACACTTTAGGAGCCTTAGGAAAAACTTTCTCAAATAGTGAAAAAGTTAGAAAACTCATTAGGTCACTTCCTACTAAATGAAGACCTAAGAGAACAACCATAAAAGAAGCTAAGGATTTAAATATCGTACTTGTTGATGATTTAATTGCCTCTCTTATTTCTATGAGGAAGACTTAGCAGATAAAAAAGACAACAAGGAAAAGAAGAAGAAAAGCATTGCTCTTAAAGCTTCAAAGTATGAAAATAAAGAGGAAAACGAGTTGAATGACGAGGAAATGACTATATTGGCAAAAAGATTCAGAAAATTCTACAAGAAAACAAATGAATGAAGGAAATTCAGAAACTACAAGAATCAAAAGAAAAACAAGAAACCTATCACTTGCTAGGAATGCAAGAAGCTTGGACATATTCGATCGGAATGCCCCTCCTCAACAAGCTCAAGAAGAAAGCCGGGTGGCTAAATGAGAGGACAGTGATGAGGAACCAAGTAGTGATGAAGAGCTTTAAGAAGCTTCAAACCTAGCTCTTATGGCATTTAGGGATAAATCATTTGACGAGCTGGATGAGGTGCATGATTATCCTACATATAATGAACTATATAATACTTTGAAGGAATTACACAATAATTAGATAAGAATAGGTAAGAAGAAAGCATGCTTTAAAAGTAAAATGAATCTTTAAATGCTAAGATTACATATCTAGAATTGAAGAATAAATCATTGCATGATAAGATGAATTTATCAAATGAAAAATCTAGCACATCTCATGAGCATATAAAATCATATATAGATTATTGATAAAGGAAAATGAGATGCCCAAGAAAAGGACTAATGAACTTAGTGATATTGTCTTAAAATTCATTAGATAACTTACTTAGTTCACAAAAATATGTATTTGATAAGGGAGGTATTAGTTATAAGCCAAATTTGAAACTAAATTATTATAAGAATTACTTTGTAAATAGTACCCCTATTAAGGATCAAATTATATGTCCATTTTAGTCAAAATGGTCATATGAAAAATATATGTTATGTTAAGAAAAATGTATATTATGGAATGAAATGTATTTGGGTTCCAAAAGGAACCATTACTGACACTCAAGGATCCAAAAAAGTTTAGGTACCTAAGACTTGAGACTTCTTTTACAGGGTTTGAAGAAGAAGAAGAAAAAATAGTTTTTGGACAGTGGATGTTCAAGATACATGATAGGAAACTATGCTTGGTTTTCAAGCTTTACCAAGATTGACAACGGTGGAGATGTTTCCTTTGGAAACAATTCAAACAGAAAGATTCTTGGAATTGGTAATGTTAGTAATGTACCCTCTATTCTAATTCAGAATGAGTGTTTGGTTGAGAATTTGAAACACAACTTGATTAGCATTAGTCAATTATGCGAAAAAGGTTATAAAGTTATTTTTGATAAAACTAAATGTGTTATAGAGAATGCATAAGAAAGTAAAATTTTGTTAGAAATAGGTGTGGGAATGTGTATACCTCGATATTGAATGTGCGTCTCCAAATGATAAATATTTGTCTGCACTGAATGATGATGGTTTGTTATGGCATAGAAGATTAGGACATGCAAGCATGGATTTAATTTCAAAGATTTCCAAAAATGATCTTGTTAAAGGTCTTCCTAAAATTGGTTTTCAAATGGTTAAAGTTTGTGAGGCATGTCAATTTGGTAAACAAATTAAAACCTCTTTTAAAAATAAAAATTACATTTTTACTTCAAAAAGTCTTCAACTTCTTCATATGGACTTACTTAAACCTTCTAGGTAAGCTAGTTTGAATGGAAAGTACTACACTTTTGTGATTGTTGATGATTTTTCTAGATTCAAATGATTATTGTTCTTAACCAATAAGGATCATGCTTTTCATGCTTTTAAAGTATTTCATAAAAAGTTTCAAAATGAAAAGGATTGTAAGATTGTGTGCATTAGAAGTGATCATAGAGGAGATTTTAAAAATCATGCATTCTTCACCTAGGACTCTATAACAAAATGAAGTTGTTAAGAAAAAGAATAGGTCTATTCAAGAAATGGCTAGGACTATATTAAATGAAAATAGTTTGCTTAAATATTTTTGGCCTGAAGCTGTCAACACTTCATATTATATTTTAAATCATTTATTAATCAGACATACCTTTAAGAAGACTCCCTATGAGCTTTGAAAAGATAGAAAACTCAATATTAGTTATTTTTAAGTTTTTGGATGCAAATATTTTATTTTGAACATAAAAGATAATCTTGATAAATTTGATCTAAAATCTAATGTTGGAATCTTTCTTGGATATTCAAATTTAAACAAAGCTTATAGACTCTATAAAAAAAGATTGTTGGCTGTAGAGGAATCTATGCATGTCACATTTAATTAATCAAATTCCTCCTCTTCGGAGCAGGTTGTTGTTGGTAATGATGCAGATGAAGAGTCATATGGAGAACAATTAAAGGACAAGTAAAATAATGTCCCATCGGAAAATCATGACAAACAATAAGAAGAAATAGGTGCAGAATAAAATAAAGTTATTTCTCAAACACTTCCTAATGAGTAGAGGTATGTCTCTTTTCATGCAAAAGGTTAAATTTTAAGTGATCCCTCTAGAGGAATTATTACTAGGTCATTATTTAAGAACACATATGAATATGATGCATTCATTTCTCAAAATTAAACCAAAATCTTTTTTTGGATACTGAAAACAATGAATCTTGGATTATGGCTATGCAAGAAGAGTTAAATCAATTAGAGAGAAATGATGTATGGGAATTAGTTCCTAAACTGGAATAACAATCTGTCATTAGCATTATACTGGTATTTAGGAATAAGATGAATGAAATGGGAGTAGTTATAAGGAATAAAGCTAGATTAGTAGCTCAAGGTTATAACTAAGAATAAGGAATTAAATTTTATGAAACATTTTCACCTGTAGCCAGATTGGAGTTCATTAGGATGTTATTAGCATTTGCATGTCATAAGGATTTCATCTTATAGCAAATAGATGTTAAAAGTGTATTTCTAAATGGCCATATTATAGAGGAAGTTTATGTGAAACAACCTCCTGGTTTTAAAAATGAAAAATTTCCAAATCATGTTTATAATTTGACAAAAGCTTTATATGGGTTGAAACAAGCACCTAGAGCATAGTATGATAGGCTTAAAAATTTCTTGCTAGGGAATGGTTTCTCAATAGGTAAAGCCGATACAACTCTCTCAATTAAGTATAAGAACAAAAATATTCTTCTTAATAAATTTATGCTGATGATATTATCTTTTGTTCTAATAATGAGCTATTATGCAAAGAATTTTCATCTTGTATGAGTAAAGAATTTAAGATGAGCATGATAGGAGAGTTAAAGTACTTCTTTAGACTACAAATAACCCAAAATAAGGAAGGGATTTTCATAAGCCAAGCTAAGTATGTGAAGGACTTACTTAAAAGATTTGGCTATGAAAATAGATCAGCAAAAAGTACTCTAATTAGCACAACTATCAAGCTAGGCAAGGATGAAAAAGATAAAGAAGTTGATACCAAGATATATCGAGGTATGATCAGATCCTTGCTCTACTTAACGGCTAGTCGGCCTAATATTATGTTTAGCATATGCTTGCGTGCTAGATTTCAATCATCTCCTAAGGAGTCTCATTTATTGGCTGGTAAACAAATTTTTCAATATTTAATTGGTACCACTGATCTTGGTTTTTCGTATCTTAGAGGAACACATATTGATTTAACATGTCATTTTCTATAACACTCTTTAGTCTCTTGGTTTAGCTAGAAACAAAATTTAGTTTCACTTTTTACTACTGAGGTAGAATATATTGTAGTTGGAAGTTATTGTGCACAAGAACTGTGGATGAAATAAACACTTAAAGACTATAACATTAAGCTGGATCATATTCCTATTAGATGTGAGAACCTCAGTGCTATTAATTTATCAAAGAATCCAATTCAAACTTTAGAAAAAAACACATAGAGATTCGACATCATTTTTTAAGAGATCATGTTCAAAAGGGTGATTGAATTTGTTTTAACTGAAAATCAATTTACTGATATCTTCACAAACCTCTTAGTGAAGAGCAATTCACAAAGATTAGGAATGAACTTGGAATGATCAATATTGCATACTAATATATTATTCTGATATGTTTAGTCTCATTATTTGATTTCTTGAATGTGTTTTACATGATTGATTGATTCTTGTATTCACAAACCATACATCAAATGGCCATTAAAATATTCTAAGTACAAGAAATGAATTTGGAGTAATTTATAATTTGGTCAAAAATTAAAATAATGTGCGAAATCATTTAAAAGAAGATCTTTGAGACGACCTGCCCCATTTCCAGAGGCGACCTATCTTAAGAAATTGAACCTAAATATTAAAATCATCTTATTAATGAGAATTCTACCAAATTTCGACGTAACCTCCCTAAAAATATAACATTTCCAAACCTGCAATTTCAACATAAACACTCCCAAATCAATTATCAAGAATCAACTGCATCAACCCAATCTCATCCGATAACATATCCAATAATACACACGTTTCATAATTCATAAATCACATCCCTAATATAAATCCAAAACATGATAATTATACATTAACCAAAAGAAAATAATTTTCCTATGTCCTCAAACAACCTCAGTGGCCCAAATGACTCCAACTATGTACAATCACTGGGTTAATCTGTCATACCAGTAATCTCCTGGGGAAAAATATAATAAAATAGGAATGAGTATAAAACTCAAATGAGCTCAATGAGTGGATAATAACTTTTAAATTATAAAATAATTACAAAAATAAGTGCATCACTTGTATAATCACGCTTCTCAAATAAATATTTGAATATAAAATTACTTTCAATTCAATCATAATTTGAACATAAGTAAAACCGACATCGCACAAAATCAATAAAAACTTCTCATATCGAAATATCTTCTCAAATTAAAATATCAAACATTAAGTAAATCAAATATCTTTAACCAAGTATCCTTAAACAAATATCCTTAAACAAATATCCACAGTAAACAAATATCCTTTAAACAAATATCCTTTAAACAAATATCCTTAAACAAATACCTAGTGGATAATCTAGTCTCATCCGGACCTCAACGGACCGAGCAATGATGTACTATCCGAGTACCATCATGCCCGGAGCTACACTGGATAGACAAAAGGACGCACTCATCTCATGCTCATCAAGATATCTCATACCCGGATCTCATCGGACATGCAATGATGCGCTATCCTCGCGACATCGTGTCCGAACCATCCGATCTCATATCTCAATATGCATGCATATGCCCTCAAGGGCGAAGCGCCCAAACACACGCCCAAAGCCTCTATGTGTGTTCAGACGGCCCCAAAGGCCTACTATCTCATCTCATCCTGAGGAACTGGTATTTGCTTAAAACTTAAAAACATGATCAAAATCATTATATATGTATACATTTAAATCATGCTTTAAATCTTACTCGAAATCAATATATCTCATGTCCAAGATCCATCATATACTCTTTAAATCATGTTCGAAATCCATATGTATAAACATTCTAAATCATGCTCGAAGACCATATGTAAACACTTTAAATTATTCTTGAAATCAACATATAAATACTTGAATCATGCTCAAAAGCAATGTATATACATTTTAAATCATAAACAGGATCAATCATATACTCTTAAAATCATGCTCGAAATCTGTATAAAAGTACTTTCAAACATGTTCGGAAATCAATCATCTCTTTTGCATTTTAAAATCGATACGGAGCATAAATAAATAAATATAACTTAACACAATAATTATACGCAATAAACATTTATTTCGGAAAACCATTTAATGGAAGTACTTTAAATATTCATTTCATAAACAAGCTCTACTATATAAAAATCAAATAATTTTAATATATTCCACTCACAAGTGATAATTTCGGACTCACTTATCACCCAAGTCCGCAGGTAGATTCTCGTCCGCAGATCCACCTAATTTACAGAAACGACACAATTACTTTCCATAATTATAATTCGAACTAATCTCTCAAAAATAACGCCTTAAAATAAATATTCGTCCTAATATTACAACTCTCAATCTTCCCGACCATCAGTAATAATCCCGTATTCGTAATTTACTAATATAATCCGAAATTATACTACCCTCAATTTCATAATTTACTAATTTACCCACAACATCATAAAATTACCAATATATCCTCAATTTAGATTACAAAATCACCCTCAAAGCTGAAAAGTACGAAATTACCCTCAACACGTGAAATTACCAAAATGCCCCTACGGTCAACGTTGACCGAAATTGACCCAACGGCGGTGGGGAAGCTCGGGTTAGACACTTCTCGTCGAGGTGAGTCCAACGGTGCCGGTGGTGTCCTCCCACGCGCGGCGGCGAAGCCGGATCGAGCACGTGAAGTCGCGGCTCCTTGGGGTGATCGGACGGCGGCAAAACGGCCTCCTCGGTGCCGGTGACTGGTCGGGAATGGAAGATGGTGAGGTGGGGAAGCTTTTGCAACCGGTGGCGTGGCCAAATACGGCCGGAATCGCCGGCGATCGTCCGCGCAAACCCGCGGAACTTCCGAGCTTCACCGGCGGCGTTCCACTCGTTTTCCGGCAGCAAGGACGGCTGGGGATGGACGGCCGGCTCACAAGCTTCCGTTTGACACCTTGCTCGGCCAGTGAGGTGGCCGGAAATGGGAGAAACCGGCGGGTCGGTTTCGCGGGTTACGGGTCGGGTTCGGGTCTCTCCTCTCTCTCTTTCTCTCGATTTTGCTCAAATTTCACCCCGTTTTCACTCTTTTATAAGCATCCGCAAAATATCAACTAGACCCCCTCATGATATATCACATATACCCCCTCTCAATTTATCACATAACCCCCTTTCAATTTATTATTTACATAAATAAATATAACAAGTTCATATGTTACAATCTTATATGAGTATTCTGGAGAATAACGACTTATCTCTAATTAAGTAAACGACTTACTGCTAACTCATTAATAGAGAGAAAACTACTAAAGTGTAACGACTCACTATTAACAAATAAACAGCTCGTCGATATCTAATTTGGCAAATGTTTTACTCTTTGGACTATAATGACTCACCGACAACTTATTAATGGCTCGTCATTTTTGGGTTTTATCTGTACAGTGACCTTCTTCTTCCTCATTTTTCTTTGGTCCTGAATTATTTTTTATGTACCTCCTGCAAAATTAAGTTTCCAATAAGCTTAAAATCATCTTAAATCCATATTTTTGTGATTAAAATTCATTTGTTTACTTAAATTGAGTTCATAAAAACCTTTCGCTACTACTTTTATATCTTTGTACCTATTTATTTTCTCATTTATTCATTCATTTTCCAAAATCCTAAATTTCACCCTCCATGGCTAGTAGTTCTTCATCTAGAAAATGCAATAGGGTCAAACACTCTATTGCACCAAGCCCTGATTCAAAATCTGCTCTATAGACTTCACTTAACTATACTTTCCCCTTGCTCACATGGCTTAGAGATTTGAAAGCTTTTTTATGGGTAAAATTGTTACTCCCTCATATTTTGTAAATATTAATGAATTTAAAGATATCATAATATGTGGTCATTGTATTACAAGTCTCTTAAGACAATGGGAATTAACTTAAAGTGTGGATGAGCCTGTATATAAAACCTTGTTCGAGTCTTTTATTCTAAATAAGATATAAATGATACTCGATCTAGTCAAATGATCACTCAAGTTGCAGGGTAGGTATTGTATTTCATGATATTGGCCTATATAGAACTTTAGGGATTTTTGTTGATGGTTTGGACCTTTATACGGCTAGGAAAGAGTTAGAATTTAAAGGATTTCATCATATAGGAGCTGTTAAAAATATATGTCAAAGTCGTGATCTTTCGGACGATGAGAAATTCCTAAACGACATTTATCCAACTGATCAGCTTTCTGACTTTCGCTTAGGAGCTCGACCTTGTGCCTTAGGAGAGTTGGAATACGGCGGGATCGTGAGGAGGAGCAGGAGGGGCTTGCACATGAGGGAGATGTTGGACTAGCCTCTGGCTTTCGATAATTTGCTGCAACACATTAAAGGTCGCGTTGACAATATTTTCGAGCAGTAGCAGTAGCTCCTGTCCCAGTTTGAGGCATTCCAGATTCAGCAGCTTGAGTTTCAGCAACGCATCTTATTTGCTCTAGGAGTTCCTCCATCTGATTCATCATTATAACTGCCTCAATTGATTTTCTATCTTCTTTATATATCTCCTTATATGTATTTCACACATACATAATTACTTGAATTCATTTTTTATTATGATATTTTTTTGGATAATATCATATTGGTTATTTGGTTCATATGGATGCTTGTTTATGTTTATGGATTCATGTAGATGCTTGGTTATGTTTATGGATTCATGTGGATGATTGGTTTTGGATGTTTATTTCTTTATGGATGGATGTACGTATTTGCTGAGATTATCTATTGACATGGCTGGGAGTTGAGATAGTTTTTAACCTATATTGGAAGTGTTCTTAGCAGATTTCACAATTTTTGTTAACTTGATTTTTGCTAGATAGGATGATTGTCATTGTGGGCATAATAGCGGGGCATATTCAAATGCTGGCGATGATGAGAATATTCTATCAGCTATTTATAACTACAAGGAAAGTTTTGGTGAATTTGAGTTTACTCATGATGGTGCAAATATTACACTTAGAATTGGGCAGTTGTTCAAGCTAGTTAATGAATTTAGAAAGTTTATGAAAGTCTTTGCTATAGAGGATAGTTTCAGACTTAGAAAGGTGAATAAAATGGGTAAAGTGGCACTTAATTTTGCAGCTCTATGATGTACTTGGAGGATACATGCAAGTCCAAATTAAGAAAAGAAAAAACATTTTCAAATCAAGACTCACATGCTTGAACACATTTGTGAGAGAAACAATGAGAATTATGAAGTAAACTCAACATAGATTGCAATCACATTCCTCTATCTATTCAGATCTACACATACAACTCCCCATTAATGTACTAGGCTCAGAACTTTTCAGAAACTATGAGCTAAAATTCTGAAATCAGAGACTATACAGAGCCAAGAACAAAGCCTTACAGTTGCTTGTTCAAGATCACTAGGCAAAGTTCACAAAGCTTTTCAGGTGCATGAATGCCATTATTCTTAAATCCTAGTTCAACAATCTTGTTAAAAAAAGAATGGTTAGTTAGTGGGGTGAATCCTCATTTTAGATTTTTTTTTTGTTTTCTTTAATGGTAATAAGAGGAGGTTCTTTGAAGGTTGTAGACAATTCATAGGTATAAATGGTGTTAGCATGTATTTTTCCATAATGATTGGATTAGTTGCCAGATTTTAGACTAGGTGCTTACCTTTAGCTCCTCTGAGAGTTAAAGAGGAATAAGGACGGGCTGATGAGCAAGAGGAGCTTGAGGGTCATACAAATGAAATCCCTATTCTTAAACAGCTTACAGTCTCTAAGGGCTTGGTGCAGAAGTGCTTGGACAGGTTCAGACATTTCTGAGCAGCAGCAGCATCTCCAGTCTCAGTTTGAGGCTTTTTAGATTGAGTAACAACAGGTTTTAAATAGCCAATGGCATATTCTCTCAATAGTTGGTTTTCTTCCCTTTGAGTCTTCCTCACAGCCACCTCCGTAGTTTATTTATGTTCTTTATGTATTTTGCACAAACATTTATGCACTCTTTTTTATGCTTTCATGATTTATGTTATATTTTACTCTTTTGATTTTATGATAATGATTAGATTGCATGGTCATTTATAATCTAATTTAATGGTTTTTTTTATGCTTGATGGTTATATGTATACTGGATGTTGGCTTGATTGTGTTGTTAGATTTATAGAGTTGAGCTAATTTGAATTTGGTTAGAGTTAAGATAGTTCATGATTATTTGGGAGTGTTATTAAAAAATATTGTATTTGAGGAAATCCTTGTTGCTTCGGGAGATTTTGTTGAAATTTTCGCTCAAACAAAATGGGTAGTACTAGTACTTTTCTCTCTATTTTGCTCTATTCTTTTCTTTTTGATGATGAAGGGGAAAATATTTATCAGTTGGGTTTAAAACATTTTCAGTTAAAAATTGATTAATTTAGGGCAATTACAATTTTTATAATAATTTCTTGTAAGGTTTGTCATCATAAAAAAGTGGGGATAATATTAGCATGTATTCTTCCATAATGATATTTTGATGATAACAAACACATTTTAACTTGATTTAGTTTCAAAATGTCTTAAAATGGATTAATTTTCTTAGGCTGAAATGTTTTGTACAAAGAATAACTTTTGAAAACAAATAGATTCCTATTAACTCAAAAAACGGCTAACCTATTAACTTGAAGAATAATTACAACCATTCTAGATGAAAACAGCTAACTGTTAGTGGATAAATGGCTAACCAATATCATGTAAACTAGAGTTTGTAGATGCTAATGACAAATTGTTTATCAGCAAATGGTAAGTCGCCTATTTTTTATAGGTCTTTGAACATTAAACACTACTAGAAAAATGACATTTACTGACACTTAGTAAAAAGTATCAGTAATTATGAACAAATGCACCTATTAACAAGTAGGTATTAAAGGTTATTGATACTAGTGTGTTAGTAAATTAAACATCAATAATCACTGACACTAAAGTATCAGAGATAAAAAAAAAATTATTAATAGTTGTTTTAGTTACAACTCGAACCTGAGGCTTCTAGAATTTAAAATGTTAACATTTGAAACGGAGACCATTGAACCATATTGAATTAACTTAATTCATTTATTTTAAAGATTTTAAAAACAAAAATATAATAACAAAAAGATCAATAACCCTAAATGCTCGATCTCTCTAACTCTCACCATCTCTCAGTCCTTTCCCCCGCCCACCTCTTCGCCTCCCTCCAGTCCGCGCTCGTCCTCTTCCTCTTCCTCTTCCTCTCCCTCTCCATCC
The DNA here is from genome assembly GCA_025617385.1 of Murraya koenigii. NCBI lineage: Eukaryota > Viridiplantae > Streptophyta > Magnoliopsida > Sapindales > Rutaceae > Murraya > Murraya koenigii. The sequence goes on from CM046812.1 coordinate 22,049,746, forward strand.
TCCTCTCCGAATCCACCTCCTTCCTCCATTTTCCCTCCAATCTCTTCTTCGGCCTTGCCGCCTCCCCGTTCTACCTCCACTACTTTGTCGCCTCCTCCGCTGCCTCCGTCCAGACCTCCAATCTCCAGGCCAAATGTGACACCCTCTCCGGCCGCATGTCCGCCCTCGCCTCCTTCCTGTGCCTTGCCCTCGCTTGCAACTCCAGGCTCTTAGTCGCCGACGTCGCCCTCGGCGGAGCCCTCTGCCTCCAGGGCCTTTGGGAGCTGAAAGTTCATTGTCTAGAGGAAGTGCGAAGAGAAATGGAGGATTTATACGCATTGGACTTTGACGGTGTTATCTGTGACAACTGCGGAGAGACCGCTCTCTCTACCGTCAAGGTCATTCCCCCCAGTTTCACTAATGAGAAAATCTGTGTGATATATGGATTTTATTAAAGATGTGCTTTTGAATTAGATTTGGATTGGTCCATTTTCCTTTATTTCACTTGTGTTTAATAGGCTGCCACAGTGAGATGGCCAAGTTTATTCAACGGCATGGATTTCGCCGTCGAGGATTGGATTGTTGTTCAAATGCACACGTCGGCTCTTGTTAATTACTTTGCTTAATTTTAGTTTCTTCAATCTTAATTTCACAAGAACTCAAAGCTTCTCTAAATCTCTCTGCATTCATTCGGTGAAAAAAGTATCTGCTGAGAGCAAACTAGTGCTTTATATTATTGCAGTTGCGACCTATGGTTGAAACCGGATATGAAACTTTCATTGCTAGTGAGGTTCTTGCTTGAGATGAGACCGCCTGCTATTCGAAAATCCACGGTTAGTGTAACTCCGTGCTACAATTTATTTGATGGATATTATTAAATGGCTACATAAAATTGTTTCAAACTAAAGGTTGCGATGAGAACTCACGGTGGAGGGATATTAGAGAACTGGCTTAAGATTAAACCTGTGATTATGGAAGAATGGAGTGAGAACAGAGAAGATTTAATGGAACTTTTCGGAAAGCTCAGAGACTAGGTAGGGGTGTTTTTTGCATTGTGTTTGTTGTATGTTTGGATGTTGGGAAAGTATGTGAAAAGAGAAGAGAAGAGAAGAGAAGTGAATGGGTTCAATCTTTTGTCGATAGATGTTGTGGCTTTATGGTTGGTATGTTGATTGGTTCATTCATTGCTGCAATTGTTTGACATCGAATCTATTCCGGTGTATCCTGTTCATGTTGCTGTACAAACTAGATGCTAAAGAGTCCGAGTGATTGGATAATATTTTATTTTTGATTGCTTGCTTTTCGAAGAGTAACAAAAGAAAAAGTCTTACTTTGGCATGTGATATAGTTTGGACTCAAGCGTTCTAATTATTCGGTGGGGTTTAATTTAATATGTTTTAAATTTATTGTCGATTTTTCGAACTCGAATATGATTGCGAGTTCTTTGGTATCATTGGTTTTTGTTTCCAACTTTTTTGTCAAAACACAAATGGAATATTTTTAGCTCCCTTGTTATTGGTTTTGCTCAAAGTGACATCAGTCCATTGTAATGATTTAGTCTCAATCATTGATTCATTGTTTTTCCTATGTCATTCTTAGTTTTTAGGAAAATTATTTTGATTTTGATTGTAAAAGTCTTCTTCAAAATTGAGCCAAATATAGTTTGAGTAGATTCTCCAAAGTGGAGGTATTTAATGTTTAAGAACATCCAACATTCGGTTTCTCTTCTTCTCGCCTTTTAAATGATGACATTTCAATGAGAATGCATTTTTTCCCTCTTTTGGGTGAGATTTTGACTAGTTGTCTTGCGGATCGACCTTTGAGATTCTTTCAAAATGGCTGATAGCAATGGATCTACCGATGTACCGAAGAAACTCAAAGTCCATCGCCCAAAGAAAATGCACCCTCCGAGAGTGATGTTTCACTCGATCTACTTGCTCAAAAGGTTCAAGAGTCACTTGCTCTTGGAAATAGACACAAATTCAGGAAACCCAACCTGTTGGGCGGTTCAAGGATATAGGAGACACCGGTTTGCGGAAGGCCCAATTGAACCCCAACACCCTTATCAATTGATAAGTTCTGCTGCCATAATCGCTAATCGCTGCTTGTTCTACAAGTAGACAGAATTGCAGTTATTCTGTCTATGCTTTCCTTGTCAATATTCTGAGGTAGTGCTTTCCTTGTCAATATTCTGAGGTAGCTGCTGTGCTTCTTGCTTTTGGGTATCCAGACATCATAACAGTTGATAAATTTAATTAAATTTGCATCATATTGTTAGGTTGTCATTGGAATGGATGTCGCTGCTTCTGAATTTTATGGCTCAGATAAGACTTATGATCTGAACTTCAAGGAAGAGGTGAGTTATTGATAGTTGGCATGAGCTACTTGTTTGGTTTAGCAGTCATGATTTGTTGTCGGATTTGCATATTCATTTGAAGTTGTTGCCTGATCATCTTTGATTGGTTGTATGCATTATTTAAGCCAACCCTTTTGGAGATTTTCATTAACTGGTTATCTGTTGCTATTACTGTAATTCTGTTCTGATCAACTTTCTCCTTAGGTGCCCAATGTTTTTTTGGTAAAATATTTAATTTTTTTTTCCTATTTTCTTAATTTTTTTTGTCTTCCTTTTGCAGAACAATGACGGCTCACAAAAGATCTCAGGAGATGCACTCAAAGATCTCTACAAGTCTTTCATCTCTAATTATCTTATTGTATCAATTGAAGATCCATTTGACCAAGACGACTGGGAGCCTATTGATTGTCACGTTATCGATGTGGATGATCTTTATTCTTTTTTTTTAAAATATTTTAATCCTCCTTAAATTTGTAGATGGAGAGCTTGATTTGTTTGTGTATGAAAGTAATGGTGTTTTGTCAAAGAACCCATATGATTTGGGGTGTGTACAGAATTAAGTAGCAAACTCTTTTAAGATTGTTTGGTGAAGAAAGCCAAACAAAAGAGCCATAATGTTTTGTTAGAAATTTTATATATAATTGTTCATTTTAGCAGTTTACTAATATTCTTTTTTAAATAATATCATTAGATTGACAAAACTTAAAATGATAATAATAACTAATAAAAGTCATTGATACTAAAAATGTATCATAAAGTATCAGTTTCATTGGGGTGATTGTTTTACTGGTATTACTAACTCGTGATATTATAGTAATAGTAATTATTGACACTATAGTGTCATAAAATCTGTAATACTATAGTAATAGTAATTCCTGACACCACATTCAAGTGTTAGTATTTTTCTGACTCCCAGATCACTGACACTATTAATAAGTGTCACTAAAAGTAATTAGCGACATTGTTTTAGTATCACTAAAGGCCATTTTTCTAGTAGCAACAATTTAACATCTGTCAAATAGTGATTCGACAATTTGAAATTTGGCGTAATGATAACTTGCCCAAGTCAAAACGGTGATTTTATTTGTGGTTAACAACAATCCAATAATATGTAAAAAATCTATAACGATTAGTTTTTAGCTCCATTATAAAAAGGCTCAATCAAATTCAAGTTTTAACGAATTCTATAGTTGATTATTGAGCTTGTTATTGCATATTCAATCTTTCTTGAGCCTTAAACTTGTCATTATTTAATTGAATCACACTTTGAGTTTTCATTTATAAACATGTACATTGTGTGAGGAACACTTGGTTTTTAAAATCAAATTTAAGTGATTGTAAGTGTAGGGAACACTTGGAATAAGATATTTTGGATAATCCATTGCTGTAAAAGTTGATTTGAAAGTCAATTTTAAGCATCTTGGAAGTCTTAGAGGCTTGTTTAGTGGAATCTTTAAGCTCGGTGTGCTTGGAGGTGTGGACGTAGGCACGATTAGCTGAACTATGTAAAAGTTGTGTTTGATTCTCCTTACCCTTCATTTTTTATGTTTTGAATTGCATTATTTATCTGTTATTGCTTTGAATTCATTTTATATTTGTATTATTTTTTGTTCAAATACTACAAAATTTTTTGAAACCTAATTTACTCCCTCTCTTGGTTTGCATAACTAATATTTCAGATGGTCAGCATTGAAGGGTCTGTATTAGGGGTCTTATTGTCTTGTGTTAGTATAAATGCCAACTATGCCATATATCCTTTAGTCATGTGTGTGCTAGAGAAACTTTATGAGCAAATAGGTTATAATAGTGGAAAGGGTCTTTACCTAATGAATGATAGACAGAAATAGATATTGAATGCTTTTAAGAGGGTTTTTAAGGCTTTGAAAAAGTAATGCCGCAGGAACATCTATTTAAACTTCAAGCAGAAGTTTCCTGGTATGTTGCTGAAAATAGAATTCTGGGCTACATGTAGAAATGCAAGCCAATTTGATTTCAATAACCACACGGCAGAAATTCAAAGCATCAGCCCTATTGTTAGGGGTAGGCAAACGGTTTGGTTTTTCATAACCGAACCAAATTGAATCAAAAAATTTTGGTTCAGTTATAAAAGTAAAAAGTGATCGACTTTAAAATTTATAAATTGATTATTTGGGTTCGCGTTTAAACTGAACAAAACTGACAAACCTATCGGCTCATCCAATTTAATTAGAAATAAAAGAAAAATATTAAAACATATGTTGAATTCTTAACCATAAACTTTTGTCTCAATCTCGCAGATTCGTGATTTCACAGCAGCAGCATCACCTCTTCTCTCTCAGCCTCTTTTTGACTCCCTCGCCTCACGGCAGCTGCGGCCTCTCAAGGTGAAGTCGAATGTAGCTGCTCAAGGACAGTGACGCTGAACGTAGCCACTCAAGGACAATGACGCCTCACGATCACGTGACCCATGGTCACGGCTCCTCACGGTCACGGCTCAGCCGGTCAGCCTCCTCACTGTCGTCGCTCATCTGCCGTCAGCCTCAAGCCTCAAGCACAATCACGGCTCAGCCAGTCAGCCTCTTCACGGTCGTCACTCATCTGCCTTCAGCCTCAAGCCTCAAGCATGTCCATGGTTCTAGTCAAGTTCAAGGCTCAAGGACAGTAACACTTCCCCAGCTCAGCCGCTCACGGTCACGGTTCATGGGCCGCAGGTGTTTTCTTTCTGCGATTTTTTTTTTTATTTTGTGCTGGTGTTTGTGGTGTATATTCATATTAATTATTTATTATTGTGCCTAAAAATTGTGGGCAAATAATATTTAGTTATGTACTTATGTAGTACTTGTAGCTACCGTAAGTGAAATGACCAAATAGGGGTATAATTGTATGTTGCGAGAATATTAATCTGTAAAGCGTAAAGTTTAAGCGTAAATCATAAATATTTATGGGATTTATTTTATTTTGGTTGTTGTTATGGATTTATAATTTGTAATAGATTTTAAAATTAGGTGTGTTTGTGATTGGTTACTATTCTGTATTAGGACTTTTATTATTTTGTCCTATATTTGAGGACTTTGTATTTGTTTATTTATATCTAGTATTATTATGTGTGTTAAATGTAGTTGCTAATTATTAGTGCATGTATAAATTGTAAAATTCAGTGAAATTAGGTGAAAACTATAAAATTAAATAAAATTAGGTTAAAACTATAAGACTAGAAAATGTAATTACAAACCAAACCGAATCAAACCGAAGTTAAGAACAGATAGGTTTCGGCTCTTAACTTTAGTTTGTCTTCAGTTCAAATTCTTATGAACCGATAGGTTTCGGCTCAGTTCGGTTCTAGTTTCAAACTGAACCAAACCGGAAAATGCCCACCCTTACTTGCTGTTCAAAAGTGGCTATTGCAAATTCCAGTGCTCTGTTAGGCCAAGCATTGTTTCCCTAGATAAACTAAGTGTTTGCATATCCCAAATAATATGACTGAGTCTCCTAACAATTGGATTAGTAACGTTAGAGGCATGGTAATTGTGAGAATTGTTGTGCAAATTTTATTAAACTCTTAAGCGCACGAATCTATTGCAATATACATTGATAGTGATGAGTGTTGATCATATGAGTAGGTGGATTTTATTTTTGTAGGGTTATTATTATTATTATTTTATGGGCTTGTAGTGAAAGTTTTTTATTTTATTATAAAATAAAAATTAAAATGACAGAAATAAATTGAGAATTGATTAATTCAATAAAGTGTTGGATATCAAGATTTACACTCAACATTTCACCTGAACTAAATATTCATTTTTATTTCCAATTAATTTATGAGGGGAGGTATTTCCACTCCTTATAAATCTAACTTTAATAAATATGGTACCAAGTGCTTATTGTGCTAAGAAAAATAATCTTATGTTAAATGTGATATCAAGAACATACCATGCCAGGTAATAATAATCCAACTATCGACAAAGTGACAAAACTATCCACAAATCTAGATGATTTTTTTGTCAACACTGAGTCAAGACTATAAAAAAAATTAGAGAGAAGTTTTTCTTTAATAAATATAGTGTAAAGTGCTCATCATACCAAATAGCAGTAATCTTGCTCTAGGGAGTAGGTTTACCAGTGCAAAATCTAAATAAGATTATTATTATTTGTCAATGATAAGTCAAAACAATTTAAATAAATTAAAAAAAAAGAAAAAATAAGCTTACCAAATTAAGCACATGGATTTTGTTGAGGCTTCACCTTTAACCCAAGTTTAAAAATAAATTAGTTAATCATTTTATAAATAAGGGCAAAATTAGAATTTTATTAAAATAATGATTAGAAATCGATTTAGGGGTGTCAAATTGCGGGTAGCTCTCAAATAAGAATAATGCCCATAACTTAGAAAATAATATGATCTCAAGTCAAATAAAATGCTAGTCAAAACAATTTATTCATTTTTATGCATCACTACATCATTTCAGCCCATATTACTAGCTTACTGCATACTATAGTTTTCTAAAATCAATGACTTATATTAGGATATAAGAAAGAAGAGATAATAGGAAAAATAGATTATTATTTGAGAAAAATATAGAGATTTTTTTAGAAATTACAAGGTGCAATTCATTTTTTTTTCTTTTTTTGTATATATGTATATTATATCTATTGCCCCATTTTTTAAATAAAATAATCATATAAATTTTTCTCAAACATAAGTAGGTGATAGAAACATAAAACATAGGTTACTACTCCAAATTAGAGTGGAACAAGATGATAAGTTAATAAAGAAAACATAATTTTTTTCAACTAGGCTCAAAAGGGTTAATTATGGATATTTCATGAAAGGGATGGCTGGAAAAGACTCAAAATGGCATTTTCATAATCTTCTAGGGCTTGAAATAGTCTTCCATATCTATTAGTTTGATGAACTTTTAAATATAGCAGCATAATTTTTTTTTAAATGTTTGACTTGAAGGAAAATATAGAGATTATGTATAGTAGATTTTTAAGGTGTATGACGAATGGGCAAAATGGTTACTCTTTAAGAAAAACGATAGACTCAAAAACTCACTTGGAATTTATTATGACATGTACATTCCTTCAAGTAACTTAACCAATTTTGCACGTCAACTCCCTTAATTCATATTTGTCACCAACATTAGCATACTGAGTAGTAAATATAGTATAACATAACTCAAGCTTAAAGATAATGCAAATACTTGAATTTCAAAGTCATCCTGTCATCCAATGTCAAAAGATCACATAAAATACCTTAAATTTCTTTTTTGTTTTCTTTACTTTTTTTTTTTTTTGTGTGACATTTTACCCTCAACATATCTACACATGAAAAATATGCATGTAGAAAGGTAAAAATTATGTAGAAAACTAAGAAGTTAGAAGGATTACAAATGAACTAACTGTAGAAGCTTAAGAAAAGGGTCAGAAAAGTAATTTTTTTAACCCCAATACAAAAAATATGTATTTTTGGAGTCACTACACTTCATATTCAGCCATCTTTGACTAAAAAATTTTACCATAGTTAGTTTCTACAATAAAAATTAGTAAAAACTTCATCATGATTAAGACATTCCACAATCATTAACATTTCCCTCCCCCCAACTAGAACGAGACATTGTGCTCAATGTTTTAAAAAAAAAGAAGTAAGGTTTAGATCTAATTTCTGCTTCTTACTATTTCTGCTATCATCATCAGTCGACCAATTCAATGAAAAGGTCCTAGAATCTGGCTTTGGTCTATAAGCTTGTAAAAGATTAAGTAACTCATTAGCAATAAGAGCACAAATAAAAAGTTATTTTTAATATAAAAGGAATGAAATAATTTTTTATTGCATGGTTAAAAAATGGAAGAAAGCCATAATAAAAGTTATTGACATTTAACAAACCGATGGATTTTTTTATGAATGTCCATATTAGCCTAAGATACAAATGTAAACAGTGCCTCTAAAGCTGCAAGATCTTTTGGCAAGAAAATGAAAGCTTTGACATATTGTAGCATTTCAGATAGTCTTTCTTGCAGGCTGACACAATTAAATCCTCTCTAATTGGTGGGCCAGACATGCTTACAAGAGGTTTTAAAGCTTTCCAAACGATGCTTAGCGCTTGGCTTCCTCTATTGTAAGTAGTTTCTGCAATAAGCTTCGATAACCATCAATCACCTTTACCATATACCAAGTGTATTTTTTTTCTCTACTAAGACTCGACTAAGATCTATGGCTTCCTCAATAAAATCTTTATACTTTCTATAATGAACCTAGAAATCACACAAATGGACTTAAATTTTATGCTCATAGTTGCTACTATTGAGACAATCGTCAAAAACAATTTGTGAATATTAGACAAAATAAGCCCGTATTTAAAGATCTTGGTAACAAAACATACTGATACACTGCTATAAATGAAGTGGTGTATTTTTCAAATGTTGCGTAAAGTTCGTGGCTTAAAAGTCAAAAATAAGTAGTGAACAATAGGAAAAGATAAAACAATAATGCAAATAATAAAAGAACAGTAAATGAAAAGGATATGTATTAGTAGTTGTGATTGTGTCTCACATCTTCTTCTGGTTTTATATTCAGAAATGGCTTGAACACCCTCTATGAGTCGAAGATAGGCTTCCTATCTAGTTTTCTTACAAACTGGTAAATGAGATTGTTTATAGTCAGATTCCCGAGACTATATCCACTACAAGAAAACTAGCAATAGAAGACAGATAGTTTGTGCGGATTATAAAAAAAAGGTATAAGTCATGAAAGCATGATATATTCGTGATATATTTTGTGTCTATCAAGTATTTATGATAGACTTGTGATAGCAAAAAATTATATCAAGGATTTATGACAGCTTTATGATAGAATATATTACATCAAGAATTCAGGATAGAATTTTAATGTTGACTTTACTCTGTCAGAATTTTGACTGAAATTTTGGGTAATTTTTAAAATAAAACATATACAAATTAAGAAATGTCATTGTTTTGCATAAGTTGGAACGACTGCATTTTGCTTATAAATTTAAAATATTAAAATTTTAGTTATAAAATAAACTTTAGAAACATGAAACACACCGTTTTGGTGCTTTGTAATCCTTATTTTTTTTTTCTATGTGTTGAATCTCATCCCTTGACATAAGCCATCATTCACGGCCTTACCCTTTCATCTTTTAAAACCTTAGACATTCGCTTTCAAGCCACCACTTTGCTGCCGTTTGAACCTCACTCTCGATTCACATTATTTCAATGTCTTATTGCCTCTCATTTTTTAACCATGGAAGCCCTAAAGTAACCCTAACTTTTGAAACCCTCACTGCCACTGCGCCAGAGAAACACAAGCCAAGCACACACACACACACACACATATATATGTTTGTGTGTATTTATGTTCCGATCTTATATTTGTAATCTAAATTCCCCAATTTTTATGGCGTGATTTATAGCAAAGCGTTGTCTATGGTGATTGGGAGCTGTATCTTGGATTGGAGCACTACATGGATAATGCCCTGAGGAGGTCATAAACCGCCAATTAGGTATTAATTTTATTTTGAATAAGAGCAGTTGTGCTAGTTATTGAAATGATCTATGGTGTAGAGTTCAAGATTGAATTTTGTCAATAGGTGTGCAAAATCTACTGTAGATTTTTGTTATATGTTTATGGAAAATAACAATGATATTTATTATTAGAGGTTGTTTGGTTTGAGACTTTGAGTCCTGATTAGATAGTGTTTGCTCTTAATTTTTAGAATTTTTTTGCTCTTGAAGCTTCGTTTGTGCTCTTGCGTAGAAACTTGGGTTGCTAGACATTGTTTTTATTTACTGATTTAGAGTGGTAGTGAATCTAATTTCTTCTTTATGGGTTTTGTAAATGTGCTCCAATGGAGAAAATTTATATATGGTTTTTTTAGCAAGGGTTTCAATAATATTTTTATAAATTTCAGTAACTGTAGTGAATCAGAAAGAAATAGAGCAATCTAAGTAATGCCATTAGTGAGGAGCTTTTGATTTTGTTTTTGGAAAGCATTCTTGTAATGTTTGTGTCAATTTTTGATGAAATATATATATATATATATATTGTTTGGGTAATGTTGAGTAGGCCCCTTTGAGGTCAACCCTGCCCGAGCAGAAGATTTCGCCACTGGCATGAAGACGTCCTTACTAGGCGTCAAAGCTGGTCAAGGTTGAGCGCCCCAAGGCTGGTCGAACCCTGATCTCCTTCTTCTGCTCGAGGTCTTCAAACCCTAGGACATGACCCAGTTACACCAACAACGGCACAGAGAGAATGTAAGATTCGAGCATAGCTAGTTCGAAACAGGTTTACCATTCCTTCCAACAACTCAACGTGACGATCGATGCTTGGCCGATACCCCACACGGTATGTCGTCGTCACTATTATCGATGGCCAGCACATGTCCCCACAGTATCATCATTTCATACGCGCATGCCCGACACTATCATGGGTCACGAGAACCCATGCTCACCTGACATCCCGCATTCCCAAGGAGTGCTGCAGTAATCCCGGCTGTCAGGGGGACCCAGAGACCATTGACGCGGGAACGGCTGACTCCGAAGAAAAATGGCGGGAAAACAGAAGGATAAGTATGAATCGAAGTGTAAGCTGTAAAGGTTCTTTTTTTCAATTTTTCAAATTCTTCTTCTTCTTCTTATCATTCACTTTTTTGAATTCTCTCTATTCTGGTCATTTTGATCCATAAATCATTTTATCTCTCCGGTCTCTAAAAAAAAAAGGGATACCAGAAAGAATAACCCGATTACTGACTTGAGCGTCGGTGGGTTTTCGCTGGAAAAAACTCTGCAACCCCTGACCTTGTTTTTTGTCAGCACAAGCCCAAGGAAATCGTTGTTTTGGAGAATAGAGGAGAACTGAGATTGGCAGGAATTCCTGCTCGAGCATCTTGCAAGCAGAAGTCTACGACCCTACTCGAGAGCATGCAGAAAACAGCATCAACACTTTAGCGCTGACTGTGGGGAACGGTATAAAAAGTCAACCTTTTGTCTCTATATATTTATGATGTAAAACATAAAATTTTATCATGCATGAATCAAAGCAATTTAATTGTTGCCTGTAGTAGCATATCTGAATCCATTTTTGGAACATCTAAAAAAAAAAAACTCAGAAGTCTAGCATCATAGCAGTATCATGTATAGATATGAATGCGGACCCTGATTAATTGATCGGTTCAACATGCTTGGCTAGAAAATTAGTCTATAAATTAGTAGCATGTGCGTTATAGTTTTAGTCTTGCTTCAATCTTTTATGACTAAATTATAGTACATAAATAACTTTGAATAAAATGAATGCAATAAAAATATTTTTTATTTTTCTCTTCCTGTCGAATTTCTCCTAAAGCGGGTAGAGAGATTGAAAGCCATAAAACCTTGAACTAATAAGAGCAGTTTAAGGTTACTTCAGTTAGTAAAAGGTTAGAAGCCTAAAAGCCTTCTACAGGCAAGGCATAAGACCTTGAACTGATAAGAGTTGCATGAATTGCTCAAGTTAGTAAATGGTTAAAAGGCTTAAAGTTTCAAAGCCCGCTCGAGGTGAGATAAGAATAAGAAGACTCGCCTAAATGAGCTGCAAATAGAAAGGCTAAAAGTCTCAAAGCCTAAACTTGAGGCGAGACGAAGCACTTAGCATGAGCCAAGTGCAGGCTCAAGCAAGATAAGCTCGCGAAAGAAAAGCTAGAGCTGGAAGTCTCAAAACCTAAACTTGAGGCAAGATGAAGTGCCTAGCAAGAGCCAAGAGAAGGCTCGAGCAAGACCAAAGTGAAGGCTCGAGCAAGAGCCAAGTACAGGCCCGAGTAAGATAAGCTCGCGAAGAAAATCTAGAGCCGTAAGTCTCAAAGCCTAAACTTGAGGCGAGACAAAGTTCCTAGCAAGAGCCAAGAGAAGGCTCGAGCAAGAGGCAAGTGAAGGCTCGAGAAAGAGCCAAGTACAGGCCCGAGCAAGATAAGCTTGCGAAGAAAAGCTAGAGCTATAAGTCTCAAAACCTAAACTTGAGGCGAGATGAAGTGCCTAGCATGAGCTAAGTGAAGGCTCGAGCAAGATAAGCTCAGGAAGAAAGGCAAGTAAAGGCTCGAGCTATAAGTCTCAAAGCATAGCTTAAGGCGAGACGGTGCTAAGCATAGCCAAAGGAAGGCTCGAGCAGAATAAGCTCGCAAAGAAATGCAAAGCCCATAAATCTCAAAGCCTAACTTAAGGCGAGACGGTGACAAGCATAAGCTAAGTAAAGGCTCGAACAGAGAATAAGCTCGCGAAGAAATGCATAGGTCGTAAGCCTCTAAGCCTAGCTTAAGGCGAGACGGTGCCAAGCATAGCCAAGAAAAGGCTCAAGCAGAATAAGCACGCGAAGAAATGCAAAGGTCGTATGACTCAAAGCCTAAACTTAAAGTGAGACGGTGCCAAGCGTGAGCCAAACCAAGGCTCGAGCAGAACAAGCTCAGAGAAGAAACGCAAAGGCCGAAAGTCTCAAAGCCTAACCTAAGGCAAGACGGTGCCAAGCGTGAGCCAAACGAACGCTCGGGCAGAACAAGCTCAAAGAAGAAACGCAAAGGCTAGAAGTCTCAAAGCCTAACCTAAGACGAGACGGTGCCAAGCGTGAGCCAAACAAAGGCTCGAGTAGAACAAGCTCAGAGAAGAAATGTAAAGGCGAGAAGTCTAAAAGCCTAACCTAAGGCGAGACGGTGCCAAGCGTTAGCCAAACGAAGGCTTGAGCAGAATAAGCTCAGAGAAGAAACGCAAAGGCTGGAAGTCTCAAAGCCTAACCTAAGACATGACGGTGCCAAGCGTGAGCCAAACGAAGGCTCGAGCAGAACAAGCTCAAAGAAGAAACGCAAAAGCCGGAAGTCTAAAAGCCTAACCTAAGGCGAGACGGTGCCAAGTGTGAGCCAAATGAAGGCTCGAGAAGAACAAGCTCGGAGAAGAAACGCAAAGGCCGAAAGTCTCAAAGCCTAACCTAAGGCGAGATGGAGCCAAGCGTGAGCCAAAAGAATGCTCGAGCAGAGTAAGCTCAGAGAAGAAACGTAAAGGTCGGAAGTCTCAACGCCTAACTTAAGGCGAGATGGAGCCAAGTGTGAGCTAAATGAAGGCTCGAGCAAAGCAATCTCAGAAAAGAAAAGTAAAGGCTGAAAGTCTCAAAGCCTAACCTAAGGCGAGACGGTGCCAAGCATGAGCCAAATGAAGGCTCAGGCAGAATAAGCTCAAAGAAAGAATGCAAAGACCGGAAATCTCAAAGCCCAGTCCAAAGCGAGAGGGTGCCGAACATGAGCCAAGTGAAAGCTCGATCAGCACGAGGCTGCACAAGAAGACAGGAGCAGTAAGACTCAAAACTTGAACTTAAGGCGAGAGGGAGCCAGAAGGGCTCGAGCTATATGAAATCACGAATAAAGTTAAAAGCCGAACCCCCGAGCTCCTTCTGCTCAAGGTCTTCCAAGCCCTGTCAAAGCTGGTCAAGGTCGAGTGCCTCAAGGCTGGTCGAAGCCTGAGCTCCTTCTTCTGCTCAAGGTCTTCAACCCCTCGGGCATGACTCAGTCACACCAACGACGGCACAGAGAGAATGTAAGATTCGAGCATAGCTGGTTCGAAACAATTTTACCATTCTTTCCAACAACTCAATGTGACAATCGATGCCTGGCCGATACCCCACGTGGTATGGTGTCATCAATGTTATTGATGGCCAGCATACGCCCCCACAGTATCATCATTTCATACGCGCATGCCCAACACTATCATGGGTCACGAGAATCCATGTGTAAGCTGACTCCGAAGAAAAATGGCGGGAAAACAGAAGGATAAGTATGAATCGAAGTGTAAGCTGTAAGGGTTCCTTTTTTCGATTTTTCAGATTCTTCTTCTTCTTCTTATCATTCACTTTATTGGATTCTCTCTATTCTGGTCATTTTGATCCAGAAATCATTTTATCTCTTCGATCTCTCAAAAAAAGAGGAATACCAGGAAGAATAACCCGATTACTGACTTGAACTTGTTTTTTGTAAGCACAGGCCCAAGGAAATCACTGTTCTGGGGAATAGAGGAGAACCGAGATTGGCAAGAATTCCTGCTCGAGCATCTTGCTAGCAGAAGTCTACGACCCTACTCGAGAGCACGCTGAAAACAACATCAGCATATATATTCACTTTTTAGTAAGGGTTTCAATAATATTTTTATAAATTTCAGTAACTGTACTGAATTAGAAAGAAATAGAGCAATCTAAGTAATGCCACTTGTGAGGAGCTTTTGATTTTGTTTTAGGAAATCATTCTTGTAATGTTTGTGTCAATTTTGATGAAATATATATATATATATATATATATATATATATATATATATATATATATATATATATATATATATATATATATATATATATATATATATATTATGAGTTTGATGGAAAAGTATATCAGAAAAAGACGCACATCATTACATGGCTCTTTATACTCCCAATATTTTCCATCAAAATCTTATCTTTAATTACTCCACTTCGCAGCAACAGTACACAAGCTTTCCAAGGTATTAATCTTCACTTGTTTAATGGTTGAAGCCCTTGAATTGTGAAAAATGAAAATTGTTAGAGCTTCGAACAAAGGGACGGTAAAAAGAGATTTTCATTTCAATTATAAAAATAATTATAATAATTTTTTTGATAGAGGAAAAAACAACAAAGAAAAAAAATGTTTTACATACATGTCCCTTTATTACCTATGTATTAGAATCGTGGAAAATTTTGAATTTTTAAAAATAGTTTTAAAAATACTTGTGTTTTCAGCTGGAAAGCAAACTTTATGCTGCTCAAGCTAATGTTACTGCTGCTTATTGCTGTAAATAATTATCTACTTTGATTTTATGTTTTTGGTTTCTTTTTCTTTCCCTGAAATGATGTTAGCCTAAAATTTCCTGGACTAAACAATTTGCTGATTTGTCGGGTGGCCTTGGTTAATGGTGAGTAAGTGTATTCTTACTGATTTTTACAATCCTTCCAAGTAATTGATGTATAGTTTTATATATAAACTCTTTTTGGGTAATGTGTAGAAATGCAGTTCTGTTTTGTACCATTAAGGGATTGAGCTTGTTGGGTTATGAAAATTAAAAAGAAGTAATTTTTTTTGTGTTAAAGATGTTGATCTTGTTCTTGACAACATTTTTAAGGTTTTTTCTCATCCAGAATTTCCAAATGTCATTTTAAGAGTTAGATAGTTATTTTGTGTCTAATTTTCCAAGCCACTTCAATGTCTAGTGAAATATAGTTACATTAATATATTTAAAGTGTGACCACTGCCTGCAATCACTGTAAATTGTAGTGGTGGAAGTTGATATTTGACCTATTATTTATATGTTTGGCTTAATCTTAATGGATGCCTTATGTAACACGAATTATTATAAAGTACCCAACTAAATTGTTATATGATATCTGAGAATATTCATTATGTCGCAGTCTATTCATTTTGCTTGTAGTATGTCCGTAAATGAGAGAAAATATTTGAATTCCTTGGAGTAATTAGCGCCAATGCACTAGCAACTTCCATCATATGAAATGGTTAAGTTTTATATGTACTATTACATTTGACTCTTATCCTCTATTCGTGATACTAATTTAAATGTGTACTTGCATTAGACATGACTATTCTTCTTGTTCCATTTTGTTTTAGCTTAGGTATACTACTAATGGCATGGATATTCTCCACTGCTAGTTGGAGCTTAGTTAATTATCTGATTGCTATAAAATGAATTGTAACTGTTGATGCAGTTTTTCCCGTGTTCCTTCAAACAGTGCTAGAACCTTCTACTCGCGGCTAGCTCGAGCTCGAGCAGGACTGTCTCCTTCTTCCTATTCATGTCTTTTCTAGAACGGAAGTCTCTCGGACCTGTGCTCACAGAAAATAATGTCAGGGGTCGCCAGGTGTTGTTCTGGCGAAAACCCTCCGACGCTCAAGTCAGTGATCGGGTTGTTCTTTTTTGTATCCCTCTTAGTT
This sequence comes from Murraya koenigii, assembly GCA_025617385.1. Taxonomy (NCBI): domain Eukaryota; kingdom Viridiplantae; phylum Streptophyta; class Magnoliopsida; order Sapindales; family Rutaceae; genus Murraya; species Murraya koenigii. The sequence continues at coordinate 22,066,042 of CM046812.1, forward strand.
AGAGAGACCGAAAGAATGGAAAAGACGTATTTTTGCTTTTATTTTTGAATAATAGGAATTCCGGAAGAATCCGAAATTAAAGTAAAGAGCAAAGTCGAGAGTTAGAAGAACCTGTATGAAATCTCAGAACCCTTGCCACTTGCCCATCCGTTTACTTTTATTCACTGTTTTTCCTGCCTTTTCTCTCTGAGAGCATCCGTTCCTACGTCAGTGGTGTCTGGGTCTCTCTGACAGCCGAGATTAGCGTAATATTCCCTGGGGATGTACGACTGTCTCTTTAACCCGGTTCACATGGCCAGATCACCATGTCGGGCATGTGCGCAAGGAATAATGACACAGTTGGGGCATGTGCCGGCCATCGACAACAGTACCGCCACCCTCCTTTGTGGGGCCCTATTCAGGCATCGAAAGGTGTGCGGGATTCTGAGGGAACGGGTCAGACCGTTCTGAGCCGGGTCTTGTATTTCATTTGGTTGATGACTAAGATGGCCCAGTTGTGCTCGGGGACTTAACCTCTGCGAGCAGGAAAGGAGAGCTCAGTTTTCAACCTTGACCAGCTTTGACTGGGTTGGACGACCTCGAGCAGACAAAAGAGCTCGGAGCTCGAGCGGCTCTGAATTCCTCTACCTTGACCAGCTTTGACGTCTGATGAGATTGCCTTAGTGCAAGTGGTCAGGACTTCTGCTCGAGCTAGACTGTTTTCGGGGTGTTTTATTCGAGCTGAAAGGGCCTCGAGAAGACCTGCCCGATATTACCCAAACACCAGTCCCCCAGTTTCTAGTCTTTTGAGTGAAACGAGATAAGACTGGAAACTTATTAGTGACGGGCCGACTTCCCGGCCTTTTACACTTCCCCATGCTTTCCAGCTGTAACACGCTTCCATCATTTCGCATTTAATGTGGGACACGTGGATGGATCCCAGCCATGCATTTGAAATTTGAAGGGACGTTACCCGAAAGGTCGTGTCCCTCGAAACGTACGCCGCTAGTCGAAGAGACGCGTCCTCTTCTTTAAAAACCCCCAACTTCTTTACTGTTCCTTCTATTTGCTCATTTTTGTTCAAACCAAAATTAATTTGCTTTCCGCCATCTATTCATCTTCTTCTTTCTGTTAGGGCGATTTCCGGCCAACCATACTCCCTCTCACGTTCAGGTACAAGCCCTTCTTCTATCTCCTGCCGTCATTCTGTTTCTTCCACTGTTGAACTCTGATTTCGGTTCAGGTAGTTTATATCCTTAGGAGAAAATGTCAAATCCCCAACAAGCCCGTAGGATGTTGCCAGAGGATTCGTCCTCCTCTAGTGAAGCACAGCCCCTTAGTGTAATTGCCGTGAGGGATTTGTAGCTCAGAGGGGGAATTACCCGCGGCAGAGGCCCAGCCGCGTCGAGGGGAAAGGGCCAGTCAAAGGTCTGAGAGTGGGGGATACCCCATTGACCGTATGAGATGTGAGACCACCCCCTAAGACTTAGATAGGCTTAGGCAAACTTGCCACATACCTGAAAGTGTAGACTTAAGGTTGCCGGGCAGGGGTGAGATCCCCAGCCGTCCCCCCCAAGGCTACACAACCTTCCACTTGGAGTGTTTTAAATAGGGGGGTCAGGCTGCCTCTCCAGCCTTACTTTGCCCGGGTTTTGTCCAGGTTCCGTCTGGCCCTAGGGCAATTGAACCTAAATGGGTGGAGGGTCCTTTCCGGACTCTTTGTGTTGTGGAAACGTTGCGACCTGGGTGAACCCTCGGTTGGGGAAATCAAGCACCTTTACCAGTTGAAGTGCAGCCCGAAGGATGCTGGTTGGTATTATCTTACCTCCAGCTTGAAGGGTAAAAAGCCCATTACTGATCTCCCAACCTCTGGTGGCAACTGGAAGAGCAAATTCTTCTTCGTTGGGGGAGAATAGGGGTAAGCTGCACCTCTCAGCGAGGGGGTCCCTCCAGTTCCACGGTATTTTTGCACTCCAAGTCATTTATCTACCTCGTGAATTTTTTACTTTTAGTTTTTCTGCTTGCATCTGTTCACATTATTTTGCCTTGGTTGTTTCTGCAGTCTCTTGGGGTGCTTCTTATTCAATTAGGGGAGAGCTTCGAGCACATGTGCAGACCGTACTTACAAACGTGAGCTCGTGCAGGGAGCTACTGACACCCCAAAATTTTTTGGAGTCCAATTTAATACTAAGTGAAGATATGACCGGGGTTCGTGAGATGCTGCACCGACGCATGGGGACAGCTGAAGGTGCGGAAACTTCAAAGAGAACTCAAGCAGAAAAGGATGCTCCACCTCCTCCTGCTCAGACTGCCCCCTCTGCTCAGCAAGCAGGACGAGCAGAAGTGGGTCCCCCATGCAAACGAGCGAGGACCACGGCTCGGCTCTCCCTCGAGCCGGTGATGTACAGGAGCAGGGCCAAACTAGTCTCACGGAAGCTTTCCTGAGGGTTTTCAGCGAGGAGCTGGACAATAGGTTCTTTGATAGGCTGGATGCTTTTGACGCTGACGAGCTGTTCAGTGCTGCCCAGCGCCTCTTCTTCCTTGCCTCGGCAGCTATGGCCAGGATCAAGGCAAAATCTCAAGAATCTCAGGAGGAACTCCAAGCGAAGATTCAGAGCTTAGAGCAGGGGATGAGCGAGCTGAAAGAGGAGAACACAAAGCTTCAAGAGGAGAACTCCACTTTTGCAGAGAGGACGGCAGTGGCTGACTCTAAGGCCTTTCAGTTCAAGAGGGAGCTGATTATCACTCGCGAGGAGCTGATCGATGCTCGGAAGGACCTGGACACTCAGAAATATTTCTATGAGCAGACCTTAGAGGGTGAGACCTCTCGTCTCCAAGGGCAGATTGATGCCTTAAAAGTCCAGCTCGCCAATGAGTACAACAGTGGGGTGGACTTCAGCTACGATTGCCTCGTGTATACCCTAGGCAAAGTACACCCCGAGGTCGACCTATCTAAGGTCCAAGAGGGTGTGACCGAGTACTTATGTATCCACGAGGCCCCAGCTCAAGGGTCTGAGGTTTCTCCTTCCGAGCCCCGAACTGATGAAAGGGTGCTCACTCCTCCTCCTGCCGATGCCCCTCTCGCTACTGTTCCTCCTGTTACTGCTCCTCCTCCCGTTGCTGTTCCTTCCCTTACTGCTGCTGCCGCTCCTGATGCCTCACCTCCTGCTGCTGCTGACTTGGAATAAACTTGAACTCTCTCTTTTCTTTTTTTTTGTAATTGTAATCTTCAATGAATAAATAAAGAGCATATTTTGAGCAACTTGCTTCTGTGTCTGTGTGTATAAACTCGCGTTTTACATTTATGTATGAGATTGACTTCGTGCACTTCCCAAGCAAAAAATTTTATAAGTGTTGGGCCTTTATTTTTTTCCCCCAAGTCATTATTGCTCGTATTATCTTTTGACTTATGTGTGGCAAAGCCTTGCTTTGAGTTAGGCTGAAAGCTTTATGTTTATCTTGTGAGCTCATTTTACTTGGCTCAGCATTTTACTCATGGTCTGTGACCCTTATTTTGTGAGCTTGTTTACCTCGAGCTCGGTCATTGCTCGAGTTTAAATTATGTAACCTTCTCATGCTTTTCTTGCTTAAGCCTACAATTGGCTCTTGCTAGACACCGTCCCGCCTAGGGCTTAGGCTTTGGGACTTTTGGCCTTAGCATTTTTTATGAGCTCCTTCTGCTCGGGCCTGTAATTGACCCTCGCTAGGCACCGTCCCGCTTAGGACTTAGGCTTTGGGACTTCTGGCCATAGCGTTATTCGCGAGCTTCTTCTGCTCGGGCCTGCAATTGACCCTCGCTAGGCGCCGTCCCGCCTAAGACTTAGGCTTTGGGACTTCTAGCCATAGCGTTCTTTGCGAGCTTCTTCTGCTCGGGCCTGCAATTGACCCTTGCTAGGCACCGTCCCGCCTAAGATTTAGGCTTTGGGACTTATGACCATAGCGTTCTTCATGAGCTGCTTCTGCTCGGGCCTGCAATTGACCCTCGCTAGGCACCGTCCCGCCTAAGACTTAGGCTTTGGGACTTCTGGCCATAGCGTTCTTCGTGAGCTTATTGGCTCTAACTTGAATTTATAGTACAAGTGTTTTTCTCATTTTTATATACATTTGAGTTTTTACATACCCCCATTTTGGGAAGGAATTCTTCATTAATACTCTCAATACAAAGAAACTTACTGGAAGTATTTGATCAAGAGTTGTGCGTTCCATGGCCTCTTGACCTCTAGTCCATCCAGATGAGCTAGCTGGTATGCTCCTGGTCCTGCTAACTGAGTGACTCGATAAGGGCCTTCCCAATTTGGCCCTAGCACACCTTGCCTCGGGTTCTTCATGATCTGGTTGACTCTTCTGAGTACCCAATCGCCCACTTGGAAACGGCAAATGTTCACATTTCGGTTGTAATAACGAGCCACTCTCTGTTGATATTCTGCGATTTTAGCAGCGACCCTTTCTCTCTTCTTTTCCAGCAAGTCCAGACCTGCACACATCTACTCGTCATTTTGCTCCTCATTGAAGTGTTCCGTCTGATGCGTCCCCATTCTTATTTCAGCGGGAACCACTGCTTCGTGCGCAAACGCCAAGGAGAATGGAGTCTCTCCAGGGCCTTTTTGTGTGTTGTTCTGTAAGCCCACAAGACACCAAGCAGCACATCCACCCAGGCTCCCTTTTGGGCCAGTCTAGTTTTCAGGAGACGTTTTATGGTCTTGTTTGCAGCTTCCACTTGTCCATTGGCTTGCAGGTGCGAGGGAGAGCAAAACTTCAGTTCTATCCCCAGATTTTGGCAAAAGTCTTTGAACATGCCATTATCAAACTGTCTCCCATTGTCTGTAACCAATGCATGGGGAATCCCATACCTGCAAATTACATTTTTTCAGATGAAATCAGTGGCTTTACCTTCCGTGATGCTGCTCAAGGCTCCCACTTCGACCCATTTGGTGAAATAATCGATTGCGACTATGGCATGGGTGGCAGATGCTTTCCCCTTTGGCAGTGGCCCGATCAATTCAATTCCCCATTGAGCAAACGGCCATGGTGAGTTCATCACCGTAAGGTTCTCCGGAGGCTGAGTTAGGTAGTTGGCAAAACTCTGGCAACTCTCGCAGCTTCTGGTCTTCTCTTGAGCATCTTGGTGCATGCAGGGCCAAGAATATCCTTGCCTTAAGGCCTTGAAAGCCAAGGACCTCGCGCCAGAATGATTTCCGCAGAGTCCTTCGTGTATCTCTCAGAGGACATAATCGGCCTCCTCCTGGTCTAAACACCGCAATAAGGGGAGAGTGTACCCCCGTCTATACAAGACCCCATCGATGAGAGTGTACCTGGCCGCTTTGCACCTCAACTTCCTTGCCTGCTTTTTATCAACCGGCACTGTCCCTTCCTTGAGGTAAGAAATAATAGGTTCCATCCAGGTGTTGCTCGTCGATAAGCTCATCACCTCGTCCTCATGCTCGATGCTCGGGCAGGTCTTCATTTCTAAAGGGATAGACTTTGGTAACTTGGGGTCCGATGCGGCTGCCATGCGAGCTATCATATCAGCTCGAAAATTCTTCCCCCTTGGGATTTGTTCCACCTCGATAGCTCGGAAACTCTCTATTAGCTGCTTCACCTTCCGAAAGTAGGCCTCTATCTTCTCCCCCTTCGCCTGGAAGCTCTCGTCGAGGTGGTTTGTTACCAACTGCAAGTCTGTTCGAAGCTTTACCTCCTCTGCTTTGACTACCGAGGCGAGCTTCAATCCCGCTATTACAGCTTTGTACTCAGCCTGATTGTTGGTAACTTTAAATTCTAATTTCACAGCATATTGCACCTCTATCCCTTCAGGACTTAGGAGCACAACTCCTGCCCCTGCCCCCTGATTTCCACAGGATCCATCTACCGTGACTATCCAAGTATTGGTCGAGGTCTGGGAATCTGGTGGGGGCTCGCTCTCTGTCTGCTCATCCCTTGCAGTGCACTCGACCACAAAATCAGCTAAAGACTGTGCTTTTATGGCTGCTCGGGGTTGGTAATTAATGTCGAACTCGCTTAGCTCCATTGACCATTTCACCAACCTTCCAGAAGTCTCAGGCTTGTACAAAGTTTGCCTGAGGGGCTGGTTTGTTAGAACCACTCTTGAGTGTTCCTGAAAATAAGGCCTCAGCTTCCGAGCTGCTGTGACCAGGGCCAGTGCCCATTTCTCCATCAGTGGATATCGAGTCTCAGCTTCCAGCAAAACTCTGCTCGTGTAATAAACAGGATACTGTACCCCTGACCCCTCCCTTACCAGAACTGAGCTTGTTGCCCATTGGGACACCGCTAAGTATAGGAACAGTACCTCTCCTACTCGAGGTGTTGACAGTAACGGAGCTTTCAACAAGTACTCTTTCAACTGTTGGAACGCCGCTTCGCATTCTGGCGTCCACATTGTCTTCCTTCCTTTCTTCATTTCCTGAAAGAAGACTCGGCATTTATCCGTGGCTCGAGATACGAACTCGCTGAGGGATGCCGGTTCTCGGCCAGACTTTGTATCTCCTTGAGGCTACGGGGGGACCTCATTTCCACCACTGCTCTTATATTCTCTGGATTAGCCTCGATCCCCCTGTGACTGACCATGAAACCTAAGAATTTTGCCGAACCCACTCCAAAAGCACATTTCTCTAGGTTTAGCTTCATTCGGTACTTTCTTAAGAGTGCGAAGGTTTCCTCTAAATGCTTTACATGCTCCTCCACGTCTCTAGACTTGGTGATCATGTCATCCACATATACCTCCATCGTCCGACCGATTAATGGCTTGAAGACCTTGTTCACCAGCCTCTGATACGTTGCCCTTGCATTTTTCAGACTGAAGAGCATGACCTTAGAAGAAGATGTACCTCGATTAGTGATGAAGGCTGTGCACTCCTCATCTAATCGGTGCATGGGAATTTGGTTATATCTTGAGAATGCATCCATAAAACTAAGCAGCCCGTGCCCCGCCGTTGAATCCACCAGTTGGTCTATCTTCGGTAGCAGAAAGTTATCTTTTGGGCAAGCCTTGTTCACATATGTGAAGTCCACACACATTCTCCATTTCCCACTTGCCTTCTTTACCAGCACCACATTCGAGATCCATTCGGGGTAGGAGACCTCCCTTATGAATCCCGCTTTCAGCAGCTTTTCCACTTCGTAGTTGATAGCTTCATATCTTTCCTGGTTTACGCATCTCTTTTTCTGCCTCACTGGTTTAGCATCTCTCCGTATTGCTAGCCTGTGACACGCCACTTCTGGGTCAATCCCAGGCATATCCTCATGCGTCCATGCCAACACATCCGCGTGTGCTCGCAGACACTCCACCAACTTTTCCTTCAACTGCTCACTAATGCCCGAGCCGATTCGGATTTTCTTCTCGGGGTCGTCTGCTCTCACCTCGACCTCCTCCAACTTCTCAGCCGACTCTTGCCTTCCATTCCTTGATTCCCCCCTCGAGTCCAGCGAGGTTATTTGCATAGTTTCTTTGGCCTATGGTTACTGCCAACTTGATGATTCCCAAATATTAGCTTTCCTCCCCCGAATCCATTCAAGGAAGTGCTCGTCTGTTTGAGGCTTGGGCCTGCGATTCCCAAATCCTCGAGTGTGGACTTAAAGAGAATATCCACCGAGCTTCCCGAGTCAACCAGTATTCGGTCAACTTCCTTGTTTGCTATGTTGGCTTTCACCACCAGGGCATCCTCGTGAGGGTACAGAACCCCCTCCTCGTCCTCCTCCATCCACATAATTGGAACCTGCCACACCCTGGCCTTTTTGGCAGTGGGGGCAGTGAATAGAACCTCCCGCCTGACAGCGGCATATCTACAGTAGTTTTTCCGAGCCCTATTTGAACTTCCTGCCATCGTGGGCCCTCCTAAGAACACCCTCATGGACAGTGGTTCCATGTCTATTTTGTAAGCTCGGTCATCTTCTTCGGGCTGCTGCTCAACCATTGGATGCCCTCCTTCAATAAACTCATCTAAGTACCGATTCCTAACCAAATCCTCCACTTGGTTCTTCAAATCACGGCACTGTGATGTGGAATGACCGTGGTCACCATGGAAACGGCATAATCGCCTCTTGTCCCGCTTGCCAGCTGACTTGGCCATCGGCGTTGGGGAGCTCAGCAATCCTCGCTCCTCAGCCACTTGAAGTATCTCTTCGAGAGATACCTTCAACCTCGTATACTGCTCGTAAGCGGGGCTTTGTTCTACCAACTGTATCGCCCAATCCCTTGGGAAACTTCTTGGTGGGGGAGGCAATGGATGATCTGCTCTGTTGTGATTCATCTCAGGTCTGCTCGGTGGCTGGTTGCGGGATGTGTGGTTGTTGTGATGCCTGTACTCCCTGTGACCCCGACCTGAAGACCTGCGAGGTGGCAGGGGAACCATCCACGGTGGGGGAGCTCTCTGGTAAGGGTTGTACGGGGCAACCCGGTCCCTTGCTACTTTTAAAGCTTGTGTTCCTCGGTTAGGACCTCCTTTGTCCTTCCTCTTTGCTCCATTGCCCTGCTCACTCCTCAATTTTGCAGCTTTTTCCTCTTTAATTACCATATCCCTTTTTACTTGCTCATACGCGTCCGAATATGAACAGATCTAAGGACTCCGCAGATTATACCATGGTCTCCCCATCTAGATCCCATCCTTCAATCCTCTCAGAGCTTGGGGATGGTTAAACGCGCCAAGATCTAGGACCGATCTATGGTATCTTTTGACAAACTCCCGGAGGGATTCTCCCTCCCCCTGCCTTACTTCAAACAGCTCCATCATATCATCCTCGGCGGCACTACGCCCCGAAATTGCTCCGCAAACTCCCTACACATTTGTTCGAAGCTCAGGATACTTCCCCGCGGCAGCCTGCGGTACCATTCTCTCGCTCTTCCTTCTAGAGTGAGCGGGAAGGCCCGGCACCTCTAAGCTGCCGACAAACCTTGCACCCCTGTCATGTCGTTGAATCGTTCTATATGCACTAATGGATCACTTTTCCCTGAGAACTTCAGATCCGGGAAGCGGAAGTCACGTGGAATCGTGATACCCATAATCTCTGCGGAGAGTGGAGATTCGTTATCCAGCATTATTCTCCAACTTGGGCTCTTTCCGTTTCCCCAGAGGTCCTCCACAACTTGTGCCAATCTGCACACCTCTCCCTCCAACTCTTCCGCGCGAGAGGTTGGGGCTATATCCTGTAAGTGCTGACGAGACCCTCTTTCCTCTATGTTTGTTTCCTCCCTGACTACAGCGTTTGGTGCCCTATGTCTCTGGGCTTCATCTCCCACGTTTTCCCGAACGACAGCGTTCCCACGGCTGGACTCCGGAACATCATTACACGCTTTTCTCTGTCCCTCCCTGAGTTCTTGTAATAGGGAGGTCAGAGTCTCCATCTGTTTCTCCATCCGATCCATTCTTTCCTGGATCTCCCTATTCTGGGCCTTATTGGTCACTTCTCTCAAAGTTACTGATTCTTCTGGACTCACTCCTCTTCAGCTGTTTCCTCTCATTGTTGCGTTGTGTATCTTGAACGTATTAGAAAATCTGGCTTTTTGTACCGATCCCCACAGACGGAGCCAAAAGATGTTGATGCAATTTTTCCCGCGTTCCTTCAAACAGTGCTAGAACCTTCTGCTCGCGGCTAGCTCGACCAGGACTGTCTCCTTCTTCCTATTCCTGTCTTTTCCGGAACGGAAGTCTCTCGGACCTGTGCTCACAGAAAACAATGTCAGGGGTCGTCGGGTGTTGTTCCGGCGAAAACCCTCCGACGCTCAAGTCAGTGATCGGGTTGTTCTTTTTTGTATCCCTCTTAGTTAGAGAGACCGAAAGAATGGAAAAGACGTATTTTTGCTTTTCTGTTTGAATAATAGGAATTCCGGAAGAATCCGAAATTAAAGTAAAGAGTAAAGTGAGAGTTAGAAGAACCTGTGTGAAATCTCGGAACCCCTGCCACTTGCCCATCCGTTTCCTTTTATTCTCTGTTTTTCCCGCCTTTTCTCTCTGAGAGCATCCGTTCCCGCGTCAGTGGTGTCTGGGTCCCTCTGACAGCCGAGATGCATAATATTCCCTAGGGATGCATGGTTGTCTCCTTAACCCGGTTCACATGGCCAGATCACCATGTCGGGCATGTGCGCAAGGAATGATGACACCATGGGGGCATGTGCGCAAGGAATGATGACACCATGGGGGCATGTGCCGGCCATCGGCAACAGTACAGCCACCCTCCTTTGTGGGGCCCTGTTCAGGCATCGAAAGGTGTGCGGGATTCTGAGGGAACGGGTCGGTCCGTCCTGAGCCGGGTCTTGTGTTTCATTTGGTTGATGACTAAGATGGCCCAGTTGTGCTCGAGGACTTAACCTCTGCGAGTAGGAAAGGAGAGCTCAGTTTTTGACCTTGACCAGCTTTGACTGGGTTGGACGACCTCGAGCAGACAAAAGAGCTCGGAGCTCGAGCGGCTCTGAATTCCTCTACCTTGACCAGCTTTGACGTCTGATGAGATTGCCTTAGTGCAAGTGGTCAGGACTTCTGCTCGAGCTAGACTGTTTTCGGGGTGTTTTATTCGAGCTGAAAGGGCCTCGAGAAGACCTGCCCGATATTACCCAAACAGTAACAAATGAATTAACAAAATTTGTTTTCAATTCTCTAAATAATCAAGTGTAATTGGGAAAATTTGCAGCTCATTCAAGTTCGGATGACCATCTGGCAATCAAAGTGTCAATTAATGGGCATGGTTGATTATTATGAGAAGGAACGATTGGGGACAAGTTGTTGGAATTAGATGTTGGGGATGGTTCTCTTGTGCAGAAGTTTTATTAGGAGATTTTTCATATTTTGGGTGGATGTTTTAGTTTGTATGGTTAAATGAATATTGAAGTTAATATGTATTAAATTTTAGTTTTTTTATATTTATTGGATTGTTTTAATTATTAATATCATATTTTGCAATAATTTTACATTTAAAAATTGAATTTCTGAATGCAAATTTGCATAGTTTTTGAATTTATAAAATAATAATAATAATAATAATAATAATAAAATAATAAATAATAATAATAATAATAGTAGAAATAATAGTAATGATGATGATGATGATAAAATTCAAATTATAATAAAACAAAATAATAATAATAATATCAATAATAGTAAAATTCAAATACTAATATTAAAGATTAATAATAATAATAATAAATATTCTAAATAACATTAATTGAAATAATACCATTTCCCCCAAAAAAATCAAAAGAAATGCAAAAAAATTAAATAATTTTGAATTTCCCTCTTAAATATGGTGTGATATACATGTGACTACTAAAAATTATCATGAAAGCATGACTGAAAAAATTATGTCATACATTAATGATAGTGACATAGATGACGGATAGATTGTCTGTCATGCACTCCCTTTTATGATAGTTATTTTCAGTAATCTTTTACCAGTTTTCTTGTAGTGATCATGCATACTCTTTATGGAATAATGACCATAACTAGAGAATTTCCCTCTGTATGCATCCATTGGGAAGTGTTTCAAGAGACAAAAGGATATTATCCAATGACTCTTTATTCAAGTCATCCCTAAAGAAATGAATCTTGTCTTCCCTGTTATCAAACACCATTCCTAAGTACACAAATTTTTATCGTATACCATTCTGGCACACTTATGACAATCAACTAGAAGTCGTTATGTTCTTTATTTTCTAGAGCAGTTTTATTTACTGCAACCAGCATATATACAATAAATTTGGAAGGTAACTCACCTGCCAATCGTATTTTGGCTTCAATTAACCAACAGATGTCAACAGGGATATTATTTCTCATAAGTAATTACATACGTTCGAACTGAGCTTTATAGATTATATGGAGAGCATTCTGAGGGGGTAAAGGAAATCATTTGTAGAGCTTTGCCAAAATTGCATTTTTATCCATACTTGCTCCTCAGAATATCAGTTATTATAAGAAATTGAAGTAATTGACTTTGATTATGACAAAGTACCATTATTCACCACTTAATCGAGGTAACAAATTACGGCACACTTAACTAAAATCTGTGAAATCATGTAATATTTGAAAGCGAACAAAAGAAAATAAAAACACACAATGTATAAAATAAAATAAGTATAATCAGACACTTACTCACAATCTTCCTCTTATGAAATTTACCTCAAGTTCAAATTAGATTTCATAGATACCACCTTTGATTTCTTTGAGTTATCTTTCTAGGTCTTCAAAGTGGGATACTAACGCTGGTTATCGTGGATCTTAAACAGGATGTGATTGATAGACTTAGAGCAAGTCGCTTAGATAACGCTTCACACATAGAAGTTGCTTCAGCTGGATGAAGAGGATCTATCTGATTGAGGTGTTCATGATTAGTAATGAAAGAAAATAGTAATAGTAATCAAACATACTTTAGTAGAACATAAATAATTTCGATCCAAATAATAGTAAAAAGAAATGACAAAAAGTTAAATCACCAAAAAGAAATAGAAAAGGCTCAGTTTAAATTTTGTCTTCTTCATATGGTGGTACTCTAAATATTACTTTAATTTTTAACCATTAACTTTGGAAGTGATACAAAAAAAAAAAGAGGGAAAGGTCCCATGAAATGATGCCTTACACATAAAAAATTTGGACTACCATAATATGATTTAATGGCATCATATTCTTTTGTGTAATGCTTCCCATACGTTGACATCTGTTACATGAAGATCAAAAGTGTAAGAATCTTGAAATAAAGTTGGCCAATAAAAACTACATTATAAAACTTTAATAGCTATTTTTTGGCACTAAAATGGCTTCCACAAGCTTGTTCGTGGCAAAATGAAAGGTTTTTTTTAAAATTCACTTTATGGGACCCAACATCTGATAATTTAATCTACACAATACATGAATAGATTAAGATAAGCCTAAAATAAATTCTTTATTTCCCTTAAAATTTGGCTTAGTCAAGATAGTTAATTATATTAGCATACCAAGGAAATACTTCCACACTCATCAATTTTTCATCTGAAAATGAGTCATTCAATGGTAATAGTTCTATAATAGTGTGAAAATTGAGACAAGAGAGGTGATTTGCCATCACATTTTCTATGTATTTCTATCTTTAAACTCAATGTCAAATTCTGGCAAAAGTAACACCTAATGGATTAGTATAGCTTTTGCATCTTTTTTTGTAAGAATATATATAAGAGAAGCATGGTCTGTGAGTGAACATAATTATTTTACATCCAATGAGATAAGATTGAAATTTCTCTAATGCAAACACTACTGCTAGCATTTCTTTTTCAGTGGTTGAGTAGTTTAAACTGTATATCATTCAATGTTATACTAGCGTGGTAAATGACATGGGGAATTCGGTTAATTCTTTATCCTAATACTACTCCTATTGTATAATCAGATGCATCATACATGAGCTCAAAAGGTAAGTTCTAGTTTAGGGGCTAAATGATGGGTGATAATGTCAACAATTGCTTTAGCTTTTCAAATGCCTTAAGACATGAATCATCGAAGACAAAAGTGCATCCTTAGCAAGTAGATTACATAAGGGTCTAGAGACTTTGCTAAAATTTTTAATGAAACATCTATAAAAACCAGTATGCCCAAACAAGGATCTTAACTTTCATACTGTTTTAGGTTGAGGAAGCTTGGAAATTAGATGCGCCTTTTCTTTTTCAACCTTAATACCTTTGCTTGAAATAATGTGAAGAATAATGTATAGTTTTACCATGAAATGACACTTCTCCCAATTCAAGACCAAATTCTTCTCTTTACATCTCTATAGAACTAGTGGTAGGTGATATAAATATTGATTAAATAAATTACCAAAGATTGAAAAATGAACCATAAAGACTTCAAGGAAACATTCAACAATATTAGAAAAAATGCTTAACATGTATCATTGAAATGTAGCAGGGGCATTCTCCTATATGTTAAAAGGCCAAAAGGACAAGTGAAAGTGGTATTCTCTTGATATAAAGATCTTTAAGAAACTTGGCATAAGAGGGTACTTGCTTTATTTTATTAAGTAAGAGAATGTCAACACTTACCTCTTTAAAGGGAATTTCCCTTCTTTGTTTTAGCTAACCTCTGAGGGAATATAGTTTTGGGGATGTACCCTTGTGGGCTACTTTCTTCTTTCTCCTTTGATGATAAGTCCTCAAAATCTAAAGGTGCAACTTCAGTTATGTCTACATCTTCACTTTGTTGTCGACTTTTTTGCCTTTTCGGAAGGTCATGATAGCTTAGTCTCTTTATGATGTTGGGGTGAACTGGTACTTACTTCATGTACTCATTTAGGATATAGCACTGGCTAGCTTGGGAATTTGCCATTCTCAATGGTCATTGTTATATTTTAAACTGCAGAAGCAAGTTGACCAGCCTTTTTTTCTAAGTTTGATATCGATTGGGCTTGCAATTGAAGCTAGCTCTCATCTCATTCCATAGCTCGTCAATGATACTATTTTAGTGTTCTATTGCAGAGTGAGTCCAATTTTTAAGATTTTGGAATGCTTCCTATCATAGTAGAGGTTGAGAGCAATTACGGTTTTGATTGTATGGTCTGAATGGTAGTTAAGAGACTTAAGGAGCCTGAGGAATTGGTTGCATTGATGGAGTTGGAGCTGCTATTCTATTCTATTGGAATCCTTGAGACCATAAAACATTAGTTTGGTCGGTCTCTCTATCTAGGATAGTAAGTATTAAAGTAAGGATTGTAATTCTACTGTTTTCCCATTACTTCAATTGCAAATCCATTTTAATTTTTTCCACAATTTCAATTTGTGATTTATTTCTTCTAGTTTGATGTTTATGGGTTCTAAATTATGTAATAGTGACCTTGGACCATGCATGTGAAGCACACGTACAAAAACAAAACAAAAAATAAAGAGAGAAACAATTAAAATAAACCTAGAATAAATCAACTGAAATTAATTTGTATTAATAGGCGATTCAATCGACTATATAAATTAATAAGATCAACAAAAAATTATAAAGAAACATAAAATGAAAATTAAATTATAAAAATTAGAAGAAAATTACAAGAAAACAAAAATTTATTTACACAATAAAGAAAATTAACTCTACAAATTAAAATGACTTAGCTCCCACGCAACAACACCAAAAACTTATTGTGCAAATTTTATTAAACTCGTAAGCGAATGAATCCATTACAGTATAGATTGATGGTGATGAGTGTCGATACCACAAGGAGGTGGATTTTAATTGTGTAGAGTTATTATTATTATTTGGACTTATAGTGAAAGTTTTAGTTTATTTTATCCTAAAATTTAAATTAAAATTATGGGAATAAATTGGGAATTGATCAATGCAATAAAGTATTTGGATCTCAGGATTTACACTCAATATTTCATCTAGGCTTAATATTCCTTTTTAGTTCCAATTAGTTTATGGGGGGTAATTCCACTGCTCATAAGCCTAACTCTAATAAATATGGTATCAAGTAATCATTGTGTTAAGAAAAATAATCTTATGTTAAATGTGATATTAAGAACACGTTGTGCCAGGTAATAATCATCCAACTATTGACAAGGTGGCAAGACTATCTATTCATTAACCTAGATGATTTTTTTGTCAATAATATGTCAACAGCTACTACAAAAATTAGAGAGAGGTTTTTCTCTAATAAATCTAATGTAAAGTATTCACTATGCCATAATAATAATCTTGCACTACGGAGCTGGTATACCATTGCAAAATCTGGATTAGATTATTACCATCTATCAACGATAAGTGAAAATAATTTAAATAAATTAGAGAAAGTAAATAAACTGACCAAATTAAGCCCACGGATCATGTTGAAGCTTTGTCTTTAACCGAAGCTTGAAAATATATTAGCTACTCATTTTATAACTAAGAGAAAAATGTGAATTTTATTTAAACACATAAAAAGTACAAGATAGAGAAGGAATTATAAAAAATAGAGCTAATAAATGGATTCAGAGGTGTCAAATTAAGGGGGATAGCCCTCTATTTATAAATACAACGAGTAAATCATAGTCATCGGATGAAAGTAATTCGGACACCCAGGATTGTAGCATGTTGCACTCTCAGATTAGATGTAACACATCAGCAGGGCTGCCATTCCATGTATATGCGTGCATGGTATTCATGTTTTTTAGTCCACTAATATGCTGCCATGTCATCGGTCAATACAAAAGTCAACATGATGATTCAATATTTTGCATTTATTGTAAGTTTATTTTTCAGTCTAATAGGCTTTTTCCATATCATTTATCAATGTCAATGGCACATTAGTAGTCAACAACATATCAGCAGTCGATGCCATCAGCAGTCAATGCCATCAGCAGTCAATGCCATGCCAGCGAGAACCAATAAAATCTTAAAATTATGATTTTATACTTTATGTCCTTCCTATAGTTTTCAGTTGTTCTGAATTAAAAAATACTGTCTGTTTTGCTATTTAACTTCTCGTTTATTGTAAAATAACTAAAATATCTCTGAAATACATAAAATACTAAAAAAATATACACAAACGTATATAATCAAAATCCAAGAGACTTAAAATACGTAAAAATATAGATGTTAATGAGACTTGAAGTATGGTTGGCACTCAACAAGAATGTTTGAGGATATTAAAAGGAAGATTATGATCTTTACACTTAAAAAACATGAGCAGGCCAACATTTGGTAAGATGAGCTATCTCCACTTGTTAGGAGGAAGATAATGGAAGCAAAGGTTGAATATAGAAAATTGTCAGTTATATTTGGCCATAATAAATCCTTTGAAGTAATAAAAGATATCTCTATAAGGTACGTTGTTGATATAGGTACTAAGCATTATGATTTTGAGGAGTGGTATGTATTAGGCTTACCTTGAAAACATGTTATGTATTGCATAAATTTAATCAGATATAACATGAATGATTTTTTCCCTCATTTGTTGAAGAATGCTGCATTTAAGAAAGCTTATTCTCACCAGTTGCATCCAGTGCCTTAAAAAAGTAGATGGCCTTTTCTTTTGCATGATATTCTATTACCATCAATTGTCATAAGAGCTGTTGGCAGGCCTGAAACTAAGAGGAGAATGGAGGTTAGTGAAAAGAAGGCATTTAAGAGGAACTCAAATGTGAGAGTTGCAAAGCTACAGAGGTGGTGGAAAACTAAGAAATTTATAAAAAAGAAATTGTATCAGGTCTCATTTAATTATTATGTTAACATATAGATTTGCACAATTATGATTTTGATGATTACAAATATGTTTTAAAACTAATTAAAGTTTAAAGTCTTTGGAATATTTTTAAAGAGTAAATTGAAAACTTCAGAAACCTCTAATTCTGTTTAAAACTCTAAAAAGAACTTATTTGAAAATGTATAAAATGATTTTTGGGCTTCAGAATAGTTTTAGAAAAGAATTAGAGCAAACTTATAATTTTAAGAAAGTTGAACTGTATCGACACTGTAGCTTAACGGCTAGCCGACAACAGAGTTATCAAGCTACTGATAAGGTCCAAAGAGCATCATATCTTATTAAAAATAACACTAACAGACAACATATTAGCAGGCTGCCGATAAGGTCCAAAGAGAAACATAACTTTCTCAACGATAATGGCTAGCCAATAACAAGTGAGCGGGTAACCGATAAGGTCCAGAGAGTAATACAATCTGGTTGATGTTAACAGTAATCCGATAATATATAAATGGCTAACCAATAGTTTAATAACCAACCAATAATCTTAAAATGGCTAGCCGAATATTTAAAAAATAGCCCAACAATAACTTGTTCAAAGTCAAAACAACGATCCAATAACAAGTTAGCGGTAAATCGTTAATACTCAAAAAAGTCAATGGCGGCTAGTTTTCAACTCCAACTATAAAAGGATTCATTTAAATCCAAATGATATTGAACAATTATAGATATTAGTGAGCATAAGTTCTTATAATCAATTTGTTCACACTTTGAGTATTCATCTTGTATTTGATTACATAATATGAGTGAAGTTATGTTGTAACTTCTTTTATTGTAAACACAAAAATTAGGTAAGTGTAAATGTTGAAGTACACTTTGGTTAAGCAATTATTTAATCTCTTGTTATAAAGGTTCATTGACACTTAGGAAGTCAAGTGTAAGCATTGTTGAAGTGTTAGAGGCGCACTTAGTGAAAACCTCAAGCCCGGTGATCTTGGAGGCATGAACGTAGGCACGATTAGCCATATCACATCAAAATACTCGTGTTTGCATCTCTCTTTCCCTTACTCTTTATATTTGCTACATTTTAAAAGTGAATATTTTGAATTTAGTTGCCTTATTGAGGGTTAATTAAGTTTTTATTTAGTAATATTTTTAGAATCTCAATTCATCTTCTCTTGGGTTGCTTAGTTAGTATTTCAATTGGTATCAGAGCAAGGAGCTTTTGTTCTCGACTTAACCATCCATAGTTAAAGATCTATACCAACCCAATATGATTATACATTTACAGAAAGACAATCTACCACTAGGCCACCATTCTTTTATGGTAATGACTATCCTTATTCGAAACTAAGATGAGAATTTACCTACAGGCCTTAGACGATGAAATTTGCTACATTATTACTAATGAATCATTCATACCTATTATGAAAAATGAAAAAAAAAGGAAGATATTTCCAAGTCATCTAGCTAATAGAGTGAGGAAAAGAATAGAAAATCTTTTCTAAACTCTAAAGCCATGAATGCTTTATTTTGTGCAATTGATAAGAAAGAATTTCATAGAGTGTCTAGTTGTGAGAGGGCATAGGAAATTTGGAACAAAGTTAAAGTTGTCTATAAGGAACAAATCAAGTCAAAGAGTCTAAAATTAGTAGGTACACCTGATAATATAAACTGTTTTAAATAGAACAAAATAAAAGTGTTTATGCCCTATATACTAGATTTACAGACATTGTGAACACTTTAGGAGCCTTAGGAAAAAGTTAGAAAACTCATTAGGTCACTTCCTATTGAATGAAGACCTAAAAAATCAACCATAGAAGAAGCTAATGATTTAAATGTCGTACCTGTTGATGATTTAATTGGCTCTCTTATTTCCTATGAGGAAGACTTAGAAGTTGAAAAACTTTCTCCAATAGAGAAAAAGTTAGAAACCTCATTAGGTCACTTCCTACTGAATGAAGACCTAAGAAAACAACCATAGAAGAAGCTAATGATTTAAATATTGTACCTGTTGATGATTTAATTAGCTCTCTTATTTCCTATGAGGAAGACATAGAAGCTGAAAAAGACAATGAGAAAAAGAAGAAGAAGAGCATTGCTCTTAAAGCTTTAAAGTATGAAAATAAAGAGGAAAGTGAGTTGAATGACGAAGAAATGGCTATGTTGGCAAGAAGATTCAGAAAATTCTACAAGAAAACAAATGAATGAAGGATGTTCAGAAACTACAAGAATCAAAAGAAAAAGAAGAAACCTATCACTTGCTAAGAATATAAGAAGCTTGGACACATCCGATCGGAATGCCCCTCCTCAACAAAATCAAAAAGAAAGTCGGGTGGCTAAATGAGATGACAGTGATGAGGAACCAAGTAGTGATAAAGAGCTTCAAGAAGTGTCAAACCTAGCTCTTATGGCATTTAGGGATAAATCATTCGATGAGCTTTATGAGGTACATGATTATCCTACATATAATGAACTATATAATGCTTCGAAGGAATTACACAATAATTAGATAAGAATAGGTAAAAAGAAAGCATATCTAGAATTAAAATGATAGAACTCACAAATAAGAATGAATCTTTAAATGCTATGATTACATATCTAGAATTGAAGAATAAATCATTGCATGATAAGATGGATTTATCAAATGAAAAATCCAGCACATCTCATGAGCATATAGAATCACATATAAATGATTTGATAAAGGAAAAAGAGATGCTCAAGAAAAGGACTAATGAACTTAGTGATATTGTCTTAAAATTCACAAATGGATAAAAATATGTGTTTGACAAGGGAGGTATTAGCTATAAGCCAAATTTGAAATAAAAGTATTATAAGAATTACTTTGTAAACAATACCCCTATTAAAGATCAAATAATATGTCATTTTTAATCAAAATGGTCATATGAAAAATATATCTTATGTTAAGAAAAATGCATATTGTGGAATGAAATGTATTTGGGTTCCAAAAGGAACCATTACTAACACTTGAGACTTCCTTTACAGGGTTTGAAGAAGAAGAAGAAAAATAGTTTTTAGACAGTGGATGTTCAAGATACATGGCAGGAAACTATGCTTGGTTTTCAAGCTTTACCAAGATTGACAATGGTGGAGATGTTTCCTTTGGAGACAATTCAAACAGAAAGATTCTTGGAATTGGTAATGTTAGTAATGTATCCTCTATTCTAATTAAGAATGAGTGTTTGGTTGAGAATTTGAAACACAACTTGATTAGCATTAGGCCATTATGCGAAAAAGGTTATAAAGTTATTTTTGATAAAACCAAATGTGTTATAGAGAATACATATGAAAGTAAAATTTTGTTTGTTAGAAATATGTGTGGCAATGCATATACCATCGATATTGAATGTGCGTCTCCAAATGATAAATATTTGTCTGCACTGAATGATGATGGTTTGTTATGGCATAGAAGATTAGGACATGCAAGCATGGATTTAATTTCAAAGATTTCCAAAAATGATCTTGTTAAAGGTCTTCCTAAAATTGGTTTTCAAATGGATAAAGTTTGTGAGGCATGTCAATTTGGTAAACAAATTAAAACCTCTTTTAAAAATAAAAATTACATTTTTACTTCAAAAAGTCTTCAACTTCTTTATATGGACTTACTTGAACCTTCTAGGTAAGCTAGTTTGAATGGAAAGTACTACACTTTTGTGATTGTTGATGATTTTTCTATATTCAAATGATTATTGTTCTTAGCCACTAAGGATCATGCTTTTGATGCTTTTAAATTATTTCATAAAAAGTTTCAAAATGAAAAGGATTGTAAGATTGTACGCATTAGAAGTGATCATAGAGGAGGTTTTAAAAATCATGCATTTGAATGTTTTTGCAATAAGTATGGTATTGAACATTAATTTTCTTCACCTAGGACTCTATAACAAAATGAAGTTGTTAAGAGAAAGAATAGGTCTATTCAAGAAATGGCTAGGACTATATTAAATGAAAATAGTTTGCTTAAATATTTTTGGGCTGAAGCTGTCAACACTGCATATTATATTTTAAATCATGTATTAATCAGACCTACCCTTAAGAAGACTTCCTATGAGCTTTGAAAAGATAGAAAACTCAATATTAGTTATTTTGAAGTTTTTGGATGCAAATATTTTATTTTGAATATAAAGGATAATCTTGATAAATTTGATATAAAATCTGATGTTGGCATCTTTCTTGGATATTCAAATTTAAACAAAGCTTATAGACTCTATAACAAAAGATTGTTGGCTGTAGAGGAATCTATGCATGTCATATTTAATTAATCAAATTTCTCCTCTTCGAAGTAAGTTGTTGTTGGTAATGATGCAGATGAAGAGTCATATGGAGAACAATTAAAGGACAAGCAAAATAATGCCCCACCAGAAAATCATGACGAACAATAAGAAGAAATAAGTGCAGAACAAAATAAAGTTATTTCTCAAACACTTCCTAATGAGTGGAGGTATGTCTATTTTCATGCAAAAAGTTAAATTTTAGGGGATCCCTCTAGAGGAATTACTACTAGGTCATCATTTAAGAACACATGTGAATACGATGCAGCTAGAAGTTATTGTGCACAAGCACTATGGATGAAATAAACACTTAAAGACTATAACATTAAGCTGGATCATATTCCTATTAGATGTGACAACATCAGTGCTATTAATTTATCAAAGAATCCAATTCAATACTTCAGAACAAAAAACGTAAAGATTCGACATCATTTTTTAAAAGATCATGTTTAAAAGGGAGATGTTGTGATTGAATTTGTTTTAACTGAAAATCAATTTACTGATACCTTCACAAACCTCTTAGTGAAGAGCAAACAAAGATTAGGAATGAACTTGGAATGATCAATATTGCATACTAATATATTGTTCTGATATGTTTAATCTCATTGTTTGATTTCTTGAATGTGTTTTATATGATTGATTGATTCTTGTATTCATAAACCATACATCAAATGGCCATTAAAATATTCTATGTACAAGAAATGACTTTGGAGTAATTTATATTTTGGCCAAAAATTAAAATAATATGTGAAATCATTTCAAAGAAGATCTTATATGAGCATTCTGGAGAATAACGACTTATCTCTAATTAAGTAAACGGCTCGTTGATATCTAATTTGACAAATGTTTTACTTATTGGACTATAATGACTCGTCGATAACTTGTTAATGGCTCGTCATTTTTGGGTTTTATCTGTACAGTGAACTTCTTCTTCCTCATTTTTCTTTGGTCCTGAATTATTTTTTCTGTACCTCTTGAAAATTAAGTTTCCAATAAGCTTAAAATCCCTTAAATCCATATTTGTGTGCTTAAAATTCATTTGTTTACTTAAATTGAGTTCATAAACACCTTTCTCTACTACTTTTCTATCTTTCTACCTATTTATTTTCTCATTTATTCATTCACTTTCCAAAATCCTAAATTTCACCATCCATGGCTAGTAGTTCTTCATCTGGAAAAGGTAATAGGGTCAAGCACTCTATTGCACAAAGCCCTGATTCAAAATCTGCTCTGTAGACTTCACTCAGCTGTATTTTCCACTTGCTCACATAGCTCAGAGATTTGAAAACTCTTTTATGGGTAAAACTGTTACTCCCTCATATTTTGTAAATATTAATGAATTTAAAGATATCATAATATGCGGTCATTGTATTACAAGTCTCTTAAGACAATGGGAATTAACTTAAAGTGTGGATGAGCCTGTTTATGAAACCTTGTTCGAGTCTTTTATTCTAAAACAGATATAAATGATACTCAATCTAGTCGAGTAATCACTCAAGTTGCAGGGTAGGTATTGTATTTCATGGTACTAGCCTATATAGAATTTAAGGGATTTTTGTTGATGGTTTGGACCTTTATACGGCTAGGAAAGAGTTAGAATTTAAAGGATTTCATCATATTGGAGATGTTAAAATTATATGTCAACGTCGTGATCTTTCAGACGATGTTTGTACTCTCTCCTTTAAGTCACAGTTACTACCCTTCCAAGTTAGGATTATCCATAGTATTTTGCAACACATGGTCACTCCTAGGTAGGGACATAATGATGAGGTAACCCATCTTGATATGGGTCTACTATATTCTCTCATATGAGGCTGGGAGGTTAACCTTAGTTACACCATTACATGTCATATGCCAAAATCCCCTAGTGTTAGTAATCGGTCTCTTCCTTATGGAAGTATCATCACCTGGATTCTTTATCACTTTCACATTCCTCTTACTGAGCCTGTTCATGTTGAGGTCAAAAAGTTAGGATGGGAGATAGATGGATAAGGATTCCTTCTTCCAAGAATGAAGACACTCTTTTCACTCCAGAGGATGAGAAATTCCTGAATGACATTTATCTCACTGATCAGCTTTCTGACTTTTGCTTAGGACCTCGACCTTGTGCCCCTAGGAGAGTTGGAATACAGCGGGATCGTGAGGAGGAGCAGGAGGGGCTTGCACATGAGGGAGATGTTAATGACTAGCCTCTGGGTTTCGATAATTTGCTGCAGCACATTAAAGGCCGCGTTGACAATATTTTCGAGCAGCAGCAGTAGTTCCTGTCCTAGTTTGAGGCATTCCAGATTCAGCAGCTTGAATTTCAGCGACGCATCTTGTTTGCTCTAGGAGTTCCTCCATCTGAGTCATCATCACAGATGCCTCCATAGATTTTCTATCTTCTTTATATATCTCCTTATATGTATTTCGCACATACATAATTACTTGAATTAATTTTTTATTATGATATTTTTTGGATAATATCATATTGGTTATTTGGTTCATATGGATGCTTGTTTATGTTTATGGATTCATGTGGATGATTGGTTTTGGATGTTTATTTCTTTATGGATGGATGTATGTATTTGATGAGATTATCTATTGACATGACTGGGAGTTGAGATGGTTTTTAACCTATATTGGAAGTGTTCTTAGCAGATTTCACAATTTTTGTTTACTTGATTTTCTGGGGAAACTCTGCCAAAATTCTTCCAAATATTTTCTGTATTTTTCATTTCTTTTTTATGATGAAGGAGGAGAAGCATTATGCAAGAAAGCGTGAGTTTGAGTATGTAGTTATACTTATGTTTTCAAATTTTTCTTTTAATAATATATGGCCTTAAAATAACCTTTAAAAACAAATATGTTATTTAGGGAGAGCACATATTTAGGGAGAGTTTAAATCTTTCAATGATATTTTTCAAAAACATTTATTGAGGATTTGTTATCATAGAAAAATGGGAGCTTGTTAATATACAAATTTTCACAATTATGATTTTGATGATTACAAATATGTTTTTGAATTAATTAAAGCTTAAAATCTTTAGAATATTTTTAAAGAGTAAATTAAAAACTTCGAAAACCTCTAAATCTGTTTAAAACTCCAAAAAGAACTTATTTGAAAATGTATAAAATGATTTTTGGGCTTTAAAATAGGTTTAAAAAAGAATTGGGAGAAAATTATAGTTTTAAAAAAGTTGCACTATAGTGACACTGTAGCCAAATGGCTAGCCGACAACAAAGTTACCAGACTGGCTATAAAGTCCAGAGAGCATCATATCTTTTTCAAATAAAATAGCTAACTGACAACATGTTGGCAAGTTGCTGATAAGGTCCAGAGAGCAAGTTAGTAGGTCACCGATAAGGTCTATAGAGCAACACAATCAACCAACAACACGTAAAAGGCTAACCAATATCTTAATGGCAAACTGATAATTTTAAAACCGCTAATCGACTATTTGAAAAATAGTTCAATGGTAACTTGTTCAAAGTCAAAATGATGGTCTGACAATAAGTTAATGGCAAACTGTTAATACTCAAAAAGTCAATAATGGCTAGTTTTCAACTCCAACTATAAAAGGATTTATTCAAATCCAAATGAGTATTGGACAACTACAGATATCATTGAGCATTCAAGAGTAATTAAAGCTTAAGTTCTTGTAATCAATTTGTTCACACTTTGAGTATTCATCTAGTATTTGATTACATAGTGTGAGTGAAGTTCTGTTGTAACTTGTTTTATTGTAAACACAAAAATTGGGTATGTGTAAGTGTTGAAGTACATTTTGGTTACGAGATTGCAGTTAATCTCTAATTGTAAAGGTTCGTTGATACCTAAGAAGTCAAGTGTAAGAGTTGTTGAAGCCTTGGAGGAGCGCTTAGTGAAAAACTCAAGCCTAGTGAGTTTAGAGGAGTGGATGTAGGCACAGTTGGTCGAACCACGTAAAAATCTTCGTGTTTACATTTTTCTTTCCGTTACTCTTTATATTTGTTGCTCTTTAAATTTGATAATTTTGAATTTAGTTTCCTTATTGAAAGTTAATTAAGTTTTTATTTAGCAATATTTTTAGAATCTCAATTCACCCCCATTTTGGTTTGTTTAGTTAGTATTTCATATTATTCGTAATTTTTGTATATATTACTTTCATCATAAATTGTGTTATACTAACCTATTGTTTAATTATCTACATATAGGATAGACAAAAGCCATTAGGCTCTACTATCACTATTGGTCATATGAATCTCAGCCATAATAGTGCCTATGAAAATGACATGTAATATGACAACATGTTTTAAATTAAATTAAGTTAGTGCATTAGTTTAATCAGAGTTAATTTTTTTCATGATTTAATACAAACCACAAGTTACATTTTAATTTTTTTACTTTAATCATTCAAGACAGCTTACTCAGGAGTGATCAGTATTAAATTAATGCAGCAAAAAATATTGAAAACATCAAGTTGTAATTATGGAGTGTAGATAGCTAAAGCCAAGCTAATCCCATGTAACAAAGTTTTTTAAGGGATTAGATGATGCATCACCTTAAATTACAAGCAGTATAATGATGAATATGTTCTGTCATCTTTTTGTCACTTAGCTATAGATGTAGATTTGAGTTTTTGTATATTTTGTACTTGTGTGATACTTATAAACACATATGCTTGACCAGGAAATGTATGCTTCATGTATATGTTAACCACTATAGTTGCTGCTACTATATATAATGGCTACTACTAATTTGTACAAGTTGATAGATTTCAGCTATTGATGACATTTGATATTGTTATTGCCACTAGAATATATAAAATATTATAAATTATAGTATAAATATTGTGTCTGTCTTATTGATTCTTCTTTTTATAGTGCTTGTTGCTTTGTTGTTGGAATGAATTTTCGATGTCAACTATGCTGATTTTTTCAATGATTTTGTTCATGAGTATAATGGGTAATGAGATTAAAATTGCCCTATAAGATTTTTTAAGAAAAAGAAAAGAAAAGTATGCTACAGAAGAAGAAGAAGAAGAAAGCACGCTATGGTGATTTTATTGAGCCTGGAAAAAGCTCCATTTATAGGTGCTCAAAATATTATCATTTATTTACAATGGTAATATTAACAACACAGCATAATGTAATTTTGATTTTTGTAATGTAAATTATTTATATCCAATTGTATTTTGGTCTTTTTATGTAAGTAGTGATATATTTTATCGAAGGGTATTTTTTGGATTTTCCATAGTCAACTAACAGTCCACTTAAGGGAATATTAATATTAAGGGAGGTCCTTAAAAATTACCCCATTGTAAATGTGTGAAAAATAAAAAATAAAAAATTAAAAAACTACTTACAACATTTTCAAAGGCAATCTCAAATATAATAAGCTTGGATCTTGGATTAGAAGCCCACTATAAAATAAGACCTGTGAAGTTTCCATCCAATATAAAATAAGACCCCATTATCATTCATATTATCTTTTTCTTTTCTTTTGTCCCCTTCTCCTAAAATAGAAAATTCACTTTAACCATAAGCAAAAATAATATGAGCCTAAATTTTAGCAATGAAATAATGTAAAAATATAGATAACAAACAAAAGGCCATTATATGATATCGTGATTAAAATCATAGCATCAATACCGTAACTCAACGTAAATTATGTACATGAAACATAAAACTTCACTAGTAAAAGAATGACCTTCTTTAATGTTATTTTGGTATTAGTGACTTGTTTTCCTGACACCAAATTTAGTGTCATTGATCACAGTGCAACAAATTTACTGACACAAATTTTTTCTGTCAGTGGATCTATGTCACGAAAGTTTTAAAAACAATGTTGAGTCTTGAACATCACATCAATAACTAGACTATGTCATCAAACATTTTAGCGTAAAGGGCTGCACATATTATAATTTTGATGATAAAAAACATATGTAATTTAGTTAATATTGTATTTTACATTTTCACTAGCTCTTGAAGGATACTATTTATGCAAGTGAATGATGTGAAATCAAGCTCAAGACACTCAACAAGCAACGGTTCATTCAAGAACAAAGTTTTGACCAATGAATTTATTAATGCAACAAATTCTTGTAAATCCGGTATAATTTCATATATACATGGTTTAATATCTGAAAAGTTCAAAGTATTTATTTCATAAGAAATTATTTTTCATAAACTAAAGGTTCTATATTTATAAGACAAGTATTTTATGGATTTGAGTATTTTTCAGATTTTGGAGTAAATTGATAAAGTTTTGATAACTTTGAATTCAATAAAAATTAGGTTAAAATTCTGGAAAGAGTTTTTTAAAAATTCTTATAAATTTTTTAGTCATAGCATAATTTTAAAAACTTTTGGGAATAACGAATATTATTTTGAGTTTCTAAAATTGACCTATTTGTAAACTTTTATGATTCTTTGGGTCAAAGTGTGATTAATAAAAGTTTTAGGCCAAATTACAATTCTTAAAACATTGTTACTGTAGTAAAATTCAAATTGCAATTGTTACTTCACTATAGAAAGTGACTACCCAGTTAAATTAAGCAGCGAACCACTTCCCTACAGGTTTTGTACAATAATGGCTATATTTTGAATCCTACCTATATAAACTCGAATGCAATTCATTTTTAAGGATTGATACAAGCAAAAACAAGATCCTAAAACATATTTTGAGCTTCCATTTCATAAATCATCATATATTGAATCTATATTGTGCTATCTTTTGCATGTAAACTCTAAAAGAGAGTGTTTGTTGTAATCCTTGAATTCTTTGTAAACTTGTGAGTTTATAAGTTTGAGAAACACTTGGTTACTTTTTTACTTAGTAGAACTAGATCTAGTAATCAATAATAATCTTTTTGTTAACTTATAATAATAAGAATAATAATGATGATATTGATGATAACGAAGATGATGATGAAAACGTCTATTATTTTAATACATAATCATCTAGCAAGCCATATTATTAAAATATATATAAGATGAATGACTTTTTTTTACAACATGAGTCAACAAAGGCCCAATCCTAAGTAATGATAGAAACTTCTAATGTTTTAAAAATAAAATCACCTAATAAGAAACCAAACCAAAACTATGTAATTATTATATTCAGAAAGCATTAATTATTGTTAGCGAAGTACAGAGAAAATAAGAAGAAATCTTTAAGTGATTGACCAGATCTCTAAAGAAATTTGTGGAGAAATTTCCATTACAAAATCCTTTCTTGTGAAAAAACATGAATATGCCCTACCTCAAACATTCAAGTTATTCATATATAAAGATTGCTTATGTAGAAATACATATAATTTATAGAGCAACATACCTGCAGTACCAATGTCATTGCCAACCTGTATTTGAGAGTTTTCTACGCAGCAAGTGCTTTGCTTGGGTAGCTGTAAGCAATATGGCAGGTTGTGGTTTAAATGGAGCTGTGGCATTTTGAACTGGTTGGAGCTTTCAATCTCGGTTGCCATCATATTTTTTGGCATGTATAGATGTCCTAAAGTGAAAGCTATAAAATATTATTGAATTGGAAATTATGTACCTTTTAGCGTATGCATGATCATAAAAACTATATTAGGCACCTTTTAGCATATGCATGATCATAAAAACTATACTTACATGCTTAAATCACATGTGAATATATATCAGTCATAGGACATGTGAATGTAGATGATAGGCGATCCCTGCACTACCTTGTTTTTTTAAAAAAAACTACATGTGCTACCATGATTTGTATGGAACTCATGGGACTGTGTCTATTGGATGTACGAAGATAAGGTGTGGAAGAGGAAATTTAGGAATCTAATGTCTTTTTTTTGTCTTCGTTGATAACCCAACTCCAATACCTTTTTAAAAAAGAAAATACTTCATATCATATTGAAACTTCATCATGCTTGTTAAAGAAAACGATAAGTGATCATCTAAAACTCCAAAATTAACCACCACGTAACAGCAAAATATTGAAGCTCAGTCAATTTCGTTAGAGAATTGTTAGATAAAATGCTAAAAATTCACTTATAGAGTAAGATATAGAAGCATATTCCTAATCAAAAAAATAATATGATCAAAGATACTATTTTAGGTAGATTTTGGGAGGCGATGGTGAGAAATGGCCAAAACCTATTTAAGAACAATAAACTTATTTTTGGAGGATATAGAGTCTCTCATCGAGTTGTGGAGTATAGGATATTTTGAGAGTTTTAGAGGTTAAAGAAATATAGGAGATGGGTGATAATGGTAAGAGGTTTAGGTTGAAGGGGAGAAGAGTTGAAGAAGCTTCTTAGACCTGCAAAACAATGAAAATAAGGTTAGAAGTGGAGCCAACGGTGGTCTGTGACCACACTCTGATGTTCAAGTCAGCTACTTGAACTTTTATGGATCAAAGAGCTTGTAAACTCTCTAAAATAAAGGCTAGAGATTGAATATGACCTCAGCCCTTTGTATATTTTGTTTTAGTTTCGTTGTTAATAGTAAACTTATGAAAGAAATAACTTAGCTGTCCATATATAGTGTACCATGCCACATGTCATATTTCCAATGATGATTCTGCTATCATTTTTAAGATATTCCACGTCATTTCGTCTCCATCATATCTTTTGGGATGTTAAAATCACGAATAAGGAACAGTTGTTGAGTCCAAGAGAGTTATATTTATAAAGGGTAAAATCATTATTTTACACTCAAAAGTCTCACTAACATCTCCACCTTTATGTATTTTAAGTCCCTTAATATGTAATTATCTATATTTATGTGTATTTTTAATACTTTATGTATTTTAGGGGTATTTTAGTCATTTTTCAATAAATGAGAAGTCAGACAACAAAATGGATAGCATTTTTGAACTCAAAACAGCTGAAAACCTTAGAAAATACATAAAGGGCAAAATTGTAATCTTAAGATTTTAGTGGGCCCCACTAATGTGGCGTTGACTGCTGACGTGGCAATGACCGATGATGTGGCATAAATCTATTGGACCGAAAAACTAGCTTACAATACATGCAATGCACTTGATCATATTCGCTGACTTTTACATTGACCGATGATGTGGCAAAATATTAGTGGACCGACAATCACGCGTACCATACATGCAAATGAACGAAATGACAGCCCTGATGACATGTTCCAACTAATTAGAGAGTGCCACGTGGAGAAATCCTGGGCGTCCGAATTATTTTTCATCCAATTGCCATGATTTACTTGTTGTATCTATAAATAGAGGGCTCTGCCCCACTAATTTGACACTCTGAATCTATTTTTTGGCTCTATTTTTTGTAATTCCTTCACTATCTTGTATTTTCTACGTATTTTAATAAAATTCTTATTTTACCCTTGGTTATAAAATGAGTAGCTAATTTATTTTCAAGCTTGGGTTAAAGGTGAAGCCTCAACATAATCTATGGGCTTAATTTGGTAAGTTTGTTTTTACTTTCTCTAATTTATTTAAATTGTTTTGACTTATCGTAGGCAGATATTAATAATCATGTCTAGATATTGCACTAGTATACCGGCTTCCTAGTGCAAGATTACTATTATTTGGCACGGTGAGCGCTTTACACTAGATTTATTACAAAAAAACCTCCCTCTAATTTATGTGGTCGGTCTTGACTCATTGTTGACATAAAATTCATCTAGGTTAATTAGTAGATAGTCTTACCACCTTATCGACAGTTACACTATTATTACCTGGCACAACGTGTTCTTGATACCACATGTAACATAAGATTATTCTTCTTATCACAATGAGTGCTTGATGTCATATTTATTAGAGTTAGGTTTATGAGTAGTGGAAATACCCTATCATAAATTAATTGCAACTAAAAAATAAATATTAAGCCCATGGTGAAATGTTGAGTGTGAATCCTAAGACCCAAGTATTTTATTACGTTGATCAAGTCCCAATTTATTCTCACCATTTTAATTTCAATTTTAGGATAGAATAAACTAGGAATTTCACAAAAAGGCATAAATAATAAAGAATAATAATAATTCTACATAATTAAAATTCATCTGCTCGTGGGATCGATATTTGTCACCATTATACTTCAAAAGATTTGTGCGCTTGCAAGTACAATAAAATTTGCACAATAAGTTTTTGGCACCGTTGCTGGGGAGGTAAGCCATTTCAATTTGTAGAATTAATTTTGATATGTAAATATCTTTTTGTACTTTTATTTTCTTTCAATTTTTATTTTTTTATGGCTGATTTAACCGCCTATAAGTTATCTTAATTTTTGTTCATTTACTTTAAGTTAATTTATTTTCTTTTAATTTTTTTAATTTAATTTTCATTTTATTTTTCTTTCTAACTTTACATTGATTTTGTTAATCTATATGGCCGGTTTAACCGCCTAGTAATTTATTTAAATTTCAGTTTATTTCAATTTTAGTTAATTTATTTTATTATTTTTTTCTTATTGCACATTCATAGCACTTGAGTGTATTTTCATAATAAGGTTGTAACAAGCGTGATAAGGTTAGTACCATAATTTTTTTCTCTTTATTTTCAATTTTGCTTTTGTACGTGTTCTATGCATGCATGGTCGAGGTCACTATCACATAATTTCGAACCCATAAATCTCGCGCTAGAGAAGCATGTCGCACACGTAAACACATTGCATCACAAGTGGAAATTATGGATAAAATTG
Organism: Murraya koenigii; assembly: GCA_025617385.1. Taxonomy (NCBI): domain Eukaryota; kingdom Viridiplantae; phylum Streptophyta; class Magnoliopsida; order Sapindales; family Rutaceae; genus Murraya; species Murraya koenigii. Next base: position 22,098,056 of record CM046812.1, read on the forward strand.
AAATAGATTTACAATAACAACCATAAGCACCACAGGAGAGGCCATTTAAGGACTACTTTAGTCCCTTACCTAATTTGAGCACATCGTGCATAAGATACCCAAATGTAGCTGCTAGGAGTTTTGAGCTAAAACCTAGTGTGCTAAATTGTCTCCCATCATTCTATGGCCTAGAAAATGAAGATCCATACAATCATTTGAATAATTTTCATACTATTTGTCAAACTTTTAAATATGAGAATTTTTCAGATGATGATGTTAAGCTTAGGTTGGTTCCATTTTCTTTAAAAGATAGAGCTGGTTCTTGGTTCAATAAATTGCCTGCTAATATTATTACATCATGGGAACAAATCGTTACTAAATTTTTAAATAAATACATTCCAGTGCATAAAACAAATGCTATTTGCAGGGAAATCTCAGAGTTTATCCAAAAAGAATACGAGCAATTTTTTGAAGTATGGGAGTGATTCAATGGGCTAGTGTCCACATCATGGGTACGAGAAATGGCATCAATGCCAATACTTTTTGGAGGGATGGTTGCCACATGTGCAGGAATTGCTAATGGTGACAAGTGGAGGAGAGTTGATGTCGAAAAGTGCATAAGAGATTTAGGATTTCTTTCAGCGACAAGCAGATAATTCTCAACAGCGAAGCAAATCATTCAGAAACGTGAGAAAAATCAAAGGAGTAAATGAAGTTCATGTTGGTGAGTCAAGATTAGAAATCAAGGAAGTCAAAGAAATAGTTGAAGGTCTTTCTCACTAAATAGCATCTTTGACAGCTGTAAAATCAACAAAGCCACATGCCTATAATCAACTTGATCATCACTCATACCCAGATCAAGCCAATGCAATTGGTGTGATGGGAAAGCAACCAAACAAAAATTCTTACTCCAATACTTATAATCCTGGGTAAAGAGACCATACTAACTTTTCATGGTCTCAAGGATTCCAATATAAAAGAGCAGCAGCTCTAGCTCCATCAATGCAACCAGATCCTTAGGCTCCTCAAGTCTCTCAACAATCATTCAGACCATATAATTAGAACTAGAACTACTTGCAACCCAAACCATAGGAGGAAGCGTTCCAAAATTTTTAAAATTGGTCTCACTCTGCAATAGATAAAAAAAATTGCACCATTGATGAACTGCGGAATGAGATATGAGTAGGCTTTAATTTACAAGCCCAGTTGATTTCTAACTTAGAAAGGATGGTAGGTCAACTAGCTTCTTTAGTTCAAAACTTAACAATGACCGTTGCGAAAAGTAAGTTCCCAAGTCAGCCAGTGCCTAATCCTAAAGAATTACATGAAGTAAGTACCAGTTATCCCTAACATCATGAAGAGGTCAAAGCTGTCATGACCTTATGAAAAGGTAAAAAAGTTGACAATAAAGTGAAGATGCCAGAGACAAATCAAGTTGTGCCTGTAGATTTTGAGGATTCATCAAAGGAGAAATAAGAAAGTTGTTCACAAGAATACGTCCCCAAAGCTTCATTCCCTCAGAGGTTAGCTAAAACAATAAAGTGAAATTCCACAGGTGAGATTATGAAGATATTTAAAAAAGTAAGGGTTAATATTCCCTTGATGCTATAAAGCAAGTGCCCTCTTATGCTAAGTTTCTTAAAGACCTCTAGACTAAAAAAGAAGCATTCATGTCCAAAAGAAGGCATTTTAACTAAAAACATTAGTTCTATACTCCAATAAAAATTTTTTCTAGAATTTAAAGACCTGGGATCTCCTACTATCTCATGTAGTATTGGGAACCACACATTTGACAATGCTTTGGTGGATTTAAGTGCTAGTGTAAATCTTTTGCCGTACTCAGTATTTATAAAACTTGGATTGGGAGAATTACACCTAACTCTAGTTGTGTTACAACTTGCAGATCGGTCTATGAAAATACCTTGTGATATTGTAAAGGATGTGCTTATCCAGGTAGACAAATTTTATTTTCCTGTTGTTTTCATTGTGATTGACACTCAACTAGTGTAATATTTAAAGAAGCATATCCCTATTATCCTAGGAAGACCTTTCTTGGCAACTACTAATGCTCACATTTAATGCAGGACTGGAAATATGAAGTTGTCCTTTGGCAACATGACTATGGAGTTGAATATCTTTAATATTGCTAAAACCTACAAAATGCAGATGACGGAATTGTTAATGTGGATTTAATAGAAGAATTAGTTGATTATACTTTTCCTCTTAACCTTAGTAACGACCCTTTTCAAATATGTTTAAATCACTTTATTTTGAATTTTGATATTGACAGATCAGTTGATGAGGTCAATGTCTTACTTGATTTAGTACCATCCATAGACACCAACAAATGGAAGTCAAGAATTGAACAACTAGCACCATCGGGGAAGAAACTCAACCCATCATTAGAATCACCACCAAAACTCGAGCTGAAAACGCTACCCAACAATTTAGAATATGTATTCTTGGAAGAAGAAAGCACTCTGCCAGTAATCATTTCGTCCTCCATAAATGACAAACAAAAAGTAAGTTATTGGAAGTTTTAAGAAAACACAAAGAAGCATTATGATGGACCATAGCTAATATAAAAGGTATAAACCCTGTGGATTGCATGCACTACATTCATCTTGATGAAAACTCTAAATCTACTAGGGAAATGCAACGTCGGTTGAACCCTAACATGAAAGAAGTTGTTAGAACAGAAGTCCTCAAACTATTAGATGAAGGTATCATTTACACTATTTCTGATAGTTTATAGGTCAGTCTTGTGCAAGTTGTTCCAAAAAATTCAAGAATCATAGTAGTTACAAATGATAATGATGAATTGATATCGACTAGAGTAACTATAGGTGGCGTGTATGCATTGATTACAAAAAGTTAAATTCTGTCACATGTAAAGACCATTTTCCTTTACCATTTATTGATCAAATGCTTGATAGCTTAGCAGGTCATGAATTTGATTGCTTTTAGATTGCTACTCCAGATATAAAGAGATTCCCATAGCACCAAAAGATCAAGAGAATACCACTTTTACTTGCCCTTTTGGCACTTTTGCATATAGGAGAATGCCATTTGAATTATGTAATGCACCTGCCACATTTCAACGATGCATGTTAAGTATTTTTTCTGGTATGGTTGAACGCTTCCTTGAAGTCTTTATGGATGACTTTTCTGTTTTTGGTAATTCATTTGATCAATGTTTACATCATCTAACACTAGTTTTACAGAGATATATAGAAAAGAATTTGGTCTTGAATTGGGAGAAGTGTCATTTTATAGTAAAACAAGGTATTGTTCTCGGTCACATCATTTCAAGCAAAGGTATTGAGGTTGACAACGCCAAGGTGGATCTCATTTCTAATCTTCCTCGACCTAAAACAGTCAGAGAAGTAAGATCTTTCGTTAGGCATGCTGGCTTTTATAGACATTTAATTAAAGATTTTAGTAAAGTTTCTAGACCCTTATGCAATCTACTTGCTAAAGATGTACCTTTTGTCTTTGATGATTTATGTCTTGATGCATTTGAGAAATAAAAGCAATTATTGACATCATCAACCATTATTCAACCCCCAAATTGGAACTTACCTTTTGAGCTCATATGTGATGCATCTGATTATGCAGTAGGAGCAGTATTAGGAAAAAGAGTTGATTGAATTTCCCATGCATTTACTATGCTAGTATGATATTGAATGATGCACATTTGAACTACTCAACCACTGAAAAAGAAATGCTGGCAGTAGTGTTTGCCTTAGAAAAATTTCGATCTTATCTCATTGGATGTAAAATAATTGTGTTCACAAATCACACTGCTCTTAAATATCTTCTTCTAAAGACATATACAAAAGCTAGACTAATTCGTTGGGTGTTACTTTTACAGGACTTTGACCTTGAGTTCAAATATAAGAAAGGCACAGAAAATGTAGTGGCAGATCATCTCTCTCGCCTCAATTTTAATACAATTACAGATCTATTACCATTAAATGAATCATTTCCTAATGAACAATTGATGAATGTGGAAGCATTACTCTCTTAGTAGCGTACGTTGGCAGCAAGGAATGAGGCATTGGAAAGACTAGACCATATATACATACTAAAGTAAAGAGGCATTCTGGAAGTAAATAGTCTCTTCCGACGAAGCTTCTAGAAAGCTGAACACTATATATAAAGATAAAGAGATCCATATACTAGTCATGAGCCATCACTCATGCCTATCAGAGCATTGGACTAAGCAGGACAAAGCCAAATTTTTTATGGAAATAAAGAATTTCTTTTGGGATGATCCTTACCTATTGAAGTATTTTGCTAATCAAATTTTCAGACGTTGTGTCCCAGAAAATGAATTTCAAAACATCATTTCATTCTGCCCTGAACAAGTGTGTAGAGGCTATTTTAGTGCTAAGAAAACAACTACTAAAGTTTAACAATGTGGTTTCTATTGGCCAACTTTATTTCGAGATGCTTACACTTTCTGTTCTTCATGTGACAGATGTCAGCGTATGGGAAGCATTACACGAAGGAATATGCTTCCCTTAAATCCTATTTCGATAGTCGAATTTTTTTATGTGTGGGGCATCGATTTCATGGGACCATTCCCTCATTTTGGAAATTAGTACATATTGGTTGCTATTGATTATGTATCTAAGTGGGTTGAAGCCATTTTGTGCAGAACCAATGACCATAACACAGATCCTCTTTGTCCAACTTAAGTAGCTTCTACGTGTGAAGCGTCATCTAAACGACTTACCCCAAGTTTGTCAATCACATCCTGTTTGGGACCTGCGACTTCCAGCATTAGTATCCCACTTTGAAGACTTAGAAAGAAAGCTCAAGGAAATCGAAGGTGGTATCTATGTAATCCAATTGGAACTTGAGGTAAATTCAATAAGAGGACGTTTGTAAGTAGTTGTTTGCTAATACGCATTTTTTTCTTTCCGTTCTATGTTTTTATTTTGTTTACTTTCACGTGTTACTTGATTTCACAAGCTTTATTTTATTTAAGTGTGTTTTAATTTATTACCCCGGTTAAGTAGCAGATAATGATACTCCGTGACAATCAAAGTCGGTTACTTCAGTTTCCCATAATAACTGATATTCTGAGGAGACAAAATGGATAAAACCCAATTTTGGCAAAGCTTCACAAACGATTTCCTTTACTTTCTCAGAATGCTCTCCGTACAATCTATAAAGCTCGGTCCGAACGCATGCGATTATTTGTGAGAAATAACACCTCTTCTGACATCCGATGGTTAATTGAAGCCAAAGTACAATTGGTAGGTGAGTTACCCCCCAAATTTATTACATATATGCTTAGTTGTGGTAAAGGAAATTACTCAAGAAAACGAAAAGCTCGACGGCTTCCAGTTGCTTGTCATAAGTGTACCAACCTAGACGTCCGAATTGTTTTCATCCGATGACCATGATTTACTTGTTGTATCTATAAATAGGGTGCTCTCCAACTCGTAATTGGACATCCCTGAATCCATTTCTGAGCTCTATTTTCTGTAATTCCTTCTCCATCTTGTATTTTCTATGTATTTTAATAAAATTTCCATTTTACCCCTAGTTGCAAAAAGAGTAGCTAATTTATTTTCAAGTTTAGGTTAAAGGTAAAGCCTCAACATAATCTATAGGCTTAATTTGGTAAGTTTATTTTTACTTTCTCTAATTTATTTAAATTGTTTTGACTTATCGTAGATAGATAGTAATAATCTTGTCTAGATATTGCACTGGTATATCAGCTCCCTAGTACAAGATTATTACAATTTGGCACGGTAAGCGCTTTACACTAGATTTATTAGAGAAAAACCTCCCTCTAATTTATGTGGTAGGTCGTGACTCATTGTTGACATAAAAATTATCTAGGTTAATTAGTGGAAAGTCTTGCCACCTTGTCGACAGTTACATTATTATTACCTGGCACAATGTGTTCTTGACACCGTATTTAAAATAAGATTATTATTCCTGACACAATGAGCACTTGATATCTTATTTATTAGAGTTTGGTTGATGAGGAGTGGAAATACCCCTCATAAATTAATTGGACCTAAAAAAGGAATATTAAGCCACGGTGAAATGTTGAGTGTGAATCCTAAGACTAAGCATGTTATTCTATTGATCAAGTCCTAATTTATTCCCAGCATTTTAATTTCAATCTTACGATAAAATAAATTAGAAAATTTTACAACAAGCACATTAAATAATAAAGAGTAATAATAACTCTACATAATTAAAAATCTACTTTTTCATGAGATCGACACTCGTCACCATTAATCTATACTTCAATAGATTCGTACGCTTGCAAGTTCAATAAAATTTGCACAACAAGTTTTTGGCGCTGCTTGCGGGGTAAGTCATTTCAATTTGTAAAATTAATTTTCCTATGTAAATATCTTTTTGTATTTTTATTTTCTTTTAATTTTCTTTTTATATGGCTGGTTTAACCGCTTATGAGTTATCTTAATTTTAGTTGATTTATTTAAGGTTAATTTAGTTTCTTTTAATTTTTTCAATTTTATTTTATTTTTCTTTTTCTTTGTAACTTTACATTGATCTTGTTAATCTATATGGCCGGTTTAACCACGTAGTAATTTATTTTAATTTCAGTTTATTTCAATTTTAGTTAATTTATTTTATTTCACTTTTTATTCTTATTGCACATTCATAGCACTTGAGTGTATTTTCATAACAAAGTTGTAACAAGTGTGATAAGGTTAGTTCCATAATTTGTCTTCTATTTATTTTCAGTTTTGCTTTTGTACATGTTCTTTGCATACATGGTCGAAGGTCACTATCACATAATTTAGAACCCATAAACCTAGTGCTAGAGAAAGCACGTCGCACACGTAAACACATTGCATCACAAGTGGAAATTGTGGATAAAATTGAAATGGACTTACAACAACAACCACAAGCACCGCAGGAGAGGCCATTTAAGGACTACTTTAGTCCCTTAGCTAATTTGAGCACATCATGCATAAGATACCCAAATGTAGCTGCTAGGAGTTTTGAGCTAAAACCTAGTGTGCTAAATTGTCTCCCATCATTCTATGGCCTAGAAAATGAAGATCCATACAATCATTTGAATGATTTTCATGCTATTTGTCAAACTTTTAAATATGAGAATTTTTCAGATTATGATGTTAAGCTTAGGTTGATTCCATTTTCTTTAAAAGATAGAGCTCGTTCTTGGTTCAATACATTGCTTGCTAATAGTATTACATCATGGGAACAAATCATTACTAAATTTTTAAATAAATACTTCCTAGTGCATAAAACCAATGCTATTGGTAAGGAAATCTCAGAGTCAGTGCATAAAACCAATGCTATTGGTAAGGAAATCTCAGAGTTTACCTAAAAAGAAGACGAGTAATTTTTTGAAGCATGGGAGCGATTCAATAGGCTACTCTTGAAGTGTCCACATCATGGGTATGAAAAATGGCATCAATGCCAATACATTTTAGAGGGACTGTTGCCACATGTGCAGGAATGGTTAATGGCAAAATGTGGAGGAGATTTGATGTCGAAAAGTGCATCAGAGATTTGGGATTTCTTTCAGCACAAGCAAATAATTCCTAACAACGAAGCAAATCACTCATAAACTTGAGAAAAATCAAAGGAGTGAATGAAGTTCATGTTAGTGAGTCAAGATCAGAAATCAAGGAAGTCAAAGAAATAGTTGAAGGTTTTTCTCGCTAAATAACATCTTTGACAGCTGCAAAATCAATAGAGCCGTGTGCTTATAATCAACTTGATCATGACTTATACCTAGATCAAGCCAATGCAATTAGTGTGATGGGAAAGCATCCAAACTACAATCCTTACTCCAATCCTTATAATCCTAGGTGGAGAGACCATCCTAACTTTTCATGGGCTCAAGGATTCCAGCAGTCCAGCTCCATCAATGCAACTAGCTCCTCAGGCTCTTCAAGTCTCTCAATAATCTTTCAGACCATACAATAAGAACTAGAACTACTCTCAACCCAGACAATAAGAGGAAGCATTCTAAAATTTCAAGAATTTTACTCACTCCACAATAGATCAACAAAATCGCACCATTGATGAACTACGAAATGAGATGAGAGCGAGCTTCAATTCACAAGCCTAGTCGATTTCAAACTTAGAAATGATGGAAGTTAGCTATCTTCTTCAATTCAAAACTTAACAATGACCATTGAGAATGCTAAGTTCCCAAGTCCGCTAGTGCCTAATCCTAAAGGAGTACATGAAGTAAGTACTAGTTCACCACATCATCATGAAGAGGTCAAAGCTGTCATGACCTTACGGAAAGGTAAAAAAGTTGATAATAAAGTATAGATGCCAAAGACAACTTAAGTCGTACCTTTAGACTCTGAGGATTCATCATCAAAGGAGAAAGAAAAAAGCATCTCACGATAATATGTCCCCAAAGCTCCATTCCCTCAGAAGTTAGCTGAAGCAAAAAAGGGAAATTCCACAGGTGAGATTATGGAGATATTTAAACAGGTAAGTGTTAACATTCTCTTGCTTGATGCTATAAAGTAAGTGCCCTTTTATTCTAAGTTTCTTAAAATGCACTAAAAAGAAGCATTCATGTTCAAAAGAAGGCATTTTTAACTGAAAACATTAGTTCTATACTCCAACAAAAAATTCCTCTAAAATTTAAAGACCTAGGATCTCCTACCATCTCTTGTAGTATTAGGAACCACACATTTGAGAATGCTTTGTTGGAATTAGGAGCTAGTGTAAATCTTTTATTGTACTCAGTATTTATAAAACTTACATTGGGATAATTACACCCAACCCCAGTTGTGTTACAACTTGTAGATCGATCTATGAAAATACCTCGTGGTATTGTGGAAGACGTGCTTATCCAAGTAGAAAAATTTTATTTTCCTATTGATTTCATTGTGATTGACACTTAATCAGTGCAAGATTTAAAGAAGCATATCTCTATTATCCTAGGAAGACCTTTCTTAGCAAGTGCTGATGCTCACAGCACTCTGCTAGTAATCATTTCGTTCTCCCTAAATGCAAAACAAAAAAGTAAGTTGTTCAAAGTTTTAAGAAAATACAAGGAATCATTAGGATAGACCATAGCCGATATAAAAGGTATAAACCCAGTGGACTACATGTATTACATTCATTTTGATGAAAATGCTAAATCTACTAGGGAAATGAAATTTTGGTTAAACCCTAACATGAAAGAAGTTGTTAGACCAAAAGTCCTCAAACTATTAGAAGTAGTTATCATTTACTCTATTTCTAATAGTTCATGGGTCAGTCTTGTGCAAGTTGTTCCAGATAAGTTAGGAGTCACAGTAGTTACCAAAGCTGATAATAAATTGATACCCACTACAGAAAGTTAAATTCTATCACACGTAAAGACCATTTTCCTTTTCCATTTATTGATAAAATGTTTGATAGATTAGCAGGTCATGAATTTTATTGCTTTTTTTATGGCTACTCTGAATATAACCAAATTCACATAGTAGCAAAAGATCAAGAGAAGACCACTTTTACTTGCCTTTTTGGCACTTTTGCATATAGGAGAATGTCATTTGGATTATGTAATGCACCTGCCATATTTCAACGATGCATGTTAAGTATTTTTTCTGATAATGTTGAATGCTTCCTTCAAGTCTTTATGGATGACTTTTCTATTTTTAGTAATTCATTTGATCAATGTTTACATCATCTAACACTAGTATTGCAGAGATGTATAGAAAGGAATTTTATCTTGAATTGGGAGAAGTGTCATTTTATGGTAAAACAAGGTATTGTTCTCGGTCACATCATTTCAAGCAAAGGTATTGAGGTTGACAAAGCCAACGTGGATCTCATTTCTAATCTTCCTCCACCTAAAACAGTCAGAGAAGTAAGATCTTTCCTTGGGCATGCTGGCTTTTATAGACCTTTCCTAAAAGTTTTTAGCAAAGTTTCTAGACCCTTATGTAATCTACTTGCTAAGGATGTACATTTTGTCTTTGATGATTTATGTCTTGAGGCATTTAAGAATGTAAAGCAATTAATGACATCATCACACATTATGGATCATGTGTGATGCATCTGATTATGTAGTAGGAGCAATATTGAAACAAAGAGTTGATCGAATTCCCCATGTCATTTACTATGTTAGTATGACATTGAATGATGCACAGTTAAACTACTCAACCACTGAAAAAGAAATACTAGCAGTAGTGTTTGCCTTAGAAAAATTTTGATCTTATCTCATTAGATGTAAAATAACTTTGTTCACAGGTCACACTGCTCATAAACAACTTCTTTCAAAGAAAGATGCAAAGGCTATTCTAATTCGCTAGGTGTTACTTTTGCAGGAATTTGACCTTGAGTTCGAGGATAAGAAAGGCATAGAAAATGTGGTGGTAGATCATCTCTCTCACCTCAATTTTAATATAATTACAGACCCATTAACATTAAATGAATCATTTCCAGATGAAAAATTGATGAGTGTGGAAGTATTACCATAGTATATTGATATAATTAATTATCTTGTTACAGGCCAACTTCTAGAGCATTGGGCCAAGCAGGAGAAAGCTAATTTTTTTGTGGAAATAAAGAATTTCTTTTGCGATGATCCTTATTTGTTCAAGTACTGTGCTGATCAAATTGTCAAACGATGTGTCCCAGAAAATAAATTTCAAAACATCCTTTCATTCTGCCATGAACAAGTGTGTGGAGGCTATTTTAGTTCTAAGAAAATAGCTACTAAAGTTTTACAATATGGTTTCTATTAGCCAACTTTATTTCGAGATGCTTACACTTTTTGTTCTTCATGTGACATATGTCAGTATATAGAAGCATTACACAAAGGAATATGATGTCCTTAAATCTTTTTCTGGTAGTTGAAATTTTTAATGCATGGGGTATCAATTTCATTGGACCAATCCCTCCTTCTTTTGGACATCAGCACATATTAGTTGCTGGGTAGAAGGCATTTTGTGCAGAACCAATGACCATAATGTAGTAATTGGGTTCTTAAAAAGCAACATTGATCACGCTTTAGATTCCCTTGAGCAATAATCAGTGATGGTGGTGCCCACTTTTGTAACAAATGATTCAAAGCTCTTTTGCCAAAGTATTCCATTACTCACAAAGTGGCCACCCCTCCTCATCCAGAAACTAGTGGCCAAGTCGAGATTTTCAACAGGAAAATAAAGCACATATTAGAAAAGACAGTGAGGTCAGACAAAAAAGATTGGTAATTGAGACTTGATGATGCATTATGGGCATATCGAACAGCTTTTAAAACCTCGATTAGGATGTCACCCTAGTGTATGGGAAAGCTTGTCACCTACCTGCCATTATAATTGTTACTAAGATCTTTAAATATGAGCTTATTTTATTAAACATTCATAAGTTGTTGTTTTTTTTATGATTATCTCAATGGCAGCACCTTCAAGTAGACAATATAAAGAGTTTGTTGCCATAGATCTTGGTCGAGTCCTAGCAGAGAGAAAAATACACTTAGTATATTGAGGAGGTGATCAAGGGTTATCAAAGCTTATTACAGAAGCTGCCTACAATAGAGGAAGACACATTCTAGGCATCATTTTGAAAGCTTTAAGACCTCTTGTAAGCATGCCCGGCCCTCCAATTGGAGAAGAGTTAGTTATCTCTACCATGCAAGAAAGACTATCTGAAATGCTACAACATGCTGAAGCTTTCATTTTCTTGCGAGGAGATCTTACAACTTTAGAGGCATTATTTAAATTTGCATCTTGGGTCAATCTGAACATTCATAAAAAAATCATCGGTTCGCTAAATGTTAATAACTTTTTTTATAGCTTACTTGCATTTCTTAACCATGCAATAAAAAATCATTTCATTCCTTTCACAATAAAAAAAACTTTCTATTTGTGCCCCTACTGGTAACGAGTTACTTGATCTTTTATAAGCTTATAGACTAGAGCCAGACTATAGGACCTCTTCATTGGATTGGTCGACTGATGATGGTAGTAGCAGTAGTAAGAAGCATAAATTAGATTTAACTCTCCATCTATAAATGTTTTCTTTCATTTTGTGTTGTAGCACTCAGGTGATGTCTTCTAAACCGTACTTCTTTCCTTTAAAACATTGAGGACAATGTCTCATTCTGGTTGGGGGCAGGGAATAGTTGATGATTGTAGAATGTCCTAATCTTGGAGAAATTTTTACTAATTTTTGTTGTAAGAACTAATTTTGGCTTAATTTTTAAGTTGAAGATGGCTGAATATGGAGTGTAGTGACTCTAGAAACGAATATTCTTAGTCTTGGAGTTAAAATATATATATATAATAATAATAATAATAATAAATAAATAAAAAGATTAGACATTTTATTTGATCTTTTCACATAGGATGACATGATGACATTCAAATTCTTGTATTTGTATTACTTTTGGCCTTGAGTTATGTTACATCATATTTGCTGCTCTGCATGTTGATGTTGGTGACAAATCGCAATTGAACGAATTGATGAGTAAAATTGGTTAAGTTACTTGAAGGAATGCAAATGTCCTAATAAATTCTAAGTGGGTTTTTGAGCCTATCATTTTTCTTGGAGAATAACCATTTTGCCTATTTTTCAAACAGCTTCGCAATTTACTATACATGATCTCTATATTTTTCCTTTGAGTCAAAAATTTTAAAAAAAAAATTTGTCTTGCTACATCTAAAATTCCATTGAGTTAGTAAACATGGAAGACTATTTAGAGCCCTAAAAGATGAGGGAAAGGCCATCTTTGATCCGTTCGAGTTTTCCTTTTCAGCCATCATTTTTGTAAAATATTCATAATTAGCCCTTTTGAGCCTAATAAATAAATAAATAAATAAATAGTATTTTATTTGTTAACTCATCATCTTGTTCTACTCCAATTTAGAGTGGTACCCTACGTTTTATGTGTTCCATCACCTACTCATATTTGAGAAAATTTTAGGTGACTATTTAAATAAAAAAATTGGTGCAATATATATATATATATATATATATATATATATATATATATATATGAAAGAGAAAAAAGATGTGTAATTGAAAAAAAAAAGAACTAATAATAATAATAAATGAATTGCACCTTATAATTTCTAAAAGATCTTTATTTTTTTCTCAAACAAAACTTTGTTTTTCTTATTCTCACTTCCTTGTTAACTATATCCTTAACCTGCATTACATCATAATAAAAGTCCTTCTTGATTTTTGGGACCTATAGTCCGAAATAGAAGCTAGTAATATGGACTAAAATGATGTAGTGACACACACACACACACACACACACACACACATATATATATATAAAAGTTAATTTGACTATCAGTTCATTTCGTGTCATACTATATGCTAATCTGTGAGCATTATTCCTGGTGAGAGTGTGTGATATTGCCATTCATTAATTTCTCTCAAGTTATCATTTTTAGAGTGACTGTTTTTCTTGGATTTATTCTTTTCTGAGAGTGTCACTTTAACCTGTGAGATTTTAGGATTGACATGTCACACTTAAAACTGGCTTAATTAATGTAGCTCTGATAATCGATCAGTTTGCATGTATTTGCTTGACTGACTCATGTGGATGATTGATATGGGAGTGATATCTCTTTAGGCTGGAGATAATGTTTATACTTTTATTTGATTATTATCATTAATCTAATTGATGAAGTAAACATAATTGCCTTTAAAAAAATAAAATTTAGTTGAATTTTATTATCTCTTAATTTGCTAGGGATTAGCAATAAGCTGGTTGGGGGGGTGTTAAGTCCTAGAGAGTGTATATTTATAAAAGGAAAAATCATCATTTTATACCCTAAAGTCTCACTAACATCTCCACCTTTATGTATTTTAAGTCCCTTGATATTTAATTATCTATGTTTATGTGTATTTTTAATACTTTATGTATTTTAGGAGTATTTTAGTTATTTCTCAATAAACAAGAAGTCGAACAGCAAAACAAACAGGATTTTTGAGCTCAAAACAACTGAAAACCTTATGAAAGATATAAAGGGTAAAATCATAATTTTAAGATTTTAGTGAGGCCCACTAACATGGTTTTGACTGCTGACGTCGCGCAAACTGTTAACGTGGCATTGGCTGATGATGTGGCATTGACAGATGATGTGGTAGAAGTCTATTGGACTGAAAAATGAGCTTACAATACATGCAATGCACTAGATAACATTTGTTGACTTTTACATTGACAGATGACGTGGCAGAATATTAGTGGATCGATAATCGCGCATATCGTACATGTATATACATGGAATGACAGCCCTGTTGACGTGTTCCAACCAATCAAATAGTGCAACGTGGCGCAATCCTGGATGTCTGAATTATTTTCATCCAATGACCATGATTTACTTGTTGTATCTATAAATAGGAGGCCCCCCCCGCCCGATGGAATAGTACTGACACATTGCACGAGCTAGCGAAGCCGCGGAACGCAGGCCATTTACCAGGAACATTTCTAATGCGGTTGCGGGGTTAAATGGCTGCTACCTCCGTTCGTTGGAAGTTTTCCAATAACCCATCCATGGTGAGATCAACCTCTTACTGCACATTGGCGGGTCAGCCGCTCGGGCCATGGTTGCTCAAGTTGAACTTGAAACATGCATCCAAATTGTGAACAAACAATTCCCCCAGGGCCGGGGAAAATTCATTTTTGAGCTCTATTTTCTGTAATTCCTTCTTCATCTTATATTTTCTATGTATTTTAATAAAATTCTCATTTTACCCGTAGTTGTAAAAAGAGTAGCTAACTTATTTTCAAGCTTGGGTTAAAGGTGAAGCCTCAACATAATCTATAGGCTTAATTTGATAAGTTTATTTTTACTCTCTTTAATTTATTTAAGTTATTTTCACTTATCGTAGACAGATAGTAATAATCTTGTCTAGATATTGCACTGGTATACCGACTCCCTAGTGCAAGATTATTACTATTTGACATGGTGAGCGCTTTACACTAGATTTATTAGAGAGAAATCTCCCTCTAATTTATGTGGTAGGTCGTGACTCATTATTGACATAAAAATTATCTAGGTTAATTAGTGAAAAATCTTGCCACCTTGTCGACAGTTACATTATTATTACTTGGCACAACGTGTTCTTGACACTGCATTTAACATAAGATTATTATTCCTGACACAATGAGCGCTTGATGTCTTATTTATTAGAGTTAGGTTGATGAGGATTGTAGATACCCCCTCATAAATTAATTGGACTTAAAAAAGTAATATTAAGCCATGGTGAAATGTTGAGTGTGAATCCTAAGACCTAAGCATTTTATTCTATTGATCAAGTCCTAATTTATTCCCAGTATTTTAATTTCAATCTTAGGATAAAATAAATTAGGAAATTTTACAACAAGCACATTAAATAATAAAGAATAATAATAACTCTACATAATTAAAAATCCACCTCCTCGTGGGATCGAAACTCGTCACCATTAATATATACTTTAATAGATTCGTGCGCTTGCGAGTTCAATCAAATTTGCACAACAGTAATCTTTGGCGACTCAGTCAAAAACCAATCTAAGGGGCTTTGGAAGATGATATCTATTGAGTTGCCAATATCTACGAGTATTCTTGCCACTTTGCTTGTTGTAACCTTAAGTGTGATGTCTAAGGCATCGTCATAAGAGTATAAGGTACCTTCAGCATCCTTTTTCATTAACAAGATTGGGATGGGATGGTAGTGTACCCGAGATACTCTATAGTCAGTAAAATTAACTTGCTTTTGAAAAATAGTAGCTAGTCATAGTGATCTACCATAATTTTTAATGGCTTTTCTAGAGTGGCCAGCTAGATTAGGTTTACTTGTGATTGTTCGAACATAGACCCCTTTCTTGGACCATAGGGGTGCCTATAATTCAATGTTAGTACCAGGAGTATGCTTACCTTTATTATACTTCATAGCCTTTCTAGCTTACCTCATGTCCGCTATGAACTCTTTGAGGTACCCGTTGAGAAGAAAAGACTCAATCTCTTTACGTACACTAAAGCACTCAGCGATGCTATAACCAAAATCTTCATGAAACTCCCAACACTTCATGCTACACTTCATGTTGGGATACTTGCGTATAAGGTTAAGTAGGAGGAGTAGGCCAATGTTTTGAATCTCATAAAAGATTTGCTCTGAGGATTGATTCAAAGGGTGATAAGAATCATCCCGGGGTCGTTAAGATGGCTCTTACTAATCTAATTGGGGTAGGCAAGGTACCCTATTTATATTATGCTCTCTTCCTCTTATTGTATGCCATGTTGGGCTTTGTAGCGAGGTACCTTTTGCTATGGAATCTTTGGTTTCTTAGGCTTCTCTTAGGTTTTTAAGAGCTCTACCTTGTCGTAGTGCCTTTTCAAATGACATTTCTCATTCATCTTGATCTCCTATAAAGCTAGAGAGTAGGCTTCCCCATATGAGAGAGAGTAATTCTTTTGAAAGAGCATCATAGCTTTCCGAACCACATGCTCTTTTAAAAGTAGATCAGCATATGTTGACGATTAAACATGCCAGTCCTTAATACTTTTAGTGAAAATGGTTTAAATACTTGGCCAAAGTCTCAGATTCATTGAAGGCAGGCTTGGAGACCTCTTGATCGTGAGAGGAAGCATAAGAAAACTTATGCATAGATTTGGTGAGTAGCTAGAGAGTGTGTGGGTAAATATTTGACACATAGCTTTATCGTTGACACCCTTCATAAGCATCTAATCAAGATATAGCTTAACGTGTTCTGTAAGATCTGACGTATCCGAATATTAGGGTATCTAAGGCATGCTAAAGTGTTTGGGAGAGCGGTTTGCCATTCCACTAGAGGTGGAGTACTATACGCGTTTTGCTTTTCGTAAAGGAGCTTAACTTAGGCTTCCAAGTGTTCTATTTTTTCCACAAACTTTCAAACTACCCTTGAGGACACCGCTGCTTGTTAAAAAGATCTTTAGGCATTTAGCTTGTACCAATGCTACTATATGAGTAGTTAGAGGTAGTATAGTATTCAGCAATTATCAATGAGGCTAAAGCTTAGACCAAGTATCGACAGCACTTTCATTGGATTGCTTCTCTTAGGTACCTTAGAATATAGGATAATCTGTGTTTGGTTCATTGTGATTGAGTGTCTTAAGTCCTAGAAAGAAGTTACTTCTCTAGGCAGATACCCATAGATTGCTTAATAGATTTTCCTTTGTTGGGATGGGCTACTCTCATTATTAGATCTCTAAGTTCCATGCTACTAGCGTCCTCCTGCCTCTCATGGCCTCTTATAACATTATTATAGGGTACTTCAAGTGCCATCATTCACAAACTCTATAGTTGCGGAAGTTTTTTGTGCTTCCTTACCCAGGCGGCGCCAATTGCTTTAGGTAAATTTTAGGGGGCGAGAGAGAGAAATGGCAAAACCTATCTAAGAACAATAAATTTATTTTTGAAAGAAGGAGAGTACCTCGTTGGGTTGTAGACTATGGGTTATTTTGGGAGTCTTAGAGGTGAAAAAAGAATAGGAGATGGGTAATAATGCTGAAAGGCTTAGGTTGATGGCGAGAAGAATTAAAGAAACTTCTTAGACCTACAAAACAATAAAACTAAGTTAGAGGTAGATCTAGTGGTGGTCAGCTACTACACTCTGATGTTCAATTTAGTTACTTGAACTTTTACAGAGTAGAGAGATTACAAACTCTCTAAAATGAAAGCTAGAGGTTGAATGTAACATATGCTTTTTTTTAATTAAGTATATAAATAATTAAAATAAAAGAGGGTGTATTTGATATTTTATGGGTGTATATGAGATGAGAAACAGGTGGGAAACTTAGAGAAAAATCGAGAGAGAGGGAGAGAACCCATTTGACCCGACTTGACTCGGAACCCGCGAACTTGACCCGGTCGTATCTCTCAACTCTGACCACCACCGGACGAGCTTGGTATCAAATAGATGCTCTCGAGTCAAGGAACTTCCCCTGCCATCCCTATCGGCCAGAAATATCGAGAATGCTGCCGATCTGGAGCGCGAAGCTCACACACAAACCAGTCACAATTTGGCTGTGTTTTTTTTGGATTTTAGTCCACTTCGGTTTTGTTCTCCACCTTGCCCTCTATCATTTCTGACCATCCACAGCCACTGAGTAGATCATTTTACTGTTGATCAGCTGTTGGAAGATTTACGGCTTTAAAAGCTTGATCCAAAGCCATCGCAACGCGTGGGAGCTCACCACTGGCACCATTGAACTCAACTCGATGAGAAGTGTCTAGTCTGAGCTTCCCATCACCGTTGTGTGAATTTCAGTATACGTTGACCGTAGGGTTTTTTTGGTAATTTCGCACATAAAGGGTGATTATGAAGATGTTTTTGCAATCTGAATTGAGGATGAATTGATAGTTTTATTGGTAAATTACGAATACGAGATTAATAAGGTAAGCTGAGAGACTTGAGAGTTGAGATGTTTGGACGATTATTTATTTTAAGTTTTATTTTTGTGAGTCAGACTACTGCTTCAGCTCAACGAAGTCAGCCTGGTCAACCTCATACTCAGGTTCGAGATTTTGCTTTGACACAATAGGAGGCACGTGCTACACCAAAAGTTATTATGGGTATATTATCTATCTTTGACTGCAAAGCAGATATTCTTATTGATTCTGGATCTACACATTCTTTTTTTTCCCATACGTTTGCTAAACATATAGAGCGAGAGCCTGAACCACTAGGTTATGACTTAGTTGTTAGTACAACTACGGGAGAGTCACTTTTTGCCAATAATGTGTATCGGAATTGTGTGATTGGAATGGGTGAGCATGAATTTGGTTGTTATAGATATTCGAGTTTTCGATGCTATCTTGGGTATGGATTGGCTTGCATCTCATTATGCTAAGGTGGATTGTTTTAGTAAGAAGTTGTGTTTAATAAGCCAGGGGAAACTATGGTGAAATTTTACCATCATGTGTCATTTATGCCATTAATGCCATGTGGTTGCTTAGAAAAGGATGTTCAGCTTACTTAGCATATGTAATGGACACAAAATTTCAAGAGTTGAAATGGAATGATATTCCAATAGTCCAAGAGTTCCCAAATGTATCTCCAAATGAACTGTCGGGTATGCCACTTAATAGGGAGATTGAGATTGGCGGCATATGCATGCAGATAGATATTGAGATATAATGAGATTTAAATCCAGGTGGTCCGGACACGATGCTGCCAAATAGTGGATCATTGCACTTCCGTTGAGATCCGGATATGTATGATGATGATAAGTATGAGATGGCATGTCCCCGTCTATCCGTGTAACTCCGGGCATGATGGTACCCAGATAGTGCATCATTGCCGTCCGTTGAGGTCCGGATATGATGAGATTATTTCTCCAGGTATTTGTTTAAGGATAGTTGTATTATTTAGTATTTGATATTTCAATATGAGATGTTTTTCTTGATTTTGTGGCAGTATCAATTATATTTATGTTCAGTATATGATTGAAATGAAATGAATTTTTACATTAAAATAATTAATTGAGAAAATTTATTATACAAGCGATGCATTTATTTTTGTAAGTATTTTATGTTTTTTTAAAAAAACTACTATCCACTCACAGAGTTTTATACTCACTCTATTTTATTATATTTTTCCCTCTAGGAGATTTCAGGTACAACCGTTGACCCAGCAGTTGTACATATTTGGAGTCGTTTTTGGCCACGTGAGTGTGTCTGAGGATATAGATAATTTTGTTTTGGTTATTGTATATAATCATCCCAATTTGGAATTATACTAGGGATGTGACATAAGAATTAGGAAATGTGTATATAGTTTAACCTGACTTATGGTATAATATCCTTTTGATACTCTGAAATTGTTTTGAGTGTACTATTGGATATTTTACTGAATGAGACTAGTCGAAGTAGTTTGATGTATAATAAATTATTTTTGGAGTGTTTGTCTTATAATTGCAGGTTTGAGAATTTTATATGTTTAGGGGAGGTTCTACCGAAATTTTTGGTAGAATTCTCATTAATAAGATTTTTAATGTTTGAGTTCAGTTTCTTGAGATAGGTCTCCTCTGGGAATGAGTCGGGTCGTTTCATTGAAGGAGACCACAACCTTTTTATATTATGTGTGAGTTTTATTGTGAATAGTAAAATTTTGAAAGAAAGCATGTATAAAGGATATTTTGGAGATTCTGTGATTGTCTCGGTCTTAATATGAGGTACCCTGCATACCTTCTTAAATCATTAAGTGTATTTGGTATATGTCGGTTACCTAGTGTACCTATTCAATTATCAGCTATACTTGGGATAGGTCAGGTACCCCAAGCACCCCGGTGATTAAAAAACTTCTTACTCGACATGTGGCACTTCATTACCAACTTTATATTTTTTTCTCCAAACAGATACTGCCACGGAAAATTTCAACTACGTATAAATAAAAAAAAATGAATGAACCACATAAATGACCATTAAAAAAATGAAAATGGGATCTTTATCTCTGATCATTAACACAACTTAGAATCCCAAATATATAGTCATAAAGCTTTATTAAGCATTATATTTTTACAAATAGCAATGTATTGCATTTTATGCAGCTGCTACAACACTAAGACTCTTAAAATAAAATTTATAATACTATGGAACTAACATGATAGAGAAATATGATCTTTATAATTTTTGAAGAACACGCAATTAAAATGGAAAGTGAAGGTCATTACCAAATAAAAGGGTACATGAATGACATTAAGGGGTATAACTTTTAAAATGAATGTCTTCTTGTACTAAGTTAATTGATATTGATATCTTTATTTAATATTTTAACTATTATGATAGTTATAGTCACCATATCATAAATTTAAACGTGGAAATAAAAATTATCATGCGAGTATAGTTAATTACTTAATGCCTTTCAAATGATCAAATATTTAAGTAATTAATCGACAAGCTATACCTTCATATATCCCAAAATTTTCTCGAGCAGCCGCCATCATCCAAGAACAACATCCAGCATCTTCGAACATAACTGTTGGTTACCACATCAGCAAGTTGCTACTAAAAGCTTGTGACTTTAGTTCGTGAACTACTGCACCATCAATCTGTTGCCACTTTTTGAACAGTATCCCAAGCCGTTGCCTCACCAGCGTTGCATAGTGCATTGTATCTTACATCACTGTTAATAACTCAAACAAATAGCAATGAGCACGACACACAGCCATATTGCTAGGATCGCGAGATCCGATCTAGCTTTTTGTAGTGGTAACATACCTGTTTATTGGTATTTGGCCGTAAAGTGCGATTGAAGGGAAAAGCACTAACAGGAGGGGTGTAAAAAAATTAAAAGGGGAATTGACTTGAGTGGGAGAAACAATGGCTAATTTTGTCTCATTCATTTTATTTTTAATGTTACTATAGAAATAAAAGAAGGAATCGACTTTGGAAAGAAAGTGAAAAGAAAAGCAAAAAAAGTTCAGGTGTTGAATTTATAGTAATAATATTTTAGTAATAAGAACGACGTTGTTCAGATTTAGGGAAATTTAAAAAATAAAAATTAAATTAAATTAATTATCTAATTTGTATAAATACTTAGTTATGATATTATAGTATCAACGATCATTGGCACTTATATGTAAGAGGTGCTAGAATATGCTTAGTTCATATTTGAGTCTGAGAGAGTATATATTGATAAAGAATAAAATCGTCATTTTATACTCCAAGTCCCACTAACATTTCTACTTTTATGTATTTTAAGTCATTTGAACTTTGATTATATATATTTGTGTGTACTTTGGGTACTGTATATATTTTAGGGATATTTTGATCATTTCATAATAAACGAGAAGTTAGACAGAAAAACAGACAATATTTTTGAACTTAGAAAAACTGAAAACCTTAAGAATAATATAAAGGGAAAAATCATAATTTTAAAATTTTGGTGGATCCTACTAATGTGGCGTTGACTGCTGAAATGTTATTGATTACTAATGTGTGATTGATTGCTGATGTGGCATTGACCGATGATGTGCCATTCGTAGATGACATGGCAAAAGCGTATTCAACCAAAAAAAGAACTTTCAATACATGCAATGCACTAAATTATACATGTTGACTTTTGTAGTGACTGATGACATGGCGAAATATTAGTGCACTGAAAAACACATGTAACATACATGCATATAGATAGAATGACAACCAGACGTGCTCCTTTCAATCTAAGACTGCCACACAACGCAATCCTGGGCATTTGAATTGTTTTACTTGTTGTATCTATAAATAGAGAGCTACCCACCCTAATTTGGCAACCTTGAATCCATTTCTAAGCTCAATTTTCTTTAATTCTTTCAATATCTTGTATTTTCTATCTATTTTAATAAAATATCTATTTTACCCCTAATTATAAAATGAGTAGCTAATTTATTTTCAAGCTTGGGTTAAAGGTGAAACCTCAACATAATCCAAGTGCTTAATTTCATAAGTTTATTTTCACTTTCTATAATTTATTTAAATTATTTTGAATTATTGTTGATAAATAGTACTAATCTTGTCTAGATTTTGCACTGGTATACCGGTTCCCTAGTTCGAAATTATTACTATTTGACACGGTGAGTACTTCACACTAAATTTATTAAAGGAAAACCTTTCTCTAGTTTATGTGGTAGGTCTTGATTTAGTATTGATAAAAAATTTATTTAAGTTAATTAGTAGACAGTCTTACCAACTTGTCAACAGTTGCATTATAAGTACTTACCACAACATGTTCTTGATAACAATGAGCACTTGACACCATATTTATTAAAGTTAGGCTTATGAGGAGCGAAAGCACCATATTTATAAATTAATTGGAACTAAAAATGAATATTAAGCCCATGGTAAAATATTGAATGTGAATCATAAGATCCAAACACTTCATAACATTGTACTATCCCCAGTTTTTTCCATCCATTTTAATTTAAATTTTAAGATAAAATATATTAAAACATTCACCACAAACTCATAAAATTAAATAAAAATAATAACTCTGCAAAATTGAAATCCACCTCCTCGCAGGATCGATATTCATCACCATTAATCTATACTATAATAGATTCATACACTTGCAAGTTTAACAAGATCTTCACAATAAGATTTTAGCGTCGTTGCTGGGGAGGTAAGTCATTTTAATTTGTAGATTTAATTTTCTTTATTGTTTAAATAATTTTTTATATATTTGTTTTCTTGTAATTTTCTTCTAGTTTTTGTAATTCAATTTTCATTTAATTTTGTAATTTTTTTGTTTATCTTATTAATCTATATAGCCGATTTAACTGCCTATTAAATTATTTCATTTTAGTTAATTTATTTTAAGTTATTTTATTTTATTTCATGTGTCTTTCTCTTCTTTATATACATTCATAGCACTTGAGTGTGTTTTCGTAGTAAGGTTATAACAATGTAATAATCTTAGTATCGTAATTTCTCCACGCTTTATTTACAATTTTGTTTTTGTACGTGTTTTTTGCATGCATGGACAAAGGTCACTAACACATAATTTAGAACCCATAACCTCAAACTAAAAAAAAAAAAAAAGACGTCGCACATGTAGACACATCGCATCACAAATTCAAATTGTGGATAAAATTGAAATGGATTTGCAATAACAACCAAAAGCACACTAGGAGAGGCCATCTAAGGACTACTTTAGTCCTTTAGCTAATTTGAGCACATCATGCATAACATACCCAAATGTAGATCCTAGAATTTTTGAATTAAGACCTAGTGTGCTAAATTGTCTCCCATCATTCTATGGCCTAGAAAATGAATACCCATGCAATCATTTGAACGATTTTCATGCTATTTGTAAAACTTTTAAATATGATAATTTTTTAGATGAAAATGTTAAACTTAGATTGTTTCCATTTTCTTTAAACGATAGAGCTCGTTCTTGGTTACATTATCTGCTAATATTATTATATCATCAAAAAAATGGTTATTAAATTTTTAAATAAATACTTCTGAGTGCATAAAACCAATGCTACTCGTAGGAAAATCTTAGGGTTTACCCATTGAAAAGACGAGAAATTTTTTAAAATATGGGAGCGATTTAATGGGCTACTCTTGAAGTGCTCACATCATAAGTATAGGAAATGACACCAATGCCAATACTTTTTGGAAGGACTATTGCCACATGTGCAAGAACAACTAATGGCGACAAGTGGAGGAGAGTTAATGTCGAAAAGTGTATTAGAGATAAGTGAAGCTAATCATTCAAGAATGCGAAAGAAATCAAAGAAGTGAATGAAGTTCATGTTGTGGAGTTAATATCGGAAATCAAGGAAGTCTAATAAATTGTTGAAGGACTTTCTTGCCAAATAACATCCTTAACGGCTGCAAAATCATTAGAGACACATCTATTTAATTAGTATAACCAAGATTCATACCTAGATCAAGCCAATGTAATTGATATAATGGGAAAACAACCAAACTACAACCCTTACTCCAATACTTATAATCCTTGATGGAGAGACCATCCCAAATTTTCATGGTCTCAAGGATTCCAACAAAAAAAAAGCAGTCCAACTTTATCAATGCAACTATTTCCTCAGGCTCCTCAAGTCTTTAAGTTACCATTCAGACTATACAATTAGAATCAGAACTACACTCTACCCATACCATAGGAGGAAGCATTCCAAAAT
Organism: Murraya koenigii; assembly: GCA_025617385.1. NCBI lineage: Eukaryota > Viridiplantae > Streptophyta > Magnoliopsida > Sapindales > Rutaceae > Murraya > Murraya koenigii. The sequence continues at coordinate 22,122,625 of CM046812.1, forward strand.
CTTAAAAATTAGATTCACTCCACAATAGAACAACAAATTTGCAGTATTGACGAATTGCGAAATGATAGGAGAGTTGGGTTCAATTCACAAGCTAAGTCGATTTAAACCTAAAAAAGATGGTAAGTCAACTTACCTCTTCAGTTCAAACCTTGGTAATAAACGCTGAAAAAAGCAAGTTTCCAAACTAACCAGTGCCTAATCTTAAAGGAGTATATGAAGTAAGTACGAGTTCACCCTAGCATTATGAAGAGGTTAAAGTTGTTATGACCTTGCGAAAAGGTAAAAAAGTCGACATGCTCGAGACAACTCAAGTTACATTTTTAGACTTTGAGGATTCATCACTAAAGGAGAAAGAAGAAAGTAGCCTATAGGTTTACATTCCCAAAGCTTCCTTCCCTCAAAGGTTAGCCAAAGCAAAGAAGGAAAATTCCATAGGTGAGATTATGGAGATCTTTAAGTAAGTGCCCTCTTATTACAAGTTTCTTAAAGATCTTTGCACTAAAAAGAGAAGAATTCATGTTCAAAAGAAGGTCATTTTAACTGAAAATAATAGTTTCATACTCTAACAAAAAATTTCTATAAAATTTGAAGACTTAGGATCCCCTACTATCTCATATAGCATTAGGAATCATATATTTGAAAATACTTTGTTAGACTTAGAATCTAGTGTAAATCTTTTACCTTACTCAATATTTATGAAACTTAGATTGAGAGAATTACACATAACTCTAATTGTGTTACAACTTACAAATCAGTAAACAAAATATCTCGTGGTATTGTGAAAGATGTGCTTATCTAAGTAGACAAGTTTTATTTTTTTGTTGATTTAATTGTGATTGATATTAAAGCAATGCATAATTCAAAGAAGCACATCCCATTGATCTAGGCTGACCTTTCTTGATGACTATTATGCTCACATTCAATGAAGAATTGGAAATATGCAATTGTCCTTTAGCAATATGAGTATTGAGCTTAATATCTTCAACATTGCCAAACAACCTCACAATGGAGACAATGAAATTGTTAATATGAATTTCATTGAAGAATTAATTGATCATAATCTTTCTTCTAACCTTAATGACAACCATTTATAAGAATGGTTAACTCACTTTGAATTTATTTTTTTATCAGATTAATGCCTCACACGATTCATCACCATTAATGGATGCTAATAAATAGAAGTTAAAAGAAGAGTAATTAGCATTATCAAGGGAAAATTTCATCCGATCAAAATCATTACCAAAGCTCGAGCTCAAATCGTCACACAATATTTTAGAGTATACATCCTTGGGATAAGAAAGTAAATTGCAAGAAATCATCTCATCATCCCTTGAAGACAAATTACTAAATGAAAGTATCGTTTACCCCTATTATAGTTCAAAAAGGAGAATACAATTGGCAGAATTTGAGAAGATTTACAGTGACGAAAAAGCTAAAGATTACAAAAAGTGAATGAAAGTCTTTCATGACAAGCAAATCACGAGAAAATTTTATGCACCAGGTTATAAAGTATTTTTATTCAATTTTTGCTTGCACCTATTCCCATGTAAGTTATGCTCTCGATGGTCTGATCCCTTTATTGCGTATTATTTTTCCACGTGAAGCAATTGAAATTAAGGATCCAAATATTGGTATCACTTTCAAAGATTAAAGCCATATCTAAAGTACCAACCACATGAAGAAGATACCAAAATTGATTTGAGTGACCCACCAAATTTGAACTGACACCACAATAAATATTATCTTTTACAACCATTCAAAAATGCTACAAAAATACAATTACAACATTTATTAACATGTCCTAACGAAGTATGCAGTAAATAACATCAAACTTGGTCGGAAAAGACAATTGTGGCTGCTGGGTTTTTTGCTGATGGCGACAGAGAAGAAAAGAATGCAGTATTAGGGTTTTGAGTGATAAATATCACTCAGGTCCCTATAGTTCTGTATATTTCTTCTTGGGCAAAATTAGTATACTATTATGCATTTAAGTTCAGAAACGGTTTGTGGGCTTTGTAAATCCTAGTTTTAAGTCCAATAAAATTTGGGCTTAATGGATTAAAATGCATGGATATAGTTTAACAATTAAAATTATTTTTTGTCCGAAATTTTTATTTAAATTTTTATTTTATTTTCTTTAAAAATTAAAAATTTGGACCAATAATAAATTTAAAACCCATATTAGCCAAGTCCATCAACAAAGATAATCGAATGGAAGAAGATATTGACAATGAGCCCAATGAAGATTAGGGTTAGGGTTAATATTTTTTATTATTAGGAAAACCATGAATTGAGATTATTTAAATTTTCTATATGTTGCGTTTTTAATGTGAGCATGTCATAATAACATGTCATATAGGATAGCTAGTGCCATTCTATGCATAATGATATATGTCATTCATATAACATGAATTTATATATATTGTTTGAAATTTGCAAATGCTTGCTAATATATCACTTAGATAATATTATAGGAAGCATGAAATTAACAATATATGTATGTTTTAAATGGAAAAACCAACTTTAAAATATTGAGTGGGAGAGGGAAGATTCAAGATAATTTTCCCACAGGCTCCATTGTTAGTTCAATAATAAAATTATATATATACCTTGACTTCATGATACGGCGATGCTCCCTACAGAGGGTATATTATATATTAGACATTTTATTTGATTAACTTCTTTAAAGATAAGATTGAAATATTTTTCAATCTGTTGCTCACCCTAACGGTGGCTACATGATATGAGAAATACGTAGATTAAAACAATGGATATACACTCAACAAAATTTGTTATTAATCTTCCCAATGAGACTCTGTTAACAAAATTTTGGCCATAAAAGATAAAGATAGTTATTTATTATATATAATTATTCATCTTCTCAAAACATCAAGGTACGAATTTCTAGATTATTTAATTTTTATATGTTGTATGAGATCGGTCCTAAAAAGATTTTAATTAAAAAATTAAAAAGCCTAATTTATTCCCTTCATTTTCCTGCCTAAGCTCTCGCTCCAAAATGGAAGTCAAAAAGCTTATTAGCAAAATATATATCATTCAGCACCTGATCGTCCTCAACCAAAGTATTATGGTTCTTTACCAAAGAAGTCTCAATCCACTTCCCACCTCGCTTATCAAAACCTAAAACAATGATGGTCTCTCTCCCCAACTTCTTGGCTACCTTAGAACAGGCTTCTGAATGGATACATTAAACTCTCAAAGTATTCTAGCAATTATGCTATCATATGGTAATAGCCAGTTGTTGAGCAATGGAGTATGCCCCAAGTCTATTGGTCTCCTCTGTAAAATAGAATCTAGTAGCCCAACATCTAACCTAATAACCTCATCGGTATGACCCTGTCTGGGAGTAACTATATGCTGGAAAATACTATGGAGCTTTCTAACCTAGAGAGGTTAAAGCTGAGACCTAAAAAAGAGTAAACATATATCATATGTTACGAATTATGTTCGGATAGCAAAATCTGTTAAAATGAAGTTCTTTCCTAGACCTATAGAGCGTTAAACCCTCACCTAGAGTACCGAGAATCCTATTAAGGTCAAACACATTAAACTCGATATGAACTCATCCTACACTAGTAACTATAGTATCCTTCATAGTTTCGAAAACCTCCATGTTTGAGTAAAAGACTCGAATAAGGTTCGGATACACATGCTCATCAATAAGTAAGGCATTCTCTCATCCAACTTCCTCCAATAAAGTCCTAATACTATTCCCACTAATCACGAGATTATCAAAAGTAACCAACTCAACATAATAGGAAGGGGTTACCTAATGAGAGCTAAAATAATTGTGGAAACATTTTTCTATAACAGAAGAAATGAAGTGTGTGTGATCGAATTCAGGAGCATTTCTAGAACGAGGTGGACTCCTACCAGCCCTCTATTTCACCCATCGTCCAGTTCATGAACTCTCTCTAGCCATTAAAGATAAATTTTAGGAATTGTGAAAAAATATGTTTTGGAAAAAAATAAATCGATTAAAATGATTATATGAGGGATAAGAAGTGATTAGTGTGTTCAATTTGATCTAAAAGGGGTAAAACTCGAGATAAAATGACGAAATACAAACCCGGTTAGTTAAGGTTTCAAATTGTGATTTTTTATTTTGGCAGTGAAATTACGATTTAATAGAGCTATGCAGTTTAGGAGGTTTAGACTGATTTGGGTGGTCTAATTTTGCAAAATAATGGCAAAAAAATGAAGAAATTTAGAGAGAGAAAGCTTGAAAGGCACGGGCTAGAGAGATAACAATGAAGGGTTTTCTAAAATTTGAGGAAGAACAAGGGTTACTGTTCTATTATCTTGCGATATCGACGAACCATTATTATGCTATCAGTGAACCGTTATCATCCAGTACCTCTGAATTCTTGACACACTATATTGGCAAGCCATTAAACTATTATCGGTGAACTGTTAGCATTATTAGCTACAATATTTTATCATTGCATTATCGGTGAGCGTTGTCATTTGGTTTTGAATTACTAAGTTCCTGCTTTATAAAAATGAGCCATTCATTAAATAAACAGTGACTCATTATTCTTGCTTATGATTTTGTACGTTTATTTTAATTTTTGTCAATGATTAAGTCCAATTTCATTTCTTATTTTAATTTTTGTCAATGATTTACTCCAACATCATTTCTTGACCCTAAAATGTTTCAAAGGCTATGTAATGCATGATTTATGATTGCGTATTCAATTTCTATATGAGAAAATATATTTAATAAATCCAACAATAATGTTATCAAGATGTAACAAACATTATTCCAAGTTCATGCCTAATATTTGTAATTTGTTGTTCACCAAAGGGTTTTGTGAAGATATAGGCAAATTGATTTTCAATGGAAACAAATTCAATCATAACTTCCCTTTTTTGAACATGATCTTTTAGAAAATGATGTCTTATATCTATATGTTTAGTCCTAAGATGATTAATAGGATTTCTAGACAAATTTATAGCACTATCTTGTCACATTTAATAGGAATGTGACCTGGCTTAATATCATATTCTCTAAGCATTTGTTTCATGCATAATGTTTGTAGACAACAACTTCCAGCTGCAATAATAGTAGAGAGTGCAATTGAATTTTGTTTCTTGTAAAACCAAGACACAAGAAAGTTTCCTAAGAAATGAGATGTTCCACTAGTGCTTTTCTGATCAACCTTATAGCCAGTAAAATCAGCATCTGAAAATCAAGTTAGGTCGATGTGTGTTCCCCCTAGGATACTAAAGGCTAAAGTCAATGGTGCCATCAAATACTGAAAAATGCATTTAACAAAAAGCAAGTGAGACTCTTTAGGATATGATTGAAATCTTGCATACAAGCACACACTAAACATAATATTAGGCCTACTAGTAGTCAAATAGAGAAAAGATCCGATCATACCTCGATATGTCTTGACATCAACTAATTAGTGTTAAAAATTATATGTTTTCTAATGAATAAAAATGTTACTTTATGCTTATATTATAATTTGTATGTGTAATTATGTAATATATTGTGAATTTTTTTTTAAATATTTATTTTTTGTATTTTTGTGTGTTTATTATGTAAAAATAATAATTTCATACAATTTTAGTCTCCTAATAAATTAACGGATAGATACCAGTTGTTTGGAAAATTAAGTCATTATCGAAGAGGATGCACGATTTTTGTTGTAAGATTATAAGTTTTCACCATGTTAAGTATGGTAATTGTAAAAATTATAAGTTTTTATCATGTTATATGTGATAATTGTCAGTGGATATATGTGAGTAGATTGGGTTAGATTTATGTTTCATTAATGCAACAAATGTAAGGTCATGATTTAATTGGCTTTGTTTATGTGTGTGGTGCAAATTAATCACAAATTAGTATAAATAAAGAAGATTGAAAAAAACCTCTCTACACCTCTTTCTTCACTTCTTTCTCCTCAATTTCTTCTTCTCATCTCTCTTTGTAGTATTTAGAAAATAAAAAAGAATTAGTTTTATTTTCAATTTTAATTATTCTATTTTTATGTATAATTTAATATTAATAATTAATTTTATTTCAAATATGCTAGGCTAAATAATAATAAGTTAGGGTAAGGTGAAACTCTTAGTAAAAAAATGATTTAATTAAATTCTATTTTTAGTTATATAAATTAAGTTATTTTCCAATTAATATTATCTATATTTTATATTTGAAAATTTTGATTTATTGTAGACAAACAAGAGAGTTTGGCACAATAAATTCTTAATATCTTAATATAAAGTATGATAAAATGGTATTTTGACTTATTATAGACAAGTTAAATTTTGGCACACTAAGTATTTAATCTATAATAATAATAATTTATACAATTAATCTTTTGAGTAATAAAGAAATATGATAAAAAAAATTTATTAAATTGTATTTACTACTAATGGTAGATCCATAACCCTAACTAATTTAATTTCATAGTTGTACTCAAATTAAGTTTTTTTATTTTTTAATTTAATTTAATTTTCTTATATAAATTGCAATAAACAAATTAAATCTTTCTTCTATTGATCGACTTCAGATTTATTGAGCTATATTATAACAAGACTCTCTTATACTTGGAAGTTATAAAATACTTTGAATCATGTCATCAACTTCCTTATCTTTTTCATTCTTATCTAGCTTGATGATTGTACTCATTGGAGTGCTTTTTGCCATTACATTTTCATAACTAAACATGTTGAGTATATCTCTTACATACTTGGCTTGGTTTATGAAAATATTTTTCTCGTTTTATGTTATTTGCAGTCCAAGGAAGTACTTCAGCTCTCCTGTCATGCTCATACAGGAGGAAAATTCCCTACATAATAGCTCATTAGTAGAACCAAAGATAATATCATCAACATAAATTTAAACTATAAGAATATATTTGTTCCATTAATAAAGAGAGTTGTGTCGGCCTTACCTATTGAGAAACCATTTTCCAGCAAGAAATTCTTAAGCCTATTATATCATGCTCTGGGTGTTTATTTCAGGCCATACAAAGCTTTTGTCAACTTATAAACATGATTTGAAAATTTTTTTATTGAAACCAAGAGGTTGTTTCACATAAACTTCCTCCATAATATAACCATTTGAAAATGCACTCTTAACATCCATTTAATACAAGATGAGATCCTTATGACATGCAAATACTAATGACATCCTAATGGACTCTAATATAGCTACAGGTGCAAATTTTTTATAAAAATCAATTTCGTCTTCTTAGTTGTAACCTTGAGCCATTAATCTAGCTTTATTTCTTTCAACCATAGTAGTATAATCCATTTTATTCCTAAATACTCATTTAGTACCTATAATAGATTGATTTTCTTTAAGAACTAATTCCCATACATTGTTTCTCTCAAATTGATTTAACTCCTCTTGCATTACCATAATCCAAGATTTATAATTTTCAAAAACTGAAAAGGATTTTGGTTTAATTTAAGAAATAAATGCAGCATATTCACATGTGTTTTTAAAATATGATCTAATAGTTATTCCTATAGAATGATCACTTAAAATCAGATCTTTTGGATGAGAGGAAAAATACTCTACTCCTTAGGGAACGTTTGAGAATTACCTTCATTTTATTTTGTACTTGTTTTCTTTTTTTGTTCCTCTTGATTTTCAGGTGGTGCATCATTTTGTTTTTACTTTGACATGAATAGACTCCTCTACAACTAAAGTTCTTTTGTTATACACTACTACAAAAATGACATTTACTGACACTTAGTTTACCGACACTTGGCAAAAAGTATCAGTAATTATGAACAAATGCACCATTTCGCGCTGTTAACAAGTAGGTATTGGAGGTTATTAATACTAGTGTTTTAGTAATTTAAACATCAACAATCACTGACAGTCAAGTATCAGAGATAAAAAAAATTCATGAAAACTTGTTTTAGTTCCAACTCGAACTTGAGACTTCTAGAGTTTAAAACTTTAACATTTGAAACATAGACCATCAAGCCCTATTGAAGTAAGTTAATCTACTTGTTTTAAAGATTTTAAAAGCAAAAATATAATAACAAAAGCAAAAAAAAACCTAAACGCTAACTCTCACCCATCTCGCTATCACACCCAAACACTCGATCTCTATCGCTATCTTGCCTTTCCCTCATGCTTTCTCTTTCGTTTTTCTTTTCTTGATATCTTCTGTTCTCTATTGTCTATTTACAAGTTGATTTCAATTAATTCAAAAATCATATTGAAAATCTTACACTCTATTTTCTTTTTCAATTTTTCCCTAAATTGAAAAACAAATTAAAACCCTAATTGCTTGTTACAAAAAGGGCTTCTTCTCCAACTAAATCTCTAGTGTCTCTACTGGCCAAGCAACCAAAAACCATCGATAAGGGGTGAAGTGGCACCATCACTTACTTATTCAAGCAATCCTGTTCCCGTTCTCCGTAAAAAGCAAAGTTTAGAGAAAGAAATCTAAAGGAGGTTGTTAGCTGGTAATGGCATAATATATATATTACCAATTTAATTAATGGGATTGTTTTATTTTAGCTTATTGCAAATGCTTTTTTAATTTTAATTTTTTGGGTTTTTGTAATTTTAATTTTGTAGGTCATTTTATTGGAAGTGATTTGTTATCTGATTACTGAGGTTTCTGCCATAGTTGAGGTCAGTATAAAAGCTCTGATATGATTTATTGTCCTTGTTATTTAAATTTAAGAAAGTGCATTTCTTTTAAGTTCCTGAAATAAACCATCGGGTCTTTAATGGAATTCTTGAATTGCCATCATCTTAGTCATGCGACAATTGTGGTCACTCTTTGGTACAGCCACATAAACGGCAAAGTTTTCTACTTCACCATAGTCATAGTCTCCATTTTATCCATTGGGTATACTATGTAACAAAATATTAAATGTATAGTACATGATTAAATTAAAATTGTAAAGGGTAATTATCAATTAATATCTCCAAAAAATCCAAATTGTAATTATTAAGGGTGTGATGGTCAAGGCATAGAGAGCCCAAAAAGGATCAGAGTTACTTTACTAGAGAATAGATTCTAAATGTGTAGGGGGGCCTGAGTCCTAAGGGAAACAAAACCAACAACAAGAATGTGAATTAAATTAAATTAATAGAAGCTTGCTTGCATTATTATGGGGTTCAGAATTTTTTACTACTCATTTGACATTATCATAACACTCGGTGCCACGCATCAAATCTCAATCATGTAAATTGTAAATTTTACCACACGCCACATGCAATTAAACCTCAGCCGCTAAATTAAAACTAGATTCTTAATTCTTTTGTTCACGTCACACCCACATACACTAATCACACACATTGTATGCATGTAACGCTTAAAATTCCATTAGTTAGTATGTGAGTGAATTCTAGTTGGATGTTTATTGTATGTGTGTAATCCTTGTATTTTGTTGAGGCTTTCATGGTTCATTTTTTTTTGTGTAAGCCTAGTATTATCCAGAAAGTTATGGCATATTATTTTTTTTTTGTTGAAAGATTTTTAATAGAGAATTACTATGATAGAAATTACCTAAGTTCATGCTTGTCTAATTTTTAATAGCTATCCAATGACTTAGAAATTTTATATATGCTGCACTAACATGTCTCATTATGTTTTGAACGTTTCATAGCATTCAAATAGTATTGAATTAAAGAAAATTTTAAATTCAAGTTGTCAGTGCTTCCTATTAAAATCTTATTAATGATAAATTTGCTAACTTGCAATAATTTTCAGGAAAAAAATATTTGAATCGACTGTGGCTTGCAATTGTAAAATAAAGTACCAAGGGCATAAAACTTTTTTCATTATATGCGGGACTATTCTCTTAAAGGTTAGTCTTTTCTTTTCTTCTTTTTTTTTGAATTGACTTAACTTTAATTTTAGCTTGATTATTGATTTCCGTGGTTTATGATTTATTTGAGTTTTACATTCTTGTTTTGTTTTTGTTTGAGTTTTACATATCTATTTTAAGACTTTGAAGGCTTTCAAGAATTTATTTTGGATGATGAGCAAATGAGTGATAGCTTGAAAATTAATTTATTTTATCAAAAAATTATTTAGTGTAGTGTATTAATTTTGAGAAATATGGATTATTCCATGAATATTCTAATAATGATTATGTTATATATGCATGTCTTAATTTAAAATAATTATATTTTAAAGTTTATTTTCTGATAAAAGATTATGTTATTTATTGTATCAATTTAATTAAACTTATTAAGCTAACAACTTGTAATAAATGAATAGGTAAAAATACATGTTATGGACAAAACTTGGAAGTTCTGTGATAGATTGTCAGATAAGCATTATGATGGAGTTGATGATTTCTAGGAGTTTGCCATTATTAATTCAGAAAATAAAATGTTGATTAGATGTCCTTGTACCTCTTGTTGCAATATAGAGTTTTTGACTCCTGAACAAGTGAGGTTACATCTGTTTAAAAAATGTTTTTTAAAAGAATATTTAATTTAGAATTGACATGGTGAGGAGGACCCAAAACCTACCTCTGTAAAGTGCCAAGACCAGCCACAAAGTCAGCTTTTTAAATGTCCAGATTACAGTAATTTAGGTGACATGGTTCATGATGCTTTTGAACATTGTGATAAAGATTGTAGTTCTTTTAAAGATATACTTGAAGATGCTGAAAAACCCTTATATCTGAGTTCAAAGCATTCAAAGTTATCAGGTTTAATGAAACTGTACAATATAAAAAGACTTTACGGCTGGTCTGATAGCGGGTTTTCAGACTTATTGGAAGTGCTCGATGAGATATTGCCAAATGTTAATAGTATGCCTAAGTCTATGTATGAGGCCAAAAAAACAATGAAGCTCTTAGGCTTAGATTACGAGAAAATACATGCATGCCCAAATGATTGCATTCTTTATAGGAATGAGTTTCAAAATCTTAGTGAATGCTCAAGTTGTGGAGAATCTAGGTGGCAGATAAAAAAAAATGGATCTAAAAAAATTAAGAAGGGGGTGCCAAAAAATGTGTTATGGTATTTTCTTATAATTCCTATGTTTAGAAGAATGTTTCAATCACCACAAACTGCTGAGAAATTAACATGGCATGAAAATAAAAGAATTAAAGATGGTAAGCTTCGCCACCCGGCAGACTCGCCTGCTTGACAGCTAATTGATAAGAAATGACCTGATTTTGCCCAAGAGCCAAGAAATCTTCGGTTGGCTTTATCATCTGATGAGAGTAACCCACATAGCACACTTAGCACGACTTACAGTTGTTGGTCTGTTACATTAATAACATATAATCTTCCTCATTGGTTATGTATGAAGAGGAAGTTTATGATGTTATCTCTACTGATATCTGGCACTAAAAAGCCTGGAAATGATATAGATGTGTACCTAGCACCTTTAATTGAGGACTTGAAAATCCTATGGAATGTAGGTGTCGATGTTTTTTATGCATATAGAAAACAAACTTTCAATTTACGGGTTGTGTTGATGTCAACAATTAGTGATTTTCCAACATATGGCCGGGTGTACTGTTAAAGGATACTAAGGTTGTCCAATTTTTGAGATAAAAACATGTGCATGTTGGCTGCCGCATAGTCAAAAAATATTATATATGGGCCATAGACAATTTCTTGGAAACCCTTCTAAGCCTTTGTCTGGAGTTGAGATCTAAAATTTGGTGGCTAACATTCACACCAAGTTTAGGAAAAAGGTCCTAAAAAAGCGAAAACGTGGTGAAGGAAAGGGTGAGGGTGAGGGTAAAAGTGAGGGTAAGGGTTGGGTTGAGGGTGAGGGCGAGGGTAAGGGCGAGGGCGAGGGCGAGGGTAAGGGCGAGGGCGAGGGCGAGGATAATAGTGACGGTAAGGATAAGGGTAAGGTTGAAGGTGAGGGTGAGGGTGAGGGTGAGGGTAATGGGGATGTAGCTCAATTGTTATACAAAAAGAAATCAATTTTCTTTAACTTAGAATATTAGAAACACTTGTTAGTTCGTCATCAATTAGATGTGATGCACATTGAAAAAAATGTATGTGAGAGCATTTATGGCACATTACTTCATCAACCAGGGAAAACAAAAGATGGAATTAATGCTAGGAAAGATCTTACACATCCAAACCTTAGAGAATCAATGAACAAAGCTTTTATTGCATTAGCTCCTGATCAGCAAAACAAAGTCATACCCCTAGCCCCATACACTTTAAGTAAGAAAGAAAAAAAAATATTCTGTAAAACCTTGCAAGATGTCAAAGTTCCTGATGGTTACTGTTCTAATTTTAGAAATCTTGTTTCAATGGATGATTGTCGTCTTCACGGGCTTAAGTCTCATGATTGTCATACCTTGATGCAACAACTACTACCATTGGCAATCCAAAATTGTTTGCCTCAAAATGTTAGAACTGTCATAATCAGGTTGTGTCTCTTTTATAATTCATTGTGCTCAAAGGTAGTAGAGCCTGATTCTGTAAACCAATTGCAAAAGAAACTTAAAATCACCTTATACAATTTAGAACAATACTTCCTACCTGCTTTCTTCAATATAATGGTCCATTTAACAGTCCATCTAGTAGAAGAAGTTAAGTTATGTGGTCCGGTTTACCTTCGATGGATGTATCCATTTGAGAGAGAAATGAAACCTATAAAGGGTTATGTTCGCAACAGAAATTGTCCTGAAGGTTGCATTGCCGAGTGCTATATTGCTGAGGAAGCACTTGAGTTCTGTGCCGAATACCTTTGAAGTTGTGAATCAATTGGGCTGCCTACTGGTTTTCTAATTGATTTTACAGTTGAAAGGCCACTCGGAGGTGTAAATATTAAGGTGGTTGATGCTCCTACATTGGCACAAGCACACCGATGTGTTTTAGTGAACACCCCTAAGATTCAACCATACATAGAGTATGTGAACACAAACTTTTCTTAGTTTTTGTTAACTTTTTTTGTAATCTTAGTAATTAAAAAGGTATAATTTTGTTAATTCTGTGTGTATAATTTTAGGGAGCATTTGGCCTTATTACAATCAAAGCACCCTCGTCAATTAAAAAAGCCTTTATGGTTCCTAACCGAGCACTCTCGTACATTTGCTGATTGATTGAAACAAAAGGTTAGATTAGCTTCATTAGGTCTAAAAGAGTTTCCAAGTAAAAGTAAACAAACTTTTCCATTTAATTTGATTAATGTCATTTTATATTTTGAAACTATAGGTAAGAACTAATAAAGAAAATAATGTAGCAGTTGAGGTAATAGTATGGTGGCTGGCAAACTACTATAATATTGCTAATACAAATAATAAGGTGGTTCGGAGTAGTTTTCAATTTAATTTTATTGATATATTGTAGAAGTTAGAGCTCGAAGTTTCTGAGTAAGAGATTGACCATAGTGAGGCCTGGTTATTGGCTCACAAGAAAGAAGATAGAAGTTATACCACTAATGTACAACAAGTGGCTGAGAGAATTGTAAGTTTCTACCACTACTGTTCATTTAAGAAATTAAGCATTTACATTGCCTGAAACTCAATGCTATGATAAAATTTGTTAAAAGGTTATGTTTGTTTCAGTTTATGTTCATAAATTTACCAATTGGTTGAGACCATGAGCTGACATTTTAGGAAAACAACTCTATCTAAAGATCTTAAAAAACCTGTCCAAGTGTCAATTAAACTAACTGCTCGTTAATCTTGTAAATGTTTATCCATTGTGTGCCATTAACTAAGAGATGAAATAGAATTGATAAATTTTCATGTCTTGGCTTTGGTGCTGCTGGATTTTGCTACTGGAAAGGGATTACAATTGCATAGGTTTGGAGATGGATGTGGCTGAATGTTGAGTACTTAGTTTTATTTTGGATTGGTCTTTGTTGGGTATTGGCTTGACATTGGAATATTGATTAACTATTGTTTTCTGTTTATTGTGTCATGAATGTTACTGAATAATAAATCAAGTGCATCTAAATTAACAAATTCGATTGCTCTATTTCTATCTAAAAAAGCCAGTAATGAGATGTATGCTTTAGCTATCATTATGTAACTTGTTTGCTTTTGTTATTCCTAATTTTGATGTAATCTTTTTGGGTTTATTTTTCATAGTGAGCTAAAAAGCCAAGTTGAGCAAGGAACATTCCAATCCCAGGGACCAAATGATATCTTAGGTGAAGCACTTCAGAAGAAGCCTAATGGAAGTCGGGTGCAGGGCTTGGGTCAATTTATCACCCTAGCCATGTATTTCAATATTCCTGATCCTACTGAGTTGGCACGAGAACGGAGAATGTATCAAGAGAGTTTTCACTTTATGCAAACTCAGTTAGATCAAATGAATGCAAAGATAAATGGCTACAACAACACTGAAGTTGGCAGTTCCAACTTTCCTAACTCCAAAGGTGGTTGCAGTGTTAAGATGGAGATAAATCGTGGATCCCCCACTAAAATTACTCCTAAGTCAGTGACTAATAATCCTAAAGCTACTCCAAAATCAGTGACTAATGACCCCAGACTTATTCCAAATTCATTGACCAATGACCCTACACTTTGTCCAAAATCTAACAAAAACATCAACTCACTACCCCTGCCAGCTCTTGCACAAATTCTACCCCAAGTAGATTATGAAGCCACTTTAAAACACACCCCAAGAAGATCTTCAAGATTGACTCCTTTAAACAAAAAATTGATGGCCTTAAGTCTCCTGCAGATGGCGTGGTATATTTGTATCAGGAGAAAGGAAAACCAAAGGAACCCGTTGTTGTGAAACCAATGACAGCAAGGAAACTTGTTGTCAGAAAAAATACCCGCGGAGCTGTCAAAGCAAGAAAGGAGACCAAGAGTGCACAAATGGATATCTTTTCTTTGATGATTGAGAGCTCCCTGCCACGGTCGATTATGATTGTACATGATCTCAAAACTTTTGGTGTGCACTAGGAGATTAAATTGGACAAATAAATTTACAATGAAATCATAGACTTTGCAGAGCTCTCAAATTCGATTCTTGAGATATGGTTCAAGTAAGAAAAAAAACTTAATTTATGCATTTATTATGTTTTCTAATTTTAGACAGATGTTATTTTATCTCTTGTAAAATATATGATATAAGTTTCTTTTATATAGACACTTGTATGAGGAGATGGATAATGGTGGTGATGTTAGTCCAATTTAATTTGGATGTATAGCTAAGCTACATCCAACTCGAGCTAGCTACCCAAATAGGTGTTTCTATATTTCAGACCTTTTGGACAAGATACAAATAGCCCAGATCATTGTTTTCCCATATAAACTAGGGTATAGTTTATTTATTTTTTATCCATTTTCTTTGTTTCCATGAATGATTTAAATTCCCCTGTAATCTATTTGTCATTTTTTTTAATAATTAGTTGTTTAGTGGCCACTGGGTGCTAGTATCAATTGATATGGTGAGGCGCAAAGTATATTATCTTGATCCATTAGGTGTTAATCCTGATAATGAGCTGAGGCAGATGGTGAATGAATATGTTTTTAATTGGTTTAAATATTATTATTATTATTATTTTGGTTGTGGATTCATTTGTTGACATCTGTTATTTATTGCTTATAGTGGGATAACAATGCATTAAGTGAAAACTAACAAAAAGAAAGTTGTGCAGTGGATTTCTGTTAAGGACAAAGTTATAACATTCATTGTTACTTTCATAAGATTTTTTTAGACTATCTTTTTTTAGTGTCCAAAACAACCTGGAACCTTTGAATGTGGCTATTATGTGACGAAGTACATTCAACAGATTGTTCAAGATTTATACATTCTTGAAAACAATGTAAGTTCCTCTATAACTTCTTTTTAATTTTGTTGAAGAATGCATTGTGGGATAAATTATGCTCCATAACAGTTTTGATCGATTCATTGCCAATGGTTGTGATAAATTAATTGACTTAGATTATATGATTTGTGAAGATGTTTAATTGGTGAATTGTGTGATGCTAAATGCTTGATGCTTGGAATTTTCAAACTGTATATATAGTACCTATAACTTTTTTTGAATTTTGTTGAAGAATGCATTATGGGATGAATTATGATCCAGAACAATTTTGATCGATCAATTGCCACTGGTTGTAATAATTTAATTGACTTAGATTATGTGATTTGTGAAGATGTTTGATTGGTGAATTGTTTGATGCTTGAAATTTTCAATTTGTATATATAGTACCTAGGGATAACAGAGGAAGTTCTTTGTATGTTACAACATTTTAGTGAATTTAAAATGATTGCAAATCTTGGAATTATAAATGGAAGGTCTATGAACCCCAATGTTTTGAATGCACAATTAATATTGATTTGAAGTAAAATAATTAATTTAAATTATTAGCTTGTAAGACAATTTTGGTAATTATTGTTTACTATAATGATACTCTTTATTTGTATTAGCTAGATTTTTTAGGTTAAGTAGAACAGATTTAAAAATATATCTATATATTTTGTTGCTTTATTTTTGAAGTTCAAGAGCTGTGATGAGTACACTATAGATGATATTTCGCAACTTCGCGATGAGTGGGCCACGTATATTGCAAAGTTAATTGTAGCATACAATAATCAGGTAAAATTATAAGTATATTTTTTTCTTGTGAATATCTAAGAATTGATTTGTATAGCATGCTAGCTAATTAAATCTATATGATGCACTTGTAGGTAGGGAAGGTGAAGGGAAAGGCAAAGGTCGAGGAGTAGATGTACTCAGGATAACTGAATGATTGCTACAAATTGTCATGATGTTGATTTCAAATTATATTTAAAATATTTGTTTTGATTTCTACAAACTGTCACTATGTTGATTTTAAATTATATTTGACATATGTTTTTTACTATTATATTTGTATTAATGATTGATTCAGACTTATTTAAAATTTGTTAGGAATTTTATATGTAATTGTTCATTTTAGCAGTTTAGCCTACTTTTAATATTTTTTTTGAATAATATCATTAGATTGACAAAACTTAAAATGACAATGAAAACTAATAAAAGTTATTGATAAAAAATGTATCATAAAGTATCAGTTCCATTAGGGTGATTGTACTAGTGATATTACTAACTAGTGACACTGTAATAATAGTAATTATTGACACTAAAGTATTACTATTTGTATTCTATTGACATGTAATAATTTTTTGTAAATACTGTTACAAGAGTCTCACAATATTAGTAATACTATAGTGATACGAACTTTTGACACTTAATAATTATTAGTAACTTCTATCACTATAGTGTCATAAAATCTGTAATATTATAGTAATAGTAATCCCTGACACCACTTTCAAGTGTCACTACTTTTTTGACTGCCAGATCACTGACACTATTAATAAGCATCGCTAAAAGTAATTAGTGACACTATTTTAGTATCACTAAAGGCCATTTTTCTAGTAGTGATTGAGACGACCCGCTTCATATCCAGAGGCGACCTATCTTAAGAAATTAAACTCAAATATTAAAAATCATCTTATTAATAAGAATTCTACCGAAATTTCGGCAGAACCTCCCCTAAACATATAACATTCCCAAACCTGTAATTTCAACACAACCACTCCCAAATCATTTATTACACACCAAACTACATCAACCCAATCTCATCCAGTAATATATTCAATAATACACACATTTCATAATTCCTAAATCGCATCCCTAGTGTAATTCTAAAACGTGATAATTATACATTAACCAAAAGAAAAATAATTATTCTATGTCCTCACACAACCTAAGTGGCCCAAATGACTCCAACTATGAACAGCTGCTGGGTTAACTATTGTACCTATAATCTCCTGGGGGGAGAAAAATATAATAAAATGGAATAAGTATAAAACTTAGTGAGCTCAGTGAGTGGATAGTAGTTTTTAAAATATAAAATAATTACAAAAATAAGTGCATCACTTGTATAATTACTTTTCTCAAACAAATATATTTTCATGTAAAAAAACTCATTTCATTTCAATCATATTCTAAACATAAGCAAAACTGATACTGCCACAAAATCAATAAAAACATCTCATATTAAAATATCGTCTCGTGCTGAAATATCAAATACTAAATAAAACAAATATCTTTAAAAAAATGCCCAGGGGATAATCTAGTTTCATCCCGACCTCAACGGATGGCAATGATGTACTATCTGAGTACCATCATGCCCGGAGCTACACGGATAGACAAAAGGATGTACCATCTCATGCTTATCAACATAACTCATACCCCGGATCTCAATGGACGTGCTATGATGCGCTATCCTGAGACATCGTGTCCGGACCATCCGATCTCATATCTCAATATCTGTCTGCATGCATATGCCCCCAAAGGGCGAAAGTGGCCAAACACACGGCCCAAAGCCTCTATGTGTGTTCAGACGGGCCCCAAAGGCCTACTATCTCATCCCATCTAGAGGGAACGAGTATTTGCTTAAAACTTAAAATCATGATCGAAATCCTTATAGATATACACTTTAAATCATGCTTTAAATCATACTCGAAATCAATATATCTTATGCCCAAGATCCATCATATACTCTTTAAATCATGTTGAAAATAAAAATATATACACTTTTAAATCACACTCAAAATCAAATCATATACTCTTAAAATAATGCTTGAAATCCACGTAACAACACTTTAAATAATGTTCGGAAATCAATCATCTCTTTTACATTTTAAAATCGATAAGGAGCATAAATGAATAAATATAATTTAACACAATATTTATACGCAATAAACATTTATTTCGGAAAACAATTTAATGGAAGCACTTTAAATTTTTATTTCATAAACAAGCCTTACTATATAAAAATCAAATAATTTTAATATTTTCCACTAACAGTGACAATTTTAGACTCAGCTATCACCCAAACCCGCAGGTAGATTCTCGTCTGCAGATCCACCTATTTTACAGAAATGATATAATTACTTTCCATAATTATAATTTGACTAATCTCGTAAATATAACGCTTAAAATAAATATTCGTCCTAACATTACAACTCTCAATTTTCCCAGCTTACCGTACTCGTAATTTACTAATATAATTTGAAATTATACTACCCTCCATTTCATAATTTCTTAATTTACCCTCAACATCATAAAATTACCAATTTATCCTCAATTCAAATTACAAAAACAACCTCAAAGCTAGAAATTACGAAATTACCCTCAACACGTGAAATTACCAAAATGCCCCTACAGTCAACATTGACCGAAATTCAGCCAACGGCAATGGGGAAGCTCGGACTAGACACTTCTCATCGAGGTGAGTCCAACGGTACCGGTGGTGACCTCCCACGTGCGGCGGCGAAGCCGGATAGAGCTCGTAAAGCCGCGGCTCCTTGGGGTGATCGGACGGTGGTAAATCAGCCTCCTTTGGGCCGGTGATTGGTCGGGAATGGAAGATGGTGAGGTGGGGAAGCTTTTACAACTGGTGGCGCGGCCAAAGACGGCTGAAATTGGCGGCGATCGTCCGCGCATAACTAGCGGAACTTTCGAGCTTCACCGGCAGCGTTCCAGACGTTTTTCGGCAACAAGGACGGCTGGGGGTGGACGGCCGCCTCACAAGCTTCCGTTTGACACCTTGCTCGGCCGGTGAGGTGGCTGGAAATTGGGGAAACCAGCGGGTCAGTTTCGCGGGTTCGGGTCGGGTTATGGGTCAACACACACACACTCTCGGTTTCTCTCCAAAATTCACCCGGTTTTCTCCTTTTATAAACACGCAAAAAATATCAACTAGACCCCCTCATGATTATCACATAATCCCCCTCTTAATTTATCACATAAACCCCTCTTAATATATTTATTTACAGAAATACATAAAACAAATGCATATGTTACAGTGATATACTCTATAAGGTTTGCTTGAGTTTGAATACCCAAGAAAAATGCCAACATCAGATTTTGGATCGAATTTTCTAAGATTATCTTTTGTGTTTAAAATAAAATATTTGCATCTAAAAACTTTAAAGTATCCAATATTGGATTTTCTATCTTTCCAAAACTTATAGGGAGTTTTATTGAGAGTAGGTCTTATCAATACATGATTAAAAACATAGCATGTGGTGTTGACGCTTCGCCCAAAAAATACTTTGGTAATTCATTTTCATTCAACATTGTCCTAGCCATTTCTTGAATAGACCTATTCTTTCACTCAACAACTCCATTTTGTTGTGGAGTCTTAAGTAAAGAGAAATGGTGTTTAGTACCATGCTCATTGTAAGAACATTTAAATGCAAAATTTTCAAAATTCTACTCCACTATCACTTTTAATGCATGCTATGCCATAACCCTTTTCATTTTGAACCTTTTTACAAAATACTTTAAAAGCATCAAAGGCATCATCTTTATTGGCTAAGAATAATACACATGTGTATATAGAAAAATCATCAACAATTACAAATGCATAATATTTTACATTCAAACTAGCATACCTAGAATATCTAAAGAAGTTGAAGTGGTTTTAAAGTAGAAATATGATTTTTGTTATTAAAAGAGGTTTTTATTTGTTTACCAAATTGGCATGCTTCACAAATCTTATCCTATTGAAAATCAATTTTAGGAAGACCTTTAACTCAACCATTTTTGGAAATCTTTGAAATCAAATACATGCTTGTATGTCTTAATCTTCTACTCTATAACCAACCATCATCATGTAATGCGGAAAAATATTTATCATTTGAAGATGCACATCCAATATCCATGACATACACACTTTTACATCTATTTCCAACAAACATAATTTTACTACCATATGCATTTTTTTATAACACATCTAGTCTTATAAAAAATAACTCTATAACCTTTTTCACATAATTTACTAATACTAATCAAGTTGTGTTTCAAATTCTTAACCAAACATATATTGTCAATTAGGGTAGAAGAGACATTACCAAAATTACCAATTCCATGAATCTTCCTTTTTAAATCATCTCCAAAAGAAACATCTCTTTTAACCTCGGTATAGTTTGAGAACTAATAATAATTCCTTGTCATGCGTCTTGAACATACACTATCCAATGCCCATTTATTATTATTCTTCTTCAAACCCTATATAAGGAAACTCATGACTTAGGTATCCAAACCTTTTTATGTTCTTAAGTGTTAGCAATGGTTCCTTTTAGAATCCAAATACATTTCATTCCATAATGACCATTTCTTTTCACAAGACATCTATTTTTCATGCAATTGTATTAGTTACAAAAATGACATGCAATAAGATTACTAATACAAGTATTCTTTACAAAGAATTCTTATAATTCTATTATTTCAAATTTGGTTTATAGCCAATACTTCCCTTGTCAGAAACATAATTTTGTAAGCCAAGTAAATTGTCCAACATCTTTTCCCCATTAGTGAGTTTTAAGATAACATCATTAAGCTCAATATTCTTCTTTTTAAAAAATTCATTTTCATCTTTCAAATTATCTACAATAGAACTTCCATGCTTAAGAGTAATGAATTCTTTATAATACATAAGCTTATCATTCAAACTTTTATTCTCTAATTCTAAAGATATAATCTTATCACTTAGAGAATCTTTTTCATTAGAAGCCTTAACTAGTTTTCTTTTAAGGCATGCATTCTTTTTACCTACTCTTATCCAATTATCATGCAATTCCTTAAAAGCATCATATAGTTTTTCATAGGTAGAAGAATTGTACACCTCATCAAACTCATCGAATGATTCTTCCCCAAATGCCATGAGAGCTAGGTTTGACATTTTTTAATACTCATTATCATCACTTAATTCCTCATCGCTGTCATCTCACCATGGCCTTCTTCTTAAGCTTGTTGAGAAGTAAACATTTTGAACATATATATCCAAGCTTTTTACATTTATAGTAAGTAAAGCGCTACTTCTTTTCCTTTTGATTCTTATAGTTCTTAAAATTTTTCCATTCATTGGTTTTTCTATGGAATTTTCTGAATTTCGTTGCTAGCATAGCCATTTCTTCATCATCTATTTTGCTTTCCTCATCACTTTCATGTTTTGAGGCTTTAAGTGTAATGCTCTTATTCTTCTTCTTCCCATCATTACATTTTTTCAGCTACTAAATCCTCTTTATAGTAAATAAGATAACAAACTAAATCATCAATAGGTAAGGTATTTAAATTCTTAGCTTCTGCTATGATTGTTCTCTTATATCTCTATTTAGTAGGAAATGACCTAGCATACATGACTAGAGACAATTTTTTTTTCTCTTCTTCTCTCTCTATTAGCTAGATGATTTAGGGATACCTTCCCCTTTTTCATTTTTCATAACAGCTGTAAATAGTTCATGATTAAAAATCTCTTAAATTTTGTAGTCTAAGGTAACTTTTCATCCTAGTTTTTTAATAAGGATAGTCATTACCATAAAAAAATGGTAGCCTAATGGTAAATTATCTTTCCTTAAATATCGCTCTGATACTAAATGAATTACTAGCTAAACAACCCAAGAGAAGGGTAAATTGAGATTCTAAAAATATTTCTAAATTAAAAACTAAATACACTTCGATTAACTCAACCAAATTCAAAATGATAAAGCTTAAGTGCAGTAAAAGATAAAGATTAAGGGATAAAAAGATAGAAGCACTTGATTTTTACGTGGTTCGACCAACTATGCTTATGTCCAAACCTCCAAGCTCACTGGATTTGAGGATTTCACTAAGCGCATGTCCAAGACTTCAACAACGCTTACACTTGACTTTCAAGGTGTCAAATGGATCATTACAATAAGAGATTATTCTCAATCTCTTAACCCAAGTGTATCTGAACACTTATAATCACTCAACTTTGTATTTACAAGTAAAGATTACAAATCAACTACTCTCACGCAAAATAATTGATTACAAGATAAATGTTTAATGTGTGAACAAAAATGATTACATGAATTTAAGCTTTGATTGCTCTTGGATGCTCAGTGATAGCTATAGTTGTCTAACTTTAAGTTAAATTTGAAATTATAGTTGGACAGAAAATTAGTAGTTATGAATTTTTTGAGCACTGTCGGTTCACCGTTAGTGAGATATCGGTTTACCATTATCTTTTTCAAACTAGTCTTTATGTAAAATTTCAAATTGTTGGTTAAATATTATTGGATATCGATTCACCATTATCGTTTAGCTGGAAATTGCTAGGTCTCTGGACACTGTTGACTCACCTTTATTGGATATCGGTTCACCATTAGAAGCTATTGGTTAGCTATTTGGTCAATGTCGTTTCACTGTTATTTCCTGCCCAAAAATTCACACTTTTTGGATACTATCGGTCAGCTGGTATTTGCATAACGGTTTACACTTCCACATTTTTTATTAAAAGGTTTTGCCCAAAGATAAAAGCTCCAAAGTGAACGTATAAGCATTGCATCCTACAAAAAGGCAGGGTACGTGAGGCCCATTAGCCACTAATTTGGAGTTGGACTCCAACAACATTAAATAAGAGATATACATAGTTTGTTATCATCAAAATCATTAGCATGAAAGTATATATGTTAACTTAATATCTAATAGGCATGTATGATAATGACTTTCTCTCCTTGATTTGTCTTGACTTTGATTACGTATTAGCCTCAACTAGTACATGTATTTGGCCAATTTGATAATGATGAAGAATTTAAATTAATTATTGTTAGCTTTCCTTGTATAAATAGTCAACTATGATGAGAATCAATTAAATATTTGTTGAAATTTATTTTTATAATAATATGACTTTTAAAAACAATCGTATGCATTTAGCAAGTCTCATCATTAAACTCTAGTAATAATGCAAATGACTTTGAATAAAATTTATTTGCATTTCATAATATATATATATATATATATATAATTTTGGGTAAATACTTGTTTAGTTCCTATAATTTGATTTGAGTGACTGTTTAATCCTCATATTTGAAAAAAACACCTGAAGACACACGTAATGTTAAATATGTTGCACTCCTACCCGTACTTTTCTTTCTTTTTATAATAATCCACTTGCAACAATATTCTTGGAATGTTAATGAAAAGAGCAAATTGATAATTTATCAAATTAGCCTTACATGTAACATAAACACTTATCCAAATTTTTATATTACTATTTTACCTTTAGGATTAATTTGGTAAATTAATTTTTTTATAAAATAATTGTTAGTAAGATTGTTGCAAAGATATTTAACATTGCTTTGATTTATTCATAAATAATTATTAGCAAGATTGTTGAACATGTACAAAAAAAAAAACTAGCTCTTTCATACTTTTATATAGTTGTTAATTTACTAATAAATAATTATTGGTTAATTTGCTAAAATTTACTTTTTTAAAGATAAATTAATTTATGTCAAGAATATTTTTTGCTAGGATAATATTGTAAACGATAAGAAAAAATAAAGGTAAGAATGTAACATATCTAACTACAAGGGTATTTATACGTATTTTTAAAAATATATGAAAGGGCACATAAGTCAAAATATAGAGACTAAATGAGTATTTACCTTATAATTTTTCTAGTGTGTATATATAATAATTGATATCTAAAATAAATTTTTTATTTTTTAAATTTTACTTTTAATTTTGTTATGTTAAAAAATTTGTAATAATAATAACCTCTTTAAATTTCATGATTTTATTTTTTAATTGAATAAGGATAATTATAGATTCTTATAATGCATGTGAGGATATATATTAAATTATATAAAGTATAACACTGATTCTCAAAAGGATTTAGATCCAATGTTGAGCGAAATTCTGCTCAAATCTTCATATTCTTCTGCATACATGTATAGCAATATATAGGGTAGATACTCATTTTATCCCTATATTTTGACTTAAATGTCCACTTAGTCATTACATTTTAAAAAATAGGGTAGATACTCATTTTATCCCTATATTTTGACTTAAGTGTCCACTTAGTCATTACATTTTAAAAAATATTTCAAAAAATCCCTGCAGTTGAACATGTTACATTCTTATTCTTACCTTTTCCTTTTTCTTACAATAATATCATTTCAACAATATTTTTGACATTAATTAATTTGTTTATAAAAAAATTAATTAGTTGATTAACCAATAATTATTTATTGGTAAGTTAATCAATAAATATCAGTGTGAAAGAATTAATATTTTTTGTATCTGTGCATCAATCTTACTAATATTATTTGTAAATAAATTAATACAAGCCAAATTAAGACAATATTTATTATTGTTACATTAATCCTACTAACAATTATTTTATAATATATTAATTTGTTGAATTAATTCTAATACTAAAATAATAATACAAGAATTTGTGTAAATTTTTATATAAATTTTAAGGATAATTATTTGATAATTTATATTGTTTTCATTAATATTTTTGCAACGGTATTATTGTAAAAGGAAAGATAAAGAAAAGATAAGAATATAAGATAAGAATATAACATATTTAATAGTGAGTGATGATAAAGCCACAAACTCTTGTACAAACTTATTTTGTACAAATTGATTTGGCATTAACTCATTTGTTGAATGAAAATACAAAATAAAAAAAAATCATATGGACTAAGGGATATTCAATCCAAGTAATTTAATTATACCACATCAGTTTGTATAAAATAAATTTGTACAAGAGTTTTTAGCTATATTATTACTCTTTAACAGCAGAGATATCTTGAGATATATATATTTTTAAATATAGTGACTAAAAGGACACTTAAACCAATATATATAGACTAAACGAGTATTTATCTCAATATAGAGTCAACATTTAATTGTTTTATATTCTTGTATTAATTATATATATATATTTTTTTAAATAAAGCAAGTAAGTTAGCTCTGTAACATCCATTTCTTATTTGTTTGAATTTAATTATGCTTATCTATTTATTTATATATATTATTGTGTGAATTTATAATTAATTAGCATAATATGAGATAAGGTATAATTTTTTTAAAATAAATTATAAGAGATTATCTATCTTTATCATCAAATATATTTTTATAAAGGCATGTGTTTATATAGAACTGAAACTTTTCATATCTTCCTACAATTTAAAACTCTTTAACCAAATAAACGTATAAAAACAAAGAAGTCCTAGGGTTTTCTTTTATTCACATTTGGAAGAAGTTTTGAGATATTTTATCCTTTAATACATGCTCTCTAATACAATCTTATGTGTTTGATGATGAATGAATACATTTTTCTCTTTATTATGAATGACAAGCTAGGCATTATGAGGTATGAGCAATGTGATTTGATTATTGTTTTCCTTTATTTTTGATTTAATTTCCACATGCATGTTTCCATACAATTAAAGTAGACATTCTAAGGTTTTCAATGATTATTTTGTGTAAACAGATTCCAAGTAACCAATGTTTAGTAATTTTCAATGATTAATTTCCACATGCATGTTTGACTTCGTTGATTTTTCTGACTAGCCAAATGTTCTCTGAAAATTGTGATGATTTTTTTCATCGTGATTATGCTTACTTACTATATGTTTAATTTTATAATTTTTGTTTAATTTTCTAATTTTTGGTTGAGTATAAAAATTATTAAAAATCGTTATGTTGGGCTACTGCAATTCTGGAGATTGCATTCTAAAATTACAATGGCTGATAGTGAAAATTACTTTAGGCTGTTAAAAGTCCTTAAAAGGGCCTATAAAATTTATATTCATATAACATTATGAGTTATAGATAATTTAAAGTTTATTTTTCTTTTGGAGATTTAGAACATCTATTGTTGGATATTATTTTGGTGGTTTTAAAAACGAGAATGATGAAATGCAGTATTATTTCAATTTCATTTTAGTACTTTTGTTAGGTTTGTTTTTTACAATTTCTTGAATAAAGCTTTTGCGAGTATAGCTTTTGATAAAAAAGTTATTGGGTATTTGGTTGTCAATTAAAAAACTCATTTAAGCCACTAGACTGTTTGCTTCCAAAATATTAAAATTGTTTTTGTGGGCTCAAATTACCAAAATGGATAACAAAGAGAAACTTACTTTTAAATCATAAATTTAGACAAATCACGATATTTCTTATCTAATTTCCTCACTTTTCAATTATAATTTAAATAAACCTCATAATTCAAACATGCAATGATAAAATTTATTTTAATTTCAACTAAAAGGTTTAAAATAAACTTTAAAAATAAAAACAAATCCTTGCAAACGTGAAAATGTTAATTATGCAAAAAAGAGTGGTAATTTGATTACATTCGCCGTCCATCTCGAATGAACTTGTACTATGCTTTTCAACAGTTTCTTCCATTAAGCTCTCACTTTCAATTGTAGGCAGCAAGATCATCAAACAGTTGGAATTCTTGGTCCTGACAAGCATGTTTTTTCATAAAATTATGAAGTGCCATTGAAGCAATTATAATTTTCATTTGCTTAATAAAAGGAAAGTTAAGCATATGGCATAAGATTTTCCATCTATTTTTCGAAACACCAAAATCCTCCCAATTATGCATCATAAGGAAGAATGTGCGTAATTAAATATTTCCTTTTTTTCCTCCTGGTTGGCTTCCACGTCGAAAATCTAGAAGATGATACCATTTGCTTTTATAAGGACCTAGTAACCATTCATATAAGGATATCCAGCATTTACTAGGTAATACTTACTTACAAAAGAATATAAAATTAATCAATATATAAACAAACCTGCATATAAATATGTAACATAATAAATAATTAACTTTGATTATATTTTAACTAACTTGTGTTAGCACATATATTTCTATAATGGTGATTTTGATGATAACAAACATATTTTTAAATTGATTAATTTTAAAGATGTATTAAATTCAATTGATTAGTTAAGCCAAAAATATTTTTGACCATAGAAAAAATTTTAGAAACAAACTTATTCCAGGTAACTAAAAAAGTAGTTAACCGATTAACTTGAGGCAAATTTACAACCTTTCTAGATGTTATCGACTAACTACTAGTGACAAAACAACTAATTGATATCACTTAAATTTGAAGTAGTTTCTGAAAGCTAACAATAGATTGCTTATCAGAAAATAGCTAACTGATATCATGTAAAATTTGAGTGTAAAATTTGAGTGTAGTTTCTAGAAGCTAGTGGCAAATGTTTATTAGAAAATAGTAAGCTAACTATTCATTGCAGGGTCATTGGACACTAATGGTAATCAAAATTCTTGCAAATAATGATCCAACTATTTGAATTGCATCATAATGGTAACTTACTTAAGTCAAAACAATGATCTGACATGTGGTTAACGACAATCAGATAATATGTAAAAAGTTAATAACGACTAGTTTTCAACCTCAACTATAAAAAAGATTCAATCAAATTCAAACGCAAGAATGAACATTCCGGTTTTTATTGAGCAATCTTCTACGTTTGAGCCTAAACTTATTTATTCTTTTCATTCATTCACACTTTGAGCGAATATTTTTAATTATACATATTGTATGAGGGAAAAATCTTTATAAACATTACTTTATATTAAGTTCAGTGATTGTAAGTATGATAAACACTTTGGTTAAGAGATTTGACACCTTGGAAGTCGATTATGAGCATCTTTGAAGCCTTGGAGGCTTTCTTAGTGGAATCCTCAAGCCTGGTGAGCTTGGAGGTGTGGCCAGGTTGGCTAAACCACGTAAAAATATTTGTATTTGATTTTCCTTACCCTTAACTCTTTATATTTTGAATTGCTTTATTTATCTATTATTGCTTCGAATTCAATTTATATTTACATTAATTTTTGTTCGAGTATTGAACAATTTTTAGATTTCCAAAAATGATTTGATTAAAGGTCTTCCAAAAATTAGTTTCAAAAGGATAGAATTTGTAAAGCTTGCCAATTTGGAAAACAAATCAAAACTTCTTTCAAAAACAAAATTAATATTTCCACTTCAAAATAATTTCAACTTCTTAATATAGATTTGTTTGGACCTTCTAGATATGTTAGTCTAAGTGGTAAATATTATGCATTTGTGATTGAAGATGATTATTTTAGATACACATGCGTATTGTTCTTAGCTAATAAGGATGATGCATTTAAAAGCTTTTATAAAAATGTTCAAAATGAAAAAGGTTACACTATCTCATGCATCAGGAGTAATGATGGCAAAAAATTAAAAATCATGCATTTGAAAGTTTTTGCCATAATTTTGGTATCAAATATCAATTTCCATCATCAAGGATTCCACAACAAAATGGAGTTATTAAGAGAAAGAATAGGTCTATTCTTGAATTGGCTAGAACTATGTTAAATGAAAATACTTTTGAATCGAAGCTATCAAAACTACTTGTTATGTTTTAAATTGTATGTTGATAAGACTATCTCAATAAAACTCCCTATGAGCTTTGGAAAGATAGAAAATCCAACATTAGCTATTTCAAATTTTTTGGATACAAATGTTTTATTTTGAACACAAAAGATAATCTTGGTAAATTTGATTCGAAATATGATGTTGGTATCTTTCTTGGATATTCAAATACAAGCAAAGCTTATAGAGTGTATAACAAAAGAACTTCGATTATGGAAATATCTATGCATGTTATATTTGATGAGTCTAAACTTTCCTCTATAGAGAAAGTTGTTGTTGATGATAATGCAAATGAACAGTTACAAGAAGAGCCCTTAAAAGATAAACAAAATGATGCAGCAAGTGAAAATTAAGAGGAGCGATAAGAAGAAACAAATGCGGAGTAAAATGAAGGTACTCCTCAAACACTCCTCAGGGAGTAGAGGTAATTTTCTTCTCACTCTAAAGAAATAATCTTAAGTGATCCTTCATGAGGTGTATCTATTAGATCATCACTTAGGAACAGGTGAGCATAATGCATTTATATCTCAAATTAAACCAAAATCCTTTTTGGATGCGAAAAATGATGAATCTTGGATTATGGTAATGAAAAATGAGTTAAATCAATTTGAGAGAAACACTATATGAGAATTAGTTCCTAAACCGGAGCATCAATCCCTCATAGGCACTAAATGAGTATTTAGGTGTGGTTGTAAGGAATAAAGTTAGATTAATAGCTCAAAGTTACAACTACGAAGAAGGAATTGATTTTGATCAAACTTTTGCACCAGTAGCTAGATTGGAATCCATTATGATGCTCTTACCATTTGCATGTTATAAGGATTTTATTATGTGTTAAATGAATGTTAAAAGTACATTTAAAAATGTTACATTATGGAGAAGTTTATGTACAACAATTATGTGAGAAAAGATCAACACATCATTAATATAAACAATACAAAATTCTGAGTAAGGATTATAAATATCATTCATAATCTTTTTTAATTCTGAAGGGGCATTCTTTAAACCAAATGGCATAAATGTCCATTCATATTGTCCAAATGGAACAGTAAATGCAGTTTTATACCTGTCTTTAGGATGAACCTGGATTTTCCAAAACCCAAATTTCATATCAAACTTTGAAAATATGAATGCAGAATACAATTTTTGAAATAAGCCTTTTATAAACAGATTTTTCTTTCTCAGGAACTTGAGAATGAGCTTTAGTTTGGAAAAAGCTTTGTAAAGCGAGCATAAGCTCAGGGGATTTAGTAATGGATTGCATCTATTCTTTTACCTGTTCCTCAGAAGAGGTAGCTTTATATTGATCTCCTTACTCCTCAACCATGTCAATCCATGACTTGATTACATAGCAGAACCCCTAGTTTTGAAAGTAAAATGTTTCCTAATCATGTTTATACACTGTCAAAAGAATTATATAGTTTAAAACAAGTACCTAGAGCATGGCATGATAGGCTTAAAAATTTCTTATTGTATAATGACTTTTCAAAAGGAAAAGCTTATACTACTTTATTTATTAAGCATGGGAACAAAGATATACTTGTTGTTCAAATTTATGTTAATGATATCATATTTAGATATACTAATGAGTCTTTGTGCAAAGAGTTTTCATCTTATATGAGTAAAAAATTTGAAATAAGCATGATGGAAGAATTGAAGTATTTCTTTGAACTTCAAATTAAGCATGAGGGAATTTTCATAAATCAAGCCAAGTATATGAAAGATTTACTCAAACGATTTGGCTATGAAAATGGAACGTTAAAAAGCACTCTAATGATTACTGCTATCAAGCTACACAAGGATGAAAAAGGTAAGGAGGTTGATATCAAAACATTCGAGGTATAATTGGATCCTTATTTTATTTGACTACTAGTAGGCCTGACATTATGTTTAGTGTATCCTTATGTGCTAGATTTCAATCTTGTCCAAAAGAGTCATATTTACTTGCTGCTAAAAGAATTGTTCATTATTTGAATGACATCATTGATCTTAGCCTTTGGTATCTTAAAGAAACATATATAGATTTAACATGTTATTCAGATGTTGACTTTGCTAGTTATAAGGTTGATAGAAAAAGTATAAGTGGAACATGTCACTTTCATGGTCACTCTTTAATCTCTTAATTTAGCAAGAAATAAAATTCAGTTGCACTTTCAACCACAAAGGTTGAATATATTACAGCAGAAAGTTGTAGTGCACAAGCCTTATAGATAAAACAGACCCTTAGAGACTATATCATTAATCTGGATTATATTCTCATTAAATGTGATAATACTAGTGGTATGCTATTAATCTGTCAAATAATCTTATTCAACACTCTAGTACCAAGCATATAGAAATTAGACATCATTTCTAAAGAGATCATGTTAAAAAAGGAATGTTGTGATTGAGTTTATTTCAACTGAAAATCAACTCACAGATATCTTCATAAATTAGTGAAGATCCGTTCATAAAAATCAGATATGAGCTTGGAATGATGAATGTTGCATCTTAGTCTACAATAATTGTTTAATTGTGTGACATCATTGACTGACATGTTTACTTATGAATAGATTTATGAATCATGCATTAAACAGCATTTAAAACATTTTGAGTTCAAGAAATGACCTTAAAGTAAGTCAATTTTTTGCCAAAAATTGAAATAAATGTGCAACGTCATGTTTAAGGAAAACGGATAGCCGTTTACTCAACAAATGGATAGTCATTTTAAGACAGGAATCTAAGGTGTGCATTATGACACTAACTGCTCGCAGTTTATGAAGGAAATTTTTTGTATGCATTCTGCTCACTATTAGTTAACAGTTAACTATCTTAGGTGAACCGATATCATGTTAAAAGTTATATAAGGTTTTAGATGCTTTGCTGATAATATATAAACGCAATAATAGAAAAGTAAAGGATTTTTTTCTTCACTTTCCTTTGGTCCTAAACAATTTTCTTCCTTTCTATCGACGGCAGCCCACTCTCTCTCTAAATTTATCGTTCTTCTTTTTTCTTACAAAATTACATCTCTCGTAGCATTATAATCATCTTAAACACTTTTTTTCCATTAAAACCCATTTTCAAGCCCAAAAACAAAAAATCCCAAATTAAGAACTAAGGTTTCACCACTGGTTTTTCATCCAGTTTGGACAATTTTTCTTCTATTTTTATCAAATTGAACCTATTAACACTTCCTCTACCCCCCAACTTCATTATAATCGAATCTATTTCACCTAAACACCTTATATTCTAAAACTCCCAAATCTCACAGTAACGGCTAGCAGTCAACTCTCAAGGAGGAGCAAAAGAGTCAAACACACTGCTTAGAGACAACTTGGCTTATCTAGGACCAGAACTCTGGACTTTGATAGCCTTCATTTCCAACTTCCTCACATGGCTCGAAGATTTAACACTAGCTTTATGGGTAAAACTGCAACTTCCTGTACTAACATTGATGATTTTGTTGATATTACTATACATGGGAGAACTATTAGAGATTTTTTACATCCCTAGGAAGAGGCGTTGAGTATAGAAGAGAGGGTTGATGAGAATCTAGTTCGACTATTTTATTCTAACATAGAGCTTTCAGCTACTCAGAAAGATAGGGTACCAACTCATTTAGGCGGAATTCAGATAGAGTTTGATGATGTTGAGCTATGTCATATTTTTAGGGATTTTTGCTGATTAAGGATTTATATAACTATGAAGGAACTCATGTTTAGTGATTTTTATTCAAGTATGCACAATTTTTAAATACCTAATTCAATATCAATTCATCCTCCTCTTAGGTTGCATAGTCAGTATTTCAACCTGTGGGTGGGTAACGAAAGTGCAACTTCTCTTCATAACACCTCCAAAAATATATGGGTATCATGGGCATTACCTTCCCATCCAACACATGTAAATGTAAAACACATATAAAAAATCACAAGCAGTCGTAACATTTTGAGTAGGAATATTATGCCGCATCAACTAAATAGTATTTTTTTGGATTCAATAATTACCAAGAATTAGTTATTTAAAAAAAAGTCTTACAATTATATAAAAAAGAAAAATTAGCTAGTGGTGGCATTGGAAAATTATATCTTGAATCACGAATTGTTTCATTTTTTTCTTTCTCATCTTCCTCTTTCTCCCTATCATAAACGCATCTTGCAAAGAAAAATGACACTTTCAGAATTCGTTGAAACAGATTTTTCTTCTAATATATGGTATTTGCTTTGAAGTAGACATCGCTACTGGTACATGTGTCCCATCAACTGCCCTAATACGATCTTTAAAATAGGGCCACTATCGTCAATCAACTCTACTTTTCTTGGGAATTCCTCTAAATTATGGGTCTAATGGTTTTAAAATATCAATAGCCATTTGACAATCAAAATCTAATACCATTCCAAACCACTTCGATACAGTTTCACCAGATGCATGGCCTAATGTAATTTAAAAAAACAAAAAAAAAAGCTACTGACTCAATGACAGGCACATTCTTGCATCTTTGAAGGCCATACGACTCACTCAATACTTCACATAATTTCATAAAAACACGTTTTTCCATTCTAAATTGTTGGTGACATATCTTCATGTCCATTTTAACACCTCTAAGACAAATGAATATCCTATATGAGATGAGGTTCTACATGGTTCCTTTAAATTATACTTAACAAAATGATTTACATACAAGCTAACTCCAATCTATACCATTTTCAACAATTTGTGTTCATGATCAGTACTTAGCAGCAATGTAATTGTGCTCAATATCATCGTCATTTTCTGAAAATTCCATATCTGTACATGTATGTACACATGACAAAGATTATCATAATTTGCAATAAAAAAATTCATAATAACCAGGTCATAATTGATAACTAAATAAAATAAAATAAAAATGTCTCAATTTGTTCCAAAATAACAAAAAATAAGCTAAATTAAAATAACAATATCTCCAATTTGATAAAAAAATATAATTAAAACCAGGAGAACTACTTCATGTACTTCAAACCAATCAATTTGAATGTCAGGTTTCTTGAATGCATCAAACATCTCCCTATTTTCCTTCCTTAGAAAAAGTTTACGGCCAGCATAATAGCTTATTTTCACCTCCATTCCAGGCAAACGACGCAATATATCAATTACTTCTCCAATGCTGCAACCTTTTTCATCAATTCCAATGGCCAAAGATGGCCTAGTCTCTACTACATTACTTAAGCGATCCAATTTTTCTCCAATCTAATTGCAGCTTCATCTCGCTTTCTAATTCACAACTTTCTTTTCCTTCCATTATCTAGTGTAGGTGCTACAGGAGTACCATTGTCATGTGAATTTCAATATCCTCCAGCCTGTTGGAGAATTTGAAGGATTAAACACAAAGCTTATTAGAGAAAACTCAAGAACATTACAAGAACAATTCACACACTCTTACAAATTCCTCTCAAGAGCTTTGTTATGCTACTTATTCTTTCTTGCTCTTAGACTTATATCTCACAACACAATAGCATAGGTATTTATAGTGAATACAACACAAACATAATCATAACAATACACATCACCTAGCACATTCCACTAACCTTTCATCATAACACCAAACATATTCCACTCACCTAACATGCTCTAAAGGAATCCTTTAATGGCATCAAATGTGTAAAGCTAGCCTCCACTCAACATTGTAGACCCATGATGATGAAGCATGATGATGGAGCATGATGATGGAGGGCCATGTACAACTCAACACATTATTATTTTGTAAACAAGTTTATTATTTTTCAACACTCCCCTTAAACTTGTTTACGTGACTCTAAGACTTCTTGCTCGAGGAGTTTAGTGAAATTATCACCAACTTGTTCTTTGGCTTTATTCTTCTTATTTTGATTGAACAATGCCCTGTAGGAATATGCATTTAATCTTCTTTTTCGTACTTGTACTTGTTCTCCTTCACTTTCATTGTTCATTTCTTTGATTTCCACGACCAATTGTTTCATAACACCCAATGAATTTCTCAATCGATAAAATCTTCTTGTTTCAATGGCTTAGTAAATATATCAGTTGCTTGATCTTGAGATTTGACATACTTTATTTGTACATCATTTCTTTCAATACACTCCCTTATGAAATGGTAGCGAGTGTCAATATGCTTACTCGATCATGGAAGGCTGGATTCTTTGATAGGGCAATTGCGAGACTTGTTGTCAACAAAGATCTCGATTGGATCTATTTGGAACAAACCCAACTCCTTCAACAAATTTCTTAGCCAAATTGCATGGCAAACACACGATGTAGCAGCTACATACTCGGCTTCACGGTGGAAAGTGTGACAATTGGTCGCTTCTTTGACATCCACGTGAAAGCGGTGTTTCCCATGAAGAATACAAATCCGAGGTAATCTTTCGATCATCTAAATCTCCACTCCAATCGCTATCGCTATATCCAACAAGCTTGTAATCATCAGAGAATGAGTATAATAAGCCAAAATCAATTGTACCTTTTATATAGCGAATGATTCTTTTTGCAGCTTTAAAATGGGTGATTGTTGGATTCTCCATATAGCGACTAACGAGCCCAACGGCATAGAGAATGTCTGGCCTCGTACATGTCAAGTAACGCAAACTTCCAACAAGGCTCTTGAAAAAAGTTGGATCAACTCTTTCTTCTTCGTCATGTTTGGACAATTTGACTCCGCATTCCATTGGCGTATTTACGGGCTTGCAATCATGCATCTTGAACTTCTTGAGTATTTCCCTTGCATAGCATTCTTGGGAAATGAATATGCCTTCTTCCTTTTGCTTGACTTCAATGCCGGGTAGTATGTCATTAGTCAATGTCGGTCATCTCGAACTCTTTCACCATCACTCTCATAAACTCTTCAAATAACTTTGGATTGCTTCCGGTGAAAATGAGATCATCCACGTACGGGCATACAATCAAGATGTCTCCATCTTTGACTTTGGCGTAGAGAGCATGTTCATGTGGGCATTTGGTGAAGCCATTCTCTTTGAAATATTTGTCGATTCTACTATTCCATGCCCTTGGTGCTTGCTTTAACCCATAAAGTGCCTTCTTCAATCTCAAAACTTTATCTTCATATCCTTCCACCACATAGCCCAATGGCTGTTTGATGTAGACTTCTTCTTTGAGAAATCCATTTAAGAAAGCAGACTTTACATCCATTTGATGAATCTTCCACTTGTTTTGGGCTGCTAAAGAAATGATTAGTCTTATAGTT
Source organism: Murraya koenigii (assembly GCA_025617385.1). Lineage (NCBI taxonomy): Eukaryota > Viridiplantae > Streptophyta > Magnoliopsida > Sapindales > Rutaceae > Murraya > Murraya koenigii. The sequence continues at coordinate 22,158,987 of CM046812.1, forward strand.
TCCATTCAGACTCACGAGAGCAAATACCTCATCATAGTCGATGCCGACTTTTGACTATAGCCTTTTGCAACTAACCTCGCCTTGTGCCTTTCAATCTCACCCTTGACATTTCTCTTCGTCTTGTAAACCCATTTGACACCGATGGCTTTGTGACCTTTGGGAAGTGTAGTAAGTTCCCAAGTGTCATTCTTCACTATGGCTTTGATTTCTTCATCCATTGCGATTCTCCATTTTTCATCTTGTACAGCTTCTTCAAAGTAAACTGGCTCACAATCAGCAAAGAGGCAAAATAGAGTGAGATTATCATGTCTCTCAATTACCTCATAGAGATCTTGAAGACTCCTCGTGCGTTCTTGAGTTCTTTCATTTAAGAAAGATGGTGGTGAATCTCCATGTGTGGTTGATCTTTGGTGAGATAGGTGGACTAACTAGGCACTTGTTGTTCTTCTACTACTTGCTCCTTCATTGTTTGTTCATTTTCTTCAAAAGGAAAAAAATTGAAGTCATCCACATGAGGCCAAAATCCCATTCTCCTTCTTCCTCAAAGATTATATCTCGGCTAATCACGATCTTTCCGTTATGCTGGATTGTACAACTTGTATCCTTTAGAATTGATGTCATAGCCGAGTGAAGATGAACTTCTCACTTTTATCATCCGACTTGGCTCTTCTCTCGTCTGGTACATGTACATGGGCAATGCTTCAAAAACTCTCGGATGGGTTATGCCGGGCTTTCTTCCACTCCATGCTTCTTGCGGTGTCTTGCCCCACACTTCTTGTTGGAGATCGGTTGGATAAATAGATTGCACAAGCAACGACTTCAGCCAAAATTCTTTGGGTAGTCTTTTGCTCTTGAGCATACTTCTCGCCATGTCGAGGATAGTTACATTCTTTCTTTCTGCAACACCATTTTGTTGGGGGATCTCGGAACTATCAAAGGCGTCGTATTCCATTTTCATCACAAAACTTCACAAATTCTTTGGAAGTGAACTCTCCACCTCGATCGGATCTCATGGCCTTGATTTGGTGTCCACTTTCTTTCTCCACTGCGACTTTGAACTTCTTGAAAACTTCAAAACTTCGATTTACGCTTTAAAAATATACCCAAGTTTTCCTTGAAAAATCATCTATGAAAAGAAGGAAGTAGTTACTTTTACCAAGAGAGGTTGGCTTGAATGGACCGCACACATCGGTATGAATAAGCTCGAGTGGCTTAGAGCTCTTGAGTTTGACTCCTTTGGAAAACTCTTTCTAAATTGCTTGCCAAGTAAACATCCTTCACAAACTTGATTGGGATGATTGATTGAAGGTAGACCTTTCACCATGTTCTTTCTTGATAGTAGCTCTAGTCCACCAAAGTTGAGATGTCCATATCGAAGATGCCAAATCCGAGTTGGATCTTTATGACAAGCCTTGAGACACTTTGCAACATCATTACGAATATTTAAAGGAAACATTCTATTCTTCGACATTTTCACTTTTGTAATTAAGTTTCCTTTGTCATCTCTTAAAAAAGACTATAATCTTTAAGATGAATATCATAGCCTTTTTCTAAAAGTTGACCTAAACTTAGAATGTTGCTTTTCATATTGGGCACATAGTAAACATTTGAAATTAGTTGGTGGCTACCATCTTTTATGTGAAAAAGGATGTTACCTTTTCCCTTCATCTGGTACTTTTGAATCATCTCCAAAGCGACACTACCATTCATCGATTCATTCATCTCCACAAACATGCTTCATTTCCGCTCATGTGATTGCTAGCACCTGTGTCAAGATACCAAGTATTTTCTTGACCTCCATTGTTGTCATTACGTGCTAGTAAAAGTGTGCCATCTCTATCATTCTTCTCTTCAATATAATTTACTTTCTCATCTACTATGTTGCTTGGAATTACGCATTACGAGCATAATGCCCAAATTTTGACAATTATAGCACTGCACTTGAGATTTTTCATACCTCGATCGTGGATTGTTTCTTCCTCGCCCTCTGTTTGAGCTTTCTCCTCTTTCATTATTGAAGGAGTTTTTGTTGTTGAAATTCCAGCCTCGTCCATGACCACGACCCCTACCTCGTCCTCGGCCTCTTCCTCGGACATAGTGCCTTCTATCGTTGCTGAAGCTTTCTTCTCTTTTCTTTGGATTGATTTCCATCTTGAAGAGTTGTTCTTGATCCCTTGCTTCTTCTTCATTTTTTCTTCATAAGCTTGCAACCTTCCTTGAAGTTGCTCGATCGTCATAGCCTCCAAATCTTTAGTCTCCTCTATTGTTACTACAATGAGGTCAAACTTGGAATCTACTGATCGAAGTATTTTCTCAATAATCCTTAGCTCTCTCAACTCTTCACCATTTCTTTTTAATTCATTAACAACAGTCACAACTCTAGTAAAGTAATCAAAAATTGATTCTGATACTTTCATGTGTAAGGACTCAAATTCACCTCTTAGTGTTTGAAGACGGACTTTCTTAACTTGTTCCGCTCCTTTGTAAGAGGTTTCTAACTTCTCCACGCTTCCTTTGAGGATGTTGCACCAGTGATCTTTTCAAAAGCATCTTCATCTAATGATTGAAAGATGAGATACTTTGCTTTGTTCTCTTTCTTCTTTAAGTCTTTCAAATTCTCCTTTTGTGCCATGATTAAAGTACCTTCATTTTCTGGTACTATAAAGCCCTTCTCCACGACATCCCACACATCATGTGCACCCAATAGAGCTTTCATTTTGATGCTCCAATTGTCCAATTTGCTCCCTTTCAATTGTGGAACTTGAAATGACATCATACCACCATTTGCCATATCTCACAAATCGGATGAGAATTTGGAGATTCTGAATGCACGAATGAATCCGGAACGTCGAAAAACCTTTGGGAGGTCTCGGGTCAACTTTGGTCAACTCGGTGAGTCAACTTAGTTTATGGACAGCAAACTTCCGATGGCTATTCCGGGCTCGTCCGAACTCCGATTAGGCTGATTCTTGCGGTGTTGCGTTCATCTCGTCGAGAGCTTCGATTTGATATGCTACACGACTATTTTATCCTCCAAACCTTGCTCTGATACCACTTTGTTGGAGAATTTGAAGGATTAAACACAAAGCTTATTAAAGAAAGCTCAAGAACATTACAAGAACAATTCACACACTCTTACAAATTCCTCTCAAGAGCTTTGTTATGCTACTTATTCTTTCTTGCTCTTAGACTTATATCTCACAACACAATAGCATAGGTATTTATAGTGAATACAACACAAACATAATCATAACAATACACATCACCTAGCACATTCCACTAACCTTTCATCATAACACCAAACATATTCCACTCACCTAACATGCTCTAAAGGAATCCTTTAATGGCATCAAATGTGTAAAGCTAGCCTCCACTCAACATTGTAGACCCATGATGATGAAGCATGATGATGGAGCATGATGATGGAGGGCCATGTACAACTCAACACATTATTATTTTGTAAACAAGTTTATTATTTTTCAACACAGCCCATCAAAGTTATTTGGTTCATTGATATTCCCTCCTAATTTATGTTAACTTCTCCGAAAGCATGTTTCCTAGGGGTCCGCTTATAATGCAGCCGCTGCATGCCATACAGCCACTTTTATTTTTTATTTTAAAACTTATTGCCCGTTGGATTGCTTATATATAATCCAACGGCTTCTATATGTTACGCATGAAACGGCCATTGAAGGAAAGAATTGGAAGTGGGAACTGGCAAATATCGGACGTAATTGTCTTTACCTACCCCAAGTTTCTCTAAATATCAAAATTTTCAATTTAATTTAGAAAAATTTCAAAGACCCCCTCCTTAACATGAAAATTTTCATTTTCCCGCTGCTAAAAAAATATTTTAAAATATGTAATGTCTGTACTAATGAGAATAATATTTATATTAGGGTAAATCAAATATATATATTTTTCCTTATTTTCCATCAAACTATTAGATAGTTTTCAAATAATTATAACTATTCATAGTACCAAATATCATAGTTAGTCATCAAATATTATTATTTTTAATATTAATTGTACTAGTGACTAATATTAATGGTATAAAATTGTATTGTATGCAAAGCATATATAATGTACCATATATTTGATATTTGGATTATACTCAGAAAAATTCTCTTACACAAATTACTTCATACAAATTTATCATAAATTAATTAAATTATTGCATACTTTGTTTAATATTTTTCTACATTATTAAATTATTGTATGTAACATATTTGATTTTGTATTATTACAGATACTATAGTTAATGGTTGTTCAGAAAAATGAGAATACTTCATATTATATAAGTTATAATAGCATTAGTTTTATATATTATTTTACTATTATACCCCTAGTCTTAATGTTAGTTATAAAATTTAAATATTTTGAAAATACAAATCAAGTAAAATGGCCTATATACCCTTAATAATCAAGTTATTTTGTAATGAATTGTAAATTATAGAGAAAAATTATAGATAGGGAAAATATTATAAATATCCATAATAGTTGTATAAATTATCCATTTCAATTGGAATAACATTTGGTTATATATGACCACTAGAGCACCCATTAAATTTTTATATATCTATCTATCTATATCTGTATCTATATTATGTCAAGTAATTTTTCTTCATAATTTATAATTTATTATTAAATTAATTTAATCATTAGGGGTATATAAATCATTTCACTTATATAAATTCTAAAAATATTTAAATTTTATGATTAACATCACGATTATGTGTAGATTAGTACAATAATATATAAAGCTAACACCATTATTACTGAAAGGGAGTTTGGGCCTATTTAACATGAGAGAGTTTTTAGTTTCTTTAAATAATATAGGATAATCTTCATTTTTTCATATTGTTAATAATTATAATATAGTTATTATTACTATGATTAGACTAAATTTAGCTTATGATTTTTTATGATATTATATAATTTTTATGGAATGTGTGTATAATCTATATGAGATTATTTTTTATAATAATGAAAGTTTTAATAATGTTTATATATATTGTATAATAAAATATTTTTTCTTAAATGTGTATAATCTGATATTTTTTTTTTGACTTTGCTTGAAAACCACTCGGTCAAGTCAATGAGGATCAATTTTTAAAAACTTAAATTTTAATAATTTAGAGCATAATTTTGTTAGGTATTATTATAATAATTATTGTTGACATTATATTGTACCCTTAAATAAATTAACAATGTAACTAGACAACTATAATTTTAGTGCAACACTTAAAATTAAACAATTTCAACAAAATTACATCTACCCCCTCAAGATTTGGAGAAATGATCATGTAGACCCCGTGTTTTCACCAAGGGACACCAAAGCTCCCTTTTGACTCTAGTACAATTTGATATTATTAATTCAAAAAAATTGAATTCAAATTTTTAATAAATACAAATATAATTTAAATAGTTTAATTTGTCTAATAAACCAATAATATTAAATTTTTAATATATAAAATAATTTTTAAAATGTAAATTATGATATTTATTCTAATAATATATTTGTATTTGTTATAAAAAAATTTAAATAAATTAAATAGATTTTATAATTGATAAAATATATCTAATGTATTAATAATATTAAAATTATTTTATATAATATGGAAAATAATTTAAATTTTTAAATATTATTTTAATATTATGTTTCTATTTATTAAAAATTTAGTTTAATATGATATAATATTGTAAAGTATTAAAATTTTTTTATATACTAAAATTATTTTAAAATTTATATATAGTTACATTTATTTTAATATTATATTTTTAGTTAAAATGGTCATGTAAATTCCTAAAATTTATATATAGTTACATTTATTATAAAACATTGGAGTCAATTTTTTGAATTAATAAAGTCAAAAATGGTTGTTTTAGCATCCCTTAGTGAAAATTTAGGAATTTACATGACCATTTTCCTAAACCTTAAGGGCGTAAGTTACTCTTTTACAATTTATACTTAAGCATACAATTATATGATTAAGCATGGTAATTAAAATTTTAAAGAACATTATGTTAAATTGAGTAATACTCACTTATAAATAGATATTATATAATTTGTTCAGTAATTGATGTAAAATATGATGCATAATGAATTCCTACAAATTTATTAAACTATTAGTATATAATAAAATAAACTATCACTAAAATATAAAAATTAAAAATAAAGCAACATCAATTAAGTTATAAATTACCTATCCAACTATATAAGTATATTGTTAAATAAATTTAATTTTTATGACTTATAAATAACGATTGCAATTTGGAGTAATAAATAAATAGTTTTATTATAGCAGTCGATATTATTTTTAAATTATAATATTGAATTTACCTATAAGAGAATTTTCCTTTCAATACTTAATTTTGGAAGCAAAATTAATGTTTTAATATGTTTTCTTAATTGCATTGATTTTCTAATTTTTTTAATATTGTTTAATTTGAATTGCATTTATTGTTCTTAAAGCATTAATTAAAGATAAATAACGGTGACTTGTCGAATTGGATTCAAAGTAAATACTAATTTGCAAATCTTAAATTTTAATATAAAAATTAATTTTCACAGCTCATGAAATAATCATAAAATAAATAAATAATTGTATTATCATAATCATTAAAAGATAAAAATTTGAGCAATATAAATTGCATATGCAATTGTTAAAAATGAAATTTTGACTAAAGTGATGAGAAATCAAAGAATTTAATTTGGAAAGAAAATAGAACGATAAAATTTTTCTATCAATTAAAAAAAAATTTAATTTTGAGACAAATTTGTTTTAAAGATAAATAAGTACAATTAATTTGAAATAATAAAATAGGCATATCTATAATGATCAAAAGCTCAAGTATAAATATAGTTGAGTTAAAAAAATCTCATGAAGTCGAGATGAAAAAAAACTTTTGTTTCAACGAAACTAGATTTGGTAAGTTTCTAATTTTGCAACTTATGATGTTGATTGCGGTTTATTGTTGATTTTGTAGTTTATTGGAAAAAATATAAGGGGTTACAATAATAAACATGTACGGAGTGCGCAAGAAATTTTATATGTACCATAACATTTATTCTTATTATTGCAGACAACTGGTGGAAAACAAATTCTGATTTTTTAAGTTATTTCAATAAATGATTAATCAAGATTTGGTGTAATAGGTCTCGATCAGAACTACACTTACAAAATGTGAAGGATTCTCTTAGGTTGTTAATTAACTGCAATAATTAGATAAAATATTTTTTGCATGAATTTTATTTATGCATCCTATGAAATTTTTTAAACAATAATAAAATAACTATTTCCCCTCAACTTACGACACGAACTCCTATATTAACGTCTCTAGTCAGAGACTCCAAACAAACTTAATTATGTTGTGCGGAAGCGCAGGTTGAGTAGATTACCAATTTATGGTAACTGTGACTTTTGGAGAAACATAATTGTGATCTAAATAATTTCAAAGAAAATTGACACAATAATTTACGTGGTTCGACGTAAAGCCTACATCCATCGGCAAAGACTGGAAGATAATTTTACTAACAAATGAGAATTTACAAATTGGAAAAAACTCACAAAAACCCAATACCCCAATACACCCAAATGAATTCTCCTTGCACTCAAGTGGAAGCTCTCTCAACTCTCTCAATTGCTTCACTTGCAATTGCTCTCAATTGTGAGATGCCTTAACAAATGAAGAACAATAGCTATTTATAGGAATGTATGGTAGCACTATTTCACCAAACCTTTAAAATTGTCAAAGATTGTTTGGTGATTACCTAATTTTTAACCAAACTTTGAGCAATTTGGCTTTGAACAATTTTGGCTAAACTTTGAACATGTGCTTTGATTTGAATATTTCAACAAATTATTACACTTAAATGCAATAATCAATAATATGAACTTGTGGATAACAAACTAGAATAAGTCTTCATGCAGAACTCAACCTCTCGGTCATGTCTTCTACACATGCATGCAAACCTCATTCCACGTCCCCCTACATGCAAACCTATATTCATGCAAATCTCATTTCCAAATATGTATGCATCTCGTACATGACCTCTCCTTCATCCCACATATTTGCAATTTCGCATGGGTACCCATTGAGATCTAGGCTTATCAATACCTTCCCCTGCAACCAGACTCTTGTCCTCAAGGTCCATATTGTTGAATTGATTCAATAGTTCTATGTAATCTCCGACACAACCTCTTCCGTTGCAAGACGACGCCACTTCACTAAGTTTTTCTCTACAAATTTATGTCCATGCTTCACCCAACGTGTCTCCAAAATGGCCTCTGGTTCCAGAATAATCACCCCATCTTCTGAATAAGGCGGTAACTCATCATTAATAGTACATGCATCCCCACGTTTTTTCTTGAGTAGGTATATATGAAACACTGGGTGAACTTTAGCACCCTTCGGTAACTAGAGACGGTAAGCCACACCCCTACATGTTGCTCCACCTTATAAGGGCCATATTATTAACTAGCCAGCTTCTGATAGGCTTGTTTAAAAACTGATTGCTGGTGTTAATGGTGCAACTTTAAATAGACCAAGTCTTCAACTTGAAACTTAACATCCGACACTTTGTATCTATTATCTGCTTCATTCAATTACTAGCCGCATGCAAATTCCTGTTCAATTAGTGAAGTAAGGCATCACATGAGAGTAAACTTTGATCAACCTCATTAACTGGAGTCATGCTGACCTGATAACACGGAATTGTTGGAGGTAACCATCCATAAAGAACTTAGAAGGGAGACATTTCCGTAAATGCATAGTAGGCGGTATTGTACCAAAATGTAACAAAATTCTGCCCAAGGAATGAGAGAGCTCCATTTACGTGGCTATTGATGCCCAAAGCATAGTAAATATTGTTCGAGGCATCGGTTAACCACTTCTGATTGGCCATCAGCTTGCGAGTGGTACGCCGAGCTCATTTTCAGTTGAGTACTTGACAACTTAAAATACTCATGCCAAAATTTACTGATAAAAATCATGTAGCCTCACTACCCCCTCAATAAATTTTTCAGCTACTATCTTAGTAGTAAATGGGTGAGCCAAAGTAAGAAAATGGGATACTTACTTAGCCTGTCCACCACCACTAAAATAGTAACCTTATCATGAGATGTAAGAAGTCCTTCAATAAAATATAATGTGACATCATCCCATAGCTGATAAGGAATTAGAAGTGGTTGAAAAAGACTGTAACATATGCATTTGTTTTATTTATATATGTAAATAATTAAAATAAGAAGGGGTCTATGTGATATTTTGGGTGTGTTTAAAAAATCAAAAAAGGGTGGAAATTTGATTGAAACCGAGAGATAGAGAGAGCTGACCCATTTGACCCGACCCGACCCGGAACCTGCGAACCCGACCTACCTATATCTTCCATTTTCGGCCACCTCACCAGCTGAGCAAGGTGTCAAACGAAAGCTTGTGAGCCGGCAGTCAACCTTCACACGTCCTTGCTGCCGGAAACAGCGCGGAATGGGTTGGAAAAGATTTCGGCCATCTTTGGCCATCCATAGATCGGTCCTAGACCTTGGCACGTTTAATCATCCCCAAGCTCTAAGAAGATTGAAGGATGGGATTCGGATGGGGAGACCATGGTATAATCTGCGGAGTCCTTCGATTCGTTCATATTCGGCTGCGTATGAGCAGGTGAAATTGGATATGGTAATTGAAGAGGAAAAGGCTACAAAATTGAAGAATGAGCAAGACCAGGAGCATACCGGCTAGCTCATCCAGACGGACGAGAGGTCAAGAGGCTGTGGAACGCACAACTCCTGATGAAATATTTTCAGTAAGTCCTCTTTTATTGTGAAGTGTTAATGTAAGATTCCTATCCAAAATGGGATGTATAAAAGTATAAATGTATATGAGAATAAGAAAAGCATTCATAATGTAAGTTCAAGATGAAGACCAGAAGCACAACAAGAAGCTTGGGTCAATTGCAGGCTCGAGCAGAAGAAGTTCAAGAAGAACTCCTTGGCCAGAAGTCCCAAAGCCTAAGTCTTAGGCGGGATGGTGCCAAGCTTGGGTCAATTGCAGGCCCGAGCAGGAGTAACAGAAGAAGAAGCTTGGGTCAATTGTAGGCCCGAGCAGAAGAAGTTCAAGAAGAACTCCTTGGCCAGAAATCCCAAAGCCAAAGTCTTAGGCGGGACGGTGCTAAGCTTGGGTCAATTGCAGGCTCGAGCAGAAGAAGTTTGAGAAGAACTCCTTGATCAGAAGTCCCAAAGCCTAAGTCTTAGGCGGGACGGTGCCAAGCTTGGGTCAATTGCAGGCCCGAGCAGAAGAAGTTTAAGAAAAACTCCTTGGCCAGAAGTCCCAAAGCCTAAGTCTTAGGCGGGACGGTGCCAAGCTTGGGTCAATTGCAGGCCCGAGCAGGAGTAACACAAGAAGACGCTTGGGTCAATTGCAGGCCCGAGCAGAAGAAGTTTGAGAAGAACTCCTTGGCCAGAAGTCCCAAAGCTTAAGTCTTAGGCGGGACGGTGCCAAGATTGGGTCAATTGCAGGCTCGAGCAGAAGAAGTTTGAGAAGAACTCCTTGATCAGAAGTCCCAAAGCCTAAGTCTTAGGCGGGACGGTGCCAAGCTTGGGTCAATTGCAGGCCCGAGCAGAAGAAGTTTGAGAAAAACTCCTTGGCCAGAAGTCCCAAAGTCTAAGTCTTAGGCGGGACAGTGCCAAGCTTGGGTCAATTGCAGGCCCTAGCAGGAGTAACACAAGAAGACGCTTGGGTCAATTGCAGGCCCGAGCAGAAGAAGTTTGAGAAGACCTCCTTGGCCAGAAGTCCCAAAGCTTAAGTCTTAGGCGGGACGGTGCCAAGATTGGGTCAATTGCGGGCCCGAGCAGGAGTAACACAAGAAGAAGCTTGGGTGAATTGCAGGCCCGAGCAGAAGAAGTTCAAGAAGAACTCCATTGCCAGAAGTCCCAAAGCCTAAGTCTTAGGTGGGACGGTGCCAAGCTTGGGTCAATTGCAGGCCCGAGCGTAAGAAGATTGAGAAGAACTCCTTGGCCAAAGTCCCAAAGCCTAAGTCTTAGGCGGGACTGATGCTAAGCTTGGGTCAATTGCAGGCCTGAGCAGGAGTAACACAAGAAGACGCTTGGGTCAATTGCAGGCCCGAGCAGAAGAAGTTTGAGAAGAACTCATTGGCCAGAAGTCCCAAAGCCTAAGTCTTAGGCGGGACGGTGCCAAGCTTGGGTCAATTGCAGGCCCGAGTAGAAGAAGTTTGAGAAGAACTCCTTGGCCAGAAGTCCCAAAGCTTAAGTCTTAGGCGGGACGGTGCCAAGCTTGAGTCAATTGCAGGCCCGAGCAGGAGTAACACAAGAAGACGCTTGGGTCAATTGCTGGCCCGAGCATATGAAGTTTGAGAAGAACTCCTTGGCCAGAAGTCCCAAAGCCTAAGTCTTAGGCGCGACGGTGCCAAGCTTGGGTCAATTGCAGGCCCGAGCAGGAGTAACACAATAAGAAGCTTGGGTCAATTGTAGGCCCGAGCAAGAGTAACACAAGAAGAAGCTTGGGTCAATTGCAGGCCAGAGCAAAAAATGCTTGGGTCAATTGTAGGCCTGAGCAGAAGCAGCTCGCGGAGAACGCTATAGCCGTAAGTCCCATAGCCTAAGTCTTAGGTGGGACGGAGCCAAGCTTAGGTCAATTGCAGGCCCGAGCAGAAGAAACACAAGAAGCTGCTTGGGTCAATTGCAGGCCCGAGCAGAAGTTCAAGAAGAACACTATGGCCAGGAGTCCCAAAGCCTAAGTTTTAGGCGGGACGGTGCCAAGCTTGGGTCAATTGCAGGCCCGAGCAGAAAAAGTTCGAGAAAAACGATAAGGCCAGAAGTCCCACAGCCTTAGATTTAGGCGGGACGGTGCCGAGCAAGAGCCAATTGTTGGCTCGAGCAAGAAAAGCATGAAGAGATTACACATAATTTAAACTCGAGCGATAATCGAGCTCAAGGAGAACAGGCTCGCAAAATAAGGGTCACAGACCATGAGCAAAATACTGAGCCAAGTAGAATGAGCTCACAAGATAAGAGGCTTTCAGCCCAATTCAATGTGAAGTGATGGAAGCGTGTTACAGCTTGAAAGCATGAGGAAGTGTAAAAGACCAGGGAGTCGGCCCCGTCACTAATAAGTTTCCAGTCTTATCTCGTTTCACTCAAAAGACTAGAAACTGGGGAACTGGTGTTTGGGTAATATCGGGCAGGTTTTCTCGAAGCCCTTTCGGCTGGAATAAAAATACCCGAGGACAGCCTTGCTCGAGCAGAAGTCCCGACTGCTTGCACGAAGATGACCTCACTAGACGTCAAAGCTGGTCGAGGTCGAGTAATTCAGAGCCGCCCGAGCCCCGAGCTCTTGTCTGCTCGAGGTCGTCCATTCCAGTCAAAGCTGGTCAAGGTCGAGAACTGAGCACTCATTTCCTGCTCGCAGAGATTAAGTCCCCAAGCACAACAGGACAAGACCCGGCCCAGGGAGCCCGACTCGCTTTCTCCGAATTCTGGCACACCTTTAGATGTCTGATCAGGGCCCCACATGGTATGGTGGTGGTACTATTGCCGATGGCCGGCACATGCCCCCACGGTGTCATCATTCCTAGCGCACATGCCGGACATGGTGATCTGGCCATGTGAACCGGGTTAAGGCGACAGCCGCACATCCCCAAGGAATATTACGCCAATCCCGGCTGTCAGAGGGACCTAGACACCACTGACGCGGGAATGGATGCTCTTGGAGAGAAAGAGCGGGAAAAATGGAGTATAAAAGGAAACGAATGGGTACGTTACGGGGGTTGAAAAAATTGATTCGCAAGGGTTCTAAAAAGATACACAGGTTCTTCCTATTCTGATTTCCCTTATCTGGATTCTCTGAAAACACCATATTTACTCAAAAAGGGAGGGCAAAAAAATATCCCTTTCATCTTTCCGGTCTCTTTCACTAAGGGAGATACCAAAAAGAATAACCCGATTACTGACTTGAGCGTCGCAGGGTTTTCGCCGGAACACGCCCGGCTACCCCTGACCCTATTTTCTGTGAGTGCAGGTTTGGGAGATCTCCGTTCTGGAAAAGACAGCGGAATAGGACGAAGGAGACAATCCTGCTCGAGCTCGAGCTAGCCGCGAGCAGAGGGTTCGAGATACTGTTTGAAGGCACGTGGGAAAAACAGCATCAACAATAGGTTCGGTTCTTTTTTTTTTTTTAATGGGATACAATGATTAACTTCACGTGTTGGGATTGATTTCTACTAGCAACGCGAACTGAAAACACTTTAGTCGAAATCACTGGCAATCGAAGTATGCTGACCACCTTGTCACTAATAAAATTGTGCGTTGACCCTACTGTAAATGAGAACAATTAACTCATGATGACACAACTTTGTTGTAACCCTCATAGTTTTTTAAGCTGACCACCTGGTCAATGCATTCAATGAAATTTCTAGTTTGGCATGCTCTATTGGGACAATCTCCGTAGAGTTTTCATCCGAGATTTCTTGACACACAATATCTCTCAGATCAGTACCTCCTTCAAGCAATAATAGTTGAGGGCCCTTACATTTGTGACGTGCAGTGAACTTCTGTGGGCAGTTAAAACAAAGACCTTAGGCATGGCCTCTCTGCATCTCGTCCGACTTCAGGCGTTTGACATTAGAGATTGATAGAGATTATGTAGGGATAGGCAATGCCGATGGTGTTCTGCTAACTGTGAGTGGTTGAGAAAACTTACGGTGGCGTAGTACTTGGTCTGTTTGCATGCGTGTCAAACTGATGGCTTCTTTAAAAGACTTTGGCTTGAACATCCTGACACCATTAGATATCTCAGGTTTAGGATCTCCCATTAAAGTTCCAACTAAGACTTTCTGCATCCACCCATGAACTCGATTGCCTAATCTCCCAAACTTCCGTTGATAATCACGTAATGTGCCTACCTGCCACACCCTGGATAGAGCTTCATCAAAATCTTCGCATTCGATAGGTCCAAAACATGCCGACAATTCCTCTTCAAAATTTTCCCATGTCACCGTTCTTCCCTCCTCTTTATAAGCTTTGTGCAGCCATTGCCACCATTTGTTGGCTTCACCCTCAAGGTGGAATGATAGCTAATGCAACCTTCTGTGTCTCTGAGGTTCCTTGATAGTCAAAGAATTGGGAAACTTTGCTAAGCCACTCCGTAGGATCATCGCGAAAGTACCTTGGAAATTCTAGCTTAGCCATTTTTTATGCGAAAATGATTCGGCTTCCATCTGCTTCCTCCTTGGTATTCTCCTTGTAAGAATGGCTAGGGTGATTACTGACGTTGTGGCTGGATCTTTCGTTGTTTGAAAATAAAGCCTCTGACATGCAGTTGATGGTCTCCTCGAGCTGATGTAGTTTATCATTAATGCCAATCCCCATTTGCTGCATTCCATTTTAAAGACCGCTAAGCCATGTTTCAAACTCTCAATCATTTCCTTGTTAGTTGCCATGAGAACAATATATTGCTTAAACAAGATAACGCAGCTCTGATATCAATAATAGGTCCCAGTCATAACTACACTTATAAAACGTGAATGATTCTGTTAGGGTGAGAACTAACCGCAATAATTAGATAAAATATTTTTTTTCTTGAATTTTATTTATGCATCCCATGAGATTTAATCAACAATAAAATAACTACTTCCCCTCAACTTTTTTTTTTTTTTTTTAAAAAGATTTCTTTTTTTAAAAAAGAAAGGAGTACGGGCAAGTCCAAATATAAATTTTATTTTAACCCCTCTTCCCACCTCAAGAATCGAACTTTTAACCCCTCTTCCCACCCCAAGAATCGAACTCGGGCCACCATGGCTCTATGGCGAACATGATGACCAATCCAACCACGTCCTTGGAGGCCTACTACTTCCCCTCAACTTATCACACGAACTTATACATTAACGACTGCAGCAATAGACTCCTAACAAACTTAATTAATACACTTAAATACAATAATCAATAATATGAACTTTTCGGTAACAAAGTAGAATAAGTCTTCATGCAGAGCTCAATCTCTCGGTCACGCCTTCTACACATGCATGCAAACCTCATTCCACATTTGCATGCACTTAGTTCACAACTTGGACACATCCCCCGGCATGCAAATCTATATTCATGCAAATCTCATTCCAAGTATGCATGCATCTCGTACACAACCTTCCCTTCATCCCACATATTTGTGATTTCGCACGGGTACACGTTGAGATCTTCTAGGCTTATCATGGTGGTGGACAGAATTTTTATCGAATATTGTGAAAAATAGGGCATGCGTGAACTTTGTCGCCAATAGTAACTGTTGAGTTTGAGTATACTGAACATATATGGCCTAATACAAACAGGGATAAAATTATGATTTTTTGCAACAATCGAAAAAATTGTCACCTGAAGACAAGTTAGAAATTTCATTTAGACGGGTAGGGGTCAAATTTGAACAAAATGCTTTTATATAATCTCTTCTAACACAAATAGTAGTTTCAGGGATGGTGAGTTTTAGCCCTTTAAATATATTCCAATTTGGATTCCTTGCACTTTTTTATGAGTATTATTATCTTCCTAAATGTATAGCTTGACTTTTGTAACTGCATCTTGCATGAAACTGCATGTAACATGCATGTAAATTACTAATTAAGCTTCCATACTACAACAAGCAATGGTCGTCAAGGCAGAGCAACCGAGGCATCGTCAAATGTGATAGATTAACAATTAATTGTTAATACTTATATTTATTAATTAAGTGACATTATTTTTTTTTAATTTCTTCTGCTATAAGTTGGTTTATCTCCAACTTGGAGCTACTTTTAAAAAATAACAGTAAAATAAGTACGTACTACCAGGCAGCAACTAGTTAGCTGTATGAGACTTAAATATCAAAACAGTAAATTATTAATTAATTTACTCATTCTGATTATTATTGTTGTTGTTGTTATTGTTATTAGCTGCCTCTGCATTTCTGATTCTTTCCTTCTCTTCCTCTTCTTGCAATTGTCTCCTGGCCTCTAGTAAACGTTTCATCATCCTATCTTCCTTGCGCCTCTCCTCTTTCAAGGCATTTTCCAATAGGTGTAGAGGGCACTTGTCTGCAATATTTTCAACAATTCTTTCTGCCTCACGTAAATCATCGTGTTCAGCTATTCTTTGTTCGTTTTGAGCCTGCTGAGATGGTCCCGCACCATCCATCGTTTGGTTTCAACCAATTGATAATCACACTGTAATAAACAAACAATTAGAAATAAATATATTATATTATTGGGTAATTTAGTATCACCATCACAGTTTAATTAATCAATTAATAGAAATGTATAAACATATAAGGAAAAATCAAATCAAGACATTATCATAATCATATCACATAAAAATAACAACAAAAACGGTTAATTAAACAACTTAATTAATGAGGAAACCAGAAACCAGGGTAATAATTAAAGAACAATAACAAATAATAATAATAATAATCATGAAATAAATCACTACTACTATAAATTAAGTTAATAAAACCTCTCGCTAACAATGGAATTAATGGATGAAGATGATTGTTTGCTATGAGTTTATTAGAGTTCCCCACTTCCCACTCTATTTATATATATACTCCATTTTCAAGTTAGTAAGCTAGGTTAATATCTTGTGATCTTTCTACACCCATTATCACACAAATTTTGTTCATTCCCTTGACGTGAAATTGTTCATTATTTGTAACATATTATTTATTGTTACATTTTTTCAAGTTAAAATTATTACTTGAGACAACTATATATGCCACCCTTCTCAAATAAAATTCTAATTAAATTTTATCATCCCAAATGAGATGGTATTTATATATTAGATAGTGAAATTAAATAGTGGGGTTATTTTTAAATTACAAAAAATAATAAATGAATGCCACGTCAACCAACATTTGAGATGAAAATATTATAATATTGCTTCATCTATACATTCTATCAACTTTTGCTACATTTTTTTGTTTCTTAAGACTAATTTAGTTGCTTATTTCTTAAAACTCCTAATGATATACGAGTATAATAAGAATATGCATGCATATTTGCAAGTTATGTGGTTGGAGTTGTGAAATCGTTTGGCAACATGGTAAATATGTGAAAAATAAAAGAAATGAAAAAAACTTACTAATAACATTGTCAAAGGCAATCTCAAATTTTATAAAGCCTGGCGTCTTGGGTTAGAAGCCCATTATTGTTTATAGATTAAATGAGATTAGTTTTTTTTTTTTTTTAAAGATTTGATTATGTTTGAAAAATGAGATTAGATTAGTATTAACAATTTTTTTTTTGAAGTATTATATATTACGAAGAAAAAAAAAATCTGTCAACATCTTACCTAGACAACTCATAGCTCTATTGGGAACAACCCATAATTATGTGTATAATACAAAGTAGTTGAAGAATCACCTTATAATTGTCTTTGTCTATTAAAATACATTTACTGAATTAAAAATGTTTTTTCCAAAAAAAAAAAAAAGGTTCTTAAGCCTATCTGCGGCTGCCAATGATCCAAGGAGAAGGGAACTCCCCATTGTAGGGACCATTGAACGCCGCCATCAACTCCCATCCCCATTTTAGATCTTTTCGTAAGCAAAGGGTTACCAGCTCTACGGGCTCCTATATGTCCTACTTGATTTTATCATTATTAATTGTGGCCCGGGTGTAATTGCTGCCCTTATATATATATATATACACATTTGTAATACACTCCAAAATCCAACAATAATAGCTCGAAAATCTACTCCCACAATTATCAGAAGAGATATTCAACCCTTAAGGATTCCTCAATGTCAAAGGTAGGAGTTCTCACCATTGGGCTGCAATTAAAAAAGATATTGAAATATAGGTTAAAATCACATGGTACATTTATTTTTTTCAAGGTTTTATAGTTATCATTTCAATTATTTTCAAACATATTCACAGAAACCCTAGTAGATTTCTACATGCAATAGTGTTTCGTGGAGTCCCTACATCTTAGCGAGGATCCAAGGGTACAATGGACCACTACAGCTTTTAGGACAATAAGAAAAAATTGACGTCGACTTTGAAAGAGTTTAATCTTACAAACAGGGTGACTCATTACTGTATACGTCTATTCCTGCTAAATGGAGTCTAAAGTATCTGTTTGATCATCTTCCAGCAGTTCACATTTCACAAATCCAAGTTAAGTCTGCATGCTGGGGCCATAGGACTCCCAACGGTCATAATCTTTCTCATAGAATTCTTTCAGCTGAAACATATAATTCATTTCAAATGCGATGTAAAAACATTAGCATGCAACAAAACTACACAGACAGACATAATTCTGTGTCGACAGCTTTAACCTGTGCAACATTGACAACAAATGATATTATCAATCAAAATTCTTTTGCTATTCCCAAAAAGTTGATATTGAGACCCAAAACAAAATCATGAAACCCAAAAAATTAAAATCAATGCATAGTGCAAAGATCTAAGCTCCTACTCAGTTACATGTCATGCCCTTTCTCAAAAACAGATAAAGGCTCTTGTCCAGACAGCATGTGATATAATTACCTAAAGACAGATTAAAAATGTTAGGGCAGAAGGCCTAATTGCAACATATTTCAACCTAGTTTACGAACCATATACATAACTCCATATGAGGATGCAATTTCTACAGGCATATCTTAAATTTGTGATACCTATATTCGTTCTTGAGCTCTAAATCTTGTGTGGAAGTCAGATAGGACACGAAGAATATCAGTAACCATGATACCCTCTTGAGACGACCCGCCCCATATCTAGAAGCGACCTATCTTAAGAAACTGAACTCAAATATCAAAATCATCTTATTAATGAGAATTCTACCGAAATTTCAGCAGAACCTCCCCTAAATATATAACATTCCCAAACCTGCAATTACAACACAAGCACTCCCAAATCATTTATTATACATCAACCCAAACTCATCCGGTAACATATCCAATAATACACGTTTCATAGTTCATATATCACATCCCTAATATAAATCCAAAACATGATAATTATACATTAACCAAAACAAAATAATTATTCTATGTCCTCAAACAACCTCAGTGGCCCAAATGACTCCAACTATGTACAGCTGCTGGGTTAACTGTTGTACTTGTAATCTCCTGGGGGGAAAATATGCTAAAATTGAATGAGTATAAAACTCAGTGAGCTCAATGAGTGGATAATACATTTTAGAACACAAAATAATTACAAAAATAAGTGCATCACTTGTGTAATTACTTTTCTCAAATAAATATATTTTCATGTAAAAACTTCTTTCATTTCAATCATATTTTAAATATAAATATATTTCATACTGCCACAAAATCAAGAAAAACATCTCATATTAAAATACCAACTCATTTTGAAATATCATCTCGTGCTAAAATATCAAATACTAAGTAAAACAAATATCCTTAAACAAATACCCAAGGGATAATCTAGTCATATCCGGACCTCAACGGACGGCAATGATGCACTATCTGAGTACCATCATGCCCGGAGCTACACAGATAGACGAAAGGACGTACCATCTCATGCTTATCAGCATAACACATACCCGAATCTCAACGGACGTGCTATGATGTGCTATCCTGCGACATCGTGTCCGGACCATCCGATCTCATATCTCAATATCTGTCTGCATGCATATGCCCCCAAAGGGCGAAAGCGCCCAAACACACGGCCCAAAGCCTCTATGTGTGTTCAGACGAGCCCCAACGGCCTACTATCTCATCTCATCTGAAGGGAACGGGTATTTGCTTAAAACTTAAAATCATGATCGAAATCATTATATATATACACTTTAAATCATGCTTTAAATCATACTCGAAATCAATATATCTCATGCCCAAGGTCCATTATATACTCTTTAAATCATGTTCAGAATCAACATATATACACTTTTAAATCACGCTCAAGATCAAATCATATACTCTTAAAATCATGCTCGAAATCCACATAAAAGCACTTTAAATCATGTTCGGAAATCAATCATCTCTTTTACATTTTAAAATTGATACGGAGCATAAATGAATAAATATAGCTTAATACAATATTTATATGCAATAAACATTTATTTCGGAAAACCATTTAATGGAAGAACTTTAAATATTTATTTCATAAACAAGCCTTACTAAATAAAAATCAAATAATTTTAATATATTCCACTCACAGTGACAATTTCAGACTCGGCTATCACCCAAGTCCGCAGGTAGATTCTGGTCCGCAGATCCACCTATTTTACAGAAACGACACAATTACTTTCATAGTTCTAATTCGAACTAATCTCGCAAAAATAACGCTTAGAATAAATGTTCGTCCTAACATTACAAACTCTCAATGTTTCCGACTTACCGTATTAATCCTGTATTCGTGATTTACTAATATAATCCAAAATTATATTACCCTCAATTTCATAAATTTACCAATTTATCCTCAATTCAGATTACAAAACCACCCTTAAAGCTTAAAATTATAAAATTACCCTCTATAAGTGAAATTACCAAAATGCCCCTACGGTCAACGTTGACCGAAATTCACCCAACGACGGTGGGGAAGCTCGGTCTAGACACTTCTCATGGAGGTGAGTCCAACGGTGCTGGTGGTGTCCTCCCACGGGCGGCGACGAAGCCGGATCGAGCTCGTGAAGCCTTGGCACTTAGGGTGGTCGATCGGTGGCAAAACGGCCTCCTCGATGCCGGTGGCTAGTCGAGAATGAAAGAGGGTAAGGTGGAGAACAAATCCCAAGTGTTGGCGTCGCCAAAATCCGGCGAATGCATGGGACGTTCTCTGTCTCGTAAGCTTCACTTGATACCAAGCTCGTCTTGTGGGGTGGTCGGAATAGGGAGTTACAGCCGGGTCAAACTCACGAGTCCGGGTCGGGTCAAACGGGTCAGCCACTCTCTCTCCCATGGTTTCTCCAAAATTCATCCGGTTTTCTCCTTTTATAAACACCCACAAAATATCAACTAGACCCCCTCATGATATATCACATAAACCCCCTCTTAATTTATCACATAAACCCCATCTTAAATTAATTATTTACAAAATTACATAAAGCAAATGCATATGTTACAATCCTCCCCACTTAAAAAAATTTCGTCCTCAAAATTTACGTACCAGGTAGAAACAAATGAGGGTGCTGAGCTTGCATCAAGTCCTCAGATTCCTAGATAGCCTCTTCCTTTGAGTGATTCCTCTACAGCACTTTTACCAAAGAAATGGTTTTCGAACGCAATACTTTGTGCTTTCCTTCTAGTATCTCAACTGGCTCCTCTTCGTAAGTCAAGTCCTCCTTCAACTGAATTGGTTGCTTCGATAAAATATGACTCGGATCATATATGTACTTTTGGAGCATTGAAACATGATACACATTATGGATTCTGGACAACTCAGGTGGTAGAGCTAATCGATAAGCCAATGGACCAATACGCTCTACGATCTCATATGGCCCAATGTAATGTGGACTGAGCTCCCACGCTTCCCAAAGCGAAGTACCTCTTTCCAAAGATATATTCGTAAGAACACTCTATCACTAACACTGAATTCCAGTTCCCGCCTACGCTTATCCGCGTAGCTTTTCTGTCTATCTTGAGCCAGTTTTAATCTATCCCGAATAAGTTGTACTCGCTCATTAGTATCCTGAACCAATTCTAAGACAAATAACTTCCGCTCACCAACTTCATCCCAACATAGTGGAGTTCTGCATTTCTGTCCATACAGAGCCTCATATGGAGCCATCTTGATGCTAGCTTGATAACTGTTATTGTACGCAAACTCCATCAAAGGTAAATAAATGTCCCAATTACCCTTGATTTCCATAACACATACTCGCAGCATATCCTCCAAAGTTTGAATGGTACATTCTAACTGGCCATCAGTCTGAGGATGAAAAGCTGTACTGAAATTCAACATCGTACCTAAAGCATTTTTCAAGCTAGTCCAGAACTTCGAAGTAAACTGAGAATCTCTATATGAAACAATAGATACCGGTACTCCGTGAAGTCAAACTATCTCACCGGTACTCCGTGAAGTCAAACTATCTCCGCTACATAAAGACTCCTTACTTATCCATTGAATAAGTGGTTTTGAATGGTAGAAAATGAGCAGATTTTGTAAGTCTATCCACAACCACCCAAACACTGTCATGCCCACGCTGGGTACGTGGAAGTTCCGATACAAACTCTATAGTAATATGCTCCCATTTCCACTCGGGAATAGGAAGCGGCTGGGAATACCCTGCAAGTCTCTGATGTTCGGCTTTCACCTACTGACAAACCAAAAATCGAGAAACAAATTCTGCAATCTCTCTTTTCATACCTTGGCACCAGTAATGGTCCCTTAAGGTATGGTACATCTTAGTACTTCCAGGATGCATTGCATAGGCTGAACAATGAGCTTCTTCCATGATCTCCCTCTTTAGCTTCTCAATATCTGGTACACACAGTCTATTACCCATGACTAAAACTCCATCATCTCTCACCATGAAATCAGTTCATAAACCTTTTTGCACATCCCTTATCAACTTCATTAACTGGGATCCTGTGCTTGCATCCGATGGACTTTGTCAATCAAAGTCGGCCTAACTTGAAAATTAGTTATCAAAGCTCCGCAGTTATCGGCATTCAACTCAGCTCCCAAAGATCTCAACTCGATCAACAGAGGTATACTGGCCACTCGCATATGAGCCATAGAACCAGAAGATTTCCTACTCAATGTGCATTCATAATCCTTAATTAACTCCATCCACCTTCTCTATCTCAAATTTAAGTCTTTCTGAGTAAACAAATACTTGAGACTTTTATGATCAGTGAAAATTTGACAAGTTACCACATACAAATAATATCTCCATATTTTAAATGCAAACACCACCGCTGCTAGCTCTAGCTCATGTGTTGGGTAATTTTGCTCATGCTTTCTAAGTTGTCTAGAAGCATAAGCCACTACTTTCCTATGTTGCTTTAGCACACAACCCAATCCTTGTCTGGAAGCATCACTATATACCATAAACAATTCCTTGCCCGATGGAAATGTAAGAACTAGTGCTGAGGTAAGACGTGTCTTGAGTTCTTGAAAACTCTTTTCACATTCATCATTCCACTGGAACTTGGCATTCTTTCTGATTAACTACGTTAAGGGAGTAGCAAGTCTTAGAGAATCCCTCTACAAATCGACGATAGTACCTTGCCAATCCAAGGAACTCCAAACCTTTGTGACATTTGTAGGTCGTTCCCATTTCACAATTGCTTCAATCTTTTTAGGATCGACATAAATGCCCTCAGCTGATATCACGTGGCCTAAAAATGTCACCCTGTCCAACCATAAATCACACATACTAAACATGGCATAAAGCTGTTTTTCTCTCAAAGTTTGTAGAACAATCCGCAAATGATTAGCATGCTCTTCTTCATTTCGGGAATACACCAAAATATCATCGATGAACACAATTTCAAATTGATCTAAATATTAGTGAAATACCCTATTCATGAGGTCCATAAAAGCTGCTGGAGCATTAGTTCATATCGGGTTCTGAATGTTGTTTTAGGAATATCGTCCTCTTTAATTCTAAGCTGATGATATCCCGATCGCAAGTCGATCTTAGAAAATACCTTAGCCCCCTGAAGTTGGTCAAACAAGTCATCAATACGCGGAAGTGGATACTTATTGCATATCGTAGCCTTGTTCAACTGCCGATAGTCAATGCAAAGTCTGAGGGTACCATCCTTCTTTTTTACAAACAAAACTGGAGCTCCCCAAGGGGAAACACTAGGCCTATAAACTCTTTATCCACTAATTCCTGTAGTTGAACCTTAAGTTCCTTCAATTCTACTGGAGCCATCATGTACGGTGCCATAGATATAGGAGATGTTTCACGAACTAAGTCGATGGAAAACTCAATCTCCCTATCAGGTGGCATCCTCGGCAGTTCATCTGGAAATACATCTGGGAACTCTTGGACTACTGGAATATCCTCCAATTTTAACTCTTGAACTTTGTGTCCACCACATATGCCAAGTAAGCTGAGCATCCCTTTCTAAGCAACCGTCTCGCATTAATGGCGGAAATGACACATGAGGGTAAAATTTTGCGCTCCCCATAAAATTTCATCACAGTTTTCCCTGGTTTATTAAACACAACTTCCTTTTTTAAACAATCCACCGTAGCATAATGAGATGCAAGCCAATCCATACCCAAAATAGCATCGAAATCTCGAATATCAATAACAATCAAAATTGCCTCAAATTTCTGCTTACTCATTCTAATCACACAAGTCCGATACACACTCTTGGCAAGAAGTGACTCTCTTGTAGGTGTACTAACAACTAATTCACAATCTAGTTTTTCAGGCTCTCGCTCTACATGTTTAGCAAACGTACGAGAAATAAAAGAATGTGTAGATCCAGGATCAATAAGAATATGTGCTTCACAAACAAAGATAGATAATATACCCATAATAGCTTCACTTGGCCCCACAGGTCCAACACTAGAAGTCAACCCAGCTAGTGATCGTACGCGGCCACATCTACCACTACCACTATGAATTCCCTCTTATCAAAATTACAATCTTATTCTTCTTAAACAAGTAAAGTCTACAGAATCTAAAACCATGCTCTGATACCAACTGAGACGACCCCCCCATATCCAGAGGCGACCTATCTTAAGAAACTGAACTCAAATATCAAAATCATCTTATTAATGAGAATTCTACCGAAATTTCAGCAGAACCTCCCTAAATATATAACATTCCCAAACCTGCAATTACAACACAAGCACTCCCAAATCATTTACTATACATCAACCCAAACTCATCCGGTAACATATCCAATAATACACGTTTCATAGTTCATATATCACATCCCTAATATAAATCCAAAACATGATAATTATACATTAACCAAAATAAAATAATTATTCCATGTCCTCAAACAACCTCAGTGGCCCAAATGACTCCAACTATGTACAGCTGCTGGGTTAACTGCTGTACCTGTAATCTCCTGGGGGAAAAATATAATAAAATTGAACCAGTACAAAACTCAGTGAGCTCAGTGAGTGGATAGTACCTTTTAAAACATAAAATAATAACAAAAATAAGTGCATCACTTGTATAATTACTTTTCTCAAATAAATATATTTTCATGTAAAAACTTCTTTCATTTCAATCATATTTTAAATATAAATATATTTTCATACTGCCACAAAATCAAAAAAAACATCTCATATTAAAATACCAACTCATTTTGAAATATCATCTCGTGCTAAAATATCAAATACTAAGTAAAACAAATATCCTTAAACAAATACCCAGGGGATAATCTAGTCATATCCGGACCTCAACGGACGGTAATGATGCACTATCTGAGTACCATCATGCCCGGAGCTACACGGATAGACGAAAGGACGTACCATCTCATGCTTATCAGCATAACACATACCCGGATCTCAACGGACGTGCTATGATGCGCTATCCTGCGACATCGTGTCCGGACCATCCGATCTCATATCTCAATATCTGTCTGCATGCATATGCCCCCAAAGGGTGAAAGCGCCCAAACACAAGGCCCAAAGCCTCTATGTGTGTTCAGACGGGCCCCAAAGGCCCACTATCTCATTTCATCTGGAGGGAACGGGTATTTGCTTAAAATTTAAAATCATGATCGAAATCATTATATATATACACTTTAAATCATGCTTTAAATCATACTCGAAATCAATATATCTCATGCCCAAGATCCATCATATACTCTTTAAGTCATGTTCAAAATCAACATATATACACTTTTAAATCACGCTCAAGATCAAATCATATACTCTTAAAATCATGCTCGAAATCCACATAAAAGCACTTTAAATCATGTTCGAAAATCAATCATCTCTTTTACATTTTAAAATTGATACGGAGCATAAATGAATAAATATAGCTTAATACAATATTTATACGCAATAAACATTTATTTCGGAAAACCATTTAATGTAAGCACTTTAAATATTTATTTCATAAACAAGCCTTACTATATAAAAATCAAATAATTTTAATATATTACACTCACAGTGAGAAATTCAGACTCGGCTATCACCCAAGTCCGCAGGTAGATTCTAGTCCGCAGATCCACCTATTTTACAGAAACGACACTATTACTTTCATAATTCTAATTCGAACTAATCTCATTAAAATAACGCTTAGAATAAATGTTCGTCCTAACATTACAAACTCTCAATGTTTCCGACTTACCGTATTAATCCCATATTCGTGATTTACTAATATAATCCAAAATTATATTACCCTCAATTTCATAAATTTATCAATTTATCCTTAATTCAGATTACAAAAACACCCTTAAAGCTTAAAATTATAAAATTACCCTCTATACATGAAATTATAAAAATGCCCCTATGGTCAACGTTGACCGGAATTCACCCAACGACTGTGGGGAAGCTCGGGCTAGACACTTCTCGTCGAGGTGAGTCCAACGGTGCCGTTGGTGTCCTCCCACGCCTGGCGACGAAGCCGGATCGAGCTCGTGAAGCCGCGGCACTTAGGGTGGTCGATCGATGCTGGTGCCTAGTCGGGAATGAAAGAGGGCAAGGTGGAGAACAAATCCCAAGTGGTGGCGTCGCCAAAATCCTGTGAAAACATGGCCAAATAGTGATGGGTTCGTGGACGAGCTTCGCACTCCCGTTCGGTGGCATTCTCAATGTTTCTGGGTGGCGGGGATGGCATGGGGACGTTCTCTATCTCGTAAGCTTCGATTTGATACCAAGCTCGTCCTGTGGGGTGGTCGGAATAGGGAGTTACGGCCGGGTCAAACTCACAGGTCCGGGTCGGGTTTCAAATGGGGTCAAACGGGTCAGCCACTCTCTCTCCCACGGTTTCTCCAAAATTCACTGGTTTTCTCATTTTATAAACACCCACAAAATATCAACTAAATCCCCTTAAAATATATCACATAAACCCCCTTTTAATTTATCACATAAACCCCCTCTTAAATTAATTATTTACAAAAATACATAAAGTAAATGCATATGTTATACCTCTTCAAACTTCTAACAAAACCCAAAAAGTTACAGCATCTACGCGAGAGAGGTGGAGACATCCAAGCTGGATATGATTAGGGCAAAATTTCAAATTTCAAATTCAACTTGAGTTTAACAACAAATCTAAATCTTCGAAGATCATTAGAAAACAAACAAACCTCTAACGAATGGTCCACTTCTCTCCTAACCATAGTGGGTGGTAGTAGCATTTACGAATATATTATTACAAATCAGCAAAACATAAATGCGCACAATGGTAAGAGAAGTTTACAGAAAAGGAAAAAAGGTTCTGCATAACATACTCCCGACACTTTTGGACTTCTGCTTTGGTTGACCAACTTTCACTTGTGCTTTTCCCTAACTGGACTGAGCAATATCTTTGAATGCCTTTTGAACATACAAAGGAAATAAATAAAGCTACCTGGAAGTCGAATATGGACCCTATTACCTAAAACAAGCATAAGCACTCGCATGCATAAACACATATGATCCAGCAGCAGTTAAGGCATACCGAGTGAGATAGTATTCAGCCATAAAACACTATCTTACCAACTGTCAAATTACATAAGTCATACTACATTTCATTATACATCAAAGATCATTATTCTTTCAACATCAAGTCCTTTAAAAAACACATTGCAATTTTAAATTTTGAACATAGTATCACGAGATTTGAAAAAATATTAATATCACAGCATTTTTCCTCTATTCAATAGGTATCTTATTAGTTCTTTCAAACTTATGATATAACTAGCCAACCAAGATATATAATTGTAGCTTGTGTTCTCAGATGCCAGGCCCCTATTTAAAAAGATATAATCAAGCATATTCTTAAAAACATGAGAACTTCCCCCAAGAAAAGGGGTTTAAAAAATAAAAGCTTTTCATGTTTTCCATCATAGACTAGATGATTCTTTAAAATGGCCAGCAAAGGCTAACTATACACCATAAGAAGGACAGCATTTTATGCCAATTACAAAATGATGTTATTGACATCTTTCTCCCTTCAGGTGCATGCACATAAAACATGACTTTTTGCGAGTGTAATTGATATACACAAAATTCAAGTCAACAGTATTAAAACACAATCACTAGGAATAGGCATAAAATCGAAATGCATATCTTCACTCTCACTTTATTACTCCATGTATAACCCAGCTGCCATCCAAAGTTTCAAAAAAGAAATTCTTCAACTCCTTTATAAGATCCAAGATCACCTTTGCTGTTATGTTGTTACAGTTCAGATGTACTATACATCATTGTAGACATCCTCTGAATTCATAGACTTGTCATCAGTTTCGTGATTGCTACATATAATTCCAAAATCCATTGGGGTATCTACAACATCTAAATAATCCTGATTACAAATAAAATCCCCATCCAAATCAAAGAGAAAAATCTTATTCAATCAAATAAAGTGTATCTATTGCAACATAATGGCCAACTTTAAGATATCAAAATAAGCACAAAGCCCCATGCCCCAACAAGCAGAGAAATTTAAAGAAAAAGGTGCACTTGTATGTGCAACATGAGTATGATTAAATAATTTAAAATTAAGCAAACCAGTATATCTTATAAATTCAAGCAACAATGACTTTATGAGGCTTGGAATGAAGAAAGAACTTCCCAAAACAAAAGAACTGACTCACACACATAATTTAGTTTACTTAACCAATTAAACCTTAAAGATGAACATCACTCAAAATCAGAGAAAGTAGAAGAGCTTCAACCTTCCAAACAACTCTCTCAATAGAGTTCTTGATGTGAAAATTCACAATTTAGAGATAATGGCAAAACAGGAGTAAAGGAGCTGGAAAAGATTCAAACTTGACAGGGACAATAAAGGGCTCAGTTGCATCCACTTCCATTGCCTTCTTAAACACCTGTAAAAGAGTAAAGACAGACAACAACAATTAAAATATGATCATGAAACAAACAACAACAATTAAAATATAATCATGTTTCATTCTGAAATTGGCAGTTCATTTTCAAAACAAACAGCACATCACATGCAGAACTATCATTATTGAAGTTACAGTACAATTTAGCCTTATCTGCCAACTCTTGCTATTTCTGTAATCACATCAAACCATTGAATCAATATCCTTGAATTTTGAGTCATCAGATGATTGAGGAATTTCAATTATTTATCATAACAACAACATAACATATCAAGTAAAACGAAAATGAAAACTTCTTCTGTAATTTAACATATTAATTATGGTTTATGGCAACATTCTTTATTTATAAGTAATCATGTCATTATAGAACAAAAACCAAATTACCGTCACTAGTTATAATGGACCATATTTCAATTTCACCAAAACAGAGTTCCTACAAGATCATGCACAAGGTTCATTCATCTTCAGATCATGAAGAAGCCATCAACCAAAAAATAGCAGTCAAGAGGAGAAAAACCTTCATATCATATCCACTGAAATGTTGCATATTCAAGTGGCAAACTGATCTTAACCCAAAAGCCGGGAGGGCATTTATTCATAATCAAACATTAAAAATCCATTAAAATGGTTTCTGTATCGTATATAATCCATTGAACAATGTAGACAAATACAGCCGTAACCACAAATCTGGTAATAAATAAATATGATAGCATGGACTCTTCCTCCAAAGTTCTTTGATATTCTGGGTTTAGATCGTCACATGGACTCTTCCCCCACTCTTTCACCTAACTTTGAATGTGCTACGCCTTCACCCTCACCCTTCTTTTGCATATTTATCTCATTCTCTTCTTCTCCTTCTTCTCCCTCTTCCTCCTCCTCCTTTTTCTCCTGCTTAGCCTCCTTCTTCTCCATTTTAACCTCTTGCTTTTTCCCCTTCTACGTC
Organism: Murraya koenigii; assembly: GCA_025617385.1. Taxonomy (NCBI): domain Eukaryota; kingdom Viridiplantae; phylum Streptophyta; class Magnoliopsida; order Sapindales; family Rutaceae; genus Murraya; species Murraya koenigii. The sequence goes on from CM046812.1 coordinate 22,188,850, forward strand.
AGCATCCACATCAAGGTCTTTGATTCACCTATATGTGATGATGAATTGTCGCCATGAGGACTTTCTATAAGAGAAGATTCATTCAATAGAAATAAAGAAAACAAAAAATATCAGAACATGATAGAAAGGCCATAGTTTGTATGATAGAGAAAGAAGCAGAAAAGGAAAAAAGTAATTGTCCTAGACAAGACTAATTCCAGTAATTAAAGAATTCTCCTCCTGGTTCCATGATGCATTGTTGACTTCTGCTTCAGTTGATACCTGGAAGTTAGAATATGAAGCCTATCGAAGCCTATCACAAGAAGCCAACATAAATACATAATATTCGGTAGCTGTTAATGTATGCCAGGTGATAGAAACATTCCTTATCATCGAGGACTTGGTTTTCAGCCACAATATACTAACTCACCTACTGGAAAATTGCATGAGTAATATTGCAAAAAATTGTTTATTGTATTGAGTAAACATCAAAGAATTGTTGCTATTTCTTAAAATTTTAAGTCCAATCTAATACATCTCTGTTCTACATTCGCTGTTACCAAGTAAACATCAGGCAATTGCTTCAATTTCTCAAAATTTCAATTCAAAACTAATATATCTGTCTACATCAGTTCACGTTCCTTAGAGGATCTCCAGTTATCAACAATAGGATGGGGTGAATGAGATGGTGGTGCAGGCTCTTCTTCCAATATGAGTAACAACCAACGATGCAATCGTTTCACACCATACAATTCATTTCGAATATAATCCTTCGAATCGCCAGTCATTATATGAGACAGAATGAGCGTAACAGGTTTGCTAACGCCACTCCACATATAAATCTCACGCCCCTTTTGAAACTTAAGAAACTGATTCTTACTGGTGAGACGTATCTTATCCCACCTCTCCATCCAATTAACGAGCCTATATTTGAAATGCATTTGCCCACGCACTGCCTCAATCGTACTTCTTCTATCAGCCAAATATTGCTCCATGTCCTCAATCCTACTTCGAAGCTCTTGGAGATTAACAGGACGATCCACTTCTGCCATTATCTAACAAGAAATATATAAATAAAAAAAATCTGCAAATGCAAACCCTAAGGCCTAAACTATTAAAAGTAGAACCCATAGACTTGTTAAATTAGACACTTCTAATTAAGAACTAAAGAAGCAAAATGTGAAAGATTTCAAGAAAATAGTTGATGATTAAGAAATTATTTAGGGTCTTCAAATTTAACCATGCAAAGCGCAAATCTTAGAATTCAAAGACTTCTAATACATGCTTCTAATCAAGAAATTAAAAAAAAAGCAACAATAAAGATTTCAAGAAAAAGAATTACCTGATGAATGACTAACAAACCGCTCAAGGTTTTCTTTCTGTCTTTCTTTCTTTCTTTTTTTTTTGTTTTTTTTTATCCTCTCTCTCTGAAAGTACTCAGGTCAGGATTTTTCACTTTTTCTATGAAAAGAAGAGGGAGAGGAAAATTGAAGGGGAAAGGATTTATAGGGTTTAGGGTAGCGAGTCCATTTCGTTTGCCGTTAAAATACGCGGTCGTTTTATGGGAAACTGCGGCTAAGCTGCATTAGCTGCAGCGTGCAGATGAAATAATATCGGCCCTTGAAAAGATGAAGACTATCAACCGTTGATATAACTGCCAGAGTCGATCGAGGCTAAAATAAAAAATTGAATATTTATATAAAGAAATATTTATAAATCCTTTCTAACTTGTTGAAATATTGATTTGAATATGGAAAATTCAAAGTGGTAGCAAATTGCACATGCAAGTTGTTGACAAAGTGTGCATGGTTTTAAAATTTAGTTGCAAATCCTCATATGGTCTTCAGTTATTATGAATGGTCGGCAATCATGCTTGAATTTTTCAATATTGTTGATTTTAGTTGTACTTTATTCAAAGACTTTTTGGAGCTAAGAACTGCATGCACAATCTTTGGTTATAAATACTAAGCCAATTGTTCATTTTAAAAGCATTCACAATTGGGAGCAATTGCAAATGATGAAATTGAAAGTTGAGAGAGAGCTTTCACTTGAGTGCTAGGAGAATTTATTTGGGTGTATTAGGGTATTGGGCTTTTGTGAGATTTTTCCAATTTGTAAATTCTCACTTGTTAGTAAAATTATCTTCTAGTCTTTGCCCGTGAATATAGACTTTACTCCGAACCACATAAATTATTGTGTTAATTTTCTTTGCAATTATTTACACCACATTTAAGTTTCTCCAGAAGTCACAGTTACCATAAATTGGTAATATGCTCAACCCGCGCTTCCGCACAACAATTAGTATCAGAACCGAAGGTTCGTACTTGGAGTATACAGTACTGTTCACATATATAGTTCTATTCACATATATAGTACTATTCATGTGACCATTATGACTCCTCCATTCTCCTATAAACTTTCCTGGTGCATTTATTCACGTAAAATAAACATCATAGAGACTGTTTTTCAAGTGTGAATAGTTGTTGAAAGCACTAATTATTTGAGGTTGAGAAAGATAGCAGAAGCATCGTCGTCTTCGTTAGTAAGGACTACTGTGACTAATGCAAAGTTTGAATTAGAGAAATTCGATGGTACCAATAATTTTGGTATGTGCCAATGTGAGGTGTTGGATGTCTTATGCCAACAAGAGCTGGATCTCGCTCTAGAAGAAAAGCCTGAAAAGATGGATGATAAAGAGTGAACAAAAATAATAGACAGGCAAGTGGTAATATTCACCTATGTCTGGCTAAAGATCAGAAGTACTCTGTCATGAGGGAGACATCAGCAAATAAATTGTGGAAGACACTGGAAGAAAAATATATGAAGAAAAGCCTTGAAAACATGCTTTATATGAAAAAGAAACTCTATCGATTCACGTATTTACCTTTCATGTCGATAAATGACCATGTGAACTCATTCAACAAAATATTAGAGAATTTGCTAAATTTAGATGAGAAATTTAAAGATGAAGATAAGGCATTATTGCTGTTAAATTCGCTTCCTGATTAATATGACCATCTCACCACCACTTTACTTTATGGGAAGGACAGTGTCATATTTGATGCTGTATGTAGTGCACTGTATAATGCTGAGACCAGAAAGAAAGATAGAAAGGATCACAGAGATACAGTTGCAGAAGTATTGACAGCAAGAGGTCGTTCACAAAGCCGCAATCCTAGAAAAAGGGGCAAGTCTAAAGGTAGGCCTGCCAAAGATGAATGTGCTTTTTCATGAGAAAGGGCATTGGAAAAAGAATTGTCCTAAGTTATAAAAAGGCAAGGTTATTTCTGATGCATGTGTAGTGGAGCATGATGAGGAGTCAGAATTTAATCTGGCTGGCATGACGTTGACATGTTAATCAGATGAGTAGATTTTGGATTCGGGTTGTACTTATCATATATATTCTAACAAGGGCTGGTTTTCTAGTTTTAATAAGCTAGATGGTGGAGTTGTTTTTATGGGCAATGACAATACTTGTAAAACTATGGGAATAGGTTCGATTCAATTGAAGAATCATGATGGCTCAATCCAAGTCTTGACAAAAGTTCGCTATGTACCAAGCTTAAAGAAAAATCTCATCTCATTAGGAGTCCTAAAATTCAAAGGGCTTACAATCACTATGAGAGATGGATTCTTGAAGGTATTAGCTGGTGCACTGAAGATGATGAAAGACACAAGAAGAAATAACTTGTACTATTTCCAAGGGGGTACAGTTATTGGATCAGTATGAATAGTTTCGAGAAAGGATGCAGATTCAGAGGCAACCAAGTTATGGCATATGCGTTTGGGACATGCTGGTGAAAAAGCTTTGCAGACTTTGGTTAAGCAAGGCTTATTGAAAGGTGCAAATTCTTGCAAATTGGGATTTTGTGAACATTGTATTATGGGCAAGCAAACAAGAGTAAAATTTGGTTCAGCAATTCACAATACAAAAGGAATTCTGGACTATGTTCACAGCAATGTGTGGGGACTTACCAGAGTAGCTTCTTTAGGAGGTATGCATTATTTTGTTACTTTTGTTGATGATTATTCAAGAAAAATATGGGCGTATTTGATGAAGAACAAAAATAAAGTTTTGAGTATATTTCTGAAATGGAAAAAGATGGTAGAGACTCAGAATGGTCGAAAGGTCAAAAGACTTCGCTCAGATAATGGTGGTGAGTACAAGAATGATCCATTTTTACAAGTATGCCAAGATGAGGGTATTGTACGACACTTCACTGTTCGAGATACACCACAGCAGAATGGGGTGGCAAAACGCATGAATCGAACTATACTGGAGAAAGTTCAGAGTATGTTTTCTAATGCTGGATTGGCCAAGGAATTTTGGGATAAGACTATTGTATATGCGTGTCATCTAATTAATCATTTGCCATTAGCTGCAATTGAGGGCAAAACACCCATGAAAATGTGGACTAGTAAACCTGCTACTCATTATGATACTTTACATGTCTTTGGTTCCACTGCTTATTATCATGTAAAGGAATCTAAGTTAGACCCAAGAGCGAAGAAAACATTGTTCATGGGTATAATGGTAGAGTAAAAGGATACCGTTTATGGTGTCCAGATATGAAGAAGATCATTTTCAGCAGAGATGTGACTTTTGATGAATCAGTCATGTTAAAACAAAAGGATGATAACACCAGTGGTACTCCGTAGCAGGAGGAGCTTGAAAAGGTTAAAGATGATCCAGCCAGTGTTGAAGAGGTAGATGATTCTTAATCGACCAAATATGGAGAAGAGGTTCTGACTCAGGAACCTTTAGAGCATCAAGATTCAATTATATATAGAAGGCCACAAAGAGAGATTCGTATACCTGCTCACTTTGTTGATATGGTGGCCTATGCACTTCCAATTGTAGATGTTGATGTTCCTTCCACTTATAGAGAAGCAGTAAGTAGCCCTGAAAATGTACAGTGGAAGCAAGCAATAGATGAAGAAATGTAGTCTCTTCAAAAAAATGAAACTTGGAAGTTAGTTACACTGCCCAAGGACAGAAAGGCAATTGGATGCAAATGAGTATATGAAAAAAAGGATGGATTTTCTCATAAGGATAAAATTCGATACAAGGCTAGATTGGTAGCGAAGTGTTACGCTCAGAAAGAAGAAATAGACTACAATGAGGTATTTTTTCTAGCTGTGAAACATTCGTCTATTCGGATTTTGCTAGCCATTATTACGTAATGTGATCTTAAGCTAGTTCAACTTGATGTGAAAACCGCGTTCTTACACGGTGATTTGGAAGAGGAAATCTACATGACTCCGCCAGATAGATTTAGAGTTGCTGGAAAAGAAAATTGGGTTTGCAAACTGACAAAGTCACTTTATGGATTGAAACAATCTCCAAGACAGTGGTACAAGAGGTTTGATCAGTTTATGAAAGGTAAAGGTACACAAGAAATAAATTTGATCATTATGTGTATTTTTGCAAGCTACAAGAAGGATCTTTCATATATTTACTCTTGTATGTCGATGATATGCTAATAGCATCTAAGAGCAAAGATGAGATTGAGAAGTTGAAAACTCAACTCAATCAAGAATTTGAGATGAAAGATCTAGGTAAAGCTAAGAAGATTCTTGGCATGAAGATATGCACAGATAGAGCTCGTGGTAAAGTCAACTTGTTTTAGAAGCAATATTTAAAGAAGGTACTACAACAATTTAGCATAAATGATCAGACAAAACCTGTAAGTACTCCATTGGCTTCTCATTTCAAGCTTTCTGCACAACTATCTCCTTCAACTAATGAGGAACAAGAATACATGTTGCAAGTTTCGTATTCAAATACAGTTGGTAGTTTGATGTATGCAATAGTGTGTACAAGGCCTGACATTTCACAATCAGTTAGTATGGTGAGCAGATATATACATAATCCTGGTAAAGGACATTGGCAAGCTGTGAAATTTATTATACGGTACATTCAGAAAACCGTTGATGTTGGTCTACTGTTTTAGTGAAATAACATACTTGGTCAAGGTGTGATTGGGTACATTGATTCTGATTATGCCGGTGATATAGACAAACAACGGTCAACCACCGGATATGTATTTACTCTTGCTAGAGGGCCAATTAGTTGGAAGTCCACACTATAGTCTATAGTTACACTGTCAATCACAGAGGCCGAGTATATGACAATTATGGAGGCTATTAAAGAGGTTGTTTGGTTACAAGGCTTGCTTGGAAAATTGGGATTGATCCAGGAGCATGTTAACTTGTATTGTGACAGTCAAAGTGCTATTCACTTAGCAAAGAATCAAGTTTATCATGCACATACGAAGCATATCGACGTACGATTTCACTTTGTACGGGAAATTATTGATGAGGGAAAAATTCTTCTTTGGAAAATCAAGACTACAGAGAATCTCACAGATATGTTGACCAAGGTGGTGACAACGATCAAGTTTGAGCATTGTCTAAACTTGGTCAATATCCTGCAAGTTTAAAACAGTGAGAAAGGTAGAGATTGAAGGATCATTTAATATATAAAGGAGTTCAGTAATATTCAAGTCAAGGTGGAGATTTGTTGACATATTGACTTGAATATGGAAAATTCAAAGTGACAGCAAATTGAACATGCAAGTTGTTGACAAAGTGTGCATAGTTTTTGAAATTTGGTTGCAAATCCTCACATGGTCTTCGACTATTATGAATGGTCGGTAATCATGCTTGAATTTATCAACATTGTTGATTTTGGTTGCACTTTATTCAAAGACCCTTTGGAGCTAAGAACTACATGCATGCACGATCTTTGGCTATAAATACTAAGCCAATTATTCATTTTAAAAGCATCCATAATTGAGAGCAATTGCAAGTGAAACAATTGAGAGAATTGAGAGAGAGCTTCCACTTGAGTGCTAGGAGAAGTTATTTGGGTGTATTGGGGTATTGGATTTTTGTGAGTTTTTTCCAATTTGTAAATTCTCACTTGTTAGTAAAATTATCTTCTAGTCTTTGCCCGTAGATGTAGGCTTTAAGCCGAACCACGTAAATTATTGTGTCAATTTTCTTTGTAATTATTGCTCAACCCACGCTTCTGCACAACATAACTGTTGCAATATAAAATGTTAGAAAAGAATATGTATATACAAAAATAAATTAAAATTAAGAAAATGATTGAGTTTCCGTAGAAATTAACTAAGAGGGAATTTTTGTTTGATTAAGAAGATATATGTACTTTCTCCATCGCTCCCTCTTCCTATTATTTCTACTCCTCCCATCTTCTCTCGTTTCTGCAAAATGAATATTGCCTTAGTTTTACTTAAGAAAACGATTTTATAAAAGAATTATTAGGTATGGCAATAAAAAGAGGAGTGACATTCTCATAACCATCCATAACATTCTTCATATGTTCTCATACTCTCTTTACCCCTTCATGACTATTTGAAAGAAGGATATGAGAAACTCTGATAAAAAAAATCTATAAGAATAATTGATTCTTAAATAACTAATATTTTTATGTTCTAAACTTAATTTCATGATATTATAATAAAATTATAAAATCTCGTCTTTAATGTAAACATAAATATTTGTTTAAAAAATGTAAAAGTGAAAACATAATTGGTTAATTAATATTTGACAAATTTCATTTAAATTATCATGCTATCTCTTATTTATATAATTGTTTTTTTTTAATAAATGTTAGGATATTGCTTATTTAGATGCATGCATGCTATTTTATAATTTAAACATTTTCACCACAGAATTTTATAAGACAAATACAATAAAAATAAAAACGGAGAAATGAGGAGGGAATGGAGATTGCATATAACCCTTCTCTATTGCCTGAATAGAAAATAAGTATCAAATCATCCTTTTAGCTATTCCAACATTTTTTTTTTGGTTGCATCCCCAATTCCCAACCGTAATGGGGAGGGACGTCCTATGAGTGTCTTAAATTTAAGATTAAAAAAATAATAAATTTAGACATGATGTTAAAAGTCATGATAAGATCCCAATAGGTCTCTTGAATACTTATATTTAGTAGAATGAGGTATTTGTAAACTAATAATTACTTTGGACAATAATTTAGTAAAATTTAATTATTAAAATTGTTCCAAAAATTACTATTTAATAAGTGATATAAGATAGCCCCATATTATATGCAGTAGTGGACATAAGAATTTATATTACCTCAGATTAAATTAAGAAATTTTTATTTTAAAACGAGTATAAAAATTCATAAGTAGAAAAAATATATCAAATAAGGGAGACACGAAGAATCTTATTCTTATAAATACATATTCTTCACAAAAATAGTTATAAACAATAGTAGAAAACAAAACATAATTTAAATATAAAAACACTATTTTTCTATTATGGAATTTAACATTGCAATCTATAATAACCTGTAATTATATAAGGATAATAAATCAGTTAAAATTTTTAAGGTAAAATAAATTAATATATGTAATTACAATCAATTAAAAATTAGAAGTTAAATTTAATGTTTGAAGTTATGTACTTAATTCCCAAGCTTAAATAGATTAAACAATTAAAATTTATTTATCTTTTTAACTTACAAAAATATTATTAGTCAGAAATTTCGATAATAAACCAAACTTAAACTAGTAAAAATATTTCTAGGTGACATTATTATTTAAAAGACATTCTGATTCTCTACATGATCCTAATGATTCTTCTATATAAAAAATCCTTCAAATATTTAAATTTTATTTTTTAACTTATCGTCTTAGTTAATGTAACTAATAAATAAAATCTCAAAATTCACATAAAATGTTTATGAAAATGTTGATAATGATTTCTATAGGTTGTTTTACTTAAATTCATTCATTCACCGTTAAAAACTTAAATTATAAAATAATTACAATGACAAATAAATCTGAATAATTGTAACATCTAAATTCTAATATATCATAAGTTCAATTACAATACCAATGGATAAATTAATTATATCCCATTAAGGATGAGAGCTCGACAATTGACAGTGCAAATATAGCCTTTTTTTTTAGGCATTCAGAAAAGAGCCAAAAACCAGCAAGTGAATGAGAAACATAAGCTTTATTGAGGCAATATGTGAAAGAAAAACGAAAAAGGGTACAAATGTGGTCCATGAGACGACTATGGGAAATTGGGACTACGATGGGGTCATAAGAATACTAAAAAGCCATCATTCCCAAACAACATATAAAGAAATTGAAGGAAGATAAAGGAAATAAATAAAAGAGAGAATGGGAATGTAGGTGATAATGGTGCGGTGCGGTGCGGCGCTGCCGTGCTGGAGTTGCTATGCACGGTGGTCTATGGGTTCTGGCTGCTTAGAGAGTTGGAGGTGGCGACTTTGTGTTGTGTTATGGGGAGAATTCTGGTATAGGGTTTGTAAATGACTAAATGGGTAAAGCTGTAAAGGAATTGCTTATTTTTTGTTTTTTATTTTTTAAATTAAAAATTTAACCGAGCATGGATCCGAATTCCGGGTTTTTTGATCATGCCGGGACTCGTGTCCAAAAATAGCCGGGTATTGAAAATCAATACTCGGGACCATTTTATTTATTAACCCAAACCGCGTTGACCGGGTCTAGTTTCAATTTGGGCATGGCGGATTTTCTTGCCACTTGTATTCTTAAGAAAGGCTAGAGGTCACAAATGGTCTCATTTAATATCTAGACTCTTTTGGGGGCAATGTATAACCTTTATAAGAGAACTTTCTAAGAGCACTTAAGCTTACTTATAAGTTACTTATACTCACCAAATACATATAACAAACATAATTGAAATAGTAATAGTATATTACAAGAATATGTAATTAGGGGTGGGCAATTTCGGATTCGGATCGGATTTAATCAGATTTCGGATAATTCGGATTAAGAAAAAACCAATCCGATTTCAATCTGAACTTTAATCCGATTCGAATCCGATCCGAATTATTCGGATCAGATATTTATTTCGGATTAGTTCGGATTCGGATTGGATCGGACGAATTCATAGTTCGGATTCGGATCATAATTTTGGATTCGGGTTGAATTCGGATGTGGGACTTTTTTGACAATTTTCTCAAACAGCCGGCTGGGTTGGGTGCGTTCGTTCGTGGCTCACTGGTTGTGGCCTTGTGGAATAAGCAGATCGTGGTTGCTGGGTTGTTGGGTTGCTGCTGACTGCTGAGTGGCTGCCTGGCTTGGTTTGTTCGGTGGACAGCGGCTAAAATGGGTCTATGGGTAGTGGATGCGGCTACCGGCTGGGGTTGGGTGCTTTGGTCTTAGGTAATGGCTACCGATTGGGTTGGGTTGCTGGCTTGAGCAGATCGTGGAATGATGTTAAATCCGTGGTTGTTGGCTGGCCGTGGAATGAGCAGATCGTGGTTGCTGACTTGGCTGCCGGCTGGGTTGGGTTGCTGGCTTCAGCAAATCGTGGAATGATGTTAAATCCGTGGTAAAGGAGATACCAAAAAGAATAACCCGATCACTGACTTGAGCGTCGGAGGGTTTTCGCCGGAACACGCCCGGTGACCCCTGACCCTGTTTTCTGTGAGTATAGGTCTGGGAGATCACCGTTCTAGAAAAGACAGTGGAACAGGAAGAAGAAGGCAGTCCTGCTCGAGCTCGAGCTAATCGCAAGCTGAGGGTTCTGGATATTGTAGCTATCCACGAGCAGAATGTTCGAGGCACTGTTTGAAGGCACGCGGGAAAAACTGCATCAACATCTTTTGGCGCCGTCTGTAGGGATCGGCACAAAAAGCCTAATTTCCTAATACATTCAAGATACACAACACAACGATGAGGGGAAACAGCCGAGGAGGAGTAAGTCTAGAAGAATTAGTAACTTTGAGAGAAGTGGCCAATGAGGCCCAGAATAGGGAGATCCAGGAAAGAATGGATCGGATGGAGAAACAGATGGAGACTCTGACTTCCCTATTGCAAGAACTCAGGGAGGGACAGAGAAAAGCATGTAATGGTGTCCCAGAGTCCAGCCGAGGATGAAGCCCAAAGACCTAGGGCACCAAATGTTGCAGTGAGGGAAGAAACAAACATGGAGGAAAGGGGGTCCCGACAGCACTTACAGGACACAGCCCCTACCTCTCGCGCGGAAGAGTTAGAGGGAGAGGTGCGCAGGTTGGCACAAGTTGTGGAAGACCTCCGCGGGAACGAAAAGAGCCCAAGCTGGCGCATAATGCTGGATAACGAATCTCCAGTCTCGACGGAGATCAGGGGTGTAACGATCCCACGTGACTTTCGCTTCCCAGATCTGAAGTTCTCAGGGAAAAGTGATCTATTGGTGCACATAGAACGGTTCAACGACATGACAGGGGTGCAAAGATTGTTCGCAGCTCAGAGGTGCCGGGCCTTCCCACTCACCCTGGAGGGAAGAGCGAGAGAATGGTACTGCAGACTCCCACGGGCAAGCATCTTGAGCTTTGAACAGATGTGTAGGGAGTTCGCAGAGCAATTTTGGGGCGCAGTGACCCCTGAGGATGACATGATGGAGCTGTCAGAAGTAAGGCAGAAGGAGGGAGAATCTCTTCGGGAGTTTGTTAAAAGATACCATAGATCGGTTCTAGATCTTGGTGCATTTAACCATCCCCAAGCTCTGACAGGATTAAAGGATGGGATCCGAATGGGGAGACCATGGTATAATCTGCGAAGTCCTTCGATCCGCTCAGTATTCGAGACGCTGTATGCGAGTAAAACTGGATATGGTAATCGAAGAAGAAAAAGCTGCCAAACTGAGGAATGAGCAGGTCAATGGAGCAAGGAGGAAGGAGAAAGGGGGTCCTGCCCGAGGGACACAAGCTCCAAATGTAGTAAGGGACCAGGTTGCCTGCATAACCCTTATCGAGAGCTCCCACGGATGGTCCCCGCCACTCGGAGTCTCGGCCGGATCACGAGATGCAGCATCATGGCCACACATTCCGCAACCAGCCACCAAACGGACTGAGGTGAGCCACAGCAGGTCGATCATTCATCGCCACCCCACCGAGAAGCTTCCCGAGGATAGAGGCGATACAAGTGGTGGAACAGAGCCACCGCTACTGAGCAAGTATCACGAGGTTGAAGGTATCTCTTGATGAGGTACTTCAAGTGGCTGAGGAGCGAGGACTGCTGAGCCTTCCAACGCCGATGGCCAAGTCAGCTGGCAAGCGAACAGGGAGCGGTTCTGTCGTTTCCACGGTGACCACGACCACTCCACATCATAGTGCCGTGATTTGAAAAACCAGGTGGAGGATCTGGTCAGGAATCGGTACCTGGATGAGTTTGTTGGAGGAGGGCATCCGGTGGTTGAGCAACAGTCTGAAGAAGATGGCCGGGCTTACGAAATGGACACGGAACCACCGTCCACTAGGGTAATCTCAGGAGGGCCAACAATGGCAGGAAGTTCCAATAGGGCCCGAAAAAACTACTGCAGATATGCTGCTACCGGCCGGGAAGCCTTGTTCACTGCCCCTGCTGCCAAGAAGGCCAAGGTTCGGCAGGTGCCAATCATGTGGACGGATGAAGATGAGGAGGGGGTGTTGTACCCCCACGAGGATGCCCTGGTGGTAAAAGCCAATGTAGCAAACAAGGAAGTTGATCGCATACTGGTTGACTCGGGGAGCTCGGTGGATATTCTCTTGAAATCCACACTCGAGGATTTAGGAATAACAGGTGCGAGCCTCGAGCAGACGAGCACTTCCTTGAAAGGATTCGGGGGAGGAAAGCTAATACCTCTGGGAATCATCAAGCTGGCAGTAACCATGGGCTCAATGCCTTCGAGAAGAACATGATGTCTGGATTTCGTGGTGGTAGATGAAGCCGACCTGCACTGTGCAATCTTAAGGAGGCCGTTTATGAGGATCAGCCAATGCGTGCTATCCACCCATTACTTAGCCCTAAAGCATCGAGTAAATGGGGCTGTAGGGGTCGTAAAAGGCAGCTAGAGGGTGGCGAGGAGCTGCTACGCCGTAGCTGCCAAAGAAACCAAGGAGATAACCTCGCTCGACTCGAGAGGGGAATCAAGGAATGGAAGGCAGGAGCCGGCTGAGAAGTTGGAGGGAGTCAGAGGCCGTGGAACGCACAACTCCTCAGGAAATATCTCCAGTAAGTCTCGTTGTATTGTGAAGTTTTAATGTAAGATTCCTACCCAAAATGGGATGTGTAAAAGTATAAATGTATATGAGAATAAGAAAAGCATCCATAATGTAAGTTCAAAATGAAGACCAGATGCACAAGAACAAGCTTGGGTCAATTGCAGGCCCGAGCAGAAGTTCAAGAAGAACTCCTTGGCCAGAAGTCCCCAAAGCCTAAGTCTTAGGCGGAACGGTGCCAAGCTTGGGTCAATTAAAAGGCCCGAGCAGGAGTAACATCAGAAGAAGCTTGGGTCAATTAAAAGGCCCGAGCAGAAGAAGTTCAAGAAGAACTCCTTGGCCAGAAGTCCCAAAGCCTATGTCTTAGGCGAGACGGTGCCAAGCTTGGGTCAATTGCAGGCCCGAGCAGGAGTAACACAAGAAGACGCTGGGGTCAATTACAGGCCCTAGCAGGAATAACACCAGAAGACGCTTAGGTCAATTAAAAGGCCCGAGTAGGAGTAACATCAGAAGAAGCTTAGGTCAATTAAAAGGCCCGAGCAGAAGAAGTTCAAGAAGAACTCCTTGGCCAGAAGTTCCAAAGCCAAAGTCTTAGGCGGGACGGTGCCAAGCTTGGGTCAATTGCAGGCTCGAGCAGGAGTAACATAAGAAGACGCTTGGGTCAATTGTAGGCCCGAGCAGGAGTAACACCAGAAGACGCTTGGGTCAATTAAAAGGCCCGAGTAGGAGTAACATCAGAAGAAGCTTAGGTCAATCTACAGGCCCGAGCAGCAGCTCAAGAAGAACTCCTTGGCAGAAGTCCCAAAGCCTAAGTCTTAGGCGGGACAGTGCCAAGATTGGGTCAATTGCAGGCCCGAGCAGAAGTTCAAGAAGAGCTCCTCGGCCAGAAGTCCCAAAGCCTAAGTCTTAGGAGGGACGGTGCCAAGCTTGGGTTAATTGCAGGCCCGAGCAAGAGTAACACGAGAAGAAACTTGGGTCAATTGCAGGCCCGAGCAGAAGTTCAAGAAGAGCTCTTGGCCATAAGTCCCAAAGCCTAAGTCTTAGGCGGACTGCCAAGCTCGGTAAATGCAGGCCGGCGGGAGTAACACGAGAAGCTTGGGTCAATTGCAGCCGGCGAGTTCGAAGAGCTCCTCGCCGAAGTCCCAAAGCTTAAGTCTTAGGCGGGACGGTGCCAAGGTCAGGTCAATTGCAGCCCGAGCGAAGTTCAAGAAGAGCTCTTGGCCATAAGTCCCAAAGCCTAAGTCTTAGGCGGACGTGCCAAGCTTGGGTAAATGCAGTCCGGCGGAGTAACACGAGAAGCTTGGGTCAATTGCAGCCCGAGCGAAGTTCAAGAGCTCCTGACGAAGTCCCAAAGCTTAAGTCTTAGGCGGACGTGCCAAGCTCGGTCAATTGCAGGCCGAGTGAAGTTCAGAAGAGCTCCTGGCCATAAGTCCCAAAGCCTAAGTCTTAGGCGGACGTGCCAAGCTCGGTAAATGCAGGCCGAGCGGGAGTAACACGGAAGAAGCTCGGGTCAATTGCAGCCCGGCGAAGTTCAGAAGAGCTCTCGCCGAAGTCCCAAAGCTTAAGTCTTAGGCGGACTGTGCCAAGGTTGGGTCAATTGCAGCCCGAGCGAAGTTCAGAAGAGCTCTTGGCCATAAGTCCCAAAGCCTAAGTCTTAGAGTGGGACGGTGCCAAGCTTGGTAAATGCGAGCCCGGCGGGAGTAACACGGAAGAAGCTTGGGTCAATTGCAGGCCCGAGCAGAAGTTCAAGAAGAGCTCCTCGGCCAGAAGTCCCAAAGCTTAAGTCTTAGGCGGGACGGTGCCAAGCTTGGGTCAATTGCAGGCCCGAGTAGAAGTTCAAGAAGAGCTCCTTGGCCATAAGTCCCAAAGCCTAAGTCTTAGGCGGGACGGTGCCAAGCTTGGGTAAATTGCAGGCCCGAGCAGGAGTAACACGAGAAGAAGCTTGGGTCAATTGCAGCCCGAGCGAAGTTCAAGAAGAGCTCCTCGCCGAAGTCCCAAAGCTTAAGTCTTAGGCGGACGGTGCCAGGTCGAGTCAATTGCAGCCCGGCGAAGTTCGAAGAGCTCTTGGCCATAAGTCCCAAAGCCTAAGTCTTAGGCGGGACGGTGCCAAGCTTGGGTAAATTGCAGGCCCGAGCAGGAGTAACACGAGAAGAAGCTTGGGTCAATTGCAGGCCCGAGCAGAAGTTCAAGAAGAGCTCCTCGGCCAGAAGTCCCAAAGCTTAAGTCTTAGGCGGGACGGTGCCAAGCTTGGGTCAATTGCAGGCCCGAGTAGAAGTTCAAGAAGAGCTCCTTGGCCATAAGTCCCAAAGCCTAAGTCTTAGGCGGGACGGTGACAAGCTTGGGTAAATTGCTGGCCCGAGCAGAAGTTCAAGAAGAGCTCCTTGGCTAGAAGTCCCAAAGCCTAAGTCTTAGGCGGGACGGTGCCAAGCTTCGGTCAGTTGTAGGCCCAAGCACGAGTAACAGCAGAAGAAGCTTGGGTCAATTGCAGGCCCGAGCAGAAGCTCAAGAAGAACTCCTCAACCAAAAGTCCCAAAGCCTAAGTCTTAGGCGGGACAGTGCCAAGCTTCGGTCAATTGCAGGCCCGAGCAGGAGTATCATAAGAAGAAGCTTGCGTCAATTGCAGGCCCAAGCAGAAGTTCGAGAGGAACTCCTTGGCCAAAAGTCCCAAAGCCTAAGTCTTAGGCGGGACGGTGGCAAGCTTGGGTCAATTGCAGGCCCGAGCAGAAGATGCACGGTTGGGATCAACCCGCGTGTCTCGCCTCAAATGCGAAATGATTGAAGTGGGAGACAACTGGGAAACTTGGGGAATCGTAAAAGGTCGCGAATTTGGTCCATCATTAATGAGTTTCCAGTCTTATCTCATTTCACTCAAAAGACTAGAAACTGGGGGACTGGTGTTTGGGTAATATACGGCAGGTCTTCTCGAGGCCCTTCTAACTCGAATAAAATACCCCGACGACAACCTAGCTCGAGCAGAAGTCCCGTCCACTGGCACAAAGACGACCTCATTAGACGTCAAAGCTAGTCAAGGTCGAGGAATTCAGGGTCGCTCGAGCTCCTTTGCCTGCTCGAGGTCGTCCACCCCGGTGAAAGCTGGTCAAGGTCGAGAACTGAGCACTCCTTTCCTACTCGCAGAGATTAAGTCCCCGAGCACAACTGGACAAGACCCGACCCAGGGCAGCCCGACCCACTTTCCTCGGATCCTGGCACACCTTTAGATGTCTGATCAGGGCCCCACATAGTATGGTAGTGGTACTATTACCGATGGCCGGCACATGCCCCCACGGTGTCATCATTCCTAGCGCACATGCCCGACATGGTGATCTGGCCACGTGAACTGGCGCGGGAATGGATGCTCTTGGAGAGAAGGAGCGGGAAAAATGGAGTATAAAAGGAAGTGAACGGGTACGTTACAGAGGTTGGAAAAATTCATTCACAAGGGTTCCAAAGCTTTTTCAGGTTCTTCTTATCCTGACTTTCCTTACATTGAACCTCTGAATAACTACATATTCATTCAAAAAGGGAGGGAGAAAAATATCTCTTTCATCTTTCCGGTCTCTCTCACTAAGGGAGATACCAAAAAGAATAACCCGATTACTGACTTGAGCGTCGGAGGGTTTTCGCTGGAACACGCCCGGCTACCCCTGACCCTATTTTCTGTGAGTACAGGTCCGGGAGATCTCCATTCTGGAAAAGACAGTGGAATAGGACGAAGGAGGCAATCTTGCTCGAGCTCAAGCTGGTCGCGAGCAGAAGGTACTGTTTAAAGGTTCGAGGCACTGTTTGAAGGGTTGAGGCACTGTTTGAAGGTTCGAGGCACTGTTTGAAGGCACGCGGGAAAAACTGCATCAACAACTTCCCCTCAGCTTATGACACGAACTCCTACATTAACGACTGCAGCAATAGACTCCAAACAAACTTGATTAGTACACTTAAATACAATAATCAATAATATGAACTATTGGATAATAAACTAGAATAAGTCTTCATGCAGAACTCAATCTCTCGGTCACGTCTTCTGTAAAAGCATGCAAACCTCATTCCACGTATGCATGCACTCAGTTCACAACTTGGCCACGTCCCCCAGCATGCAAACCTATATTCATGCAAATCTCATTCCCAAGTATGTATGCATCTCGTACATAACCTCCCCTTTATGCCACATATTTGTGATTTCACAGGGGTACCCTTTGAGATCTTCCAGGCTTATCATGGTGGAGGACAGAATTTTTATCAAATATTGTGAAAAATAGGGCATGCGTGAACTTTGTCGCCAATAGTAACTGTTGATGCAGCTTTTCCCGCGTGCCTCAACAGTGCTTCGAACCTTCCAACAGTACCTCCAAGCAGCTCGAGCAAGAATGTCCGAACCTTCGCTCGCGGTTCCAACAGATGCCTCGATCCTTACGCTCGCGATAAGCTCGAGCGGGATTACCTCCTTCATCCTGTTCAGCTGTCTTCTTCAGAACAGTGATCTTCCGGACCTGTACTCACAGAAAACCGGGTCAGGGGTCGCCGGGCGTGTCCTGGTGAAAACCCTCCGACGCTCAAGTCAGTAATCGGGTTTTTCTTTTTTGGTATCTCCCTTAGTGAGGAAGGCCGGAAAGATGAAAGGGGTATTATTTCGCCCCCCCTTTTTGGATAAGTATGGTGTTTTTTCAGAGAATCAAATGAGAGAGATTAGAAAAGGAAGAACCTGTATCAAGTTACAAATCCTTTCTGAATCAGAAGTTCCAACCTCTCTTTCGGGTTCAATTCTTCCAACCCCTTTGTGAATTAGAAATGCCAACCTTTGAGAATCAAAATCTTCAACCCCTTTGTGTCTCAAAAAATCCAACCCCTGTGCCGTTCACCTTCGTTTCCTTTTATACTCCATTTTTCTCGCTCTTTTCCTTTCCAGGCTGTCCACTCCCACGCAAGTGGCATCTGGGTCCTTCTGACAGCCAGGTTTGGCGGAATATTCCCTTGGGATGAGCGGCTGTCCCCTTAACCCGATTCACGTGGCCAGATCACCACTCCACCATGTGGGACCCTGGTCAGACATCAAAAGGTGTGCCAGGATTCTGAGAAAACGGGTCGGGTTACCCTAGGTCGGGTCTTGCCCAGCTGTGCTCGTGGAACTCTGCGAGCAGGAGAGATGTGATCGGCTCTCGACCTTGACCATTTTTGACCTGAGGGACGACCTCGAGCAGGCAAGGAGGCAGTGCTCAAGGCTCGAGTAGCTCTGAATTTCCTCGAGCTTGACTAACTTTGACCTTCCTCGATGATCTCGAGCGGATTGAAGAGCTCGGAGCTCGACCTTGACCGCCTGACTTCCGACTTCTGCTCGAGCTAGGCTGTCCTCGAGGTGTCTTGCTCGAGTTGGAGGGGGTTCGAGGGGCCTGTCTGATATTCTTCGAGGGGCCTGTCTGATATTTACCCAAACACCGGTCCCCGGCTTCTAGTCTTTTGAGTGAGCGAGATAAGACTGAAACTCGAGAATGATGGGTCGACTCATGCCTTTTACTCTTCCCCATGCTTCCCAAATTGCCTCGCCACTCGAATCATTTCTCATTTAAGACGGGACACGTGGGTTGATCCCAGCCGCGTATTTGAAATTCGAAGGGACGCGACCTAAAAGGTCGTGTCCCTCGAAACGCACGCCGCCACTCGAAAGGACGCGTCTTCCTCTTTAAAAATCCCCAACTTCTTCACTGTTCCCTCTATTTGCTTACTTTTCATTCGAATTCAAAATTCATCCGCTCTCCTCGCTTACCTGGCCTTCTTCTTTCCGTCAAGGCGGCTCCGGCCACCCACACTTCCCTTTGTGCTCGTGTACCACTCAATTTTCCATTTCACCACTCTGTTTCTTCCTCTGCATCTTGTTAGTCCATACCCTTTGAAAAATGTCAGATCCCCAGCAACCCCGTAGGATGTCACCGGAGGACTCTTCCTCTTCTAGTGAGGCACAGCCTCTGAGTATAATCCCCGTGAGGGATTCTAGTCCCGAGAGGGAATTACCCGCGGCTGAGACCCAGCCGCATCAGAGGGTAAGGGCCAGCCAGAGGTCCGAGCGTGGGGAATACCCCATTGATTACTTAGAATGTGAAACCACTCAATCGGAGTTGAACAGACTTAGGGAAACTTACCACATTCCCGATAGTGTAATTCTGAGGTTGCCAGGCAGGGGTGAAATCCCCAGCCGTCCCCCCCATGGGTTTACAACCTTCTACTTGGAGTGCTTCAGATGGGGGGTTAGGCTGCCTCTCCAGCCTTATTTTGGCCGGGTTTTGTCTGGGTTTCGTCTGGCCCCTGGGCAACTGAACCCGAATGGGTGGAGGGTCCTTTCCGGACTCTTCGTTTTGTGGAAACGCTGCGACCTGGATGAGCCCTTGGTAGGGGAAATCAGACACCTCTACCAGCTGAAGTGTAGCCCAAAGGATGCTGGTTGGTATTACCTTACCTCCAGCCTGAAGGGTAAGAAGCCCATCACTGATCTCCCTACCTCTGGTGGCAACTGGAAGAGCAAATTCTTCTTCGTTGGGGGAGACTGGGGGCACGCTGCACTTCGTAGCGAGGGAGTCCCTCCAGCTCCGCTGGCATTTCGCATTCCGTGTCATTTATCCGCCTTATGAATTTTACTTTTAGTTTTCCTGCTCGTGTCTATTTTCATTGTCTTGCTCGTTGTTTTTGCAGCCTCCCGGGTGCTTCTTATTCAATTGGAGTCAGCTTCAAGCACGCAGTGCAGATCGCTCTTTCAAACGCGAGCTCGCAGGTGGACTCGTTGACACCTCTGAGCTTTTGGAGTCCAACTTAATACCAAGCGAAGAGATGATCGGCGGGATGCGCGAGATGTTAGCACAGCGCGTGGGGACAACTCAAGTCGCGAGTACCTCAAAAGACCACGAGCCGAATCGAGTGCTCCACCTCCATCACTCGAGCTTCGCTTCCTTCTTGCTCGGCAAGTCGAGCGTGCAGAGCGGGATCCTCCTCGTAGGAGACAGAGGACTGCTGACCCACTCGTCCCCAAACCAAAGAAGCAGGCAGAACGAGTCAGCCTGACTGCTCCGAGCCTTACCGGAGGGCTTTTAATGAAGAGTCGACCGACGTGTTTCTAGATGAGATAGAGTCCTGCTCTCCTCAAGCTACAGTGCAAGATCTTCCAGTGGCCGTCCTCTCGAGCATTGGTATCTGCGACCAGGCTCAATGAGATTACTCTGAGTTCCCAGGAAGAACTCCGAGCACAGGTTCAGAGCTTGGAGCAGGCTTTGAATGAGCAGAAGGAGGAGAATCGTGGTCACTGGATCGAAAATATAAATTTTGCAGAGAAGATGCAGTGGCCGACTCGAAGGTCTCTGGGCTTGAAAAGGAGTTGACTGAGATCAAGAACGAGCTGAAGCACGCTCGAAAAGACCTGGATACTCAGAAGTCTTGTTACGAGCAGCTCATAGAGGGAGAAGCTGCTCGTCTTCAGGAGCAAATTGACACTCTGAAGGTCCAGCTTGCCACTAAGTACAACACTGGGGCAGACTCCAGCTACGACTGCCTTATGTATGCTTTTGGCAAGGCATACCCCGAAGCCGACATGTCCAAGGTTGAAAGGTATGTAGCCGAGTACATGGGCAACCCCGAGTTACTTCATCCGAGCCCTGAGGTGTTGTCGAGAGCCGGCTCCTCTTCTTCCAAGTGCTCCTCCCGCTAAGCTCCTCGCTGCTGTCCTTCCTCCCGCTGAAGCTCCCGCCGGTGTCCTTCCTCCCGCCTCCCTGCCGGTGCTCCTGCTGCTGCCGATGATGTTCCATGCTGATCTCGCTTCTTCCCCTGCATTGTCGAATGACTTGGACTCTTTTTCTTCTTTTTTTTTTTTTTTTTTTACATATGTAATCTTTTCTCATGAAATAAAAAGATACATGTTTTGAACAATTCTATTGACTGCTAGTGTACACACATTCTCGTCTTCTACGTTGAATTAACTTTGAATGTGCTTGCCGAGTAAAAAATTTTCTAAGTGTTGGACATCCTATTTTTATTTATGAATGCATGGTAGAGTTTTGCTCTGACTTAGGCTAAAAAAGCCTTATGTCTATTTTGCGAGCTCATTTGACTTGCTCGAGCCTGCATTTGGCTCTTGCTAGACAACGTCCCGCCTAGAACTTCGGCCTAGGGACTTTTGGATAAGGGTTCTTTGAACTCCCGCTCGGCCTCGTAATTGACCCGAGCTTCTTCTCATATTACTCCCGCCTCGGTCTTCAAATGACCCGAGCTTGGCACCGTCCCGCCTAATGATTTAGGCTTTGGGACTTCATGTTGAGGAGTTCTTCTTCTGCTCGAGCCTTTTAATCCACCCGAGCTTCTGATGACACTCCCGCCTCGGTTTTCAAATAACCCGAAGCTTGCACCGTCCCGCCTAATGAGTTAGGCTTTGGGACTTCTGGCCAAGGAGTTCTTCTTCTCCTCGAGCCTTTTAATCGACCCGAGGCTTCGATGACACTCCCGCCTCGGTTTTCAAATAACCCGAGCTTGGCACCGTCCCGCCTAATGAGTTAGGCTTTGGGAATTTATGCCGAGAAGTTCTTCTTCTGCTCGAGCCTTTTAATCCACCCGAGCTTCTGATGACACTCCTGCTCAGGTTTTCAAATAACCCGAGCTTCGCACCGTCCCGCCTAATGAGTTAGGCTTTGGGACTTCTGGCCAAGGAGTTCTTCTTCTCCTCGAGCCTTTTAATCGACCCGAGCTTCTGATGACACTACTGCTCTGGTTTTTAAATAACCCGAACTTGGCACCGTCCCGCCTAATGAGTTAGGCTTTGGGAATTTATGCCGAGGAGTTCTTCTTCTGCTCGAGCCTTTTAATTGACCCGAGGTCTTCTGATGAAACTCCTGCTCTGGTTTTCAAATAACCCGAGCTTGGCACCATCCCGCCTAATGAGTTAGGCTTTGGGACTTCATGCCAAGGAGTTCTTCTTGATCTTCTACCCGGGCCTGCAATTGACCCAGGCTTGCTGTTACTCCTGCTCGGGCCTGCAATTGACCCAAGCGTGGCACCGTCCCGTTGGGACTTCTGGCCAAGGAGTTCTTCTTGACTTCTCCTGCTCCGGCCTTTTAATTGACCGGAATGTCTTCTGATTTTCTACTCCTGCTTGGGCCTGCAATTGACCCAAGCGTCTTCTGAATTTCTACTCCTGCTCGGGCCTGCAATTGACCCAAGCATCTTCTGATGTTACTCCTGCTCGGGCCTGCAATTGACCCAAGCGTGGCACCATCCCGCCTAATGAGTTAGGCTTTGGGACTTCATGCCAAGGAGCTCTTCTTGATCTTCTGCCCGGGCCTTCGATTGACCCGAGCTTGTCGATATTCCCGCCGGGCTCCGATTGACCCAGCGTGGCACCGTCCGCTGGGACTTCCGCCAAGGAGTTCTTCTTGACTTCTCCCGCTCCGCCTTTTAATTGACCGAACGCCTTCGATTTTCTACTTCGCTTGGGCCTGCAATTGACCCAAGCGTCTTCCAATTTCTACTCCCGCCGGGCCTGCAATCGACCCAAGCGTCTTCGATGTTACTCCCGCCGGGCCCGCAACTGACCCAAGCGTGGCACCGTCCCTCCCAATAAGTTAGGCTTTGGGACTTCATGCCAAGGAGCTCTTCTTGATCTTCTGCCCGGGCCTTCGATTGACCCAGGCTTGCTGATACTCCTGCTCGGGCCTGCAATTGACCCAAGCGTGGCACCGTCCCGCCTATTGACTTAGGCTTTGGGGACTTCTAGCCAAGGAGCTCTTCTTCACTTCTCCTGCTCGGGCCTTTTAATTGACCGGAGCGTCTTCTGAATCTCTACTCCTGCTCGGGCCTGCAATTGACCCAAGCGTCTTCTGATGTTACTCCTGCTCGGGCCTGCAATTGACCCAAGCATGGCACTGTCTCGCCTATTGACTTAGGCTTTGGGGACTTCCGGCCAAGGAGTTCTTCTTGATCTTCTGCCCGGGCCTGCAATTGACCCAGGCTTGCTGATACTCCTGCTCGGGCCTGCAATTGACCAAAGCAATGGCGCCATCCCGTTGGGATTTCTGGCCAAGGAGTTCTTCTTGATCTTCTGCCCGGGCCTGCAATTGACCCAGGCTTGCTGTTACTCCTGCTCGGGCCTGCAATTGACCCAAGAGTGGCACCGTCCCGTTGGGACTTCTGGCCAAGGAGTTCTTCTTGATCTTCTGCCCGGGCCTGCAATTGACCCAGGCTTGCTGTTACTCCTGCTAGGGCCTGCAATTGACCCAAGCGTGGCACCGTCCCGTTGGGACTTCTGGCCAAGGAGTTCTTCTGCTTCAACTCTTCATTTTGAACTTACATTATAAATGCTTTTCTTATTCTTACATACATTTGTACTTTTACATATCCCTTCTTGGGACGAAATCTTACATTAACATTTTACAATACAAAGAGACCTACTGGAAACACTTCCTCAGGAGTTGCGCGTCCCACGGCCTCTTGACTTCTCGTCCGTCTGGATGAGCCAACCGGTACGCTCCTGATCCTGCTAATTCCTCAGTTTTGCAGCCTTTTCCTCTTCGATTTCCATATCCCGTTTCACCTGCTCATACGCATCCGAATATGAACGGATCGATGGACTCCGCAGGTTATACCATGGTCTCCCCATCCGAACACCTTCTTTTAATCCCCTTAGAGCTTGGGGATGGTTGAACGCACCAAGATCTAGGACCGATCTATGGTATCTTTTGATAAACTCCCGGAGGGACTCTCCTTCTTTCTGCCTCACTTCTGACAGCTCCATCATGTCATCCTCAGGGGTCACCGCGCCCCGAAATTGTTCTGCGAACTCCCTGCACATCTGTTCAAAACTCAAAATGCTTCCCCGTGGGAGTCTGCGGTACCATTCTCTCGCCCTTCCCTCAAGAGTGAGCGGGAAGGCCCTGCACCTCTGTGCCGGCATGCACCTTGCACCCCTGTCATGTCATTGAACCGCTCTATGTGTACTAATGGGTCACTCTTTCCCGAATATTGCAGATCCGGGAAGCGAAAGTCACGTGGGATCGTGACACCCATGATCTCCGATGAGAGAGGAGATTCGTTGTCCAGCATTATTCGCCAGCTTGGACTCTTTCGGTTGCCTCCAAGATCTTCCACCACTTGCGCCAACCTCGCGTACCTCTCCCTCAAACTCTTCCACGACGAGGTTAGGTCATGTCTCCTGCAAATGTTGACGAGACCCCTTTCCTCCATGTTTGTTTCTTCTCTCACCGCAACATTCGAGTGCCCGAGGTCTTGGGCTTCATCTCCCGTGATTTTCCCGAACATGAGCATTCCTCTACTGGACTCCGGACATCGTTGCATGCTTTTCTCTCGTCCTTCCTCGAATTCTTGTAACGTGGAGGTCATAGTTTCGATCTGTTTTTCCATCCGATCCATCCTTTCCTGGATCTCCCTGTTCTGGGCCTCATTGGCCACTTCTCTCAGAGTCACCGATTCTTCTGGACTTACTCCTCTTCGGCTGTTTCCCCTCATCGTTGTGTTGTGTGTCTTCAATGTATTAGGAAATCAGGCTTTTTGTGCCGATCCCCACAGACGGCGCCAAAAATGTTGATGCAGCTTTTCCCGTGTGCCTCAACAGTGCTTCGAACCTTCCAACAGTACCTCCAAACAGCTCGAGCAAGAATGTCTGAACCTTCTGCTCGCGGTTCCAAACAGTGCCTCGATCCTTCTGCTCGCGATAAGCTCGAGCAGGATTACCTCCTTCGTCCTGTTCCGCTGTCTTCTTCAGAACAGTGATCTTCCGGACCTATACTCACAGAAAACCGGGTCAGGGGTCGCCGGGCGTGTCCCGGCGAAAACCCTCCGACGCTCAAGTCAGTAATTGGGTTTCTCTTTTTTGGTATCTCCCTTAGTGAGGAAGGCCGGAAAGATGAAAGGGGTATTATTTCGCCCCCCCTTTTTGGATAAGTATGGTGTTTTTTCAGAGAATCAAATGAGAGAGATTAGAAAAGGAAGAACCTGTATCAAGTTACAGATCCTTTCTGAATCAGAAGTTCCAACCTCTCTTTCGGGTTCAATTCTTCCAACCCCTTTGTGAATTAGAAATGCCAACCTTTGAAAATCAAAATCTTCAACCCCTTTGTGTCTCAAAAAATCCAACCCCTGTGCCGTTCACCTTCGTTTCCTTTTATACTCCATTTTTCCCGCTCTTTTCCTTTCCAGGCTGTCCACTCCCACGCAAGTGGCATCCGAGTCCTTCCGACGACCGGGTTTGGCGGAATATTCCCTTGGGATGAGCGGCTGTCCCCTTAACCCGATTCACGTGGCCAGATCACCATGTCGGGCAAGTGCGCAGGGAATGATGATGCCTTGGAGGCACGTCATCGACCCACCGACAACGATGATCACCACTCCACCATGTGGGACCCTGGTCAGACATCAAAAGGTGTGCCAGGATTCTGAGAAAACGGGTCGGGTTACCCTAGGTCGGGTCTTGCCCAGCTGTGCTCGTGGAACTCTGCGAGCAGGAGAGATGTGCTCGGCTCTCGACCTTGACCATCTTTGACCTGAGGGACGACCTCGAGCAGGCAAGGAGGCAGTGCTCGAGGCTCGAGTAGCTCTGAATTTCCTCGAGCTTGACTAACTTTGACCTTCCTCGATGATCTCGAGCAGATTGAAGAGCTCGGAGCTCGACCTTGACTGCTTCGACTTCCTGACTTCTGCTCGAGCTAGGCTGTCCTCGAGGTGTCTTGCTCGAGCTGGAGGGGGTTCGAGGGGCCTGTCTGATATTTACCCAAACAGTAACTGTTGAGTTTGAGTATACTGAACATATATGGCCTAAAAATAATATAAACAGGGATAAAATTATGATTTTTTGCAACAATCAAAAAAATTGTCACGTAAGGACAGAGTTAGAAATTTCATTTAGACGGGTAGGGGTCAAATTTGAACAAAGTCTTTTTTTATATAATCTCTTCAAACAAAAACAAAATATTAGTTTCAGGGATGGTGAGTTTTAGCCCATTAAATATATTCCAATTTGGATTCCTTGCACCATTTTTTTGGGTATTATTATTTTCTTAAATTTATAGCTTGAATTTTGTAACGGCATCTTGCATGAAACTGCATGTAGCATGCATGTAAATTAGTAATTAAGCTTCCATACTACACAAGCAATGGTCGTCAAGGCAGAGCAACCGTATAATAGATTAACAATTAATTATTAATACTTATGTTTATTAATTAAGTGACATAACTTTTTTTTAATTTCTTCTGCGATAAGTAGGTTTATCTCCAACTTGGAGCTACTTTTAAAAAAAATAACAATAAAATAAGTACATACTAGCCTGGCAGCAGCTGGTTAGCTGTATGAGACTTAATATCAAAACACTAAATTTTAATTAATTTACTCATTCTTACTATTATGATTATTATTGTTATTGTTATTAGCTGCCTCTGCATTTCTGATTCTTTCCTTCTCTTCCTTTTCTTGCAATTGTCTCCTGGCCTCTAGCAAACATTTCATCATCCTATCTTCCTTGAGCATCTCCTCTTTCAAGACATTTTCCAATAGGCTTAAAGGCCACTTGTCTATAATATTTTCAACTATTCTTTCTGCCTCACGTAAATCATCGTGTTCAGCTATTCTCGGTTCATGTTGAGGCTGCTGAGATGGTCCCATACCATCCATCGTTTGGTTTCAACCAATTGATAATCACACTGTAATAAACAAACAATTAGAAATAAATATGTTATATTGTTGGGTAATTAAGTATCACCATCACAAATTAATTAATCAATTAATAGAAATATATAAACATTATAAGGAGAAAGCAAATTAGGACATTATCATATTCATTTCACATAAAATAACAACAAAAACGGTTAATTAAAAAACTTAAATTAATGATGTGAAACCAGAAACCAGGGTAATAATTAAAGAACAACAACAAATAATAATAATAATCATGAAATAAATCACTACTACAAATTAAGTCAATAAAACTTCCCGCTAACAGTGGAATTAATGGATGAAGATACTTGATTGTTTGCTATGAGTTTATTAGTGTTCCCCACTTCCCACTCTATTTATATAACACTACATTTTCAAGTTAGTGAGCTAGGCTATTTATTTTATGATCTTTCTATTCCCATTATCACACAAATTTTGTTCATTCCCTTGACATGAAATTATTCATTATTTGTAACATATTATTTATTTTTACATTTTTTCAAGTTACAATGAGCACTAGGGACAACTATATATGCCACCCTTCTCAAATAGAGTCCTAAATTTTATTGTCTCAAGTGAGGTAGTATCCATCTATTAGATAGGGTGTCTCGCTGAGTTGTGGAGTATATGATATTTTGAGAGTTTTAGAGGTGAAAGAAGAATAAGAGATGGATGATAATGGTGAGAGGCTTAGGTTGAAGGGGAGAAGAGTTGAAGAAGCTTCTTAGACCTGCAGAACAATGAAAATAAGGTTAGAACTGGAGCCAGCGGTGGTCGGTGACCACACTCTGACGTTCAAGTCAGATACTTGAACTTTTATGGAGCAAAGAGCTTGTAAACTCTCTAAAATAAAGGCTAGAGATTGAATATGACCTCATCCCTTTGTATGTTTTGTGTTAGTTTTGTTGTGAATAATAAACTTATGAAAGAAAGAACTTAGTTGTCCATATATAGTGTACCATGCCACGTGTCATATTTCCAATGATGATTCTGCTATCATTTTTAAGATATTCCACGTCCTTTCGTCTCTATCATATCTTTTGGAAAGTTAAAATCACGTATAAGGAACAGTTGTTGAGTCCTAGAGAGTGTATATTTATAAAGGATAAAATCATTATTTTACACCCCAAAGTCTCACTAACATCTCCACCTTTATGTATTTTAAGTCTCTTGATATTTAATTGTCTATGTTTATGTGTATTTTTAATACTTTATGTATTTTAGGGGTATTTTAGTTATTTCTCAAAAGATGAAAAGTCGGACAATAAAAAGGACAGCAGTTTTGAACTCAGAACAGCTGAAAACCTTAGAAAAGATATAGAGGGCAAAATCATAATTTTAAGATTTTAGTTGGCCCCGCTGATGTGGCGTTGACTACTGACGTGGCGCAGACTGTTGACATGGTATTGACCGATGATGTGGCATTGGTGGATGATGTGGCAGAAGTCTATTAGACCAAAAAATTAGAATCCAATACATGCAATGCATTGGATCATACATGTTGACTTTTACATTGACTGATGGCGTGGCAGAATATTAGTGGACCGAAAATCGCGCGTACCGTACATGCATATACACGGAATCACAGCCCTGATAATGTGTTCCAAATAATCATAGAGTGACACGTGGCGCAATCTTAGGCGTCCAAATTATTTTCATCCGATGGCCATGATTTACTTGTTGTATCTATAAATAAGGGGGCTCCGCCCCCCTAATTTGACACCCCTGAATTTATTTTTTGGCTCTATTTTCTGTAATTCCTTCTCTATCTTGTATTTTATATGTATTTTAATAAAATTCTTATTTTACCCTAGTTATAAAATGAGTAGCTAATTTATTTTCAAGCTTGGGTTAAATGTGAAGCCTCAACATAATCTATGGGCTTAATATGGTAAGTTTATTTTTACTTTCTCTAATTTATTTAAATTGTTTTGACTTATCGTAGATAGTTAATAATAATCTTGTCTAGATATTGCACTGCTATACCGGCTCCCTAGTGCAAGATTATTACTATTTGGCATGGTGAGCGCTTTACACTAGATTTATTAGAGAAAATCCTCCTTCTAATTTATGTAGTAGGTCTTGACTCATTGTTGACATAAAATTCATCTAGGTTAATTAGTGGATAGTCTTGCCACCTTGTCAATAGTTACACAATTATTACCTGGCACAACGTGTTCTTGATACCACATTTAACATAAGATTATTCTTCCTAGCACAATGAGCACTTGATGTCATATTTATTAGAGTTAGGTTTATGAGGAGTGGAAATACACCCTCATAAATTAATTGGAACTAAAAAAGAAATATTAAGCCCATTGTGAAATGTTGAGTGTGCATCCTAAGACCCAAGCACTTTATTACATTGATCAAGTCCCAATTTATTCTCACCATTTTAATTTCAATTTTAGGATAGAATAAACTAGGAAATTTCACAAAAAGGCATAAATAATAAAGAATAATAATAATTATACATAATTAAAATCCACCTCCTCGTGGGATCGACACTCGTCACCATTAATCTATACTTCAAAAGATTCATGCGCTTGCGAGTTCAATAAAATTTTCACAACAAGCTTTTGGCGCCGTTGCCGGGGAGGTAAGTCATTTCAATTTGTAGAATTAATTTTCTTGTGTAAATATCTTTTTGTATTTTTATTTTCTTTCAATTTTCTTTTTTATTTGGCTGGTTTAACCGCCTATAAGTTATCTTAATTTTAATTTATTTATTTTAAGTTAATTTATTTTCTTTTAATTTTTGTAATTTAATTTTCATTTTATTTTTCTTTGTAACTTTACATTGATCTTGTTAATCTATATGGCCTGTTTAACCGCCCAGTAATTTATTTAAATTTTAGTTTATTTCACTTTTACTTAATTTATTTTATTTCACTTTTTTTTATTGCACATTCATAGCACTTGAGTATATTTTCATAACAAAGTTGTAACAAGCGTGATAAGGTTAGTACCGTAATTTTTCTTCTCTTTGTTTTCAATTTTGTTTTTGTACGTGTTCTTTGCATGCATGGTCGAAGATCACTATCACATAATTTAGAACCCATAAACCTCGAGCTAGAGAAAGCACGTCGCACACGTAAAAACATTGCATCACAAGTGGAAATTGTGGATAAAATTGAAATGGATTTACAACAACAACCACAAGTACCACAGGAGAGGCCATTTAAGGACTACTTTAGTCCCTTAGCTAATTTGAGCACATTATGCATAAGATACCCAAATGTAGCTGCTAGGAGTTTTGAGCTCAAACCTAGTGTGCTAAATTGTCTCCCATCATTCTATGGCCTAGAAAATGAAGATCCATACAGTCATTTGAATGATTTTTATGCTATTTGTCAAACTTTTAAATATGAAAATTTTTTAGATGATGATGTTAAGCTTAGGTTGTTTCTATTTTCTTTAAAAGATAGAGCTCGTTCTTGGTTCAATATATTGCCTGTTAATAGTATTACATCATGGAAACAAATGGTTACTAAATTTTTAAATAAATACTTCCCAGTGCATAAAATCAATACTATTCGTAGGAAAATCCCAGAGTTTACCCAAAAAGAAGACGAACAATTTTTTTAAGCATGGGAGCGATTCAATGGGCTACTCTTGAAGTGTCCACATTATGCGTATGAGAAATGACATCAATGATAATACTTTTTGGAGGGACTATTGCCACATGTGCAGTAATGGCTAATGGCGACAAGTGGAGGAGAGTTGATGTTGAAAAGTGCATTAGAGATTTGGGATTTCTTTCAGCGACTAGCAGATAATTCCCAACAGCGAAGCAAATCATTCAGAAACGTGAGAAAAATCAAGGAGTGAATGAAGTTCATGTTGGTGAGTTAAGATCAGAAATCAAGGAAAGAAATAGTTGAAGGTCTTTCTAGCCAAATAGCATCTTTGACAGCTACAAAATCAACAGAGCCACATGCCTATAATCAATTTGATCATGACTCATTCCAGATCAAGCCAATGAAATTGGTGTGATGGGAAAGCAGCCAAACTACAATCCTTACTCCAATACTTATAATCCTGCATGGAGAGACCATCCTAACTTTTCATGGTCTCAAGGATTCCAACAGAACATAGCAGTAGCTTTAGCTCCATCAATGCAACCAGCTCCTCAGGCTCCTCAAGTCTCTCAATAATCATTCAGATCATATAATCAGAACTAGAACTACTCGCAACCCAAACCATGGGAGGAAGCATTCCAAAATTTTAAAAATTGGTCTGACTCCGCAATAGATCAACAAAATTTTAAAAATTGGTCTGACCAGTAATCATTTTGACCTCCCTAAATGACAAACAAAAAGGTAAGTTATTTGAAGTTTTAAGAAAACACAAGGAATCATTAGGATGGACCATAGCCGATATAAAAGGTATAAACCCAGTGGACTACATGTATTACATTCATCTTGATGAAAATGCTAAATCTACTAGGGAAATACAACCTCGGTTAAACCCTAACATGAAAGAAGTTGTTAGAACAAAAGTCCTCAAACTATTAGATGCAGGTATCATTTACCTTATTTCTAATAGTTCATGGGTCGGTGCTGTGCAAGTTGTTCCAAAAAAGTTAGGAGTCACAGTAGTTACCAACGCTGATAATGAATTGATACCCACTAGAGAAACTACAAGGTGGCGTGTATACATTGATTATAGAAATTAGAATTCTGTCACACATAAAGACCATTTTCTTTTACCATTTATTGATCAAATGCTTGATAGATTAGCTGGTCATGAATTCTATTGCTTTTTTTTATGGCTACTCCGAAAATAACCAGATTCCCATAGCACCAAAAGATCAAGAGAAGACCACTTTCACTTGCCCTTTTGGCACTTTTACATATAGGAGAATGTCATTTGGATTATGTTATGCACCTACCATGATGCATGTTAAGTATTTTTTCTGATATTGTTTAATGCTTCCTTGAAGTCTTTATAGATGACTTTTCTACTTTTTGTAATTCATTTTATCAACGTTTACATCATCTAACACTAGTATTGCAGAGATGTATAAAAAAGAATTTGGTCTTAAATTGGGAGAAGTGTCATTTTATGGTAAAATAAGGTATTGTTCTCGGTCACATCATTTCAAGCAAAGGTATTGAGGTTGACAAAGCCAAGGTGGATCTCATTTCTAATCTTCCTCCACCTAAAATAGTCAGAGAAGTAAGATCTTTCCTTGGGCAGGTTGGCTTTTATAGACGTTTCATTAAAGATTTTGGCAAAGTTTCTAGACCCTTATGCAATCTACTTGCTAAGGATGTACCTTTTGCCTTTGATGATTTATGTCTTGAGGCATTTGAGAAACTAAAGCAATTGTTGACATCATCACCCATTATTTAGCCCCCAAATTGGAACTTACCTTTTGAGCTCATGTGTGATGCATCTGATTATGCAGTAGGAGCAGTATTAAGACAAAGAGTTGATTGAATTCCCCAAGTCATTTACTATGCTAGTATGACATTGAATGATGCACAGTTAACCTACTCAACCATTGAAAAAGAAATGCTAGCAGTAGTGTTTGCCTTAGAAAAATTTCAATCTTATCTCATTAGAAGTAAAATAATTGTGTTCGCAGATCACACTACTCTTAAACATCTTCTTTCAAAGAAAGATGCAAAGGCTATTCTAATTCACTAGGTGTTACTTTTGTAGGAATTTGACCTTGAGTTCAAAGATAAGAAAGGCATAGAAAATGTGGTGGCAGTCATCTCTCTCACCTCAATTTTAATAAATTACAAATCCATTACCATTAAATGAATCATTTCCAGATGAACAATTGATGAGTGTGGAAGTATTACCATAGTATGCTGATATAGTTAATTATCTTGTTACAAGCCAACTTCCAGAGCATTGGGCCAAGCAGGACAAAGCTAAATTTTTTGTGGAAATAAAGAATTTCATTTGGGATGATCCTTATCTGTTCAAGTATTGTGTTGATCAAATTGTAAGACGATGTGTCCCAGAAAATGAATTTTAAAACATCCTTTCATTCTACCATGAACAAGTGTGTGGAGGTTATTTTAGTGCTAAGAAAACAGCTACTAAAGTTTTATAATGTGGTTTCTATTAGCCAACTTTATTTCGAGATGCTTACACTTTTTTTTCTTCATGTGACAAATGTCAGCATATGGGAAGCATTACACAAAGGAATATGATGCCCTTGAATCCTATTCTGGTAGTCGAAATTTTTGGTGTATGGGGCATCTTCTTCATGGGAATATTCCCTCTTTCTTTTGGAGATCAATACATATTGGTTGCTGTCGATTACATATCTAAGTGTGTAGAAGCCATTTTGTGCAGAACCAATGACCATAATGTAGTAATTGGGTTTTTAAAAAGCAACATTGTTTCACGCTTTGGATTCCCTCGAGAAATAATCAATGATGGTGGTGCCCACGTTTATAACAAATGATTCAAAGCTCTTTTGGCAAAGTATTCCATTACTAACAAAGTAGCCACCCCTTATCATCCAAAACTAGGGGCCAAGTTGAGATTTCCAACAGGGAAATAAAGCACATATTAGAAAAGACAATGAAGTCAGACAGAAAAGATTGGTCAATGAGACTCGATAATGCATTATGGGCATATCGAACAGCTTTGAAAACCCCGATTGGGATGTCACCCTATAGACTAGTATATAGGAAAGCTTATCACCTACCTTTTGAACTTGAACATTGTGCATATTGGGCCATCAAGAAATTTAACTTTGACATGCAACAAGCTAGCATAGAAAGAAGATTACAACTGACAGAACTTGAGGAAATTTGCAATGAAGCGTATGAAAATGCTAAGATTTACAAACAGCGAATGAAAGTCTTTCATGACAAGCAAATCATGAGAAAATAGTTTACCCCAGGTCAGAAAGTGCTTTTATTTAATTCTAGATTGCATCTGTTCCCAGGTAAGTTACGCTCTCGATGGTCTAGCCCCTTTATTGTTCATACTGTTTTTCCACATGGAGCAATTAAAATTAAGGATCTAAAGAACGATGTCATTTTCAAGGTTAATAGTCAATATTAAAGCCATATCTAGAGTACCAACCACATGATGAAGACACCGAAATCAATTTGAGTGACCCACCAGATTTGAATTGAGACCATTCCATTTCTTTTCAGTGATCTAATTTCTTTTTATTGTTTTATTTTACTATTCTTTTGTTCGAAATTATTTATTTTCTGTTAAAGTTTGTTTGATTACCAGTTATATTTTTTTTATTACTTGTCATGAAAAACTCAATCAGACAGATCCTCTTCGTCCAACTTAAATGGCTTCTATGTGTGAAGCGTCATCTAAACGGCTTGCTCCAAGTTTGTTAATCACATCCTGTTTGGGACCTTCGACCACTAGCATTAGTATCCCACTTTGAAGACTTAGAAAGACAACTCAAGGAAATCGAAGGTGGTATCTATGAAATCCAGTTAGAACTTGAGGTAAATTCAATAAGAGGACGTTTGTAAGCAGTTGTTTGCTTATACGCATTTTTTTTCTTTCCATTGTGTGTTTTTATTTTGTTTGCTTTCACGTGTTAATTGATTTTGCAGGCTTTATTTTATTTAAGTGTGTTTTAATTTGTTGCCCCGGTTAAGTGGCGGATAACGGTACTCCGTGATAATCAAAATTAGTTACTTCAGTTTCTCATAATAACTGATATTCTAAGGAGACAAAATGGATAAAAATACAATTTTGGCAAAGCTTCAAAAATGATTTCCTTCACTTCCTCAGAATGCTCTCTTTACAATCTATAAAGCTCGATCCGAACGCATGTGATTACTTATGAGAAATAACATCCCTTCTGACATCCGATGGTTAATTAAAGCCAAAGTACGATTGCCAGGTGAGTTACCTCCTAAATTTATTGCATATATGCCTGGTTTTGGTAAAGGAAACTACTCAAGAAAATGAAGAGCTCGACGGCTTCCAGTTGCTTGTCATAAGTGTGCCAAAATGGAATGCAATAAAGAGAAGTGTACTTTAGAAATGGTGTCTGATAATAGAGAAGACAAGATTCAATTCATTAGGGATGGCTTGAATAAAGAGTCATTGGATAATATCCTTTTGTCTCTTGAAACGTATCCCAGTGGATACGTACAGAGAACAATTCTCTAGTTATTGCCATTATTCCAGAAAGAACATCCAAGATATAGTCTCAGGAATTTGACAATAAACGATGCTATTTGCCAGTTTATAAGAAAACTGGATGGGAAGCCTATCCTCGACCCATAGAGGGCATTCAAGCCGTTTCTGTACTTAAAACCAGAGGAAGATGTGAGCCACAATCACAACTATCAGTACATATCCTTTTATTTACTATTTTTATCATTTGCATTATTGTTTTATCTTTTCCTATTGTTCACTTTTTGCTTTTGTCTTTAAAGCCACAAACTTCACGTGTCATTTGAAAAATGTACCACTTCCTTTACAGCTGTGTGTCATTATGATTGTTACCAAGATCTTTAAATATGAGCTTATTTTGTTAAACATTCACAAGTTTTTTTTTTAATGATTATCTTAATGGCAGTACCTTTAAGTAGACAATTTAAGAACATTTGATTGGTTTCTGGGTTTCACTATGAAAAGTATAAAGATTTTTTGGAGGCAGCCATAGATCTTGGTCAAGTCCTAGCAGAGAGAAAAATACACTTAGTATATGGAGGAGGTGATCGAGGGTTATCAAAGCTTATTGCAGAAGCTGCGTACAATAGAGGAAGCCACGTACTAGGCATTATTCTAAAAGCTTTAAAACCTCTTGTAAGCATGCTCGGCCCACCAATTGGAGAGGAGTTAGTTGTCTCCACCATGCAAGAAAGACTATCTGAAATGATACAACATGCTGAAGCTTTCATTTTCTTGCCAGGAGATTTTATAACTTTAGAGGCATTATTTAAATTTGCATCTTGGGCCAATCTGAACATTCATAAAAAACACATCGGTTTGCTAAATGTTAATAACTTTTTTGATGGCTTACTTGCATTTCTTAACCATGCAATAAAAAATCATTTTATTCCTTTCATAATAAATTTTTTTTTTATTTGTGCCCCTACTACTAACGAATTACTTGATCTTTTACAAGCTTATAGACCAGAGCCACATTCTAGAACCTCTTCATTGGATTGGTCGACTAATGATGGTAGTAGCAGTAGTAAGAAGCATAAATTAAATTTAACTCTCCATCTATAAATGTTTTCTTTCATTTTGTGTTGCAGCACTCAGGTGATGTCTTCTAAACCCTACTTCTTTCCGTTAAAACATTGAGGACAATGTCTCATTCTGGTTGGGGGGAGGGAATAGTTGATGATTGTAGAATGTATTAATCTTGGAGAAGTTTTTACTAATTTTTGTTGTAAGAACTAACTTTGGCTTAATTTTTGAGTCGAAGATGGTTGAATATGGAGTGTACTGACTCTAGAAATGCATTTTCTTAGTCTTGGAGTTAAAAAAAATAAAAAATATATATATAATAAAATAATAAAAAAATTAGGCATTTTATGTGATCTTTTGACATTAGATGACATGATGACATTCAAATTCTTGTATTTGTATTACTTTTTTCCTTGAGTTATGTTACATCATATTTACCGCTCTGTATGCTGATGTTGGTGACAAATGTGAATTGAGCGAACTGACGAGTAAAATTGGTTAAGTTACTTGAAGGAATGCACATGTCCTAATAAATTCTAAGTGAGTTTTTGAGCCTATCATTGTTCTTAGAGAGTAACGATTTTTTACCATTTTTTAAACAGCTTCACAATTTACTATACATGATCTCTATATTTTCCTTTAAGTCAAACATTTAAAAAAAAATTTTGTCTTGCTACATCTAAAAGTCCATTGAGCTAGTAAAAATGGAAGACTATTTAGAGCCCTAAAACATGAGGGAAAGGCCATCTTTGATCCGTTTGAATTTTTTTTTCAGCCATCATTTTTATAAAATATTCATAGTTAGTCCTTTTGAGCCTAATAAATAAATAAATTGTGTTTTATTTGTTAACTCATCATCTTGTTCTACTCCAATTTAGAGTAGTACCCTACGTTTTATGTGTTCCATTACCTACTCATATTTGAGAAAAGTTTAGATGATTATTAAAAAAAAGAATTGGTGCAATATATATATATATATATATATATATATATATATACATATATATATACACACACATATATATATGAAAGAGAAAAAAGATGTGCAATTGAAAAAAGAAAAGAAAAAAAATAATAACAATAAATGAATTGCACCTTATAATTTCTGAAAGACCTCTATTTTTTTCTCAAACAAAACTTGTTTTTCTTATTGTCACTTCCTTGTTAACCATATCCTTAACCTGCATTACATCCTAATAAAAGTCTTTCTTGATTTTAGGGACCTATAGTCTGAAATAGAAGCTAGCAATATGGACTAAAATGATGTAGTGATACATATATATATATATATATATATATATAAAGTTGGTTTGACTATCATTTCATTTGGTGTCATACTATATGCTAAGCTGTGGGCATTATTCTTGGTGAGAGTATGTGATATTGCCATTCATTAATTTCTCTCAAGTTATCATTTTCAGAGTGACTATTTTTCTTGGGTTTACTCTCTTCTGAGAGTGTCACTCTAACCTGTGAGATTTTGGGGTTGACATGTCATACTTGAAACTGGCTTAATTAATGTAGATCTAATAATCGATCAATTTGCATGTATTTGCTTGACTCACTCATGTGGATGGTTGATGTGGGAGTGATATCTCTTTAGTTTGAAGATAATGTTTATACTTTTATTTGATTATTATCATTAATCTAATTGAAGAAGTAAACATAATTGCCTTTAAAAAAAAATTTTGGTTGAATTTTGTTATCGCTTAATTTGCTAGGGATTAGCAATAAGCTAGTTGGGGGTTGAGTCCTAGAGAGTGTATATTTATAAAGGGTAAAACCATCATTTTATACCCCAAAGTCTCACTAACATCTCTACCTTTATGTATTTAAGTCCCTTGATATTTAATTGTCTATGTTTATGTGTATTTTTAATACTTTATGTATTTTAGGGGTATTTTAGTCATTTCTCAATAAATGAGAAGTCGGACAGCAAAACGAACAATATTTTTGAACTCAGAACAATTGAAAACCTTAGGAAAGACATAAAAGTGGGCCCTGCTGATGTTGTGTTGACTGCTGACATGGCATTGACCGATGATATGGCGTTGACAGATGATGTGGCAGAAGTATATTGGACCGAAAAATGAGCTTACAATACATGCAATGCACTGGATCACTTTTTTGACTTTTACATTGACCGATGACGTGGCAGAATATTAGAGGACCGATAATCACGCCTACCGTACATGCATATACACGGAATGACAGTCTTGGTGACGTGTTCCAACCAATCAGAGAGTGTCATGTCGTGCAATCCTGGACGTCCGAATTTTTTTCATCCGATGGTCATGATTTACTTGTTGTATCTATAAATAGGGGGCTCCCCCCCCTAATTGGACACCCCTGAATCCATTTTTGGGCTCCATTTTCTGTAATTCCTTCCCCATCTTGTATTCCTTCTCCATCTTGTATTTTCTATGTATTTTAATAAAATTATCATTTTACCCTTAATTATAAAATGAGTATCTAATTTATTTTCAAACTTGGGTTAAAGGTGAAGCCTTAACATAATCTATAGGCTTAATTTGGTAAGTTTATTTTTACTCTCTCTAATTTATTTAAATTATTTTGACTTATCGTAGACAGATAGTAATAATCTTGTTTAGATATTGCACTGGCATATCGACTCCCTAGTGCAAGATTATTACTATTTGGCATGGTGAGCGCTTTACACTAGATTTATTAGAGAAAAGCCTTCCTCTAATTTATGTGGTAGGTTGTGACTCATTGTTCACATAAAAATTATCTAGGTTAATTAATGGAAAATCTTGCCACCTTGTCGACAGTTACATTATTATTACCTGGCACAACGTGTTCTTGACACCGCATTTAACATAAGATTATTATTCCTGACACAATGAGCGCTTGATGTCTTTTATTTATTAGAGTTAGGTTGATGAGGAGTGTAAATACCCCCTCATAAATTAATTGGACTTAAAAAAGTAATATTAAGCCATTGTGAAATGTTGAGTGTGAATCCTAAGACCCAAGCATTTTATTCCATTGATCAAGTCCTAATTTATTCCCAACATTTTTATTTCAATCTTAGGACAAAATAAATTAGGAAATTTTACAACAAGCACATTGAATAATAAAGAATAATAATAACTCTACATAATTAAAAATCCACTTCCTTGTGGGATCGACACTCGTCACCATTTATATATACTTCAATAGATTCGTGCGCTTGCGAGTTCAATAAAATTTGCACAACAGTAATCTTTGGCGACTCAGTCAACAACTAATCTAAGGGGCTTTGGAAGATGATATCTATTGAGCTGCCAGTATCTACGAGTATTCTTACCACTTTGCTTGTTGTAACCTTGAGTGTGATGTCTAAGGCATTGTCATCAGAGTATAAGGTACCTTCAGTATCCTTTTTCATTAAAAAAATTAGGATCGGATGGTAGGGTACCCGAGATACTCTATAGTCAGTAAAATTAACTTGCTTTCAAAATAGTGATCAACCATAATTTTTAATGGCTTTTCTGGACTGGCCAGCTAGATTAGGTTCACTTGCGATTGTTTGAACATAGACTCCTTTCTTGGATCCTAGGGGTGCCTATAATTCAAAGTTAGTACCAGGAGTATGCTTACCCTTATTCTACTTCATAGCCTTTCTAGCTTACCTCATGTCCGCTACGAACTCTTTGAGGTACTCGCTGAGAAGAAGAGACTCAATCTCTTTACGTACACTAAAGCACTTAGCGATGCTATGACCAAAATCTTCATGAAACTCGCAACACTTCAGGCTACACTTCATGTCGGGATACTTGCGATAAGCTTAAGTAGGAGGAGT
The DNA here is from genome assembly GCA_025617385.1 of Murraya koenigii. Classification (NCBI taxonomy): domain Eukaryota; kingdom Viridiplantae; phylum Streptophyta; class Magnoliopsida; order Sapindales; family Rutaceae; genus Murraya; species Murraya koenigii. The sequence goes on from CM046812.1 coordinate 22,228,489, forward strand.
AGGCCAATGTCCTGAATCTTATAAAAGATTTGCTCTGAGGATTGATTCAAAGGGTGATAAGAATTATACCAAGTTCATTGAGATGGCTCTTACTAATCCGACTTGCCTACCCTATTTATACTATGCTCTCTTCCTCTTATTGCATGCCATGCTGGGCTTTGTAGCCGAGGTACTTTTTGCTATAGAACCTCTGGTTTCTTGGGCTTCTCTTAGGTTTTCAAAGCTCTACCTTGTCGTGGTGCCTTTTGAAATGACATTTCTCATCCATTTTGATCTCCTGTAAAGCTTGGGAGTAGGCTTCCCCATATGAGAGAGAGTAATGCTTTTGAAGGAGCATCATAGCTTTTCAAACCACATGCTCTTTTCAAAGTAGATCAGTATGTGTTGGTGACTAAACATGCCAGTCCTTAATAATTCTTAATAAAAATGGGTTAAATACTTGGCCAAAGTCTCAGATTCCCGTTGCCTAATGAAGGCAGGCTTGGAGATCACTTGATCATGAGAGGAACCATAAAAAAACTCATGCATAAATTTAGTGAGTAGTTGGTGAGTGTGTGGGGAAATATTTGACACATTGCTTTGTCGTTGACGCCCTTCATAAGCATCTTATCAAGATATAGCTTAACGTGTTCTGCAGGATCTGATGTATCCGAATATTAGTGTATCTATGGCATGGTAAAGTGTTTGGGAGAGTGGTGTTCCAGATGACTATGGTGAATGATGAGTTGTATTCCACTAAAGGTGGAGCACTATAGGCATTTTTCTTTTCGTGAAGGAGCTTAACTTAGGCTTCCAAGTGTTCTATTTTTTCCACAAACTTACAAACTACCCTTAAGGACACCGCTGCTTGTTAAAAAGATCTTTAGGCATTTAGCTTGTACCATAGCTATTGCATGAGTAGTTAGAGGTAGTATAGTATTCAGCCATTATCAATGAGGCTAAAGCTTAAACCAAGTATCGACAGCTCTTTTATTGGCTTGCTTCTCTTAGGTACCTTAGAATATAGGATAATCTGCATTTGGTTCTTAGTGATTGAGTGTCTTGAGTCCTAGAAAGAAGTTTTAATTCAAAAACTCGATAATCCATAGTCTAAAGAATCACGTGGGCAAGTTATTCAAAGAGTCATTTTGAAACGAATTACTTCTCTAGGCAGATGCCTATAGATTGCTTAATAGATTTTCCTTTATTGGGATAGGCTACTCACATTGTTGGATCTCTATGCTCTATGCTACTAGTGTCCTCCTTCCTCTCATGGCCGCTTATAACATTATTATAGGGTACTTCAGTGCCATCATTCACAAACACACTCAATAACCTAGTTTGGCTATAGTTGCAGAAGTTTTTTGTGCTTCCTTACCCAGGCGGCGCTAATTGTTTTAGGTAGATTTTGGGAGGTGAGAGAGAGAAATGGCAAAACCTATCTAAGAACAATAAATTTATTTTTGAAAGAAGGAGAATACCTCGTTAGGTTGCAGACTGTGGGTTATTTTGGGAGTTTTAGAGGTGAAAAAAGAATGGGAGATGGGTAATAATGGTGAAAGGCTTAGGTTGATGGCGAGAAGAGTTGAAGAAACTTCTTAGACCTACAAAACACTAAAACTAAGTTAGAAGTAGATCTAGTGGTTGTCAGCTACTACACTCTGATGTTCAATTGAGCTACTTGAACTTTTACAGAGTGGAGAGCTTACAAACTCTCTAAAATGAAAGATAGAGGTTGAATGTAACATATGCTTTTTTTAATTAAGTATGTAAATAATTAAAACAAAAAGGGGGTGTATTTGATATTTTGTGGGTGTATATGAGATGAAAAACGGGTGGGAAACTTAGAGTGAAATCGAGAGAGAGGGAGAGAATCCATTTGATCCGACCTGACCTAGAACCCGCGAACTTGCCTCGACCGTATCTCCTAACTCAGACCACCCCACCGGACGAGCTTGGTATCAAATAGAAGCTCTCAAGCGAGGGAACGTTCCCCTTCTATCCCTGCCGGCCAAAAACATCGAGAATGCTACCGATCGGGAGCGTAAAGCTCACACACAAACCCGTCACGATTTGGCTGCGTTTTTGCCTAATTTTACCAACACCACCACTTGGGTTTTCTTCTCCACCTTGCCCTCTATCACTTCTGACCATCCACAGCCACCGAGGAGATCCTTTTGCCGTTGATCAGCCGTTGGAAGATTTACGGCTTTAAGAGCTTGATCTGATGCCACCGCCATGTGTGGGAGCTCACCACTGGCACCATTGAACTCAACTCGACGAGAAGTGTCTAGTCCGAACTTACCATCGTCGTTGGGTGAACTCCGGTCAACATTGACTGTAGGGGTATTTTGGTAATTTTGCACATAAATGGTAATTATGAAGATGTTTTTGCAATCTGAATTGAGGATGAATTGATAGTTTTATGATGTTGCGAATAAATTAGTAAATTATGAATTTGAGGGTTGTCGACAAGTATAATTTCAGATTTTATTAGTAAATTACAAATACGAGATTAATACTGTAGTCGAGAGACTTGAGAGTTGAGATGTCTGGACGAATGTTTATTTTAAGTTTTATTTTTGTAATATTAGTTCGAATTATTAATATAGGAAATTATTATACCGTTTCTTTAAATAGGTGAATCTGAGAGCAACCACCTGTGGACTTGGGTGATAGCCAAGTCTGTGTTTATCACTGTCAATAGAATATATTAAAACTATTTGTGTACGTTTTGTTTTTATGTAGTAAAGCTTGTTCGTGAAATAAGTATTTTAATTTTTTTCATTTAATAGTTCTCTAAAATAAATTTTTTATACGTACGAATATTTTGTTAAGCTATATATATTCATTTATGTTCCGTATCGACTTTGAATTTGTAAAAGAGATGATTGATTTCGGGCATGATTTAAAGTATTTTTATATGGATTTCGAGCATGATTTAAATTTTATATGATTGATTTTGAGCATGATTTAAAGTGTATATATATTGATTTTGAGCATGATTTAAAGTGTATATATATTGATTTCGAGCATGATTTAAAGTGTTTATATATGGATTTCGAGCATGATTTAAAGTGTTTATATATGGATTTCGAGCATGATTTAAAGTGTTTATATATGGATTTCGAGCATGATTTTAATTTTATATAAGTGTATATAAGTTATGAAAAATCATGAAGTAAATACCCATTCCCTCTAGATAATATAAGATGAAATGAGATAAGATAGTAGGCCTTTGGGGCCCGTTTGAGTACACATAAAGGCTTTCGACCGTGTGGTTGAGCACTTTCGCCCTTTGGGGGGCATATGCATGCAGATAGATATTGAGATATGATGAGATTTAAATCCGGGTGGTCCAGACATGACGTCGCCAGATAGCGCATCATTGCACGTCCGTTGAGATCCGGATATGGATTATGATGATAAGTATGAGATGACACGTCCCCGTCTATCCGTGTAGCTCCGGGCACGATGGTACCCAGATAGTGCATCATTGCCGTTCGTTGAGGTCCGGATATGATGAGATTATTTCCCCAAGTATTTGTTTAAGGAAATTTGTATTATTTAGTATTTGATATTTCAATTTGAGATGTTTTTCTTGATTTTTTGGTAGTATCAATTATATTTATGTTCAGTATATGATTAAAATGAAATGAATTTTTACATTAAAATAATTAATTGAGAAAATTGATTATACAAGCAATGCATTTATTTTTGTAAGTATTTTATGTTTTTTTAAAAAGAATACTATCCACTCTCTGACCACACTGAGTTTTATGCTAACTCTATTTTATTATATTTTTACCCCCAGGAGATTCCAGGTACAACCGTTGACCCAGCAGCTGTACATATTTGGAGTCATTTTTGGTCACGTGAGTGTGTCTGAGGATATAGATAATTTTGTTTTGGTTAGTGTATATAATCATCCCAATTTGGAATTATACTAGGAATGTGACATAAGAATTAGGAAACGTGTATATAGTTTAACCTGACTTATGGTATAATATCCTTTTAATATGTACTATTGGATATTTTATTGAATAAGACTGGTTGAAGTAGTTTGATATATAATAAATTATTTTGAAAGTTCTTGTGTTATAATTGCATGTTAGGGAATGTTATATGTTTAGGGAAGGTTCTGCCGAAATTTTCAATAGAATTCTCATTAATAAGATTTTTAATGTTTGAGTTCAGTTTCTTGAGATAGATCGCCTCTAGAAATGAGGCGGGTCATTTCAGTTGGTATCAAAGCATGGTTTTAGATTCTGTAGACCTTACTTGTTTAGGGTGAATAAGTTTATAATTTTTATAAAGTGGAATTCATATTTTGTAGGCACTATCATGATTCGTCGTAGTAGTAGACGTGGCCGTGGCTGTGGCCGTACGCGGTCAGTTGCTAGGTTGACTCTTAGTGTTGTACCTGTGGAGGCAAGTAAACCTGTGGAATCTTCGACACAGAGGGCTGCACGACAAGCCCCTGGAAATGCCCCAAACATTGAGTAGTTATTTGATCGGCTAGCTTAGATTATGACTACTGCTAGTCAGAATCAAACTCATTCACAGGATGGTAGCTCTAACACTATAGAGCGCGTGAAAAGTTTAGGAGAGAGAAGCTTTAATGGTACTTGAGAGCCACCTGAGGCCGAGTTGACTTGTCAAGTTAGAGTGTAATTTTGAAGTGATGAGGTGCTTAGCGGAGGATAACTTAGCGTTTGCCACTTTTCTACTTGAGGATAAAGCTTATCACTGGTGGCAGACTGTGGAACGTCGATATCATAGGCATGCTGACATTACTTGGGACATTTTCCGTAAGGAATTCTATACTCATTATTTTCTAGTGGTGTATCAAGACATCAACTGAAGTGAGTTCTTCCGATTGGTCCAGAGCTCGATGACAGTTGAAGAGTATGAGACAAAGTTTATGGACCTTTCTCGATTTGCTACAGTTGTAGTGAGTGATGAGATAGAGAGATACAGACGATTCGAGGAGGGTCTTTGATTTGAGATTCACACTGTCGTAACTGCATTGAGGTAAACCGAGTTTGCAAAGTTAGTTGAAGTAGCCAGGAGGGTTGAGCATAGTATTACGGAGGGACGTAAAATTCAAGCATTGAAGCAGAAACGAAGCCAGAGCTGGACAGATGGTGGCTCTAGTAGTAGACCGCCTAAGCGAGGAAGCATTAGTGCGGGATATTTGGATGACACTCAGAGATGTCAGAGTATAGACATCAGGGGAGACTTGAGACAGACTGCAGCCATGGCTCAGCGCAACAGTCGGTGGGAAGTAATGTCAGGAGTCAGAGACATTATGACGGGAGTAAAGGGGAATATTGTGATGATCGTCCTAGGGGTGCTCAGCATAATTCCTTCCCTGATGATCATCCTAGGGGTCAATATCGAATTTGAGAGAAAGTTTGTTATCGTTGTGGTCAGCCTAGAACGTTAAGAGATTCTGCCCTACTTTATCTCAGGGTAACAGTCCTGCACTAGGGACATCCTTTCAATACGAACCTTACCCTAGATAAACTCAAGGCTAGAGAGGTATGCAGATAGGTGATTCTACATCGACTGGTAAGAGTCAAATGACTGCTTCAGCTCAGAGAAGTCATCTTGGTCGACCTCATGCTCAGGCTTGAGTCTTTGCTTTGACACAATAAGAGACACGAGCTACACCAGAAGTTATTATGGGTATATTATCTATCTTTGACTGCAAAGCACATATTCTTATAGATCTTGGATCTACACATTCTTTTTTTCCCATACGTTTGCTAAACATGTAAAGCGAGAGCCTGAACCACTAGATTGTGACTTAGTTGTTAGTACAACTACGGGAGAGTTACTTTTTGCCAAGTGTGTGTATCAAAATTGTGTGATTGGAATGGGTGAGCATGAATTTGAGACGAATTTGATTGTTATAGATATTCGATATTTCGATGCTATCTTGGGTATAGATTGGCTTGCATCTCATTATACTAAGGTGGATTGTTTCAAGAAAGAAGTTGTGTTTAATAAGCCAGGGGAAACTGTGGTGACATTTTATGGGGAGCGCAAAATTTTACCCTAATGTGTCATTTCTGCCATTAATGCGAGACGGTTGCTTAGAAAAGGATGTTCAGCTTACTTAGCATATGTGATGGACACAAAATTTCAAGGGTTGAAATTGGAGGATATTGCAGTAATCCAAGAGTTCCTAGATATATCTCCAGATGAATTGCCGAGTATGCCACCTAATAGGGAGATTGAGTTTTCTATCAACTTAGTTCCTGGAACATCTCCTATATCTATGGCACTGTACAGGATGGCTCAACAGAGTTGAAAGAACATAAGGTTCAACTACAAGAATTAGTGGATAAAGAGTTTATTAGGCCTAGTGTTTCTCCTTATGGAGCTCCAGTTTTGTTTGTTAAGAAAAAGGACGGTACCTTTAGACTCTGCATTGACTATTGGTAATTAAACAAGGTTACGATACGCAATAAGTATCCACTTCCGCGTGTTGATGACTTGTTTGACCAGCTCCAGGGGGCTAAGGTATTTTCTAAGATCAACTTGAGATCAGGATATCATCAGCCTAGAATTAAAGAGGAAGACGTTCCAAAAACAGCATTTAGCATCCGATATGGACATTACGAGTTTTTGGTGATGTCGTTTGGGTTGACTAATGCTCCAGCATCTTTTATGGATCTCATGAACAGGGTATTTCACTAGTATTTAGATCGATTCGTAATTGTGTTTATCAATGATATTTTGGTGTATTCCCAAAACGAAGAAGAGCATGCTGATCACTTGCGGATGGTTCTGCAAACTTTGAGAGAAAAACAACTTTATGTCCAGTTTAGTAAGTGTGAGTTCTGGTCAGACTGAGTGGCATTTTTAGGCCACCTGATATCAGCTGAGGGCATTTATGTTGATCCCTAAAAGATTGAAGCAGTTGTAAAATGGGAACGGCCTACAAATGTCACAGAGGTTCGGAGTTTCCTTGGTTTGGCAGGGTAATATCGTCTATTTGTAGAGGGTTCTCTAAGATTGCCACTTCTTTAATGTAGTTAACTAGAAAGAATGCCAAGTTCCAGTATAATGATGATTATGAAAAGAGTTTCAAAGAACTCAAGACACGTATTACCTTAACACCAGTTCGTACACTTCCATCTGGCAAAGAAGAGTTTGTCGTATACAGTGATGCTTCCAGGCAAGGGTTGGATTGCATGCTAATGCAACAAGGGAAAGTAGTGGCTTATGCTTCTAGACAACTTAAAAAGCATGAGAAAAATTACCCAACACATGACCTGGAGCTGGCAGCAGTCGTGTTTGCACTCAAAATATGGAGACATTATTTGTATAGGGCAACTTGTCAAATTTTTACTGATCATAAAAGTCTCAAGTATTTGTTTACTCAAAAAGACTTAAGTTTTAGACAAAGAAGATAGATGGAGCTAATTAAGGATTATGAATGCACTATTGATTATCATCCAGGCAAAGCGAATGTGGTGGCTAATGCACTGAGTAGGAAATCTTCTGGTTCTATAGCTCATATGCGAGTGGCCAGTATACCTTTGTTGATTGAGTTGAGATCTTTGGGATTCGAGTTGGATGTTGATAACTGCAGAGCTTTGATAGCCAATTTTCAAGTTAGGCCGACCTTAATTGACAAAGTCCATTGGATGCAAGCACAGGACCCCCAGTTAATGGAGTTGATAGAGGATGTGCAAAAAGGTTTATAAACCGATTTTATGGTGAGAAATGATGGAGTTTTAGTCATGGATAATAGGCTGTGTGTACCAGATATTGAGGAGCTAAAGAGGGAGATCATGGAAGAAGCTCATTGTTCAGCATATGCGATGCATCTTGGAAATACAAAGATGTACCGTACCTTAAGGGACCATTACTGGTGGCAAGGCATGAAAAGACAGATTGCAGAATTTGTTTCTCTATGTTTGGTTTGTTAGCAGGTTAAAGCTGAACATCAGAGACCTGCAGGGTATTCTCAGCCGCTTCCTATTCCTGAGTGGAAATGGTAGCATATTACTATGGGCTTTGTATCAGGACTTCCGCGTACCCAGCGTGGAGATGACAGTGTTTAGGTGGTTGTGGATCAACTTACAAAATCTGCTTATTTTCTACCATTCAAAACCACCTATTCAATGAATAAGTTGGGAGTATTTATGTGGCTGAGATAGTTCGTCTTCATGGAGTACTGGCATCTATTGTTTCAAAAAGAGATTCTCGGTTTACTTCGAAGTTCTAGACTAGCTTGCAAAATGCTTTAGGTATGAATTTGAATTTTAGTACAGTTTTTCATTCTCAGACTGATGGCCAGTCAGAGAGTACCATTCAAACTTTTGAGGATATGCTGCGAGCATGTGCTATGGAAATCAAGGGTAGCTGGGACATTAATTTACCTTTGATGGAGTTTGCGTACAACAACAGTTATCAAGCTAGTATCAAGATGGCACCATATGAGGCTTTGTATAGGCACAAATGCAAACCTTCAGTATGTTGGGATAAAGTTGGTGAGCGGAAGTTGTTTGGCCCATAATTGGTTCAGGATACTAATGAGGGTACAACTTAATAGGGTTAGAGTAAAAGTGGCCCATGATTGAAAGAAAAGCTATGCGGATAAGCGTAGGCGGGAAGTTGAATTCAGTGTTGGTGATAGAGTGTTCTTACGAATATCTCATTGGAAATGAGTACTTCACTTTGGGAAGTGTGGGAAGCTCAGTCCACGTTACTTGGGCCATATGAGATCGTAGAGCGTATTGGTCCATTGGCTTATCTATTAGCTCTATCACCTTAGTTGTCTAGAATCCATAATGTGTTTCATGTTTCAATGCTTCGAAAGTACATGTATGATCCGAGTCATATTTTATTGAAGCAACCGATTCAGTTGAAGGAGGATTTGACTTACACGAAGATGAGCCAGTTGAGATACTAGAGGGAAAACACCAAGTGTTTCAGTCAAAAACCATCCATTTGACAAAAGTACTGTAGAGGAACCACTCAAAAGAAGAGGCTATCTAGGAATCTGAGGACTTGATGCGAGCTTAATACCCTCATTTATTTATACCTGGTGCTTAAATTTCGAGGACGAAATTTTAATAAGTGGGGAGGATTGTAACATATGCTTTTATAATTAAGTATGTAAATAATTAAAATAAAAGGGGGTGTATTTGATATTTTGTAGGTGTATATGAGATGGGAAACATGTGGGAAACATAGAGAACACTCCCAACGCTGACCACCCTACCGGACGAGATTGATGTCAAATCGAAGCTCTCAAGCCAGAGAACGTTCCCCTATCATCCCCGCCGGCCAGAAACATAGAGAACACTGCCGATCGAGAGCGTAAAACTCACACACAAACCCGTCATGATTTGGCCGTGTTTTCGCCAGATTTTGGCGACGCCACCACTTGGGTTTTGTTCTCCACCTTGCCCTTTATCATTTCTAACCATCCACAGCCATCGGGGAGATCGTTTTTTCGTTGATCAGCCGTTGGAAGATTTTTGGCTTTAAGAGACTTAGGAGTTGAGATGTCTGGACGAATGTTTACTTTAAGTTTTATTTTTTGACATTAGTTCGAATTATAAGTATAGGAAGTAATTATATCGTTTCTTTAAATAGGTGAATCTGCGGGTAAAATCTACCTGTGGACTTGGGTGATAGTCAAGTCTGAGTTTATCACTGTGAGTAGAATATATGAAAACTATTTGTGTACATTTTGTTTTTATATAGTAAAACTTGTTCGTGAAATAAGTATTTTAATTGTTTTCATTTAATGGTTCTCCAAAATAAATTTTTTATACTTATGAATATTTTGTTAAGCTATATATATTCATTTATGTTTCGTATCGACTTTGAATTTGTAAAAGAGATGATTGATTTCGAGCATGATTTAAAGTGCTTTTATATGGATTTTGAGCATGATTTAAACTGTATATGATTGATTTTGAGCATTATTTAAAGTGTATATATATTGATTTCAAGCATGATTTAAAGTGTTTATATATGGATTTCGAGCATGATTTTAATTTTATATATGTGCATATAAGTTATGAAAAAATCATAACTTATGCCTATTCCCTCCAGATAATATAAGACGAGATGAGATGAGATAGTAGGCCTTTGGGGCTCGTTTGAGCACACATAAAGGCTTTGGGCCGTGTGTTTGGGCACTTTCGCCCTTTAGGGGCATATGTATGCAGATAGATATTGAGATGTGATGAGATTTAAATTCAGGTGGTCCAGACACGATGTTGCCATATAGTGCATCATTGCACGTTCGTTGAGATCCGGATATGTATTATGATGATAAGTATGAGGTGGCACGTCCTGTCTATCCGTGTAGCTCCGGGCATGATGGTACCCAGATAGTGCATCATTGTCGTCCATTGAGGTCCGTATATGATGAGATTATTTCCCCAGGTATTTGTTTAAGGATAGTTGTATTATTTAGTATTTGATATTTCAATATGAGATGTTTTTCTTGATTTTTTGGTAGTATCAATTATATTTATGTTTAGTATATGATTGAAATGAAATGAATTTTTACATTAAAATAATTAATGGAGAAAATTGATTATACACGCGATGCATTTATTTTTGTAAGTATTTTATGTTTTTTTTAAAAAACTACTATCGACTCACTGAGCTCACTGAGTTTTATGCTCACTCTATTTTATTATATTTTTACCCCCAGGAGATTTCAGGTACTACCGTTGACCCAGCAGCTGTACATATTTGGAGTCGTTTATGGCCATGTGAGTGTGTCTGAGGATATAGATAATTTTGTTTTGGTTAGTGTATATAACATCCCAATTTGGAATTATACTAGGGATGTGACATAAGAATTAGGAAACGTGTATATAGTTTAACCTGACTTATGGTATAATATCCTTTTGATACTCTGAAATTTTTTTGAGTGTACTATTGGATATTTTACTGAATGAAATTGGTTGAAGTAGTTTGATGTATAATAAATTATTTTGGGAGTGCTTGTGTTATAATTGTAGGTTTGGAAATGTTATATGTTTAGGGCAGGGTCTGCCGAAATTTTCGGTAGAATTCTCATTAATAAGATTTTTAATGTTTGAGTTCAGTTTCTAGAGATAGGTTGTTTCTGGGAATGGGGCGGGTCGTTTTATTGAAGCAGACCATAATCCCTTTTATATTATGTATGAGTTTTATTGTGAAAGAAAGCATGTATAGAGGATATTTTGGAGATTCTTCGATCATCTCGGTCTTAATATAAGGTACCTTGCATACCCTCTTAAATCATTAAGTGTATTTGGTGTATTTCGGTTACCTAGTGTACCTATTCAATTATCAGTTATACTTGGGATAGGTTAGGTACCCCAGGCACCTCGGTGATTATAAAACTTCTTACTCGACATGTGGCGCTTCATTACCAACTTTATATTTTTTTTCTCCAAACAGATACTACCACTGAAAAATTCAAGTACGTATAAATAAGAAAACTGAATGAACCACATAAATGACCATTACAAAAATGAAAATGAGATCTTTATCTCTGATCATTAACACAACTTAGAATCCCAAATATATAGTCATAAAGCTTTATTAAGCATTACATTTTTACAAATAGCAATGTATTGCATTTTATGCAGCTGCTACAACACTAACATAATAGAGAAATATGATCTTTAAAATTTTTCAAGAACACGCAATTAAAATGGAAAGTGAAGGTCATTACCAAATAAAAGGGTAACATTAAGGGGTATAACTTTTAAAATGCATTTCTTCTTTTACTAAGTTAATTGATATTGATATCTTTATTTAATATTTTAAATATTATGACAATTATAGTCACCATATCATAAATTTAAACGTCCAAATAAAAATTATCATGCGAGTATAGTTAATTATTTAATGCCTTTCAAATGATCAAATATTTAAGTAATTAATCGACAAGCTATAACTTCATATATCTCAAATTTTTCTCGAGCAGCCGCCATCATCCAAGAACAACATCCAGCATCTTTGAACATAACTGTTGATTACCACATCAGCAATTTGCTACTAAAAGCTTGTGACTCTAGTTTGTGAACTACTGCACCATCAATCTATTGCCACTTTTTGAACAATAGCCCAAGCAGTTGCCTCGCCAGCGTTGCACATTGCATTGTATCTTACATCACTGTTAACAACTCAAACAAATAGCAATGAGCACGACACACTACCATATTGCTAGGATCGCGAGATCCGATATAGCTGTTTGTAGTGGTAACATACCTGTTTATTGGTATTTGGCCATAAAGTATGATTGAAGGGAAAAACACTAACAAGAGGGGTGTAGAAAAATTGAAAGGGGAATTGACTTGAGTGGCAGAAAAAATGGCTAATTTTGTCTCATTCATTTTAATTTTAGTGTTACTGTAGAAAGAAAAGAAGGAATCGACTTTGGAAAGAGAGTGAAAAAAAGAGCAAAAAAAGTTCAGGTGTTAAATTTATAGTAATAATATTTTAGCAATAAGAACGACGTTGTTCAGATTTAGGGAGATTTAAAAAATAAAAATTAAATTGAATTACTTATCTAATTTTTATAAATACTTAGTTATGATATTATAGTATCAACGATCATTGGCACTTATATGTAAGAGGTGCTAGAATATGCTTAGGTCATAGTTGAGTCTCAGAGAGTGTATATTGATAAAGAGTAAAATCGTGATTTTATACTCCAAGTCTCACTAACATCTCTACTTTTATGCATTTTAAGTCATTTGAACTTTGATTATATATATTTGTGTGTACTTTGGGTACTGTATATATTTCAGGGATATTTTGATTATTTCATAATAAACGAGAAGTTAAACAACAAAACAGACAACATTTTTGAACTTAGAACAACTGAAAACTCTAAGATAGTCATAAATGGCAAAATCATAATTTTAAAATTTTGGTGGGTCCTACTAATGTGGCGTTAACTGCTGATATGTCATTGATTACTGATGTGTGATTGATTGCTAATGTGGCATTGACCAATGATGTGCCATTCATAGATGATATGTCAAAAGCTTATTCAACCAAAAAATAAACTTATAATACATGCAATGCACTAAATTATATATGTTGACTTTTGTAATGACCGATGACGTGGTGAAATATTAGTGGACTGAAAAATGCATGTAACATACATGCATATAGATAGAATGACAACCTGACGTGCTCCTTTCAATCTGACACTGCCATGCGATGCATTTGAATTGTTTTATTTGATGGCTATGATTTACTTGTTGTATCTATAAATAAGGAGCTACCCACCCTAATTTGGCACCCTTGAATCCATTTCTAAGCTCAATTTTCTTTAATTCTTTCAATATCTTGTATTTTCTATCTATTTTAACAAAATTTCTATTTTACTCCTAATTATAAAATGAGTAACTAATTATTTTCAAGCTTGGTTTAAAGGTGAAACCTCAACATAATCCAAGGGCTTAATTTCATAAGTTTATTTTCACTTTCTCTAATTTATTTAAATTATTTTGACTTATTGTTGATAAATAGTACTAATCTTGTCTAGATTTTGCACTGGTATACCGGTTCCCTAGTTCAAAATTATTACTATATGACACAGTAAGCACTTCACACTAAATTTATTAAAGAAAAACTTTCCTCTAATTTATGTGGTAGGTCTTGACTTAGTATTGATAAAAAACTCATCTAAGTTAATTAGTAGACAGTCTTGCCAACTTGTCGACAGTTGCATTATAATTACTTACCACAACATGTTTTTGATAACACATTTAATATAAGATTATTCTTTTGTGGTACAATGAGCACTTGACACCATATTTATTAAAGTTAGGCTTATGAGGAGCGAAAATACCCTATTTATAAATTAATTGGAACTAAAAATGAATATTAAGCCCATAGTAAAATATTGAGTGTGAATCCTGAGATCCAAGCACTTCATTGCATTGTACAATCCCCAATTTTTTCTGCCATTTTAATTTAAATTTTAGGATAAAATATATTAAAACATTCACCACAAACTCATAAAATTAAATAAAAATAATAACTCTGCAAAATTGAAATCCACCTCCTCCTAGGATTGATACTCATGACCATTAATCTATACTATAATAGATTCATATGCTTGTGAGTTTAACAAGATCTTCACAAGAAGTTTTTGGCACCATTGCCGGGGAGGTAAGTCCTTTTAATTTGTAGAGTTAATTTTCTTTATTGTCTAAATAATTTTTTATATATTTGTTTTCTTATAATTTTCTTCTAATTTTTGTAATTTAATTTTCATTTAATTTTTCATTGTAATTTTTTTGTTGATCTTATTAATTTATATAGTCGATTTAACTGCCTATTAATTCATTTTCATTTCCGTTAATTTATTTTAAGTTATTTTATTTTATTTCATGTGTCTTTCTCTTCTTTTTATACATTCATAGCACTTGAGTGTGTTTTCGTAGCAAGGCTATAACAATGTAATAATCTTAGTATCGTAATTTCTCCACTCTTTATTTACAATTTTGTTTTTGTACGTGTTTTTTGCATGCATGGACGAAGGTCACTAACACACATAATTTAGAACCCATAACCTCAAACTTAAAATAAAAAAAAGACGTCTCACATGTAGACACATCGCATCACAAATTGAAATTGTGGATAAAATTGAAATGAATTTGCAATAACAACCAAAAGCACACCAGGAGAGGCCATCTAAGGACTACTTCAGTCCTTTAGCTAATTTGAGCACATCATGCATAAGATACCCAAATGTAGATCTTAGAATTTTTGAATTAAGACCTAGTGTGCTAAATTGTCTCCCATCATTCTATGGCCTAGAAAATGATTACCCATGCAATCATTTGAACGATTTTCATGCTATTTGTAAAACTTTGAAATATGATAATTTTTCAGATAAAGATGTTAAAATTAGATTGTTTCCATTTTCTTTAAACGATAGAGCTCGTTCTTGGTTACATTGTCTGCTAATATTATTATATCATCAGAAAAATGGTTATTAAATTTTTAAATAAATACTTCTGAGTGCATAAAACCAAAGCTACTCGTAGGAAAATCTTAGGGTTTACCCAGAGAAAAGACAAGAAATTTTTTAAAATATGGGAGCGATTTAATGGGCTACTCTTGAAGTGCTCACATCATGAGTATAGGAAATGGCACCAATGCCAATACTTTTTGGAAGGACTATTGCCACATGTGCAAGAATGACTAATGGCGACAAGTGGAGGAAAGTTAATGTCGAAAAGTGCATTAGAGATAAGTGAAGCTAATCATTCAAGAATGCGAAAAAAATCAAAGAAGTGAATGAAGTTCATGTTGCTGAGTTAAGATCGGAAATCAAGGAAGTCCAAGAAATTGTTGAAGGACTTTCTTGCCAAATAACATTCTTAACGGCTGCAAAATCATTAGAGCCACATGTATTTAATTAGTATGACCAAGATTTATACCAAGATCAAGCCAATGTAATTGGTGTAATGGGAAAACAACCAAACTACAATCCTTACTCCAATACTTATAATCCTTGATGGAGAGACCATCCCAAATTTTCATGATCACAAGGATTCTAACAAAACAAAACAGCAGTCCAGCTTTATCAATGCAACTAGTTCCTCAGGCTCCTCAAGTCTCTAAGTTACCATTCAGACTATACAATCAGAATCAAATTACACTGAACCCAGACCATAGGATGAAGCATTCTAAAATCTTAAAAATTAAACTCACTCCACAATAGAATAACAAAATCACAGCATTAACGAATTGCGAAATGATAGCAGAGTTGGGTTCAATTCACAAGCCCATTCGATTTCAAACCTAAAAAAGATAGTAAGTCAACTTACCTCTTCAGGTCAAATCATGGTAATGAACGCTGAAAAAAGCAAGTTTCCAAACTAACCAGTGCCTAATCTTAAAGGAGTATATGAAGTAAGTACGAGTTCACCCTAGCGTTATAAAGAGGTTAAAGTTGTTATGACCTTGCAAAAAGGTAAAAAAGTCGAAAACAAAGTGAAGATGCTCGAGACAACTCAAGTTACATTTTCATACTCTGAGGATTAAAGCCATATCTGGAATACCAACCACATGAAGAAGATACCGAAATTGATTTGAGTGACTCACCAAATTTGAACTGAGAGTTTCTATTTCTTTTCGATGATTTAACTTTTTGTTATTTTGTTTTACTATTATTTTGATCGAAATTATTTATTTTCTACAAAAATTATTTATTAATCATCATAAATACCTCAATCAAACATATCCTTTTCGAATAGCTTAAGCGACTTCTACGTGTGAAGCATCATCTAAGAGGCTTGCTCTAAATTTGTCAATCACATTCTACTTGGGATCTACGACAACTAGCGTTAGTATCCGCTTTGAAGACCTAGGAAGACAACTCAAGGAAATTAAAGATGGTATCTATGAAATTTAATTGGACCTTGAGGTAAATTCAAAAAGAGGATGGTTGTGAGTAGGTGTTTGATTATACTTATTTTATTTTTTATTTTCTTTCATTCACTTTCACGTGTTACTTGATTTCACATATTTTATTTGACTATGCTTTAATTTTTTACCTTAGTTAAGTGGTGGATTATGATACTCCGTGACAATCAAAGTCGGTTACTTCAGTTTTTCATAATAACTGATATTCTGAAAGCTTTAAAACCTTTTGTAAGCATGTCCAGCCCACCAATTGGAGGGGAGTTAGTTGTCTCTATATGTGCAAGAAAGACTATTTGAATTGTTACAACATGCCGAATCTTTCATTTTCTTGCAAAGAGATCTTGTAACTTTAGAGGCATTATTTACATTTCCATCTTGGGTCAATCTGAACATTTATAAAAAACCTATCGGCTTGTTAAATGTTAATAACTTTTATGATGGCTTATTTGCATTTCTTTACCATATAATAAAAAAGCATTTCAATCATTTCAAAATAAAAAATTTTTTATTTGTGCACCTACTGTTACCGAGTTGATTGATCTTTTACAAGCTTATAGACTATAGCAGATCGTAGGACCTGTTCATTGGATTGGTCAACTGATGATGGTAGCAGCAACAGTAAGAAGCACAAATTATATCTAACTCTCCATCTATAAATGTTTTCTTTCATTTTATGTTGCGGCACCTAGGTGATGTCTTCTAAACCCTATATTTGTTGTTTAAAACATTGAGGTTGGGGGAGGAAATAATTGATGATTGTGGAATGTCTCAATCCTGGTGAAGTTTTTATTGATTTTTATTGTAAAAACTAATTTTGACTAAATTTTTTATTCGAAGAAGGTTAAATATAGAATGTAGTGACTCTAGAAACACATCTTCATAACTTGGAGTAAAAAAAAAGAGTTAAAAATTTAAGGTATTTTGTGATTTTTTTACATCGAATGACATGATGACTTCAAATTCTAGTATTTATATTATCTTTGGCCTTGATTTATATTACATTATGTTTGCTACTTTGCATGCTGATGTTGGTGAAAAATGTGAATTGAGCGAGTTGACGAGTAAAGTTGGTTGAGTTAGTTGAAGGAATGCACATGTCATAATAAATTCCAAGTGAGTTTTTGAGCCTATCATTTTTCTTGGAGAGTAACCCTTTTTGCCCATTCATCATACAACTTAATAATCTACTATAAATGATCTCTATATTTCCTTCGAGTCAAACATTTAAAAAAAAAAAATTTGTTGCTACATCTAAAAATTCATCAAACTAGTAGATAAAGAAGACTATTTAGATTCATAGAAGAATATGGAAATGTCATCTTTGAAAGCCTTTTCTAGCCACCCTTTTGTGAAATATCTATAGTTAACCTTTTTAAGTCTAGTTATAAAAAAATATATATTTTTGTTAACTTAATATCCTGTTCCATCACCTACTCATATTTGAGAAAAATTTAGATGATTATTTTATTCAAAAAAATGGTGCAATATAATATATATATATATATATATATATATATATACAAAAAAAAAAGGAAAGATAAAAGAGATGTGTGATTGAAAAAAAGAGAAAATAAAAAATAAAGTGAATTGCACCTTGCAATTTTCAAAAGTTTTCTATCTTTTTCTCAAATAATTTTTTTTTCCTTTGATCCCTTATTTGTTAGCCATATTCTTAACTTGCATTACATCATAATAAAAGTCCTTGATTTTAGAAAACTATAGTATGAAGTAGAAGCTAGTAATACGGGTCAAAATGATGTAGTGATACATAACAATGAATAAATTGGTTTAACTAGCATTTCATTTGACTTGAGATCATATTATTTTATAAGCTTTGGGTCTTATTCTTGGTGAGAATGTGTGATATTGTCTTCCATTAATTTATCTAAAATTATCATTTTTTGAGTAACTGTTTTTATTATGTTTATTTTCTTTTAAGAGTTTTACTCTGACCTGTGAGATTTTGGGGTTTGACATACCACTCTTGCAAGTGGCTTATTAATATAGCTTTAATAATCGATTAATTTGCATGTGTTTACTTAACTAACTTATATGTATAGTTGATGTGGGAATGATATCTCTTTGGGCTAAAGATAATGCTTATACTTTTATTTGATTATTATCATTAACCTAATTGAAGAAGTAAACATAATTACCTTAGAAAAAAAAATCATTGTGAGCTTAATTTTGTTATTGCATAATTTTCTAGGAACTATCAATAAGCTGGTTGGGGGTGTATTGAGTCCTAGAGAGTGTATATTTATAAATCGTAAAATCATCATTTTACACTCTAAGTCTCATTAATATATTTACTTTTATGTATTTTAAGTCCCTTGAACTTTGATTATATATGTTTGTGTGTATTTTTTAGTACTTTATGTATTTTAGGGGAAAATTATAATTTTGTGATTTTGGTGATTATTGCTAACGTGGCATTGACTACTAATGTGGCGTTGATTGATGATGTGTCGTTGACTATTGATGTGGCATTGACGAATGATATGGCAGAAGCCTATTGGACTAAAAAATGAGCTTACGATACATGTAATGCACTAAATCATATATGTTGACTTTTGCAGTGACCGATGACGTAGTAGCATATTAGTAGACTGAAAAACGCGTGTACTGTACATGCATATACATGGGAATGATTGCCCTAGTGATATATTCCATCCAATCTGAAAGTGCCACGTGGCACAATCCTGGGCATCCAAATTATTTTCATCCGATGGCTATGATTTACTCATTGTATCTAAAAATAGGGGGCTGCTCCCCTAATTTGGCACTTCTAAATCAATTTTTGAGTTCCATTTTCTGTAATTCCTTCTCTATCTTGTATTTTCTACATATTTTAATAAAATTTATATTTTAATCATGTTAAAAAAATGAGTAGCTAATTTTTTTTTAAGCTTGGATTAAAGGTGAAACCTCAACATGATTCCTGTGCTTTATTTGGTAAGTTTATTTTCACTTTCTCTAATTTATTTACATTTTTTTGACTTATCGTTGACAGATAGTAATAATATTGTCTAGATTTTGTACTAGTATACTGGCTCCTTAGTGCAAGATTATTACTACTTAGTATAGTGAGTACTTTACATTAGATTTATTAAAAAAAAAAACTTCCCTCTAATATCTGTACTAGGTTTTGACTCAGCATTGATAGAAAATGCATCTAGATTAATTAGTAGATAGTCTTGCCACCTTACCAACAATTAAATTATTATTACTTGGCACAACATGTATTTGATACCATATTTAATATAAGATTATTTTTTCTTGGCACAATGAGCAGTTGACATCATATTTATTAGAGTTAGTTTTATAAGGATTGGAAATGCCCCCTTCGTAAATTAATTTGAACGAAAAATGAATATTAAGTAAATGGTGAAATGTTAAGTGTGAATCTTGAGACCGAAGCACTTCATTGCATTGAATAATCCTCAATTTATTTATGTGATTTTAATTTAAATTTTAAGATAAAATATATTAAAACATTCACCACAAACTCATGGGATTAACACTTGTCACCATTAATCTATATTACAGTAGATTTGTATGCTTAAGAATTTAACAAAATTTGCACAACAGTCATCAAATGCTAATACTTTTTTATTGGGTATCAGAAACCTAGTATTGGTGTTTCTTATTTTTCTGTAATATTTGTAAATTTAACATAAAATTTGTAAATGAAATGTAAAACAAGCAAATTAATATAAATCTAGTAAATTTACAAATTACTGATAAATAAAATAAAAACTTAGAAATATAATATATTAGTAAATCAACATTATGTGTAAAATAAAACATAAATTAATGGAACATAAGACATGAAAGGTGCATATATATATATGAAAAATTGATATATTACTGATAAATAAAAAAAGTATAAATATATCATAAAAATAATAAATGAACAATAATAAAAAATAAATTTTGGAAATGGATTGGAACATAAGACTTGTAAATAAAAAATAAAACAAGTAAATTAATGTAAAATTGACAAACTGATGTACTACTTCTAAATAAAATAAAAATATATAAATATAATATAAAACCAGTAAATCAACATTATGTGCAAAATAAAACATAAATTTTAAAAATAAAAGATAAGAAAATAAATTAATGTAAATATGATAAATTTAAAAAATTGATGTACTACTCGTGAACAAAACAAAAGCTTCCAAATATAAATAAAATTAAAAAATCAGCATTAAGTATAAAATAAAATATAAATTTTGAAAATGGAACATAATACTTGTAAATATAAGGTAAAAGAAAGAGATGATCTAGAAACTCATGGAACTATGTTAATTGCTAGGGCCTATTTTTATTGACTTCAGAAATAAAAAAGAGATGATCCACAGCATCTATTAGCCAATAATATCCATAATCTGCTGAAGATGAACACGATGCTTCATTTTCAGTATGGTGAGAAGAACCTTGAATAATTAAAAGAACCTGGTGAAAGTGTGCAACCAACAATAGATCATCCAACAGCTAATAATTCGTGATACTTTTTATTTTCATGGAATCACAAAATTGCACCAAAGGGAATTTAGGGTATGTTTGGGATTGAGGTTGGGCAGCTGTAGCTTTTAAGCTGCAGCACTAAAGTGTTTGGTAAACACTAGCTACTGTAGCTTTTAAGCTATATTAGCTATGTTAATATAATTTTTTACTTGTACGATGTAAAATCTATTATGTTTTTAATAATTTTATTAAAATTATTATTTAAAAAATTATATTTATTACAAATTATTAACTTTTATTTTATAATTATAGTTTTTTTTCATAACAGTTATAGCTTAAAAGCTACAGCATCTCAATTCCAAACATACCCTTAGCTGCCAACTCAGAAGCCAACTGTCTTTCGAATTTACACTTCTCCGTTTCCCTCCAACAAGACTCCTCAAGTGAGGGACAGTAAGGTAATAAATGTTCAAGATCCTCTCCAGTTTCACCTACATTTGCCAAACATAAGGATGTAAGGCTATGTTTGGCATGCATAATTGGATTAGACTAATTATTAAGATTGAATTGGATTAAATTTGATTACATTAAGCTGGATTATATAATACTATCTTTGTTTTGTACAATATCATATTGGACTATATTAAATTATAATTGAATGAAATTAAATAGCATTTAAATTGACATTGAAACAAAAATATAAATTATTTATGAATATTTAATAATAAAATAATTATTAAAATTAATTTAAAAGACAATTAATAAAAAAATTAAATTTATAGAAAATTAGTTATTAGATAGTCATAATTATAATAAACAAATATAAATTAGATTACATTACATTACATAAATTAAATTAAAACTATTTAAATATTTAGTTTAGTTTTTATTGTATATTTTAAATATATTTTATTTTATCAATAAGTTAGCAAATAATATATATAAAAGCAACCAATTAATGGTATTATTAATTTTCATAATTAATTTTAATATATTGATTATTAAATTAAATTAGATATAAAACTAATAGTTAATTACATAGATAATTATTTTTAAAATTAATCATAACTAAACCCATGTATATTTTGGGATTGATAATCTCATGACTTTAAGACTAAATTCAAATTTAGTCCCCTTATCTAATTCAAAGTGTAGCTTGCCAGACATAGGATAAATAATTAATTCCAAATTAATTCTCTTCTACACTTAATCCTATCTCCCAGCCTAAGATATGATGGAAAGGTATATCGACCAGAAGACCGCAAATAACCATAACCCTTAACTCTAGTAAAGTCCAACTGCCCTTAAGGGCGTGGTCGGGTTGGTCACCATGCTTGCCGTAGAGCTGTGGTAGCCCGGGTTCGATTCTTGGAGGTGGGAAGGGGAGTTAAAAATTGTATTTGGGCTTGCCCGCTTCCCTTTTCTTAAAAAAAAGAAAAAAACTCCAAGAAAGTCCAACTCAAGTTTCCGAACTTTCTTTTCTACAGAAAATTTGATTAATATCCTCATTGGAGTACTCCACATCAAAACAAATCCTCAATGCTTCTATAAATTGACCTTGATGAGATCCCAAAACTCGATTGACCCAACTCATAAGCTTAAGCTTTTCTATCGCTAGTGGCTCACCTTCCAAACCTAAGCGTGCTATAACTTTCGAGTGAGCTATTGTTAGTGGGGTTGTCAATGTTTAAACACCCAGTAAACCAGTTCCACAAATATCTCCATCCACTTGATAGTACAGTCGTCTTTGTTGCTTCTTTCATGGTCGTCTTTGCTGCTTCTTTCATGGTCATGCGAGACACGACATTCACAAGAATGTCATTGGGGAATTGACTAATGCGATCATCAAGACAAGCAAAATCACCTTGTCTTCTCTTATTGCATGGCAGAAGCGTCATCCTATCTAAGAAAATTAACCAAAATTCAGAAACTCTCATTAGCAAGAGGAAACATAACAACCATTCCCACTTCCAAGCAGATAACATAGCAATGTAAAATACCTATAGTGCAATATGGAGACTCCATCTGGTTCCTACAAGAAAATTAGAACATTGTGATTATCAGCTAAAATAATTTGAATCCTAAAAACAAGCACAACTAAGAACACTCAACCATTATTTTGAGGAGTGATGATCGAGAAAGCCAGAGGAGAGTAACGTTAAAGAAAGCTTTTGTAAATTTTTATTTCACTTAGAATGTTGTTAGGTTCCCACTACGTGCGAAATAAATAGATAATTAGAATAGTGTTAGATCTGAAGTTAGGAATTGGAGTTCTTCTAATTCAGCTTCAATTGTATTTACTAATGCAAGAATAGTTTGTAAGGAGGTTGGATGACGAAACGGAAGCGTAAAGGTTGTTGAAAGGGAAATAAAAGTTTTTAAATAATATAAATTTTATTCAAAAACTAAATGAATTACAACTAAAATTTTGAAATTTTTTTATAACAAACCTAAATATCTCGAATTTACCAAAATAAGTAAACTTGAAATATTATCGTATAATAAAATTCTCCTATCAAGGGAAAGAAAACAAAACTTAAATCTGAGTTATAGAAAAAAAGATAAAAATTTCAGAAGATTAAGAAAAATAAAAAAAAATCTTAAAACTTGAAAACAACCAAGAAAAATGGAAATTTTTGGGTGCAGCACAGACAAGAAGGATTTTGTTCTTCTTGTCACAAACTTCGAAATGGTATATAACATGCCTAAAATAGACATATGTAGTCAAAATTTTACCCTTTGAAAGGTATCCTATTTGCGATACACAAAGTAGGGTACCCTACCTCATTGGAAGTGAGAGAATTAAGATGAAAGAGAACCCAAAGTAAGTTATAGGTTGTGTTGATGCTGTTTTCCCGCGTCCCTTTAAATAGTGTCAAAAACCTTCTGCTCGCGGTTAGCTCGAGCTTTGACGACCTTTTACTCTTCGACCTTAACCAGCTTTGACGGGGTTATGAAGACCTCGAGCAGAAAACTTAGCCTGGGCTCGAGATGGGTTGACCTCGAGGTCTTTTATTCACACCTGGCTGGACTCGAGGAGGGCTGCTCGATATTACCTAAACACCAGTCTCCCAATTTCTAGTCTTTAGAGTGAAACAAAATAAGACTGGAAACTTTTAGTGATGGGCCGGCTTCCCGGCCTTTTCCATTTCCCCATGTCTTCTAGCTGTCCTTCATTTCCATCATTTCGCATTTAATGCAGGACACGTGGACGGATCCTGGCCGTGCGTTCAAATTTTGAAGAGACGTTACTCGAAAGGTCGCGTCTCTTGATCTGCGTGCCGTCTGCTAAAGAGACACACTTTCCCCTTTTAAAAAACCCCCAATTTCTTCACTATATCTCCTATTGCTCATTTTTGCTTAAACCCCGAAATTAATCCGCCTGTAACTAATTCACTCATCTTCCTCTTCTACGTTAGAGCAATTTCCGACCATAAATACTCCTCTCTACACTCAGGTATAAACCTCTCTTCTATCTCTTGTCACCGTTCTGTTCTCCCTTCTTCTGGATTTTTGGTTCCAATTGGGTAGACTGTACTTTAGGAAAGAATGCCGGATACCCAGCGAGCTCGCAGGATGTCACCCGAGGAATATTCCTCTTGGCACCGTCCCGCCGAAAGCTAGGCTTTAGGACTTCTGGCCTTAGCATTGTCTTCATGAACTTCTTCTGCTCGGGCCTACAATTGGCCATATTTGGCTCCGTCCCGCCTAAAGCTCTGCTTTGGGACTTTTGGCCTTAGCGTTGCCTTCATGAGCTTCTTCTACTCAGGCCTGCAATTGGCCACGCTTGCCACCATCCCGCATAAAGCTAGGCTTTGGGACTTCTGGCCTTAGCGTTGTCTTCATGAACTTCTTCCGCTCGGCCTCGCAATTGGCCACGCTTGGCAATCGCCACGCCGTAAAGCTAGGCTTTGGGACTTTGGCCTCGGCTGTCTCTCATGAGCCTCTTCCACTGCGCACCGCAATTAGCCACGCTTGCCACTGTCTCGCCAATAGCTAGGCTGTGCGAGTTCTGGCCTTAGCGTTGTCCTCATGAGCTTCTTCTGCTTGGGCCTACAATTGGCCACGCTTGGCACCATCCCGCCCACAGCTAGGCTTTGGGATTTATGGCCTTAGCGTTGTCTTCATGAGCTTCTTCCGCCGGCCCGCACTTGGCCACGCTTGGCATCGTCCCGCCTAAAGCTAGGCTTTGGGACTTCTGGCCTTAGCGTTCTCGTCATGAGCCTCTTCTACTCACGCCTGCAATTAGCCACGCTTGCCACTGTCTCGCCTAAAGCTAGGCTTTGGGACTTCTGGCCTTAGTGTTGTCTTCATGAGCTTCTTATGCTCGGGCTTGCAATTGGCCACACTTGGCACCATCCCGCCTGAAGCTAAGCTTTGGTAGTTGTAGCCTTCGCGTTGTCTACATGAGCTTCTCTTGGTCGGGCCTAAAATTGGCCACACTTGGGACTGTCCCGCCGAAAGCTAGGCTTTGGGACTTCTGGCCTTAGCGTTGTCTTCTTGAGCTTCTTCTGCTCGGGCCTGCAATTGGCCACGCTTGGCACCGTCCCGCCGAAAGCTAGGCTTTGGGACTTCTGGCCTTAGCATTGTCTTCACGAACTTCTTCTGCTCGGGCCTACAATTGGCCATATTTGGCTCCGTCCCGCCTAAAGCTCGGCTTTGGGACTTTTGGCCTTAGCGTTGCCTTCATGAGCTTCTTCTACTCACGCCTGCAATTGGCCACGCTTGCCACCATCCCGCCTAAAGCTAGGCTTTGGGACTTCTGGCCATAGCGTTGTCTTCATGAACTTCTTCTGCTCGGGCCTGCAATTGGCCACGCTTGGCACCGTCCCGCCTAAAGCTATGTTTTGGGACTTTTGGCCTTAGCGTTTTCTTCATGAGCCTCTTCTACTCGCGCCTGCAATTAGCCACGCCTACCACTGTCTCACCAAAAGCTAGGCTTTGGGACTTCCGGCCTTAGCGTTGTCCTCATGAGCTTCTTCTGCTTGGGCCTACAATTGGCCACGCTTGGCACCATCCCGTCCACAGCTAGGCTTTGGGATTTCTGGCCTTAGCGTTGTCTTCATGAGCTTCTTCCGCTAGGCCTCACACTGGCCACGCTTGGCATCGTCCCGCCCAAAGCTAGGCTTGGGACTTCCGGCCTTAGCTGCTCTCTTCATGAGCCTCTTCTACTCGCTACCGCATTAGCCACACTTGCCACTGCCTCGCCTAAAGCTAGGCTTTGGGACTTCTGGCCATAGCGTTGTCTTCATGAGCTTCTTCTGCTCGGGCTTGCAATTGGCCACGCTTGGCACCATCCCGCCTGAAGCTAAGCTTTGGGAGTTGTAGCCTTCGCGTTGTCTACATGAGCTTCTCTTGGTCGGGCCTAAAATTGGCCACACTTGGCACTGTCCCGCCGAAAGCTAGGCTTTGGGACTTCTGGCCTTAGCGTTGTCTACATGAGCTTCTCTTGGTCGGGCCTAAAATTGGCCACACTTGGCACTGTCCCGCCGAAAGCTAGGCTTTGGGACTTCTGGCCTTAGCGTTGTCATCATGAGCTTCTTCCGCCGGCCTCGCACTGGCCACGCTTGGCACCGTCCCGCCTAAAGCTAGGCTTTGGGACTTCCGGCCTTAGCGTTGTCTTCATGAGCCTCTTCTACTCGCACCGCAATTAGCCACGCCTACCATCTGCCTCGCCTAAAGCTAGGCTTTGGGACTCCTACCTTAGCGTTGTCCTCATGAGATTCTTCCGCTCGGGCCTACAATTGGCCATGCCTTGCAACTGCTCCTCCTAAATCTAGGCTTTGGGACTTCTGGCTTTAGCGTTGTCCTCATGAACTTCTTCTACTCGGGCCTGCAATTGGCCACGCTTGGCACCGTCTCGCCAAAAGCTAGGCTTTAAGACTTCTGGCGTTCGCGTTGTCTCATGAGTTTCCCTGGCTCGGGCCTACAATTAGTCACGCTTGGCACCGTCCCGCCTAAATCTAGCCTTTAGAACTTCTGGCCTTAGCGTTGTCTTCATGAGCTTCTTCTACTCGGGCCTACAATTGGCTACCCTTGGCACCGTCCCGCCTAAAGCTAGGCTTTGGGACTTCTGGCCTTAGCGTTCTCTTCATGAGCTTCTTCCGCTGGCCCGCACTGGCCACGCTTGGCACCATCCCGCCTAAAGCTAGGCTTTGGGACTTCTGGCCTTAGCGTTGTCTTCATGAGCCTCTTCTACTCGCGCCTGCAATTAGCCATGCTTGCCACTGTCTCGCCTAAAGCTAGGCTTTGGGACTTCTGGCCTTAGCGTTGTCCTCATGAGATTCTTCTGCTCGGGCCTACAATTGGCCACGTTTGGCACCGTCCCCCTAAAGCTAGGCTTTGGGACTTCTGGCTTTAGCGTTGTCTTCATGAGCTTCTTCTACTCGGGCTTGCATTTGGCCACGCTTGGCAACATCCCGCCTGAAGCTAAGCTTTGGGAGTTGTAGCCTTCGCGTTGTTTACATGAGCTTCTCTTGGTCGGGCCTAAAATTGGCCACACTTGGCATTGTCCCGCAGAAAGCTAGGCTTTGGGACTTCTGGCCTTAGCGTTGTCTTCATGAGCTTCTTCTGCTCGGGCCTACAATTGGCCACGCTTGGCACCGTCCAGCCTAAAGCTAGGCTTTGGGACTTCTGGCATTAGCATTATCTTCATGAGCTTCTCTTGCTCGGTCCTACAAATGGCCACGCTTGGCACTGTCCCGCCTAAAGCTAGGCTTTGGGACTTCTGGCCTTAGCATTGTCTTCATGATCTTCTTCTGCTCGGGCCTGCAATTGGCCACGCTTGGCACCGTCTCGCCTAAAGCTAGGCTTTAGGATTTCTGGCCTTAGCGTTGTCTCATGAGCTTCTTCCGCTCGGCCTACAATTGGCTACCTTGACACCGTCCCGCCTAAAGCTAGGCTTTGGGACTTCTGGCCTTAGCGTTGTCTTCATGAGCTTCTTCTACTCGGCCTACAATTGGCTACGCTTGGCACCGTCCCGTCTAAAGCTAGGCTTTGGTACTTCTGGCCTTAGCGTTCTCTTCATGAGCTTCTTCTGCTCGGGCCTGCAATTGGCCACGCTTGGCACCGTCCCGCCTAAAGCTAGGGTTTAGGACTTCTGGCATTAGCGTTGTCTTAATGAGCTTCTCTTGCTCGAGCCTGTAAATGGCCACGCTTGGCACCGTCCCGCCTAAATCTAGGCTTTGGGACTTCTGGCTTTAGCATTGTCTTCATGAGCTTCTTCTGCTCGGGCTTGCAATTGGCCACGCTTGGCACCATCTCGCCTGAAGATAGGCTTTGGGAGTTGTAGCCTTCGCGTTGTTTACATGAGTTTCTCTTGCTCGGGCCTAAAATTGACCACACTTGGCACTGTCCCGCCTAAAGCTAGGCTTTGGGACTTCTGGCCTTAGCATTGTCTTCATGATCTTCTTCTGCTCGGGCCTGCAATTGGCCACGCTTGGCACCGTCTCGCCTAAAGCTAGGCTTTAGGATTTCTGGCCTTCGCGTTGTCTCATGAGCTTCTTCTGCTCGGGCCTACAATTGGCTACCCTTGACACCGTCCCGCCTAAAGCTAGGCTTTGGGACTTCTGGCCTTAGCGTTGTCTTCATGAGCTTCTTCTACTCGGGCCTACAATTGGCCACGCTTGGCACCGTCCCGCCTAAAGCTAGGCTTTGGGACTTCGGCCTTAGCGTTCTCTTCATGAGCTTCTTCTACTGCGCCGCAACTGGCCACGCCTGCACCCTCCCGCCTAAAGCTAGGTTTTGGGACTTCTCGCCTTAGCGTTGTCTTCATGAGCTTATTCTGCTCGGGCCTGCAATTGGCCACGCTTGGCACCGTCCCGCCTAAAGCTAAGCTTTGGGACTTCTGGCCTTAGAGTTGTCTTCATGAGCTTCTTCTGCTCGGGCCTGCAATTGGCCACGCTTGGCACCGTCCCGCCTAAAGCTATGATTTGGCACTTTTGGCCTTAGCGTTTTCTTCATGAGCCTCTTCTACTCGCGCCTGCAATTAGCCACGCCTACCACTGTCTCACCAAAAGCTAGGCTTTGGGACTTCCGGCCTTAGCGTTGTCCTCATGAGCTTCTTCTGCTTGGGCCTACAATTGGCCACGCTTGGCACCATCCCGTCCACAGCTAGGCTTTGGGATTTCTGGCTTTAGCGTTGTCTTCATGAGCTTCTTCTGCTCGGGCCTACAATTGGCCACGCTTGGCATCGTCCCGCCTAAAGCTAGGCTTTGGGACTTCTGGCCTTAGCGTTCTCTTCATGAGCCTCTTCTACTCGCGCCTGCAATTAGCCACACTTGCCACTGCCTCGCCTAAAGCTAGGCTTTGGGACTTCTGGCCATAGCGTTGTCTTCATGAGCTTCTTCTGCTCGGGCTTGCAATTGGCCACGCTTGGCACCATCCCGCCTGAAGCTAAGCTTTGGGAGTTGTAGCCTTCGCGTTGTCTACATGAGCTTCTCTTGGTCGGGCCTAAAATTGGCCACACTTGGTACTGTCCCGCCGAAAGCTAGGCTTTGGGACTTCTGGCCTTAGCGTTGTCTACATGAGCTTCTCTTGGTCGGGCCTAAAATTGGCCACACTTGGCACTGTCCCGCCGAAAGCTAGGCTTTGGGACTTCTGGCCTTAGCGTTGTCATCATGAGCTTCTTCCGCCGGCCTCGCACTGACCACGCTTGGCACCGTCCCGCCTAAAGCTAGGCTTTGGGACTTCTGGCCTTAGCGTTGTCTTCATGAGCCTCTTCTACTCGCGCCTGCAATTAGCCACGCTTGCCACTGTCTCGCCTAAAGCTAGGCTTTGGGACTTCCGGCCTTAGCGTTGTCCTCATGAGATTCTTCTGCTCGGGCCTACAATTGGCCATGCCTTGCACCGTTCCGCCTAAATCTAGGCTTTGGGACTTCTGGCTTTAGCGTTGTCCTCATGAACTTCTTCTGCTCGGGCCTGCAATTGGCCACGCTTGGCACCGTCTCGCCAAAAGCTAGGCTTTAAGACTTCTGGCGTTCGCGTTGTCTCATGAGTTTCCCTGGCTCGGGCCTACAATTAGTCACTCTTGGCACCGTCCCGCCTAAATCTAGCCTTTAGAACTTCTGGCCTTAGCGTTGTCTTCATGAGCTTCTTCTACTCGGGCCTACAATTGGCTACCCTTGGCACCGTCCCGCCTAAAGCTAGGCTTTGGGACTTCTGGCCTTAGCGTTCTCTTCATGAGCTTCTTCTGCTCGGGCCTGCAATTGGCCACGCTTGGCACCATCCCGCCTAAAGCTAGGCTTTGGGACTTCTGGCCTTAGCGTTGTCTTCATGAGCCTCTTCTACTCGCGCCTGCAATTAGCCATGCTTGCCACTGTCTCGCCTAAAGCTAGGCTTTGGGACTTCTGGCCTTAGCGTTGTCCTCATGAGATTCTTCTGCTCGGGCCTACAATTGGCCACGCTTGGCACCGTCCCGCCTAAAGCTAGGCTTTGGGACTTCTGGCTTTAGCGTTGTCTTCATGAGCTTCTTCTACTCGGGCTTGCATTTGGCCACGCTTGGCAGCATCCCGCCTGAAGCTAAGCTTTGGGAGTTGTAGCCTCAGCGTTGTTTACATGAGCTTCTCTTGGCTCGGCCTAAAATTGGCCACACTTGGCATTGTCCCGCATAAAGCTAGGCTTTGGGACTTCTGGCCTTAGCGTTGTCTTCATGAGCTTCTTCTGCTCGGGCCTACAATCAGCCACGCTTAGCACCGTCCGACTCTAAAGCTAGGCTTTGGGACTTCTGGCATTAGCATTGTCTTCATGAGCTTCTCTTGCTCGGGCCTACAAATGGCCACGCTTGGCACCGTCCCGCCTAAAGCTAGGCTTTGGGACTTCTGGCCTTAGCATTGTCTTCATGATCTTCTTCTGCTCGGGCCTGCAATTGGCCACGCTTGGCACCGTCTCGCCTAAAGCTAGGCTTTAGGATTTCTGGCCTTCGCGTTGTCTCATGAGCTTCTTCTGCTCGGGCCTACAATTGGCTACCTTTGACACCGTCCCGCCTAAAGCTAGGCTTTGGGACTTCTGGCCTTAGCGTTGTCTTCATGAGCTTCTTCTACTCGGGCCTACAATTGGCTACCCTTGGCACCGTCCCGTCTAAAGCTAGGCTTTGGTACTTCTGGCCTTAGCGTTCTCTTCATGAGCTTCTTCTGCTCGGGCCTGCAATTGGCCACGCTTGGCACCGTCCCGCCTAAAGCTAGGGTTTAGGACTTCCGGCATTAGCGTTGTCTTAATGAGCTTCTCTTGCTCGAGCCTCAGAATGGCCACGCTTGACACCGTCCCGCCTAAATCTAGGCTTTGGGACTTCTGGCTTTAGCATTGTCTTCATGAGCTTCTTCTGCTCGGGCTTGCAATTGGCCACGCTTGGCACCATCTCGCCTCGAAGATAGGCTTTGGGAGTTGTAGCCTTCAGCGTTGTTTACATGAGTTTCTCTTGCTCGGCCTAAAATTGACCACACTTGGCACCGTCCCGCCTAAAGCTAGGCTTTGGGACTTCGGCCTTAGCATTGTCTTCATGATCTTCTTCCGCTCGGCCTCGCACTGGCCACGCTTAGCACTGCCTCGCCTAAAGCTAGGCTTTAGGATTTCCGGCCTCAGCGTTGTCTCATGAGCTTCTTCTGCTCGGGCCTACAATTGGCTACCCTTGACACCGTCCCGCCTAAAGCTAGGTTTTGGGACTTCTGGCCTTAGCGTTGTCTTCATGAGCTTCTTCTACTCGGGCCTACAATTGGCTACCCTTGGCACCGTCCCGCCTAAAGCTAGGCTTTGGGACTTCTGGCCTTAGCGTTCTCTTCATGAGCTTCTTCTACTCGCGCCTGCAATTGGCCACGCTTGCCACCCTCCCGCCTAAAGCTAGGTTTTGGGACTTCTCGCCTTAGCGTTGTCTTCATGAGCTTATTCTGCTCGGGCCTGCAATTGGCCACGCTTGGCACCGTCCCGCCTAAAGCTAAGCTTTGGGACTTCTGGCCTTAGAGTTGTCTTCATGAGCTTCTTCTGCTCGGGCCTACAATTGGCCATGCTTGGCACTGTCCCGCCTAAAGCTAGGGTTTAGGACTTCTGGCATTAGCGTTGTCTTAATGAGCTTCTCTTACTCGGGCCTGTAAATGGCCACGCTTGGCACCGTCCCGCCTAAATCTAGGCTTTGGGACTTCTAGCTTTAGCATTGTCTTCATGAGCTTCTTCTGCTCGGGCTTGCAATTGGCCACGCTTGGCACCATCCCGCCTGAAGATAGGCTTTGGGAGTTGTAGCCTTCGCGTTGTTTACATGAGTTTCTCTTGCTCGGGCCTAAAATTGACCACAATTGGCACTGTCCTGCCGAAAGCTAGGCTTTGGGACTTCTGGCCTTAGCGTTGTCTTCATGAGATTCTTCTGCTCGGGCCTACAATTGGCCACATTTGGCACTGTCCGGCCTAAAGCTAGGCTTTGGGACTTCTGGCCTTGGCATTGTCTTCACGAACTTCTTCTGGTCGGGACTACAATTGGCTATATTTGGCTCCGTCCCGCTTAAAGCCCGGCTTTGGGACTTTCGGCCTTAGCGTTGCCTTCATGAGCTTCTTCTACTCACGCCTGCAATTGGCCATGCTTGCCACCATCCCACGTAAAGCTAGGCTTTGGGACTTCTGTCCTTAGCGTTGTCTTGCATGAGCTTCTTCTGCTCGGGCATGCAATTGGCCACGCTTGGCACCGTCCCGCCTAAAGCTAGGCTTTGGGACTTCTGGCCTTAGCATTGTCTTCATGAGCCTTTTCTACTCGCGCCTGCAATTAGCCACGCTTGCCACTGTCTCGCCTAAAGCTAGGCTTTGGGACTTCTGTCCTTAGCGTTGTCCTCATGAGCTTCTTCTGCTCGGGCCTACAATTGGCCACGCTTGGCACCGTCCCGCCTAATTCTAGGCTTTGAGACTTCTGGCTTTACCGTTGTCTTCATGAGATTCTTCTGCTCGGGCCTACAATTGGCCACGCTTGGCACCGTCCCGCCTAAATCTAGGGTTTGAGACTTATGGCCTTAGCGTTGTCTTCATGAGCTTCTTCTGCTCGGGCCTGCAATTGGCCACGGTTGGCACCGTCCTGCCGAAAGCTAGGCATTGGGACTTCTGGCCTTGGCATTGTCTTCAGGAACTTCTTCTGGTCGGGACTACAATTGGCTATATTTGGCTCCGTCCCGCTTAAAGCCCGGCTTTGGGACTTTCGGCCTTAGCGTTGCCTTCATGAGCTTCTTCTACTCACGCCTGCAATTGGCCATGCTTGCAATTAGCCGAAAGTTAGGCTTTGGGATTTCTGGCCTTAGCGTTGTATTCATGAGCCTCTTTTACTCACGCCTGCAATTAGCCACGCTTGCCAATGTCTCGCCTAAAGCTAGGCTTTGGGACTTCTAGCCTTAGCGTTGTCCTCATAAGCCTCTTCTGCTTGGGCCTACAATTGGCCATGCTTGACACCGTCCCGCCTAGAGCTAGGCTTTGGGACTTCTGGCTTTAGCGTTGTCTTCATGAGCTTCTTCTGGTCGGGCCTGCAATTGGCCAGGCTTGGCACCGTCCCGGCTACAGCTAGGCTTTGGGACTTTTGGCCGTAGCGTTGTTTTCATGAGCTTCTTCTGCTCGGGCCTACAATTGGCCACGCTTGGCACCGTCCCCCCTAAATCTAGGGTTTGGGACTTCTGGCGTTAGCGTTGTCTTCATGAGCTTCTTCTGCTCGGGCCTGCAATTGGCCACGCTTGGCACCGTCTTGCCGAAAGCTAGGCATTGGGACTTCTGGCCTTGGCATTGTCTTCATGAACTTCTTCTGGTCGGGACTACAATTGGCCATATTTGGCTCCGTCCCGCTTAAAGCTCCGCTTTGGGGCTTTTGGCCTTAGCGTTGCCTTCATGAGCTTCTTCTACTCACGCCTGCAATTGGCCACGCTTGCCACCCTCCCGCCTAAATCTAGGTTTTGGGACTTCTCGCCTTAGCGTTGTCTTCATGAGCTTCTTCTGCTCGGGCCTGCAATTGGCCATGCTTGCCACCATCCCACGTAAAGCTACGCTTTGGGACTTCTGGCCTTAGCGTTGTCTTCATGAGCTTCTTCTGCTCGGCCTCAGACCACCACGCTTGGCAATCGTCCCGCCTAAAGCTAGGCTTTGGGACTTCCGGCCTTAAGATTGTCTTCATGAGCCTTTTCTACTCGCGCCTGCAATTAGCCACGCTTGCCACCTGCCTCGCCTAAAGCTAGGCTTTGGGACTTCTGTCCTCAGCGTTGTCCTCATGAGCTTCTTCCGCTCGGGCTACAATTAGCCACGCTTAGCATCGTCCCGCCTAATTCTAGGCTTTGGGACTTCGGCTTCACTGCTGTCTTCATGAGCTTCTTCCGCTCGGCTTGCAATTGGCCACGCTTGGCACCATCCCGCCTGAGCTAGGCTTTGGGAGTTGTAGCCTTCGCATTGTCTGCATGAGCTTCTCTTGCTCGGGCCTAAAATTGACCACACTTGGCACTGTCCTGTCCAAAGCTAGGCTTTGGGACTTCTGGCCTTAGCGTTGTCTTCATGAGCTTCTTCTGCTCGGGCCTACAATTGGCCACGCTTGGCACCGTCCCGCCTAAAGCTAGCCTTTGGGACTTCCGGGTTTAGCGTTGTCTTCATGAGCTTCTTCCGCCGGCCTCGCACTGGCTGAGCTTGGCACCGTCCCGCCTACATGCCAGCTTTGGGACTTCGGCCAGTAGCGTTGTTTTATGAGCTTCTTCCGCCGGGCCTACAATCAGCCACGCTTGGCACCGTCCCGCCTAAATCTAGGGTTTGGGACTTCTGGCCTTAGCGTTGTCTTCATGAGCTTCTTCTGCTCGGGCCTGCAATTGGCCACTCTTGGCACCGTCCTGCCGAATGCTAGGCTTTGGGACTTCTGGCCTTGGCATTGTCTTCACGAACTTCTTCCGGCTCTGGACTACAATTGGCTATATTTGGCTCAGTCCCGCTTAAAGCCCTGGCTTGGGACTTTCGACCTTAGCGTTGCTCTTCATGAGCATCTTCTACTCACGCCTGCAATTGGCCATGCTTGCCACCATCCCACGTAAAGCTAGGCTTTGGGACTTCGTCCTTAGCGTTGTCTCGCATGAGCTTCTTCCGCCGGCCTCGCACTGCACACGCTTGCACCAGTCCCGCCTAAAGCTAGGCTTTGGGACTTCCGGCCTTAGCGATAGTCTTCATGAGCCTTTTCTACTGCTACCGCAATTAGCCACACTTGCCACTCTGCCTCGCCTAAAGCTAGGCTTGGGACCTCCGTCCCTAGCGTTGTCCCTCATGAGCTTCTTCCGCTCGGGCCTACAATTGGCCACGCTTAGCAACCGTCCCGCCTAATTCCTAGGCTTTGAGACTTCGGCTTTACTGCTGTCTTCATGAGCTTCTTCCGCTCGGCCTACAATTAGCCACGCTTGGCAACCGTCCCGCCTAAATCTAGGGTTTGGGACTTATGGCCTTAGCGTTGTCTTCATGAGCTTCTTCTGCTCGGCCTCGCAATCAGCCACGCTTGGCACCGTCCTGCCGAAAGCTAGGCATTGGGACTTCTGGCCTTGGCATTGTCTTCGTGAACTTTTTCCGGCTCTGGACTACAATTGGCTATATTTGGCTCCGTCCCGCTTAAAGTCCGGCTTTGGGACTTTCTACCTAGCGTTGCCTTCATGAGCTTCTTCCACTCACGCCGCAATTGGCCATGCTTGCAATTAGCCGAAAGTTAGGCTTGGGATTTCTCGGCCTTAGCGCTGTATTCATGAGCCTCTTTACTCGCTACCGCAATTAGCCACGCTTGCCAATGTCTCGCCTAAAGCTAGGCTTTGGGACTTCTAACCTTAGCGTTGTCCTCATAAGCCTCTTCCGCTTGGGCCTACAATCAGCCATGCTTGACAACCGTCCCGCCTAGAGCTAGGCTTGGGACTTCGGCTTTAGCGTTGTCTTCATGAGCTTCTTCCGGCTCTGGCCCGCAATTGGCCGTGCTTGGCAACCGTCCCTGCCATGCCTAGGCTTTGGGACTTTGGTCAGTAGCGTTGCTTTCATGAGCTTCTTCCGCCGGGCCTACAATCAGCACGCTTGGCACCGTCCCCCTAAATCTAGGGTTCGGGACTTCAGGCTAGCGTTGTCTTCATGAGCTTCTTCCGCTCGGCCTCGCAATTAGCCACGCTTGGCAACTGCCTCGCCGAAAGCTAGTGCATCGGGACTTCCGGCCTTGGCATTGTCTTCATGAACTTCTTCCTGCCTGGACTACAATTGGCCATATTTGGCTCGTCCCGCTTAAAGCTAGGCTTTGGGACTTCCGGCCTTAGCATTGTCTTCATGAGCCTTTTCACTGCTACCGCAATTAGCCACGCTTGCACACTGCCTCGCCTAAAGCTAGGCTTTGGGACTTCGTCCTAGCGTTGTCCTCATGAGCTTCTTCCGCCGGGCTACAATCGACACGCTATAACCGTCCCGCCTAATTCTAGGCTTTGGGACTTCGGGCTTTACCGTTGTCTTCATGAGCTTCTTCTGCTCGGGCTTGCAATTGGCCACGCTTGGCACCATCCCGCCTGAAGCTAGGCTTTGGGAGTTGTAGCCTTCGCATTGTCTGCATGAGCTTCTCTTGCTCGGGCCTAAAATTGACCACACTTGGCACTGTCCTGTCCAAAGCTAGGCTTTGGGACTTCTGGCCTTAGCGTTGTCTTCATGAGCTTCTTCTGCTCGGGCCTACAATTGGCCACGCTTGGCACTGTCCAACCGAAAGCTAGGCTTGGGACTCCGGCCTTAGCGCTGCCTTCATGAGCTTCTTCCGCCGGGCCCGCACTCAGCCACGCTTGGCAACCGTCCCGCCTAAAGCTAGGCTTTGGGACTTCGGCCTTAGCATTGTCTTCATGAGCCTTTCTACTCGCTACCGCACTAGCCACGCCGCCACTCGCCTCGCCTAAAGCTAGGCTTGGGACTCCTCGCCTAGCGTTGTCTTCATGAGCTTATTCTCGCCTGGCCTCGCACTGGCCATGCTTGCCACCATCCCACGTAAAGCTACGCTTGGGACTCTCGGCCTTAGCGTTGTCTTCACGAGCTTCTTCCGCCGGCCTGCAATCACCACGCTTGGCAACCGTCCCGCCTAAAGCTAGGCTTTGGGACTTCGGCCTTAAGATTGTCTTCACGAGCCTTTTCTACTCGCTACCGCAATTAGCCACGCCTACACTGCCCCGCCTAAAGCTAGGCTTTGGGACTTCGTCCTCAGCGTTGTCCTCATGAGCTTCTTCCGCCGGGCTACAATCAGCACGCTTACAACCGTCCCGCCTAATTCTAGGCTTTGGGACTTCTGGCTTCACTGCTGTCTTCATGAGCTTCTTCCGCCGGGCTTGCAATTAGCCACGCGTGGCACCATCCCGCCTGGCTAGGCTTGGGAGTTGTAGCCTTCGCGATTGTCTCGCATGAGCTTCTCTTGCTCGGGCCTAAAATTGACCACACTTGGCATCGTCCCGTCCAAAGCTAGGCTTGGGACTTCCGGCCTTAGCGTTGTCTCGATGAGCTTCTTCCGCCGGCCTACAATTGCCACGCTTGCATCGCTCCAACCGAAAGCTAGGCTTGGGACTTCGGCCTTAGCGCTGCCTTCATGAGCTTCTTCCGCTCGGGCTCGCAATCAGCCACGCTTGGCAACCGTCCCGCCTAAAGCTAGGCTTTGGGACTTCCGGCCTTAGCATTGTCTCTCATGAGCCTTTTCACTGCTACCGCAATTAGCCACGCTACACCTGCTCCCGCCTAAAGCTAGGCTTGGGACTCTCGCCTTAGCGTTGTCTTCATGAGCTTCTTCCGGCCGGCCTCGCAATTGGCCATGCTTGCCACCATCCCACGTAAAGCTACGCTTGGGACTTCCGGCCTTAGCGCTGTCTTCATGAGCTTCTTCCGCCGGCCCGCAATCAGCCACGCTTGGCACCGTCCCGCCTAAAGCTAGGCTTTGGGACTTCGGCCTTAGCATTGTCTTCATGAGCCTTTTCTACTCGCTACCGCACTAGCCACGCTTGCCACTGCCTCGCCTAAAGCTAGGCTTTGGGACTTCTGCCCTAGCGTTGTCCTCATGAGCTTCTTCCGCTCGGGCTACAATCGACACGCTTGGCACCGTCCCGCTTAATTCTAGGCTTTGGGACTTCGGGCTTTACCGTTGTCTTCATGAGCTTCTTCTGCTCGGGCTTGCAATTGGCCACGCTTGGCACTGTCCAGCCGAAAGCTAGGCTTTGGGACTTCTGGCCTTAGCGTTGTCCTCATTAGCTTCTTTTGCTTGGGCCTAGAATTAGCCACGCTTGACACCGTCCCGCCTAAAGCTAGCCTTTGGGACTTCTGGGTTTAGCGTTGTCTTCATGAGCTTCTTCTGCTCGGGCCTGCAATTGGCCAGGCTTGGCACCGTCCCGCCTACAGCTAGGCTTTGGGACTTCTGGCCGTAGCGTTGTTTTGATGAGCTTCTTCTGCTCGGGCCTACAATTGGCCACGCTTGGCACAGTCCCGCCTAAATCTAGGCTTTGGGACTCCTGGCCTTAGCGTTGTCTTCATGAGCTTCTTCTGCTCGGGCCTACAATTGGCCACGCTTGGCACTGTGCAGCCGAAAGCTAGGCTTTGGGACTTCTGGCCTTAGCGTTGTCTTCATGAGCCCCTTTTACTCGCGCCTACAATTAGCCACGCTTGAAAATGTCTCGCCTAAAACTAGGCTTTGGGACTTCTGGCCTTAGCGTTGTCCTCATTAGCTTCTTTTGCTTGGGCCTAGAATTGGCCACGCTTGACACCGTCCCGCCTAAAGCTAAGCTTTGGGACTTCTGGGTTTAGCGTTGTCTTCATGAGCTTCTTCTGCTCGGGCCTGCAATTGGCCAGGCTTGGCACCGTCCTGCCTACAGCTAGGCTTTGGGACTTCTGGCCGTAGCGTTGTTTTGATGAGCCTCTTTTGCTCGGGCCTACAATTGGCCACGCTTGGCACGATCCCCCTAAATCTAGGCTTTGGGACTTCTGGCCTTAGCTTTGTCTTCATGAGCTTCTTCTGCTCGGGCCTACAATTGGCCACGCTTGGCACTATGCAGCCGAAAGCTAGGCTTTGGGACTTCTGGCCTTAGCGTTGTCTTCATGAGCCCCTTTTACTCGCGCCTACAATTATCCACGCTTGAAAATGTCTCGCTTAAAGCTAGGCTTTGGGACTTCTGGCCTTAGCGTTGTCCTCATTAGCTTCTTTTGCTTGGGCCTAGAATTGGCCACGCTTGACACCGTCCCGCCTAAAGCTAGGCTTTGGGACTTCTGGCTTTAGCGTTGTCTTCTTGAGCTTTTTCTGCTCGGCCTCGCAATTGACTGAGCTTGGCAATCGTCCCGCCTACAGCTAGGCTTTGGGACTTCTGGCCGTAGCGTTGTTTTGATGAGCTTCTTCTGCTCAGGCCTACAATTGGCCACGCTTGGCACAGTCCCCTCTAAATCTAGGGTTTGGGACTTCTGGCGTTAGCGTTGTCTTCATGAGCTTCTTCTGCTCGGGCCTGCAATTGGCCACGCTTGGCACCGTCCTGCCGAAAGCTAGGCATTGGGACTTCTGGCCTTGGCATTGTCTTCATGAACTTCTTCTGGTCGGGACTACAATTGGCTAGATTTGGCTCCGTCCCGCTTAAAGCTCGGCTTTGGGGCTTTTGGCCTTAGCGTTGCCTTCATGAGCTTCTTCTACTCACGCCTGCAATTGGCCACGCTTGCCACCCTCCCGCCTAAATCTAGGTTTTGGGACTTCTCGCCTTAACGTTGTCTTCATGAGCTTCTTCTGCTCGGGCCTGCAATTGGCCACGCTTGGCACTGTCCCGCCGAAAGCTAGGCTTTGGGACTTCTAGCCTTAGCGTTGTCTTCATGAGCCTCTTTTACTCGCGCCTGCAATTAGCCACGCTTGCCAATGTCTCGCCTAAAGCTAGGCTTTGGGACTTCTGGCCTTAGCGTTGTCCTCATAAGCTTCTTCTGCTTGGGCCTACAATTGGCCATGCTTGACACCGTCCCGCCTAGAGCTAGGCTTTGGGACTTCTGGCTTTAGCGTTGTCTTCATGAACTTCTTCTGGTCGGGACTACAATTGGCCAGATTTGGCTCCGTCCCGCTTAAAGCTCGGCTTTGGGGCTTTTGGCCTTAGCGTTGCCTTCATGAGCTTCTTCTACTCACGCCTGCAATTGGCCACGCTTGCCACCCTCCCGCCTAAATCTAGGTTTTGGGACTTCTCGCCTTAACGTTGTCTTCATGAGCTTCTTCTGCTCGGGCCTGCAATTGGCCACGCTTGGCACTGTCCCGCCGAAAGCTAGGCTTTGGGAATTCTAGCCTTAGCGTTGTCTTCATGAGCTTCTTCTGCTCGGGCCTGCAATTGGCCACGCTTGGCACCGTCCCGCCTAAAGCTAGGCTTTGGGACTTCTGGCCTTAGCATTGTCTTCATGAGCCTTTTCTACTCGCGCCTGCAATTAGCCACGCTTGCCACTATTTCGCCTAAAGCTAGGCTTTGGGACTTCTGGCCTTAGCATTGTCTTCATGAGCTTCTTCTGCTCGGGCCTACAATTGGTCACGCTTGGCACCGTCCCACCTAAATCTAGGCTTTGGAACTTCTGGCCTTAGCGTTCTCTTCATGAGCTTCTGCTGCTCGGGCTTACAATTGGCCACGCTTGGCACTGTCCGGCCTAAAGCTATGCTTTAGGACTTCTGGTATTAGCTTTGTCTTCATCAGCTTCTCTTGCTCGGGATTGTAAATGGTCACGCTTGGCACTGTCCCACCTAAAGCTATTCTTTGGGACTTTTGTCCTTAGCGTTGTCTTCATGAGCTTCTTCTGCTCGGGCCTACAATTGGCCATGCTTGACACCGTCCAGCCTAAAGCTAGGCTATGAGACTTCTTGCCTTAGCGTTGTCTTCATGAGCTTCTTCTGCTCGGGCCTACAATTGGTCACTCTTGGCACCGTCCCGCCTAAATGTAGGCTTTGGAACTTCCGGCCTTAGCATTCTCTTCATGAGCTTCTTCTGCTCGGGCCTACAATTGGTCACTCTTGGCACAGTCCCGCCTAAATGTAGGCTTTGGAACTTCCGGCCTTAGCATTCTCTTCATGAGGTTCTTCTGCTCGGGCTTACAATTGGCCACGCTTGGCACTGTCCAGCCTAAAGCTATGCTTTAGGACTTCTGGCATTAGCGTTGTCTTCATCAGCTTCTCTTGCTCGGGACTGTAAATGTTCACTCTTGGCACTGTGCCGCCTAAAATTAGGCTTTGGAACTTCTGGCCTTAGCGTTGTCTTCATGAGCTTCTTCTACTCGCGCCTGCAATTGGCCACACTTGGCACTGTCCCGCCTAAAGCTAGGGTTTGGGACTTCTGGCCTTAGCCTTGTCTTCATGAGCTTCTTCTGCTCAGGCCTGGAATTAGCCGTGCTTGACAAAGTTCCGCCTACAGATAGGGTATGGTACTTCTGGCCTTAGCATTGTGTTCATGAGCTTCTTCTGCTGGGGCCTGCAATTGGCCACGCTTAGCACCGGCCCGCCAAAAGCTACGGTTTGGGACTTCTGGCCTTAACGTTGTCTTCATGAGCTTATTCCGCTCGGCCCACAATTGCCACGCTTGACATCGTCCCGCCTAAAGCTAGGCTTCGGGACCTCCGGCCTTATCGTTGTCTCTCATGAGCTTCTTCTACACGTGCTCACAATTGGCCAATCTTGGCACTGTCCCGCCTAAAGCTATGATTTAGGACTTCTGGCGTTAGCATTGTCTTCATGAGCTTCTTCTGGTCGTGCTTACAGTTGGTCACGCTTGGCACCGTCCCGCCTAAATCTAGGCTTTGGGACTTCTGGCCTTAGCGTTGTCTTCATGATCTTCTTCTGCCAGGCGTACAATTGGTCACGCTTGGCACCGTCCATTCTAAATCTAGGCTTTGGAAATTCTGGCCTTAACGTTGTCTTCATGAGCTTCTTCTTCTCGGGCCTACAATTTGTCACACTTGGCACCGCCCCGCCTAAATCTAGGCTTTGGGACTCTCGGCCTAGCGTTGTCTTCATGAGCTTCTTCCGCTCGGCCATAATCGGCCACGCTAGCACAGTCCCACCTAAAGCTATGCTTTAGGACTTCTGGCATTAGCGTTGTCTTCATGAGCTTCTCTTGCTCGGGCCTGTAAATGGTCACTCTTGGCACCGTCTCACCTAAGGCTAGGCTTTGGGTCTTCTGGCCTTAGCGTTGTCTTCATGAGCTTCTTCTGCTGGGGCCTGCAATTGGCACTGTCCCGCCTAAATCTAAGCTTTGGCACTTCTAGCTAGCGTTGTCTTCACGAGCTTCTTTTGCTCTGGCCCGCAATCACACGCTTAGCAACCGTCCCGCCTAAAGCTAGGCTTGGACTCGGCCTTACCATTGTCTTTATGAGCTTCTTCCGCAGGTTACTAGCTGGTCACGCTTACAACGTCCCGCCTAAATCTAGGCTTTGAACTTCGGCCTTAGGCTTGTCTTCATGAGCTTCTTCCACTGCTACCGCAATTGGCCACACTTGGCA
Organism: Murraya koenigii; assembly: GCA_025617385.1. Taxonomy (NCBI): domain Eukaryota; kingdom Viridiplantae; phylum Streptophyta; class Magnoliopsida; order Sapindales; family Rutaceae; genus Murraya; species Murraya koenigii. Next base: position 22,270,819 of record CM046812.1, read on the forward strand.
CTCGTCTCCGCCTAAAGCTAGGCTTGGGACCTCCGGCCTTAGCGTTGTCTCTCATGAGCTTCTTCCGCTCGGCCCTGAATTAGACGTGCTTGACAAAGTTCCGCCCACATGACAGTGGTACGGTACTCCGGCCTTAGCATTCCTGCTCACGAGCTTCTTCCACTGGGCCTCGCAATCGGCCACGCTTAGCACCTACCCGCCAAAAGCTACTGGCTCGGGACTTCCGGCCTTAACGCTGTCTCCATGAGCTTATTCCGCTCGGCCTACAATCACACGCTTGGCAACCGTCCCCGCCTAAAGCTAGTCTGGGACTTCCGGCCTTATCGCTGTCTCTCATGAGCTTCTTCTCACTCAGCCTACAATTGGCCAAGCTTGGCAACCGTCCCGCCTAAAGCTATGATTTAGACTTCCATGCTAGCATTGTCTTCATGAGCTTCTTCTGCTTGGGCCTACAATAGGTCACGCTTTGCACCGTCCCGCCTAAATGTAGCCTTTGGAACTTCTGGCCTTAGCGTTGTCTTCATGAGCTTCTTCTCACTGCTACCGCACTCTGCCACACTTAGCACTATCCCGCCCACAGTAGGCTGCATGGGACTTCCGGCCTTAGCATTGTCTTCACGAGCTTCTTCTACTGGGCCTCGCAACTGACCACGCTTGGCACCGTCCCGCCTAAAAGCCACCGCTTGGGAATTCTGCCCTAGCGTTGTCTTCATGAGCTTCTTCCGCCGGACTACAATTGGTCACGCTTGGCACCGTCCCACCTAAATCTAGGCTTTGGAACTTCTGGCCTTAGCGTTCTCTTCATGAGCTTCTTCTGCTCGGGCTTACAATTGGCCACGCTTGGCACTGTCCGGCCCAAAGCTATGCTTTAGGACTTCCGCATTAGCTTTGTCTTCATCGCCTTCTCTTGCTCGGATCAGAATGGTCACGCTTGGCAACCGTCCCACCTAAAGCTATTCTTCGGGACTTTTGGCCTTAGCGTTGTCTTCACGAGCTTCTTCGCTCGGCATACAATTGGCCATGCTTGACAATCGTCCAGACCTAAAGCTAGGCTTTGGGACTTCTGGCCTTAGCATTGTCTTCATGAGCTTCTTCTGCTCGTGCTTACAGTTGGCCACACTTGGCAACGTCCCGCCTAAATCTAGGCTTTGGAACTTCTGGCCTTAGCGTTGTCTTCATGAGCTTCTTCTGCTCGGGCCTACAATTTGCCACGCTTACATCGGTCTCTACCTAAAGCTATGCTTTAGACTTCCGCATTAGCGTTGTCTTCACTCGCCTTCTCTTGCTCGGGACTGTAAATGTTCACTCTTGGCACTGTGCCGCCTAAATCTAGGCTTTGGAACTTCTGGCCTTAGCGTTGTCTTCATGAGCTTCTTCTACTCGGGCCTACAATTGGCCACGCTTGGCACTGTCCCTCCTAAAGCTATGCTTTAAGACTTCTGGCATTAGCATTGTCTTCATGATCTTCTTCTGCTGGGGCATGCAATTGGCCACGCTTGGCACCGTCCCGCCAAAAGCTAGGGTTTGGGACTTCTGGCCTTAGCGTTGTCTTCATGAGCTGCTTCTGCTCGGGCCTGCAATTGGCCATGCTTGACACCGTCCAGCCTCAAGCTAGGCTATGGGACTTCTGACCTTAGTGTTGTCTTCATGATCTTCTTCTGCTCGGGCCTACAATTGGTCACGCTTGGCACCGTCCAGCCTAAATCTAGGCTTTGGAACTTCTGGCCTTAGCGTTGTCTTCATGAGCTTCTTCTACTCGGGCCTACAATTGGCCACACTTGGCACTGTCCCTCCTAAAGCTATGCTTTAGCACTTTTGGCATTAGCGTTGTCTTCATGAGCTTCTTCTACTCGGGCCTACAATTGGCCACACTTGGCACTGTCCTCCTAAAGCTATGCTTTAGCACTTTTGGCATTAGCGTTGTCTTCATGAGCTTCTTCTACTCGGGCCTACAATTGGCCACGCTTGGCACTATCCCGCCTAAAGCTAGGCTTTGGGACTTCTGGCCTTAGCGTTGCCTTCATGATCTTCTTCTGCTCGGGCCTACAATGGGTCACGCTTGGCACCGTCCAGCCTAAATCTAGGCTTTAGAACTTCTGGCCTTAGCGTTGTCTTCATGAGCTTCTTCTACTCGGGCCTACAATTGGCCATGCTTGGCACTGTCCCACCTAAAACTATGCTTTAGGACTTCTGGCATTAGCGTTGTCTTCATGAGCTTCTCATGCTCGGCCTCAGAATGGCCACGCCTAAGACCGTCCCGCCTAAAGCTAGGCATTAGCGTTGTCTTCATGATCTTCTTCTGCTCGTGCTTACAATTGGTCACGCTTGGCACCGTCCCACCTAAATCTAGGCTTTTGAACTTCTGGCTTTAGCGTTGTCTTCATGAGCTTCTTCTGCTCGGGCCTACAATTGGCCACACTTGGCACTATCCCACCTAAAGCTATGCTTTAGGGCTTCTGGCATTAGCGTTGTCTTCATGAGCTTCTCTTGCTCGGGCCTGTAAATGGCCACGCTTGGCACCGTCCCGCCTAAAGCTAGGCTTTGGGACTTCTGGCCTTAGCGTTTTCTTCATGAGCTTCTTCTGCTCGGGCCTACAATTGGCCACGCTTGGCACTGTCCCTCCTAAAGCTATGCCTTAGGACTTCTGGCATTAGCGTTGTCTTCATGAGCTTCTCTTGCTCGGGCCTGTAAATGGCGATGCTTGGCATCGTCCCGCCTAAAGCTAGGTTTTGGGACTTTTGGCCTTAGCGTTGTCTTCATGAGCTTCTTCTGCTCGGGCCTGCAATTGGCCATGCTTGACACCTTCCAGACTAAAGCTAGGCTTTGGGACTTCTGGCCTTAGCAATGTCTTCATGAGCTTCGTCTGCTCGTGCTTACAATTGGTCACGCTTGGCACCATCCCACCTAAATCTAGGCTTTGGAACTTCTGGCATTAGCGTTGTCTTCATTAGCTTCTCTTGCTGTGGCTTGTAAATTGCCACGGTTGGCACTGTCCCGCCTAAATCTAGGCTTTGGTACTACTGGCCTTAGCGTTGTCTTCATGAGCTTCTTCTACTCGTGCCTGCAATTAGCCACGCTTGGCACTGTCCCGCCTAAAGCTAGGCTTTGGGACTTCTGGCCTTAGCGTTGTCTTCATGAGCTTCTTTTGCTCGGGCCTAAAATTGGCCACGCTTGGCACCGTCCTACCTAAAGCTATGCTTTGGGACTTCTGGCCTTAGAGTTTTCTTTATGAGCTTCTTCTGCTTGGGCCTGCAATTGGTAATGCTTGGCACCGTCCCGCCAAAAGCTAGGCTTTGGGACTTCTGGACTTAGAGTTGTCTTCATGAGCTTCTTCTGCTCGGGCCTACAATTAGCCGCGCTTGGCATTGTCCTGCCTAAAGCTATGCTTTATAACTTCTGGCATTAGCGTTGTCTTCATGAGCTTCTCTTGCTCGGGCCTGTAAATGGCCACGCTTAGCACCGTCCCGCCAAAAGCTAGGCTTTGGGACTTCTGGCCTTAGTGTTGTCTTCATGAGCTTCTTCTGCTCAGGCCTGCAATTGGCCATGCTTGACACTGTCCCGCCTAAGGCTAGGCTATTGGACTTCTGGCCTTAGTGTTGTCTTCATGAGATTCTTTAGCTCGGGCCTACAATTGGCCACGCTTGGCACCGTCCCGTCTAAATCTAGGCTTTGGAACTTTTGGCGTTAGCGTTGTCTTCATGAGCTTCACACTGCCACCGCAATTGGCCACACTTGGCATTGTCCCGCCTAAAGCTAGGCTTTGGGACTTCTGGCCTTAGCGTTGTCTCTCATGTGCATCTTCCGCTCGGCCTCGCACTGGCCATGCTTGACACCATCCCGCCCACAGCCTAGCAGCATGGGATCTCCGGCCTTAGCGTTGTCTTCATGAGCTTTTTCTGCTCAGGCCTGAAATTGGCCACGCTTGGCACCGTCCCGCCTAAATCGAGGCTTTGGGTCTTCTAGCCTTCGAGTTCTCTGCATGAGCTTCTCTTGCTCGGGCCTACATTTGGCCACGCTTGGCACCGTCCCACCTAAAGCTAGACTTTGGGACTTCTGGCCTTAGCGTTGTCTTCATGAGCTTCTTCTGCTCGGGGTCTGCAATTGGCCACGCTTAGCACCGTCCCTCCTAAAGCAAGGCTTTGGTACTTCTAGACTTAGCGTTGTCTTCATAAGCTTCTTCCGCTCGGCCCCAGAATCGGCCATGCTTGACACCGTCCCGCCTATAGCTAGGCTATGGAATTCCGGCCTCAGCTTGTCTTCATGTGCTTCTTCCGCTCGGGCCCTGCAACTGGCACATGCTTGACACCGTCCCGCCCATAGCCTAGGCTACTGGGCTTCCGGCCCCGAGCTGTCTCTCATGAGCTTTTTCCGCCAGTTCGCACTGGCCACGCTTGGCAACCGTCCCGCTTGAAAATAGGCTTGGGACCTCTAGCCTTAGCGTTGTCTTCATGAGCTTCTTCTGCTCAAGCCTGCAATTGGCCACGCTTGACACCGTCTCGCCTAAAGCTAGGCTTTGGGACTTCTAGACTTAGCGTTGTCTTCATGAGCTACTTCGCTCTGACCGCACTGGCCACGCTTGACACCTTCCCGCCTATAGCTAGGCTATAGGACTCCGGGCTTGAGCTTGTCTTCATGAGCTTCTTCCGCCGGCCTCAGACTCACACGCTTGGCACCGTCCCGCCCAAAAGCTAGGCTTGGGACTTCCGGCCTTAGCGTTGTCTTCATGAGTTTCTTCCGCTCGGCACGCGATCACCATGCTTGACAACCGACCCGCCCACGCCTAGAAGCATGGGACTTCCGGTCTTAGCGTTGTCTTCATGAGCTTTTTCCGCTCAGCTCTGCATCACACGCTTAGCAACCGTCCCGCCTAAAGCTAGGCTTGGGACTCGAGACTTCAAGGTTGTCCGCATGAGCTTCTTCCCGCTGGGCATGCACTGGCCATGCTTGATGTAATCCCACCCACAGCCTAGGCTATGGGTCTTCCGGCCTTAGGCTGTTCACATGTGCTTTTTCCGCTCAGCTCGCACTGGCCACGCTTGGCAACCGTCCCACCCAAAGCTAGGCTTGACTTCTAGCCTTCGTGGTTGTCTCGCGATGAGCTTCTCTTGCTCGGCCTACACTCACCACTGCTTAGCACTCGTCTCCACTCAAGACAAGCTTGGGACTTTGGCCTTAGTTTGTCTTCAAGAGCTTCTTCCGCCAGCTCGCAATCACCACGCTTGAACCGGTCCCGCTTAAAGCTAGGCTTGGGACTTCTAGACTTAGCGTTGTCTTCACGAGCTTCTTCCGCCGGCCTACAATCGGCCACGCTTAGACCGTCCCTCCTAAAGCTATACTTTAGACTTCCGCATTAGCTTGTCTTCATGAGCTTCCCTTGCTGGCGTGCATAATCACACGCTGGCAACCGTCCCGCCTAAAGCTAGGCTTGGGACTCCAACCTCGTGTTGTTTGCAGATGAGCTTTTCTTGCTCTGGCCTACACTCACACGCTTGGCATCGTCCTCACCAAGATAGGCTTGGGACTTCCGGCCTTAGGCTGTCTTCATGAGCTTCTTCCGCTCGGCCCCGCATCACCACACTTGGCACCGTCTCCGCCTAAAGCAAGGCTTGGGACTTCTAGACTTAGCTGCTGTCTCATGAGCTTCTTCCGCCGGCCTCGCAATCGGCCATGCTTGACACCTTCCCGCCTATAGCTAGGCTATGGGACTTCTGGCCTTATCGTTGTCTGCATGAGCTTCTCTTCCTCGGGCCTACAATTGGCCACACTTGGCACCGTCCTGCCTAAAGCTATGCTCGGGACTCCGGCCTTAGAGTTTTCTTCATGAGCTTCTTCCGCTCGGCCTCGCAATCATCAAACTTGGCACCGTCTCCGCCTAAAAGCTAGGCTTGGGACTTCCGGCCTTAGCTGTCTCTCATGAGCTTCTTCCGCCGGGCATGCAATCGACTATGCTTGACACCCTCCCGCCTACAGCCTAAAGCTATGGGACCTCCGCCATAACGCTGTCTTCATGAGCTTTTTCTCGCCAGCTCGCAATCGGCCACTGGCAACCGTCCCGCCTAAAGCTAGGCTTTCTGACTCTAGCCTCGCGTTGTCCCAGATGAGCTTCTTCCGCCGGCATGCACTGGCCATGCTTGACACAATCCCACCTACAGCCTAGGCTACTGGACTCCGTCCTAGCGCTGTCTCACATGTGCTTTTTCCGTCAGCTCCGCAATCGACCACGCTATAATCGTCCCGCCTAAAGCTAGGTTTTGAACTCTAGCTTCGCTATCTCGCATGAGCTTCTCTGCTCTGGCCTACAATCATCACGCTATGACATCGTCTCCGCTTAAAGCTAGGCTTTAGGACTTCTAGACGTAGCGTTGTCTCTCATGAGCTTTTTCTACTCGGCCTCACAATGGCCACGCTTGGCAATCGTCCCGCCTAAAGCTAGGCTTCGGGACTCCAACCTCGTGGTTGCTTCATGTAGCTCTCTTGCTCTGCCTACACTGCACACGCTTGGCACCGTCCCTCCCGAACATAGGCTTGGGACTCTCGGCCTTGGCTTGTCTTCATGAGCTTCTTCCGCCAGGCTCGCACTGGCCACGCTTGGCACCGTCCCGCCTAAAGTCGGGCTTGGGACTTATAGACCGAGCGCTATTTCATGAGCTTCTTCCGCCGGGTCGCAATCGGCCATGCTTGACACCGTCCCGCCTATAGCTAGGCTACGAGGCTTCTAGCCTTAGCGTTGTCTCAGCATGAGCTTCTCTTCCCGAGCCTAAAATCGGGCACACTTGCACAATTGGCTACGCTCAGCACCGTCCCGCCCAAAAGCTAGGCTTGGATTTCCGGCCTAGCTGTCTCTCATGAGCTTCTTCCGCCGGCCTACAATCGGCCATATTTGGCAACTCGTCCCGCCTAAATCTAAGCTTTGAACTTCTAGCCTTCATGCTGTCCCGCATGAGCTTCTCTTGCTCAAGCGATAATCACACGCTTATAATCAGTCCCGCCTAAAGCTAGGCTTGGGACTCTAGACTTAGCGTTGTCTTCATGAGCTTTTTCTACTCTGCCTACAAATGGCCACGCTGGCAATCGTCCCGCCTAAAGCTAGGCTTGGGACTCCACTCTCGTGTTGCTTCATGTGAGCTTCTCTTGCTCTGGCCTACATCACCACGCTTGGCAACCGTCCCGCCCGAACATAGGCTTGGGACTTCGGCCTTAGCGCTATCTTCATGAGCTTCTTCCGCCGGGCCCGCAATCGCCACACTTGGCACTCGTCCCGCCTAAAGCTAGGCTTGGGACTTCTAGACTTAGGCTGTCGCCATGAGCTTCTTCCTGCCGGGCCCGCATTGGCCATGCTTGACACCTTCCCGCCTATAGCTAGAGCATGGGACCTCCGCCTTATCGCTGTCTCGCATGAGCTTCTCTTCCTGCCTACATCACACGCTGGCAACCGTCCCGCCTCGAACATAGGCTCTGGGACTCTCCGCCTTAGCGCTATCTTCATGAGCTTCTTCCGCCGGCCCGCAATGCACACACTTGGCACCGTCCCGCCTAAAGCTAGGCTTGGGACTTCTAGACTTAGCGCTGTCGCCATGAGCTTCTTCCGCCGGGCCCGCAATCGGCCATGCTTGACACCTTCCCACCTATAGCTAGGGCTATGGACTTCCGGCCTTATCGTTGTCTCAGCATGAGCTTCTCTTCCTGGCCCACACTGGCCACGCTTGGCAACCGTCCCGCCTAAAGCTATCCTTTGGGACTTCCGGCCTTAGAGTTTTCTTCAAGAGATTCTTCCGCCGGCCTACAATCAGCCAAACTTAGCACCGTCCCGCCAAAAGCCAGGCTTTGGGACTTCTGGCCTTAGCGTTGTCTTCATGAGCTTCTTCCGCCGGGCATGCAACTGGCCATGCTTGACACCCTCCCGCCTACAGCCTAGGCTATGGACTTCCGCCATAGCGTTGTCTCTCATGAGCTTTTTCCGCCAGTTCGCATTGACCACGCTAGCACTCGTCCCGCCTAAAGCTAGGCTTTGGACTCTAGCCTCGTGATTGTCCCAGATGAGCTTCTTCCGCCGGCATGCACTGGCCATGCTTGACTCAATCCCACCTACTGCCTAGCTCGGGACTCCGGCCTTAGCGCTGTCTCACATGTGCTTTTTCTCGCCAGCCTCGCAATCGCCACGCTATAGCACCAGTCCCGCCTAAAGCTAGGTTTTGAACTCTAGCTTCGCTATCTCTGCATGAGCTTCTCTTGCTCGGGCCTACAATTGGCCATGCTTGGCACCGTCCCGCTTAAAGCTAGGCTTTGGGACTTTTAGACGTAGCGTTGTCTTCATGAGCTTTTTCTACTCGGGCCTACAAATGGCCACGCTTGGCACCGTCCCGCCTAAAGCTAGGCTTTGGGACTTCCAGCCTTCGTGTTGTTTGCGTGAGCTTCTCTTGCTCGGGCCTACAATTGGCCACGCTTGGCACCGTCCCGCCTGAACATAGGCTTTGGGACTTCTGGCCTTAGCGTTGTCTTCATGAGCTTCTTCCGCTCGGCCCGCATTGGCCACGCTTGGCACCATCCCGCCTAAAGCTGGGCTTTGGGACTTATAGATTGAGCGTTGGCTTCATGAGCTTCTTCTGCTCGGGGCTGCAATTGGCCATGCTTGACACCGTCCCGCCTATAGCTAGGTTATGAGGCTTCTAGCCTTAGCGTTGTCTGCATGAGCTTCTCTTCCTCGAGCCTAAAATTGGGCACACTTGGCACAATTGGCTACGCTTCGTACCGTCCCGCCAAAAGCTAGGCTTTGGGATTTCTGGCCTTAGCGTTGTCTTCATGAGCTTCTTCTGCTCGGGCCTACAATCGGCCACACTTGGCAATCAGTCCCGCCTAAATCTAGGCTTTGAAGTTCTAGCCTCGGCTGTCTCGCATGAGCTTCTCTTGCTCGGCAAGACATCATCACGCTTGGCAATCGTCCCACTCGAGCTAGGCTTGGGACTTCTAGCCTTCAGCGTTGTCTTCATGAGCTTCTTCCACTGCGTGCTCACACTGGCCACTCTTGGCACCATCCCGCCTAAACCTAGGCTTCGGGACTTCCGGCCTTATCGTTGTCTTCATGTGCTTCTTCCGCCGGGCCTCGCAATCGGCCATGCTTGACACCATCCCGCCTACAGCCTAGGCTTCGGGACTTCCGCCTTATCGTTGTCTTCATGTGCTTCTTCCGCCGGCCTCGCAATTGGCCATGCTTGACACCATCCCGCCTACAGCCTAGGCTTGGGAATTCGGCCTTATCGTTGTCTTCATGTGCTTCTTCGCTTGTCTTCATAAGCTTTTTCCGCTTGGCCTACAATCGGCCACACTTGGCAACCGTCCTCGCCTACATCTAGGCTTTCGAACTTCTAGCCTTCAGCTGTCTCGCATGAGCTTCTCTAGCTCAGCAGACATTAATCACACGCTTAGCAACCGTCCCGCCTAAAGCTAGCCTGCATGGGACTTCCGGCCTTAGCGCTTTCTTCACGAGCTTCTTCCGCCGGCCTACAATCGCCATGCTTAGCTATGTCCCGCCTAAATCTAGGCTTTGAAATTCGGCCTTAGCGTTGTTTTCATGAGCTTCTTCCGCTCGGCCCGCAATCGATCACACTTGGCAACCGTCCCGCTTAAAGCTAGGCTTGGGACTTCTAGACTTAGCGTTGTCTTCATGAGCTTTTTCCGCTCGGCCTACAATCAGCCACGCTTAGACCGTCCCGCCTAAAGCTATACTTTAGGACTTCCGGCATTAGCGTTGTCTTCATGAGCTTCTCTTGCTTAGGCATACATCACTACGCTTGGCACCGTCCCGCCTAAAGCTAGGCTTTGGGACTTCCAAATCTCGTGTTGTTTGCATGAGCTTTTCTTGCTCGGGCATACAATCACCACGCTTGGCAACCGTCCCACTCGAAGATAGGCTTGGGACTTCGGCCTTAGCGTTGTCTTCATGAGCTTCTTCCGCTCGGCTCGCAATCAGCACGCTGGCAATCAGTCCCACTCAAGATAGGCTTTGGGACTTCTAGACTTAGCGTTGTCTTCATGAGCTTTTTCCGCTCGGCCTACAATTGGCCACGCTTAGACCGTCCCGCCTAAAGCTATACTTTAGGACTTCCGGCATTAGCGTTGTCTTCATGAGCTTCTTGCTTGCATGCGTACAATTGCCACACGTCTAGCACCGTCCCTAATGCTAGGCTTTGGGACTTCGGCCTTAGCGTTGTCTTCATGAGCTTCTTCTGCTCGGGCCTACAATTGGCCACACTTGGCACCGTCCTGCCTAAATCTAGGCTTTGGAACTTCTAGCCTTCGCGTTGTCTGCATGAGCTTCTCTTGCTCGGGCGTACAATTGGCCACGCTTGGCACCGTCCCGCCTGAAGCTAGGCTTTGGGACTTCTAGCCTTCGCGTTGTCTTCATGAGCTTCTTCTACTCGTGCCTACAATTGGCCACTCTTGGCACTATCCCGCCTAAACCTAGGCTTTGGGACTTCTGGCCTTATCGTTGTCTTCATGTGCTTCTTCTGCTCGGGCCTGCAATTGGCCATGCTTGACACCATCCCGCCTACAGCTAGGCTTTGGGACTTCTGGCCTTATCGTTGTCTTCATGTGCTTCTTCGCGTTGTCTTCATAAGCTTTTTCCGCTTTGGCCTACAATTGGCCACACTTGGCACCGTCCTGCCTACATCTAGGCTTTCGAACTTCTAGCCTTCGCGTTGTCTGCATGAGCTTCTCTAGCTCAGGCGTACAATTGGCCACGCTTGGCACCGTCCCGCCTAAAGCTAGCCTATGGGACTTCTGGCCTTAGCGTTTTCTTCATGAGCTTCTTCTGCTCGGGCCTACAATTGGCCATGCTTGGCTCTGTCCCGCCTAAATCTAGGCTTTGGAACTTCTGGCCTTAGCGTTGTTTTCATGAGCTTCTTCTGCTCGGGCCTGCAATTGGCCACACTTGGCACCGTCCCGCTTAAAGCTAGGCTTTGGGACTTCTAGACTTAGCGTTGTCTTCATGAGCTTTTTCTCGCCGGCTCACAATTAGCCACGCTTAGCATCGTCCCTCCTAAAGCTATACTTTAGGACTTCTGGCATTAGCGTTGTCTTCATGAGCTTCTCTTGCTTGGGCGTACAATTGGCCACGCTTGGCACCGTCCCGCCTAAAGCTAGGCTTTGGGACTTCCAGCCTTCGTGTTGTTTGCATGAGCTTTTCTTGCTTGGGCATACAATTGGCCACGCTTGGCACCGTCCCGCCTGAAGATAGGCTTTGGGACTTCTGGCCTTAGCGTTGTCTTCATGAGCTTCTTCTGCTCGGGCCTGCAATTGGCCACGCTTGGCACCGTCCCGCCTGAAGATAGGCTTTGGGACTTCTAGACTTAGCGTTGTCTTCATGAGCTTTTTCTGCTCGGGCCTACAATTGGCCACGCTTGGCACTGTCCCGCCTAAAGCTATACTTTAGGACTTCTGGCATTAGCGTTGTCTTCATGAGCTTCTCTTGCTTGGGCGTACAATTGGCCACGCTTGGCACCGTCCCGCCTAAGGCTAGGCTTTGGGACTTCTGGCCTTATCGTTGTCTTCATGTGCTTCTTCTGCTTGGGCCTACAATTGGCCACGCTTGGCACCGTCCCGCCTAAATCTAGGCTTTGGAACTTCTGGCCTTAGCGTTGTCTTCATGAGCTTCTTCTGCTCGGCCTCGCCATTGCACACGCTGGCAACCGTCCCTACCGAAGATAGGCTTTGGGACTTTTAGACTTAGCGTTGTCTTCATGAGCTTTTTCTGCTCGGGCCTACAATTGGCCACGCTTGGCACTGTCCCGCCTAAAGCTATACTTTAGGACTACTGGGATTAGCGTTGTCTTCATGAGCTTCTCTTGCTTGGGCGTACAATTGGCCACGCTTGGCACCGTCCCGCCTAATGCTAGGCTTTGGGACTTCTGGCCTTATCATTGTCTTCATGAGCTTCTTCTGCTCGGGCCTGCAATTGGCCATGCTTGGCACTGTCCCGCCTAAAGCTAGGCTTTGGGGCTTCTGGCCTTATCGTTGTCTTCATGAGCTTCTTCTACTCGAGCCTGCAATTGGCCACGCATGGCACTGTCCCGCCTAAACCTAGGCTTTGGGACTTCTGGCCTTAGCTTTGTCTTCATGAGCTTCTTCTGCTCGGGCCTGCAATTGGCCACGCTTGGCACTGTCCCGCCTAAAGCTATACTTTAGGACTTCTGGCATTAGCGTTGTCTTCATGAGCTTCTCTTGCTTGGGCGTACAATTGGCCACGCTTGGCACCGTCCCGCCTAAATCTAGGCTTCGGGACTTCCAGCCTTCGTGTTGTTTGCATGAGCTTTTCTTGCTCGGGCATACAATTGGCCACGCTTGGCACCGTCCCCCCTGAAGATAGGCTTTGGGACTTCTGGCCTTAGCGTTGTCTTCATGAGCTTCTTCTGCTCGGGCCTGCAATTGGCCACGCTTGGCACCGTCCCGCCTGAAGATAGGCTTTGGGACTTCTAGACTTAGCGTTGTCTTCATGAGCTTTTTTGGCTCGGGCCTACAATTGGCCACGCTTGGCACTGTCCCGCCTAAAGCTATACTTTAGGACTTCTGGCATTAGCGTTATTTGCATGAGCTTCTCTTGCTCGGACCTACAATTGGCCACGCTTGGCACCGTCCCGCCTAAACCTAGGCTTTGGAACTTCTGGCCTTAGCGTTGTCTTTATGAGCTTCTTCTACTGGTTCCTGCAATTGGCCACGCTTGGTACTGTCCCGCCTTAAGCTAGGCTTTGGGACTTCTGGCCTTATCGTTGTCTTCATGAGCTCCTTCTGCTTGGGCCTACAATTGGCCACGCTTGGCGCCGTCCCGCCTAAATCTTGGCTTTGAAACTTCTGGCCTTAGCGTTGTCTTCAAGAGCTTCTTCTACTCGCGCCTGCAATTGGCCATGCTTGGCACTGTCCCGCCTAATGCTAGGCTTTGGGACTTCTGGCCTTAGCGTTGTCTTCATGAGCTTCTTCTGCTCGGGCCTCAATTGGCCATGCTTGACACCGTCCCGCCTAAAGCTAGGCTACGGGACTTCTGGAATTAGCATTGTCTTCATGAGTTTCTCTTGCTCGGGCCTGTAAATGGCCACGCTTGGCACTATCCCGCCTAAAGCTAGGCTTTGGGACTTCTGGCCTTAGCGTTTTCTTCATGAGCTTCTTCTGCTCGGGCCTGCAATTGGCCATGCTTGACACCGTCCCGCCTAAAGCTAGGCTATGGGACTTCTGGCCTTAGCTTTGTCTTCATGAGCTTCTTCTGCTCGGGCCTGCAATTGGCCACTCTTGGTACTGGCCCGCCTAAAGCTAGGCTTTGGGACCTCTGGCCTTAGCGTTGTCTTCATGAGCTTCTTCTGCTCGGGCCTGCAATTGGCCATGCTTGACACCGTCCCGCCTAAAGCTAGGCTATGGGACTTCGGCCTTAGCTTTGTCTTCATGAGTTTCTTCCGCTCGGCCTCGCAATTGGCCACTCTTGCACTCGGCCCGCCTAAAGCTAGGCTTTGGGACTTCGGCCTTAGCGTTGTCTTCATGAGCTTCTTCCGCCGGGCTCGCAATTGGCCATGCTTGACACCGTCCCGCCTAAAGCTAGGCTATAGGACTTCTGGAATTAGCATTGTCTTCATGAGCTTCTCTTGCCCGGGCCTGTAAATGGCCACGCTTGGCACTATCCCGCCTAAAGCTAGGCTTTGGGACTTCGGCCTTAGCGCTTTCTTCATGAGCTTCTTCCGCCGGCCCGCAATTGGCCATGCTTGACACCGTCCCGCCTAAAGCTAGGCTATGGGACTTCTGGCCTTAGCTTTGTCTTCATGAGTTTCTTCTGCTCGAGCCTGCAATTGGCCACGCTTGGTACTGGCCCGCCTAAAGCTAGGCTTTGGGACTTCTGGCCTTAGCGTTGTCTTCATGAGCTTCTTCTGCTCGGGCCTGCAATTGGCCATGCTTGACACCGTCCCGCCTAAAGCTAGGCTATAGGACTTCTGGAATTAGCATTGTCTTCATGAGCTTCTCTTGCCCGGGCCTGTAAATGGCCACGCTTGGCACTATCCCGCCTAAAGCTAGGCTTTGGGACTTCTGGCCTTAGCGTTTTCTTCATGAGCTTCTTCTACTCGCGCCTGCAATTGGCCACGCTTGGCACTATCCCGTCTAAATCTAGGCTTTGGGACTTCTGGCCTCAGCGTTGTCTTCATGAGCTTCTTCTCTTTGGGCCTGCAATTGGCCATGCTTGACACCGTCTCGCCTAAAGCTATGCTATGGGACTTCTGGCATTAGCGTTGTCTCCATGAGCTTCTCTTGCTCGGGCCTGTAAATGGCCAGGCTTGACACCATCCAGCCTAAAGCTAGGCTATTGGACTTCTGGCCAAAGCGTTGTCTTCATGAGCTTCTTCACGTACACCTCCATCGTTCAACCGATCAATGGCTTGAAGACCTTGTTCACCAGCCTCTGGTATGTTGCCCCCGCATTCTTCAGGCCGAAGGGCATGACCTTGTAACAGTACAGTCCATAATTGGTGATGAACGCTGTGCACTCCCTCTGATCGGTGCATGGGAATTTGGTTATAACCTGAAAACACATCCATAAAACTAAGCAGCCCGTGCCCCACCGTGGAGTCCACCAGTTGATCTATCTTTGGCAACGGAAAGCTATCTTTAGGGCAAGCTTTGTTCACATCTGTGAAGTCCACGCACATTCTCCATTTCCCACTTGCCTTCTTTACCAAAGACCACGCTCGAGATCCATTCAGGTAGGAGACCTCCCTTATGAATCCTCGCTTCAGCAGCCTTCTCCACCTCACAACTGATGGCCTCATATCTCTCTTGGTTGACGCATCTCCTCTTCTACCTCACTGGCTTAGCATCTTTCCGTATTGCCAGCCTGTGACACGCCACCTCTGGGTCAATCCCAGGCATATCCTCATGCGTCCATGCGAATACATCGGCGTGTGCTCGCAAACACTCCACCAGCTTTTCTTTTAACTGCTCGCTAATGCCAGAGCCGATCTGAATTTTCTTCTCGGGGTCGTCTGCTCTCACCTCAACCTTCTCCAGTTCCTCAGCCGGCTTCTACCTTCCACCCTTGACTTCCCCCTCGAGTCCAGTGAGGTTATCTGCATGGTTTCTTTGGCTGCCACAGAGTATCAGCTCTTTCCAACCCTCTGGCTGCCTTTTACGACCCCCACAGCCCCATTCACTCAATACTTTAGGGCCAATTAGTGGGTGGATAGTACGGACTGGCTGATCCTCATGAACGGCCTCCCCAGTATTGCTTGGTATGGGCTAGCTTCATCTACCACTACAAAGTCTAACATCATATTCTTTTCAAAAGGCCTCGAGCCCATGGTCACAGCCAGTTTGATGATTCCCAGAGGTATCGCCTTCCTCCCCGAATCCTTTCAAGGAAGTGCTCTGCTCCGCTCGAGGCTCGCGACCGCTATTCCCAAATCCTCGAGAGTGGACTCAAGAGAATATCCACCGAGCTTCCCGAGTCTACCAGTATTCGGTCAACTTCCTTATTAGTGATGTTCTCTTTCACAACCAAGGCATCCTCATGGGGGTACAGCACCCCCTCCTTGTCTTCCTCCGTCCACATAATGGGCACCTGCCGGACCTTGGCCTTTTTGGCAGCGGGGGCAGTGAACAGGACCTCTCGGCAAATCTCTTGGGAAACTTCTTGGTGGGGGTGGCAATGGACGATTCGCTCTGTTGTGGTTCATCGCAGGTATGCTTGGTGGTTCGTTGCAGGATAGGTGGTCGTCGTGACGCCTGTACTCCCTGTGATCCCGGCCTGGAGACCTGCGGGGTGGGATGGGAATCATCCGCGGCGGGGGAGCTCTCTGGTAAGGGTTGTAGGGGGCAACCCGGTCCCTTATTGCTTTTGAAGCCAGCGCTCCTCGGGCAGGACCTCCTTTCTCCTTCCTCTTTATTCCACTGCCTTGTTCACTTCTCAGCTTGGCAGCCTTTTCCTCTTCGATGACCATATCCATTTTCACCTGTTCATACACATCTGAATATGAACGGATCGAAGGGCTCCGTAGATTATACCATGGCCTCCCCATCCTGATCCCGTCCTTCAGTCCTCTCAACGCTTGGGGATGATTAAATGCACCAAGATCTAGGACCGATCTGTGGTACCTCTTAGGAACTCCCGGAGGGGTTCTCCCTCCCTCTGTCTTATTTCCGACAGCTCCATCATATCATCTTCGGGGGTCATTGCGCCCCGAAACTGCTCTGTAAATTCCTTACACATTTATTCGAAGCTCAGGATGCTTTCCCGCGGCAGCCTGCGGTACCATTCTCTTGCCCTTCTCTCAAGAGTGAGCGGGAAGGCCCTGCACCTCTCGGTTGCTGACAGGCCCTACACTCCTGTCATGTTGTTGAACCGCTCTATGTGCACCAACGGATCACTCTTTCTTGAAAATTTCAAATCCGGGAAACGGAAGTCACGTGGGATCGTGACACCCATGATCTCCGTCGAGAGTGGGGGCTCGTTGTCCAGCATTATCCTCCAACTTAGGCTTTTTCCGTTTCCCCGGAGGTCCTCCACAACTTGTGCCAACCTACGCACCTCCCCCTCCAGCTCTTCCGCGCTGGAGGTTGGTGCTGTATCCTGCAAATGATGACGGGACCCCTTTTCCTCCATGTTCGTCTCCTCCCTCGCGGCCACATTTGGTATTCTCAGCCTCTGGGCTTCGTCCCCCGCATGCTCCCGGACGAGAGCGTTCCCACGGCTGGACTCAGGGACATCATTGCATATTTTCTTCTATCCCTCTCTAAGCTCTTGCAGTATGGATGTCAGTGTCTCCATTTGTTTCTCCATCCAATCCATCCTCTCCTGGATTTCTTTGTTTTGGGTCTCATTGGCCACCTCCCTCAAAGTCGCCGACTCCTCTGGGCTTACTCCTCTTTTGCTGTTTCCTCTCATCGTTGCCTTGTCGCTTTTGAATGTATTGGGAAATCAGGCTTTTTGAACTGATCCCCACAGACGGCGCCAAAAATGTTGATGCTGTTTTCCCGCGTCCCTTCAAATAGTGTCAAAAACCTTCTGCTCGCGGTTAGCTCGAGCTTTGACGACCTTTTACTCTTCGATCTTGACCAGGTTTGATGGGGTTATGAAGACCTCGAGCAGAAAACTTAGCCTGGGCTCGAGATGGGTTGACCTTGAGGTCTTTTATTCACACCTGGCTGGACTCGAGGAGGGCTGCTCGATATTACCTAAACAGGTTGTCCTAAGGCAGTATGGTAGTAGCTCTCTATTGCCATTCGAACAGTCTCCTCTAAGGGTTGGCTTTTTCGTAGTGATTGGAAGTCTTGGGATGTGATTTTATGGCAGTTTGCTCTTGTACAAGGAATGCCATTTTTGTCCATTTATATGTCTTGCACTAGGTAGTATAAGTACTAGATGGTATCCGCACTTTATTGAATTGAAAAAATACTAATTACACTACATAATATGATACCATTTCCGCACTTTAATAAAATTTGGGAACCCTCATCAAATAATGATTCATAGTATAACTATATACATATGAGAATGTCCATTTTATTGCACCCATGACCAGAAATCTTTTTTGATTTGAGATTTTTTAATAGTTTTAAAATCTTATAATACGTGTTTTAGTGATATTATAATTCAGATTCAACTTCTCTTATATTTTTATTTATTAATCGCCAACCATTCAACAAATTTAGTCAATAATTGGATTTGGCTTTACCCGTTTTCATTTTTTATTAATATTTGAATCGTCATTCATTTACATTGAACATAATAGAATTATAATTAAACATAGCATTCTGGCTTCAGTTTTACTAATATTAATATCATACTGACAGTTGTGAGTTATACAGATTCTTTCATTTGCTACCTCCTTCATAGCCCGCAGTTTTGCCTCTGCTTCTGCCAATTGTTTATTCGCTTCTTTAAAAATAATAGAGAATATAAAATAATACTTGGCTAACAATGGAAGAAGAGATGTGGATGATAGGATCCTTGATGGTTGCTATGAGAGATCGTAAAGTAAGGTTATTGTTTCTCACTCTTCTATACTACATTTTCAAGCTATATCTCATGATCTTCCAATTTCGTCATACAAAATTAATTCATTAACTACTATACAGTAAAAAAAAAATTCGTTAGATGTTATGTATTCTTTTATTTATTTATTTATTCAAAATTCATTAGATGTTACGTTATTCATTTATTATTTATTTATTCATTTTTCAAGTTACCGTGGCATTTGGACAGCTATGCTCTTGGATTCGGATTCTTTTCCATTTATTCACTTTGTACATTCACTCTATAAAAACATGTGTATATGGGTATTAAACAAGGTGGTTTAATTAAATAATAGCTTGATGGCTTGATTGGCTTGATCACTATAATTCATCTTGGTCAAATACATAATTATGTATATTCATGGGATGGTTTATATAATAACATGATGGCTTGATCCCTATAATTAAACTTAGTCAAATACAATAATCATGTATTCATGGGATAGTGATACGTCAACGTTGCCACATATGTATACATATTATTAGTACTAATAGTTTAATAATTGCAAACTTACAATGATTCCCTAACATGCTTTGACAGATTTAATCACTGAATATAAGCAAAACAAATCTCCATATTTAACTATTCTTTTATTCTTTTTAAGCAAAAGGAGAAACCAAAAGCCACAATAATTTAACTACAAGCAAAAAGTGTGTTTAATTGGCATATAAAAAGTTAAACACATGCTAGATAACAAATGTAACAAATGGCCCGATAAATTAACTGAAAAATATGATATTAAAATTCCGTCACGAAAATTCTTTAAAAAAAAAAGTTAGAAAAACGAAATAATGAACTTTCATATGGACTGACCTGAAATATCAACAATGAAATAAATAAGCGAAACGGCACTCTTTCCTATTTCTGGATTCAAAGCAGCGAGCACCGAAGGAAAGTAGAACTGAACACCAACTGAAAAATGAAAATAAGATGAAAAGAGGATGTGAACAGCTTTTTAGCACTTTGCAGAAAGTAAGTTGCTCACCATCTTTAGTATGTCAAATTAACATACTTGAGCAAGTCCTTCTTGGACGAGTTCCTTCAGTTAGGTAAGTGTTTGGGTAATATCAGACAGGCCCCTCGAAGCCCTTCCAGCTCGAGTAAAACACCCCGAGGACAGCTTAGCCCGAGCAGCCCTTCTGGTCAAAGCTGGTCAAGGTCGAGGAATTCAGAGATGCTCGAGCTCCGAGCACTTCATTCACCTGCTCGAGGTCGTCCATCAGGTCAAGGATGGTCAAGGTCGAGAGCTAAGCACTCATTCACCTGCTCGAGGTCGTCCCTCAGGTCAAAGCTGGTCAAGGTCGAGAGCTAAGCACTCCTTCGCATGCTCGAGGTCGTCCCTCAGGTCAAAGCTGGTCAAGGTCAGGAGCCGAGCACATCTCTCCTGCTCGCAGAGATCCACCAACACAGCTGGGCAAGACCCGACCTAGGGCAACCCGACCCGTTTTCTCAGAATCTCGGCACACCTTTTAATGTCTGACCAGGGTCCCACATGGTGTGTTGATGATACTGTCGCCGGCCACCGGCACATGTCTCCAAGGTGTCATAATTCCTAGCGCACTTGCCCGACATGGTGATCTGGCCACGTGAATCGGGTTAAGGGGACAGCCGCTCATCCCTAGGGAATAGTCCGCTAAACCCGGCTGTCAGAGGGACCCAGATACCACTAACGTGGGTGTGGACAGCTGGAAATAGAAAGAGCAGGAAAAATGGAGTATAAAAGGAAACGAAGGAGAACGTTACAAGGGTTGAAGAATTTGATTCACAAAAGATCTGTAAGCTCAAACAGGTTCTTCCTATTCTTACTTCTCTCACTTTGATTTTCTGGAAAAATCATATCTATCCAAAAAGGGGGGGGTGAAATAATACCCCTTTCCTCTTTCCGGTCTCCCTCACTAAGGGAGATACCAAAAAAGACAAACCCGATAACTGACTTGAGCGTCGGAGGGTTTTCGCCGGGACACGCCCGGCGACCCCTGACCCTGTTTTCTGTGAGTACAGGACCGGGAGATTTCCGTTCTGAAGAAGACAGCGAAACAGGACGAAGGGGGTAATCCAGCTCGAGCTTATCGCGAGCAGAAGGATCGAGGCACTGTTTGAATCCGTGAGCAGAAGGTTCAGACAGTCCTGCTCGAGCTATTGCGGTCACTGTTTGAAGGTTCGAGGCACTGTTGAGGCACGCGGGAAAAATTGCATCAACATCTTTTGGCGCCGTCTGTGGGGATCAGCACAAAAAGCCTGATTTCCTAATACATTCAAGAGACAATGCAACGATGAGGGGAAACAGCCGAAGAGGAGTAAGTCCAGAAGAATCAGTAACTTTGAGAGAGGTGGCCAATGAGGCCCAGAACAGGGAGATCCAGGAAAGAATGGATCGAATGGAAAAACAGATGGATACTCTTACCTCCCTATTACAAGAATTCAGGAAGGGACAGAGAAAAGCATGTAATGATGTCCCGGAGTCCAGCCGAGGGAATGCTCATGTTTGGGAAAATGCGAGAGATGAAGCCCAAAGACCTAGGGCACCAAACGTTGCAGTGAGAGAAGAAACGAACATGGAGGAAAGGGGGTCTCGTCAACATTTGCGAGGATACTGACTCGACCTCTCGTGCGGAGGAGTTGGAGGAGAGGTGCTGCGAGTTGGCACAAGTTGTGGAAGATCTTGGGGAGCGGAAAGAGTCCAAGCTGGCGAATAATGCTGGACAACGAATCTCCACTCTCCACAGAGATAATGGGAGTCACGATCCCACGTGACTTCCGCTTCCCGGATCTGAAATTTTCGGGAAAGAGTGATCCATTAGTACATATAGAGCGGTTCAGCGACATGGCGGAGTGCAAGGTGCATCGGCGACTGAGAGGTGCAGGGCCTTCCGCTCACTCTTGAGGAAGGGCGAGAGAATGGTACCATGAGACTCCAGCGGAAGCATCTTGAGCTTTGAGCAGATGTGCGGGGAGTTCGCGAGAACAATTCAGGTGCGGTGACCCACGAGGATGACATGATGGAGCTGTCGAAAGTGAGGCAGAAAGAAGGAGAATCCCTCGGGAGTTTATCAAAAGATACCATAGATCGATCCTAGATCTTGGTGCGTTCAACCATCCCCAAGCTCTGAGAGGATTAAAGGATGGTATTCGGATGGGGAGACCATGGTATAACCTGCGGAGTCCTTCGATCCGTTCGTATTCGGACGCGTACTGAACAAGTAAAAGCTGGATATGGTAATCGAAGAAGAAAAAGCATAGGCGAGAAGTGAGCGGGTTGGTGGAGCGAAGGAAGGAGAAGGGGTCCTGCCGGGGACACAGGCTCAAGGCATCGAGGACCAGGGTTGCCCATCTGACCCATATCGGAGAGTTCCCCGCCGCGGATGGTTCCCAGACCACCTCGCGAGCGTCCAGTGATGGCCATACATCCATGCAATCGGCCAGCCCATGACGGCACCGGAGATGAACCAAGACCGAGGCGGACCGTCCATTGCCACCCTCACGAGAAGCTTCCCGAGGGATGAGGCAATCAGAGTGGTGGAGCAGAGCCACGCTACGAGCGATA
The DNA here is from genome assembly GCA_025617385.1 of Murraya koenigii. Lineage (NCBI taxonomy): Eukaryota > Viridiplantae > Streptophyta > Magnoliopsida > Sapindales > Rutaceae > Murraya > Murraya koenigii. The sequence continues at coordinate 22,292,403 of CM046812.1, forward strand.
TATAAGGTTGAAGGTATCTCTCGAAGAGATACTTCAAGTGGTGAAGAGCGAGGACTCTCGAGCCTACCAGCCTAGATGGCCAAGTCGGTAGCAAGCGAGATAAGGGCGGTTCTGCCGTTTCCATGGTAACCACGGCCACTCCACGACACAATGCTGGTGATTTGAAAAACCGGTGGAGGATCTAGTTAGGAACCGGTACTTGGATGAGTTTGTAGAAGGAGGGCACCGGTAGTTGAACAACTGACTCGAGGAAGGTGACCAGAGCTTACGAAATAGAACACGGAACCACCAGTCACGAGGGTAATCTCGGGAGGGCCCACGATGGCGGGAAGTTCAAATAGGGCCGGAAAAACTACTGCTAGATATCATGCGGTGGCCGAGAAGTCTGTTCATTGCTCCAGCTGCCAAGAAGGCCAAGGTTCGGCGGTGCCAATCATGTGGACGGATGGAGACGAGGAGGGGTCTTGTACCCTCGCGAGGATGCCACAGTGGTAAAAGCCGGCATAGCGAATAAGGAAGTTGACCAGAATCTTGGTTGACTCAGGGAGCTCGGTGGATATTCTCTTGAATCCACACTCGAGGATTTAGGAATAGCAGTAGCGAGCCTCGGCGAGACGAGCACTTCGCTTGAAAGGATTCGAGGAGGAAGCTAATACCTCTAGGAATCATCAAGCTGGCGTGACCATGGGCTCAAAGCCTTTCGAGAAGAACATGATCTTTGGATTTCGTGGTGGTAGATGAAGCCGGCCCGTACCGAGGCGATTCTAGGGAGGCCGTTCATGAGGATCAGCCAATGCGTGCTATCCACCCGTTATTTAGCCACTAAGTATCAAGTAAATGGAATTGTTGGGGTCGTGAAAGGCGACGAAGGGTGGCGAGGAGCTACTGCCGTGAGCGCCAAAGAAACCATCTGAGATAACCTCGCTCGACTCGGGGAATCGAGGAATGGAAGGTAGAGCATCTAGGCCAGCTCGTCAGACGGACGAGAGGTCAGAGGCAGTGGAGCACACAACTCTGAGGAAGTATTTCCGATGAGTCTCCTTGTATTGTGAAATGCTAATGTAAGATTTACGTCCCGAGATGGGATATGTAAAAGTATAAATGTATGTAAGAATAAGAAAAGCATTCATAATGTAAGTTCGAAATGAAGACCGAGCAAGAAAAACTCCTTGGCGGAAGTCCCAAGCCTAAGTCTTAGGCGGGACGATTGCCAAGCTTAGGTCAATGCGAGGCCCGGCGGGAGCTACAGTGAGAAGAACTCCATGGCCGAAGTCCCAAAGCCTAAGTCTTAGGCGGGACGGTGCCAAGCTTGGGTAAGTGCGGGCCCGGCAGGGAGTATTAGCAAGCTCAGGTTAATTAAAAGCCGAGCGGAAGATCGAGAAGAGCTCCTTGGCGAAGTCCCAAAGCCTAAGTCTTAGGCGGGACGGTGCCATGCTTGGGTCAGTGCGAGGCCGAGCGGGAGCTACTGAGAAGAACTCCATGGCGAAGTCCCAAAGCCTAAGTCTTAGGCGGGACGGTGCCAAGCTTAGGTAAGTGCGGGCCGAGCGGGAGTATTAGCAAGCTCCGGTTAATTAAAAGCTCGGCGGAAGATCGAGAAGAGCTCCTTGGCGGAAGTCCCAAGCCTAAGTCTTAGGCGGGACGGTGCCATGCTTGGGTCAGTGCGAGGCCCGGCGGGAGTATAACAGAAGGCAGCTTGGGTCGATTGTAGGCTGGCGGGAGTAGAGATTCGGAAGGCGTTAGGTCAATTAAAAGGCCGAGCAGGAGTAGTCAAGAAGAGCTCCTTGGCGGAAGTCCCAAAGCCTAAGTCATTAGGCGGGACGGTGCCAAGCTTAGGTCAATGCGAGGCCCGGCGGTTGTAGAGATTCAGAAGGCGTTCGGTCAATTTAAAGACCGAGCGGGAGAAGTTTGAGAAGAGCTCCTTGGCTAGAAGTCCCAAAGCCTAAGTCTTAGGCGGGACGGTGCCATGCTTGGTTCGATTGCGAGCCGGCGGGAGTAGAGATTCGGGAAGGCGTTCGGTCAATTAAAAGGCCGAGCGGGAAAAGTCAAGAAGAGCTCCTTGGCGGAAATCCCAAAGCCTAAATTATTAGGCGGGACGGTGCCAAGCTTGGGTCAATTGCGAGGCCGGCGGGAGTATCGCAAGCTCGGGTCAATTGCAGGCCGGCGGGAGTATAATGAAGGCGCTTGGGTCAATTGCGAGGCCGGCGGGAGTTGAGAATCAAGAAGGCGTTCGGTCAATTAAAAGGCCCGAGCAGGAGAAGTTTGAGAAGAACTCCTTAGCCAGAAGTCCCCAAACCCTAAGTCTTAGGCGGGACGAGTGCCATGCTTGGGTCGATTGCGAGGCCCGGCGGGAGTATAACACAAGGCAGCTTGGGTCGATTGCGAGACCGAGGCGGGAGTATCATCGGAAGACCTCGGGTCGATTAAAGGCTCGGCGGAAGAAGAGCTCCTTGGCATGAAGTCCCAAGCCTAAATCATTAGGCGGGACGGTGCCAAGCTCGAGTCGATTGAAGACCGAGGCGGGAGTAATATCGAGAAAAAGCTCGGGTCAATTAAAGGCTCGGCGAAGTTTCGAAGAGCTCCTCGGCCGGAAGTCCCAAGCCTAAATCATTAGGCGGGACGGTGCCAAGCTTCAGGTCGATTGAAGACCGAGGCGGAGTGTTATCGAAGACCTCGGGTCGATTAAAAGGCTCAGCGGAAGAAGAACTCCTCGGCCAGAAGTCCCAAAGCCTGAATCGTTAGGCGGGACGGTGCCAAGCTCGGGTCAATTGAAGACCAGAGCAGGAGTAATATCAGAGAAAGCTCGGGTCAATTAAAAGGCTCGAGCAAAAGTTTCGGAAGAGCTCCTTGGCCATAAGTCCCAAAGCCTAAGTTTTAGGTTCGGGCGGTGCTACAGCTTAGGTCAATTGCGGACCGAGCGGGAGTATCGACACGCCTGGGTCAATTACGAGGCCGGGCGGAAGATCAAGAAGAACGCTACGACCGAAGTCCCAAGCCTAAGTCTTAGGCGGGACGGTGCCTAGCGAGGTCAATTAAAGGCCGGCGAGGCAGTTCAGCGTGAAACGCTATGGCCGAAGTCCCTAAGCTTAACTCTTGGGCGAGACGGTTGCCTAGCGAGGTCAGTGCGAGGCCGGCGGGAGTTCAAGAGGAACCCTTGTCCAAAAGTCCCTAGGCCTAAGCTACTAGGCGGGACGTTGTCTAGCAAGAGCCAAATGCGAGGCTCGAGCAAGTCAAATGAGCTCGTAAAATAGACATAAGGCTTTTTTAGCCTAAGTCAGAGCAAAACTCTACCATGCATGCATAAATGAAAATAGGATGTCCAACACTTAGAAAATTTTTTACTCAGCAAGCATATTCAAAGTCAATTCAACATAGAAGACAAGAATGTGTGCACACGAGTAGTAAATAGAGTTGTTCAACATGTATCTTTTTATTTCATTAAAATGATTACATATGTAAAAAAAAAAAAAAAAGAAGAAGAAGTCCAAGTTATTCAGTGGAAGGAGCGTCTTCGGAGCAGCGGTGGATGGCCGGCATCTGCAGGAGGAGCGGCGAGGAGGGGCGTCGGTGGGAGCTTCGACGGGAGGAGCATTGGAAGGAGAAGGAGCGAGCTCTCGACAACACCTTGGGGCTCGGATCGAGTAGCTCGAGGATTGTTCATGTATTCGACTACATACACTTCGACCTTGGACATGTCGGCCTCGGGTATGCCTTCCCAAAGCATACATAAGGCGATCGTGGTGGAGTTGCCTCGATGTTGTACTCGATGTGAAGTTGGACCTCGAGTGTCAATTTGCTCTTGAAGGCGAGCGACTTCTCCCTCATGAGCTGCTCGTAGCAAGACTTCGAGTGTCGAGATCCTTCAGAGCATGCTTCGACTCGTTCTTGGTCTCGGTCAACTCCTCTCAAGCCCGGAGACCTTGGAGTCGGCCACTGCTTGTCTTCTCGCAAGATTTATATTTTCGTCCAGCGACTTCGATTTTCTTCCTTCGACTCGTTCGCTGACTGCTCAAGCTCCGAACCTTTGCTCGAAGTTCTTCACAGGAACTCGAGTTATATCATTAAGCTCGGTCGCGGATGCCAAAGCTCGGGAGGAGAGCCACTGGAAGATACTAAGCAGTAGCTCGGAGTGCGGGACTCTATCTCGTCCGAGAACCCGTTGGTCAGCTCTTCATTGAAAGCCCTCTGGCAAGGCTCGGAGCAGCCGGTGGCGTTGTTCTACGCATGGCCAGTTGGAGGACGAGCTGGGTCAGCGGTCCTTTGTATCCTGCGAGGAGGACCTCCCTCTGCCCTCTCAGTATGTCGAGCAGAAGAAGCGGCTCGAGCAGGTGGTGGCGGAGCACTCGACTCTGCTCGAGGTCTTTTTGAGGTGCTCGCACCTTCAACTATTCCCACACGTCGATGCAACATTTCACGCATCCTGCTGCTCATCTCTTCACTTGGTACTAAATTGGACTCCAAAAAGCTCCGAGGTGTCAACATCTCCCTGCACGAGCTCGCGTTTGAAAGAGCAGGCTGCACACGTGCTTGAAGCTGACCCCCAATCGAATAAGAAGCACCCCAGGAGACTGCAAAAAACAACCAAAGCAATACAATGAAAACAGAAGCGAGCAGGAAAACTAAAAGTAAACTCCACAGGGCAGATAAATGACCTGGAATGCAAAAGTGTCGCGGGACTGGTCGTACCCCCTCGCTACGAAGTGCAGCGTGCCCCCACTCTCCCCCAACAAAGAAGAATTTGCTCTTCCAGTTGCCGCCAGAGGTCGGGAGATCAGTGATGGGCTTTTTACCCTTCAGACTGGAGGTAAGGTAATACCAACCAGCATCCTTTGGGCTACACTTCAGCTGGTAGAGGTGTCTGATTTCCCCTACCGAGGGCTCATCCAGGTCACAACATTTCCACAAAACGAAGAGTCCGGAAAGGACCCTCCACCCATTCGGGTTCAATTGCCCAGGGGCCAGGCGGAACCCAGACAGAACCCGGCCAAAATAAGGCTGGAGAGGCAGCCTAACCCCCCATTTGAAGCACTCCAAGTAGAAGGTTGTATATCCTTGGGGACGGTTGAGATTTCACCCTGCCAGTAACCTTAAAACTACACTATCAGGTATGTTGTATGTCTGCCTAAGTCTATCTAAGTCACAGGGGGTGGTTTCACACCTCAGGAGGTCAATGGGGTATTCCCCATGTTCAGACCTTTGACTGGCCCTCGTCCTTTGCTGCGGCTGGGTCTCAGCTACGGGTAACTCTCTCTCTGGACTAGAATCCCTCACGGGGATTATGCTAAGGGGTTGTGCCTCACTCGAGGAGGATGAGTCCTCCGGCAACATCCTACGGGGCTCTAAGGGATTTGACATTTTCCTAAGGGTGTGAACTAACGGGGAGCAGGAGAAGAAACAGAGTAGTGGCAGGAAACGGAACAATGGTTTGTACCTGAACACGAAAGGAAGTGTGGTTGGCCGAAAATCACCTTGACAGGAAGAAGAATAGTAAGTGGCGAAGAGCAGATTAATTGTGAGTTTGATCGAAAAGTAAGCAAATAGAGGGAACAGTGAAGAAGTTGGGGATTTTTAAAGAGGTGAACGCGTCCCTTCAAGTGGCGGCGTGCGTTTCGAGGGACATGACCTTTTAGGTCACGTCCCTTTGAATTTCAAATGCACGGCTAGGATCAACCCACGCGTCCCGCCTTAAAGGTGAAGTGACTGAGGTGGGAGACAGCTGGTAAGCGTGGGGAAGAGTAAAAGGCCGCGAATTCGGCCCATCATTACTGAGTTTCCAGTCTTATCTCGCTTCACTCAAAAGACTAGAAACTGGGGGACTGGTGTTTGGGTAAAACACCCCGAGGACAGCATAGCCTGAGCAGCCCTTCTGGTCAAAGCTGGTCAAGGTCGAGGAATTCAGATCGAGCCCCGAGCACTTCATTCACCTGCTCGAGGTCGTCCACCAGGTTAAGGATGGTCAAGGTCGAGAGCTAAGCACTCATTCACCTGCTCGAGGTTGTCCCTCAGGTCAAAGCTGGTCAAGGTCGAGAGCTAAGCACTCCTTCGCATGCTCGAGGTCGTCCCTCAGGTCAAAGCTGGTCAAGGTCAGGAGCCGAGCACATCTCTCCTGCTCGCAGAGATCCACCAACACAGCTGGGCAAGACCCGACCTAGGGCAACCCGACCCGTTTTCTCAGAATCTCGGCACACCTTTTAATGTCTGACCAGGGTCCCACATGGTGTGTTGATGATACTGTCGCCGGCCACCGGCACATGCCTCCAAGGTGTCATAATTCCTAGCGCACTTGCGCGACATGGTGATCTGGCCACGTGAATCGGGTTAAGGGGACAGCCGCTCATCCCTAGGGAATAGTCTGCTAAACCCGGCTGTCAGAGGGACCCAGATACCACTAACGTGGGTGTGGACAGCTGGAAATAGAAAGAGCGGGAAAAATGGAGTATAAAAGGAAATGAAGGAGAACGTTACAAGGGTTGAAGAATTTGATTCACAAAAGATCTGTAAGCTCAAACAGGTTCTTCCTATTCTTACTTCTCTCACTTTGATTTTCTGGAAAAATCATATCTATCCAAAAAGGGGGGGGTGAAATAATACCCCTTTCCTCTTTCCGGTCTCCCTCACTAAGGGAGATACCAAAAAAGACAAACCCGATAACTGACTTGAGCGTCGGAGGGTTTTCGCCGGGACACGCCCGGCGACCCCTGACCCTGTTTTCTGTGAGTACAGGACCGGGAGATTTCCGTTCTGAAGAAGACAGCGAAACAGGACGAAGGGGGTAATCCAGCTCGAGCTTATCGCGAGCAGAAGGATCGAGGCACTGTTTGAATCTGCGAGCAGAAGGTTCAGACAGTCCTGCTCGAGCTATTGCGGTCACTGTTTGAAGGTTCGAGGCACTGTTGAGGCACGCGGGAAAAATTGCATCAACAGTAAGTGAAGTTATATAGGTTACCGAGCTACAGGAGCCTAGAAGTTGAGTTACTCTCATCAATAATTCCTTGAGTCACGAACCCTTCCTTGAGTCACGAACCCAGCTAATAAGGAGGATTAGGAATAAATAAGTGAATGAGAAGAACAGGTTTATATATATAGATTTTGATTTAAGAGTTTGAATAATGATAGAGCTCCAAAAAGCTTTGGCAAATATTAATTTTTATTAGCAACGACAACATTTTTTTTTTAAATCCAAGAGATTATGGTTTTTTAAAGAATCAAAACGAAATGGTAATAGAAAGAATTTCAAACCTAATAATTTTTCTCTATAATTGAAATCAAGTAATAAATAGAGGGCTAGGTTTGAGGTTTAGTAGATGAGATTTTTTATAATCCAATATATTTGTAGTAATCTTTGGAATAACTTTGAAATATATTTTGAAAATTATTTGAAAAAAAGGTTTAAATATGAAAATAATTCGTGGGAACAATATCAATATTTAAAAAATTTGGAGCTCTAGCATTAATAAAAATTTTTTATAAAATAGTTTTAATATAGCTCCCAAAATCATGCGTAAAACAATAAGATGCAGATATCAAAGGCAAATATGCAAGCAAAACTCTCTTATATTCTGAGTGAGAGCCATTCTCTATACAAAAACATAGCACAACCATCACAAACATCATGGATAAGTAGCTCAATAAATCCTAAAAGTCATTGTCCCCAGAAGATTGACCGAGTGGCTTTCAAACAATTCGCTTGACATACCTCCCTAATCCCTACCTTTTAAATAAATAAATAAATGAATTCCTATAAGTCATCACAAGCAGCATACATAAGATGCTTTTACTAAATTAACATAGACTTTTGCAACACTAAGAAAATGCTGGCATATTCTTGGTTCAACTGAAGAGGTTAGTACCATCATCCCCAAACAGGGTGACCTGTTGCTGCCGACGTCTCTTCCTGCTGGTCACTGGATCAGGAGATGTTTCTAGAGATTCCACAGTATCTGTATCATCTTCCGGCAGATCATATTTCACAAAGCCAAGGTAGAGTTCGCATGCAGGGCCCATAGGGCTTGCAGCAGTCACCGTCTTTGCTCTCAGGATTCTTTCAACTGAAATTAATCATTTCGAATAAGAAGCAAAAAGATTAGCTTCCAATGGAGCTACGAATATAGAAATGCAGGATAAATAAAGAGGCGGCCTTACCATCAGACACAGTCAATTCTTCAGTGCCCAGCTTTTAGAACTAAGACAATTAGTCTCACCTGTGCAACATTGACAAGAAATGAAAATGATCACTTCTTGTGTATATTTTTCCTTTTCATTAATGTTTTTGGTTTCCCCTAAAGTTGATACCGAGTGCAGATAATCGAAGAGCACATATTCTGACCACAAGTATGGTTGCAAAATTAAAACAGGCAAGTAAAAATCAGACATAGAAAGGCATAATTCTGACCACAAGTATGGTAGCAAAATTAAAACAGGCAAGTAAAAATCAGACATAAAAAGGCATAATTCTGACCTGGTGGTAACGAGAAGAGCGTGCTCGAGCTCCAACCTCATAGGAGTGATGATTTTTTCTTATGCGAAATACATTACGTCCACCATTAGGCATCGCTAATTTACTGCTACTTTCCATGGAACTATCACAGGCAAATCTTGATTAACTATACTGTTTAAGCCCCTATCCATAATTATATGGGCATTTTGCTCATAATTATTTCTTGTACCATGTGGAGAGGTTGCTTGGATGGTGCCCTGGGAGGGCTCGTTTTGAGATCAGTATTGATGACGCTGTTAGTGTTCAGCGGGTACTAGTGGGGCATGGAGTTGTGATACGAACCATAGTGGCGGTTTCTGATGGCTGTAAGGGTATCCCATGGTGCTTCTTCAGATGATGTAGACATGCTGAGGCTGAGGTCTTTCTGATTGGTGTATTACTTGTTAAGAATATTGGTTTATATCTTAATTTGATTGTGGCGTCGCACTCACTGTGCGTTTTACAATTCATTAAGGGATAACAAAGTGTTCGTATGGAGCTGTTTCTTCTCATTTCAAAAGTTCAACGCTTAATATTAGAGGGGCTATGATAAGAATGGAGCAATATTGATGAAATCAAAATAATCAATCAAATGATTGATTGTCTCCATCTTAATTAATGGTTAAGAAATATTGATTGTCAATCAATATAAAGATTTACTGACCCAATCTTTACTAATCAATCACTATTATTATTATTATTATTTTGATTAAAGGGGGCTCTTAGAAAGAGCTAAACCGGAACAAACGGGGATGAACAATCCCATATATGTCTCGAGTAATAATAGAATAAATAACCATCGGCAGGTTAGGAAAAAATGTAGCCCAACAGGGATCATTAGAGACATATTTGCCATATAGTCCGTAGCTGAATTCGCCTCTCGATAAACATGAGTTAAGGAAATATGCCAATCTCTTTTCATCAGCTCTTGGATGGCCGTGACAGGAGCGTAAAAGGCATTAGGAATAACAGTTTGGGGGGCAATCATCTGAGTAACACACAATCTATCAACTTCAACAAATAATCGGTGAATGCCAATACTCCAAGCTAGAGATAATCCTTGAAGAAGTCCCGAAAGCTCAGCCATTGTCACTGAGCGAGCCCTAATATTCATGTAGAATCCAGAAATCATATGAACAGAACAATCTCGAATCACATCTCCAGCACCCACTATAAGAAAAATAATTTTTTGTGGCTGCCAAATACAGTTGAAAGAAATGTTATGCCGTTGCAAATATGTTTTTTCTATAGCCCTAAGTAGTCGCTAGTTGTCGCTAAGAAATACTCTTTTTTCAACTAGTGGCCACAAATATGCTGTTTTCGAGCGCATTTGGCCATTACAAATAGATGAATGCGGATTGAAAATAATAGGAAAATGCTACCAACGAATGATATTTATGGCTACTTTGAGCCATCAAAATTGCTATTTTCAGTTGGAATTAACGGTCATTTTTACAATATCAATTTTTTGGGTAATATCAGACAGGTCACCTCGAGGCCAATCGAGCTCAAGTAAAACTCCTCGAAGTTAGTCCAATTAGAGCAAAAGACCCGACCGCTGGCACGAAGACGGACTTACTAGGCGTCAAAGCTGGTCAAGGTCGAGCCTGAGCTCACTCTTCTGTTCGAGATCTTCATAGCCCGTCAAAGCCGGTCAAGGTCGAGGAACCTCAAGGCTGGTCAAAACCCAAGCTCACCCTCCTGCTCGAGGTCTTCGAACCCCAGGCATGACTCAACCACAGTGTATGGTGTGGTGTTGCGACTGTTACCGATGCCTTACTAATACCCCACGCGGTATGGTGTCGTAACTGTTACCGATGGCCGGCACACGCCCCCACAGTGTCATCATTCCATGCGCACACGCCCGACACTATGATCAGGCCATGTGAACCATGCCCACCAGACAGTCCCGTATTCCTAGGAAATGCCACAGTAATCCCGGCTGTCAGAGGGACCCAGTCACCGTGGACGCAGGAGCGGGAAAATAAAGTATAAAAGAAAAAAGAAATACAGAGGCAAGGTTCCAAAAATCTTACATAGGTTCTTCTTCTTCTTCTTCTTCTTCTTCTCCAGTCTCCCTGGGGATTTCACTTTGATTATTTCGATTATTAAAAGACCAAAATACCCCTTTATTCCTCCGGACTCTCTAACAAAGAGGGATATAAGAAGAATAACCTGATTACTGACTTGAGCGTAGGAGGGTTTTCGCCGAAACAACATCCGGCGACCGCTGACCTTGTTTTTGTGAGTACAGGTCCAAGGAGATTGCCGTTCCAGTGAATAAAGAAGAATTGAACTTGGAAAGCAGTCCTGCTCGAGCTCGAGCATACCGCGAGCAGGAGTTCTTTCGATATTATTTGAGGGAACGCAAAAAATCTACATCAACATCTTGGCGTCGTCTGTGGGGATCAGTTCAAAAAGTCTGATTTCCCAACACATTCAGGAGACACAATACGACAATGAGAGGAAACAGTAGGAGGGGAATAAGTATAGAGGAGTCAGTGACTTTGAGGGAGGTGGCCAACGAGGCTCAAAATAGAGAGATACAAGCGAGAATGGATCGGATGGAGAAACAAATGGAAGCATTGACGTCCCTCCTACAAGAACTCAGGGAGGGACAGAGGAAAGCAAGTAATGACGTCCCTGAGTCCAGCTGTGGGAATGCCCCCGTCAGGGAATATATGGGAGAGGAAGCCCAGAGACCGAAACCACCAAATGTTACCGGGAGAGAAGAGACGAAGTTAGAGGAAAGAGGGTCACATCAGCACTTGCAAGACACGGCACCCACCTCCCGCGCGGAAGAATTGGAAGGGGAAGTATGGAGGTTGGCATAGGTCGTGGAGGATCTCCGGGGAAACAAGAAAGGCCCGAGTTGGAGGATAATGCTAGACAACAAGTCTTCACTCTCGGCGGAGATTATGGGCGTGCAGTTCCCTAAGACTTCCTTTTCTTGGACTTAAGGTTTTCAGGGAAAAGTGACCCGCTGGTGCACATAGAACGGTTCAACGACATGACCGGAGTGCAGGGCTTGACGACAACCCAGCGGTGGAGGGCCTTCCCACTCACCCTAGAAGGAAGAACGAGAGAGTGGTACCGTAGGCTGCCACGGGGAAGCATCATGAGCTTTGAGCAGATGTGTGCAGGCTTGGACTTGCTGGAGGAGAAAAGGGAAAAGGCCGTTGCAAAGATCGCAGAATACCAGCAAAGAGTGACTCTCTATTACAACCGAACGTGCACATTCACCGATTTCAGGTGGGAGATTGGGTACTTAGAAAAGTCAATCAGAATACGAAAGACCCCAGGCAAGGTGTGTTAGGGTCGAATTAGGAAGGTCCTTACAGGGTCTCTCAAATAGCCGGACCGGGAGCATATCGGTTGACTCACCCCGATGGACGAGAAGTTAAGAGGCCATGGAAAGCACAACGTTTGATTAAATATTTCCAGTAAGTTTCCTCGTGATGTAAGCATTAATATATAATTCCTTCCGAAATGGAGATGTATAAAATCCTGAACATGTGTAAAAGCAAGAAAAATGCTTTCAATGTTAATTCAATATAGACAAGATTGAAGCCAACGAGTTCGAAGACAACGCAAAGGCCAGAAGTCTCAAAGCCTAGCTTAAGTCGAGACGGTGCCAAGCGTGAGCCAATTGCAAGCTCGAGCAAGAAAAGCTCATGAAGACAACGCAAAGGCCAGAAGTCTCAAAGCCTAGCTTAAGGCAAGACGGTGCCAAGTGTGGGCCAATTACAGGCTCGAGCAGGATAAGCTCGCGAAGACAACTCAAGGGCCAGAAATCTCAAAGCCTAGCTTAAGGCGAGACGGTGCCAAGTGTGAGCCAATTGCAGGCTCGAGCAAGAAAATCTTATGAAGACAACGCGAAGGCCAAAAGTCTCAAAGCCTAGCTTAAGGAGAGACGGTGCCAAGCGTTAGCCAATTACAGGCTCGAGCAGGATAAGCTCGCGAAGACAACGCAAAAGCCAGAAGTCTCAAAGCCTAGCTTAAGGCGAGATGGTGCCAAGCGCGAGCCAATTGCAGGCTCGAGCAAGAAAAGTTCGTGAAGACAACGCAAAGGCTGGAAGTCTCAAAGCCTAGCTTAAGGCGAGACGGTGCTAAGCATAAAACAACGACAGGCTTTAACAGAATAAGCTCGCAAAAAGCACAAGGGCTAAGCTTAAGCCAAGTATCGGCTCGGGCAGATCATGCTCATAAAAGAAACAGAGGCCTTTAAGCCCAACTCAAGGCAAGACTACCATGCATAAGCCAAGAGATGATACGAGCAGAAATGGCTCGGAGAAGAAAAACAAGGGCCCAACGCTTATTAAAATTTACTTGGCAAGTGCACAAAGTCAATCCCACAAGAAAATGCAAGGTAAAAATATACATGCGAACACAGAGGCAAATTGTCCAATATATATTCTTTATTCATTCACAAAAATAAAAATACAATTACAAGAAAGATATAAAAAAAAAAGAGAAAGATCAACTGGTTGGAGCAGTAGGGCTAGCGGGGGGAGCTGGGTCCTCAGATGGTGGAGTAGCTTCCGTGGCATCAGCAGCAGCAGCAGGAGCATTGGCAGCCGCATGAGGAGGAGCTTTGGCAGCAGTAGCAAGAGGAGCATTAGCAGCAGCAACAGCAGGAGCAGCCTCTCCAGACTCGGCAAAGGCCTTAATAGGGGGACTCCCGACTCCTGAATTAGGGCATCGTGCTCCGGCATATACTCCGCGACGCTTGCCCCGAGCTTAGATGAGTCCGCTTCAAGATGTTCATTGCTCAAGGCAAACACGAGGTAGCTATAGCTGAAAGACACCCCATTATTGTACTCTGTCGTGAGCTTGTCTTCCAAAAAGTCCACCCTCTTATGGAAACGATAAGTCTCCTCCTCCATAGTCTTTTCGAAGGAGAGCCTCTGCACGTCCAAGTTCTTCCGAGCATTCAATAGCTCCTCCCGGACAAGAGACAGCTCCTTCTCGAGCTGGATTGCCCTGGAATCTGACATTACTGCTTTCTCCTCGAGGGTGGAGTTCTCCTCGCGAACCTTCATCGCCTCCTCATCTTTTTGCTCAAGGCTCCATTTCAAGCTCTGAATTTATGTTCAGAGCTTTCTCTGGGAATCTTGAGTCTTGGCCTTGAACCTGGTGGCAACAACAGCAGCATGAGAAGAGAGGCGGTGGAAAGCGCCGACCAACTCATCAGCATCATAGGATTCCATCCCATCCAGTAACTTCTCCTCCATCTGTCTGACAAAATCCTTGACGTAGGGATCGGTGCAGTCGGGCCGCTCCTACTCCTATTCACGCCTTGGTCGAGGCCAAGCTGAAGCGGCAGTCCTCGGACGCCTGAGGGTAGCACCCTCTGCGACTCGCTCTGTCTTCTAAGCAGGGGGAAAACTCGAACCAGTGAAGTAGGAGTATCGATTCGAGGCCTTTTTGCTGGAGCAGAAGAGCTGCTCGCTCGTCCCGAGGACCTCGCAGGTCTCTTCTACATATTTAGCACGTCATTCATCTCTTCTTCTGAGACCAGACCAAACTTCACAAAATTCTGTGCTGTGAGTAACTCCCTGCACGAGCTCACGTTGTCAAGGGCAGTGTTGATGCGTGCTCGAAGCTCTTCCCCAATCCTATAAGAGGCACCCCAAGACACTGTAATAATAATAACTAGAGTAAAATAGTGAGAAAAGATACGAGCAGAAGAACTAAAATAAAAATTCGTTGGACAAGTAAACGACCTGGAGTGCAAAATGACGAGGAACCGGAGGGATCCCCTCGGAGAGAGGTGCAGCATGCCCCCAGTCTCCCCCAGCAAAGAAGAATTTGCCCTTCCAGTTGCCATCAGAAGTGGGGAGATCAGTTATGGGTTTCTTGTCCTTCAGGCTGGTGGTGAGGTAGTACCAACCAGCATCCTTCGGGCTGCATTTCAACTAGTAGAGATGCTTTATTTCCTCTACCGAGGGCTCACCCAGATTACACCATCTCTATAGCACATAGAGGCCAGATAGAACCCTCCACCCATTCGGGTTCAATTACCCAGGGGCCAACCAGAATCTGGACAGAACTCGGGCAAAATAAGGCTGAAGAGGCAGCCTGACCCCCCACCTGTAGCACTCCATATGGAAGGTGGCATACCCCTGAGGAGGACGGCTGGGTATGTCACTCTTACCCGGCACCCGCAAGTCCACATTATCTGGTATGTGGTAGGTGTCCCTCAGCCTATCCAGATCTTGGTGTGTGGTTTCACACCTCATGGAGTCAATGGGATACCCCCTACCCTCTGACCATTGGCTGACTCTTCCCCCCTGATGTGGCTGGGTTTCCGCCACAGTTAACACCCATTTTGAACTAGAATCTCTCACTGGGATTATACTAAGGGATTTTACATCACTCGTAGAGGACAATTCCTCAGATGACCTCGTACGGGGTTGTTGGGTATTTGACATGTTTCCTATAGACAAAATCAACCCAGTGAGAATTGAAAACCCAAATGAATGAAGAACAGAGCGGAAATAAGAAAAAAGAAAGAGGTTTATACCTGAGCAAAAAGCTGACGGTCGGAAATAGCAGCGACGGTGAAGAGAAAGACGCGAAGCACTTGCAAGCGAGTAATTTTGGTCTGAGTAAAAATGAGCAATAGGAAGGACAGTGACGAAATCGAAGTTTTTAAGGGGGAGAGTGCGTCCCTTCAACAGACAGCATGCATCTCAAGAGACGCGACTGTTCAAGTAACGTCTCTTCGAAATTCAAACGCACGGCCAGGATCCACCCACGTGTCCCGCATTAAATGTGAAATGATGGAAGCAGAAGACAGCTCAACACGGGGAAATGAAAAGGCCGGGAAGCCAACCCATACAAGAAGCTTACAGTCTTATCTCGCTTCACTCCAAAGACTAGAACTGGGGGACTGGTGTTTGGGTAATATCGGGCAGGTCACTTTGAGGCCAATCGAGCTCAAGTAAAACTCCTCGAAGTTAGTCTAATTCGAGCAGAAGACCCGACTGCTGGCACGAAGACGGCCTTACTAGGCATCAAAACTGGTCAAGGTCGAGGAGTTTAAGACTGGTCGAGCCCGAGCTCACTCTTTTGCTCGAGATCTTCATAGCCCGTCAAAGCAGGTCAAGGTCGAGGAACCTCAAGGCTGGTTAAAACCCAAGCTCACCCTCCTGCTCGAGGTCTTCGAAACCCCGTGCATGACTCAACCGGGACAATTACGGTATGGAGGAAATGCGGGACCCGGATATAGCCGGTTCGAGACAATCCGACCCGTATCTCTAGTGACTCAACAGGACGATCGATACCTGACTAATACCCCATGCGGTATGGTGTTCCAACTGTTACCAAGGGCCGGCACATGTCCCCACAGTGTCATCATTCTATGCGCACACACCTGACACTATGATCAAGCCATGTGAACCATGCCCACCAGACAGTCCCGCATTCCCAGGAAATGCCACAGTAATCTCGACTGTCAGATGGACCCAGACACCATGGACGCGGGAGCGGCTGCCCCAATGAAAAAAAGGCGGGAAAATGAAGTATAAAAGAAAAAAGTAAAACAGAGGCGGGGTTCCAAAAAATCTTACACAGGTTATTCTTCTTCTTCTTCTTCTCTAGTCTCCCTAGGGATTTCACTCTGATTATTTCGATTATTAAAAGACCAAAATCCCCTTTATTCCTTCGGTCTCTCTAACAAAGAGGATACAAGAAGAATAAGCCGATTACTGACTTGAACATCAGAGGTTTTTCGCCGAAACAACACCCGGCGACCCCTGACCTTGTTTCTGTGAGTATAGGTCCGAGGAGATTGCCATTTCGGTGAATAAAGAAGAATTGAACTTGGAAAGTAGTCCTGCTCTAGCTCGACCATACTGCGAGTAGGAGTTCTTTGGATATTATTCGAGGTAACACAAAAAATCTGCATCAACATCAATTTCAACTAACTAATTATTATTAAAAATACATTAATTTTGAGGGGTAAATGCAATTGGAAAAGTTAAATTATAATTAGAAAAATAATAGTTCTCATTGATTATTCATTTGTATTTAACTTACACCAAGGCCATGCTGGAGGTAGCTAGCTAGCTAAAATCTCTTTCCTCCATGGTTGCTGGCTGATGGGGGAAGTATTCACCTTATGTACTTCCTCGGCCCTGGCCATAACATCCAATAAACTATTGTGCTATCTACCAAAGTGCCATGAAAGTGAAATTGATTTATCCAAAACCATAACCTGCAAACAGCCACGCCAAAAAAACACTCCCAAGGGACTGTCTAATCAAACTTCCACTCATTTTTTAAATTAGCACAAATCCATACATGCAAATTAGCTTTGAAAATTGTGTGATGCTTACATGAGGGGATAAGTCACTGCCAAAACCCCTTTATACAGAGGCAATCACGCAACACATGTAAAACATCTTCCAAAGGAGACCCACACCTTCCACAATCATTATTAATCGGGATATGACGTCTGGAGAGCTCATATTTAGTTTTCAATTTTCCATGAAAAATTTACCAAAGTAATAAATGAATAGAATGAGGCCCTTTCCAAAACCAAGGAAGGTTCCAAACATGATCTTGCACACTAGAATTCAACAAGCATAAAGCAGAATAAGCTGAATGAATAGTAAACATACCTTTAGGATCGTGACTCCAATAAATTTATCCGGGCCGAGATGATCAGTAGGCGGTAAATTTGAAGCAATTTTCATGATGACGGAATTTGGTAAAAGGTGATCGAATCGGTCCCATTGCCAGCTACCATTTTCATTAACAAAATCAACGACTGTAGCATTAATAGAGTCATCAGGAGCCGAGTGCAAAGCAAAATGGATCAACGGTGCATGCTTTGGAATCCAACAATCTAGCAAAAAATGGATCCTAGATAACTCCATGCATAGTATCTGGCCAGGTTTTTTGAAGAGCAATCCGAAGACGCGAGCCATATATAGGAGGAATAGTAGGATGAGGACTTGTAATGTCCAAGCAATACTTTGTGCATAAGACCCGTACCCATAAACTTCCCGGACAAGTTAAAATACCCTAATTAATCTTCATTAATAATGCATGATTCATAATATCTAGCTGTTTGAAACCCAAACCACCATGACTCTTTGGCAAGCACACTGTATCCCATCCAACCATACTCGTTCTTCATTTATCAGAACGTCCACTCCAAATAAATCTTCGACAGGATTTGTCAATTTGTTGACGTACTGAGGGTGACAGTACAGTTGTCTGCATAGCATAAATCATAATTGTTTGTAAGATAGATTAAGCTAGACTGACTTTACCGCAAAGGATATAAGGGACGCATGCCATCTAGATAGATGTTTATCCACTTTGTCAATTATTTCTTGATAAGTATTCTTCGATACCTGTGAGTGGAGAAGAGGCATGCATAAATATTTGCCCAGATCATTTGTAATTGAGAAGCCTAAATCTGCGCCAATTTTTTTTGCATCACTAGCCAAAATTTTCATAGAAAAGAATACTTGAGTCTTTGTCTTATTGACTTCAGTATCGGAGCTCTTACAATAATCCTCCAGCACAACATTAATAGTATGTGCCTGATCAACATAAGCTTCTGCAAACAAGAGCAAATCATCAGCAAAAAAGAGGTGGGTTAAAGGAGTCCCATGCTTAGCTAAACGGATAGGTTTCCAATCTCCATTTGCAACGGCCTGATTAATCCCGTGACTCACACTACTAGAAAAATGACATTTACTGACACTAGCAAAAAGTATCAGTAATTGTGAACAAATGCACCTATTAACAAGTAGGCATTAGAGGTTATTGATACTAGTGCGTTAGTAAATTAAACATCAATAATCACTGACACTAAGGTATCAAAGATAAAAAAATTCATTAATAATTGTTTTAGTTCCATCTCGAACCTGAGACTTCTAAAGTTTAAAATTTTAACATTTGAAACAGAGACCATCGAGCCATGTTGAATTAACTTAATTCGTTCGTTTTAAAGATTTTAAAAACAAAAATATAATAAAAAAAAAAACAAAACCTAATTAACGCTAACTCTCACCCATCTCTCACCCAATCTCTCATGCTTTCCCTCATGCTTACACTCTATTTTCTTTTTCCATTTTTCCCTAAATTGAAAAAAAATTAAAACCCTAATTGCTGAGTTGACGGCGTTATCGTGGCTGATAGTTTCGTTTTGGTTTTCGTTGAATGCGTCGAAGTTGGCACTGTAAGTTCTTCTGACGGCGTGTTGGATTCTTGGGTTTCGATAATACTCACAGAAGCGAGAGCGTTGAAGCTGCTTCGCTAATAGAGAACCGAACAGAGCTGATCGGTCAAGTCTTTGAGAATGACGATCTGTGTGAAAGGTATGCTCTTTTATCTTTGGTAAACATCAACATAAAATTGTAGTTGAAGGAATGAATGATATTGAAGTTTGTCTGGAATATCTGAGAAACTAGTTCTTGGTTTTTCATACCATGGACTGGACTTCTTGTTTTCCACTGCTTTGACACTTTGAATTTGAGGCATGGACATAAAACAAACGAACTTATTACTAAGATTAGGGAAAAAAAACATAATTTGTTAGTTGATAAATAATCTGGTTTGAATAATACCTAAGAAAGAACAATGGGTTTTGATTATCTGTCCTTGCCCAAAGATGCACAACTACTATGCACAATGCGTGAGCATCATTTTGGTTCGATTTTTAGAGTTTATGATAGAAATTACTTGACTCAAGATTTTGTGTTTCTGCTTGTTTTGATCAGGAACCTGTAATATCAAAAAATTTCTTGTCCTCTCTGTTTTCATCTGAAGGTGAATTTTGTTTTTTCTATTATTATTTTTTAATTTTTTTGAATATAATTTGTTTATTTCAAAATTGGAGTTCATATGTGTTTGTTTTTTATAGAGAAAGAAGAGTGTTGGAGCAATGATGTTGAAAATCAGTGTTTGGAATCTCCAGAAATTCATAAGAGCCTCAAGGACGAGGTAACGATTCATTTGTTTATCTTGGACTTTTCAATTTTTATTAAAAGACAACGTTGATGTTATGTAAGCTTTTACATAACATAAAATATTCAAGTTGCTTTCCTGTGTTATTTAGCCAATTTTTAATTCCAGCACATTACAAACTTTTACTGTTGGATATGGATAGTGCTTCAATTATGTTGGAATTTGTTGAATTGTTGGGCTGATGAAGCCCTGATATTCATAAAAGATCGATGTCGAACCTTTGGCGGATATAGTGTGCGTTGAATTGGCTGCATCCACTTTGAGTTGTGCATATGTTCTTACTGCAGCTTCTAGAAAGCGATTCATCGCTGCTATTGAGAAGGAAGCACACCAGCTGCAGCGAATTGCACTGCAGTAACTTGTACAATAACACCGCATCGAGCAGAATCGTGTCTGCAACCACTGCAGCTGACGACAAGGGCATGTTCTTGATAAGAGAAAATGAGTCCCAATTTGCACAAGCGATAGCTGCATTTCTGCTGCTGCTGCAGACTAGCGATAGCTGTAGTTTACGCTCTGTAGCACAAGCATTGTAGTTATTCTTGCTACACCTAGCAGCGATGCATTCATTGCGATGAGGAACTGCAGCAGGTTGCACCATTTGCGAGTGCTATAGGCTGCTTGTCTGCAGTTCCTACTGCCGCAATCGCAATCGCTTCTTGTTCTACAACGAGTAGCAATTGCATTCTCTGCCATCGTGCTTTCCTTGTTAATATTCTGAGGTAGTGCTACTGTAAAATTTTCTTTACTCTCAATCTTCAGTGCAACTTATGTTGCAACATTTTCTACCATGAAGTTTTCATTTTCTTCATTCTTATCTTCTGCTGAAACTAGTGTACGTGTCACGAATTTGGTTACAGTTGATCTTATATCAAATTAACTATCAGCCTGGCATTGCATTGTGATTAAACGAATAAACTCGATATGAGACAACTTTAAGAGCCCGTATCCTTTTATAAAATATATTCGCTTTGCAGTTTAGTGGGTTTGTCTCAGTGTCATGATAAGTGAAACAATTTCTTTTTAAATGAGTCCCCAATTGTTGTCCACTCTCTACCCTCAAGACTTTTTATTTGTTGCTCTTGTTAAATAGTTGATGATTGCTCAACAAAACCATTGCTAAAGCTGATTACACAGGCAAAGTTAGTATCATCTTCAATCAATTGTTTGTGATTTACTTTTTAAATTCTCTTAAATTGCTTTTAGGTATCCGGACATCATAATGATTGACAAATTTAATAAAATTTGCATCATGTTGTTAGGTTGTCATTGGAATGGATGTCATTGCTACGAATTTTATGGCTCGGATAAGACTTATGATCTGAACTTCAAGGAAGAGGTGAGTTATTGATAGTTGGCATAAGCTACTTGTTTGGTTTAGCAGTCATAATTTGTTGTCAGATTTGCATATTCATTTGAAGTTGTTGCTTGATCATCTTTGATTGGTTGCATGCATTATTTAAGCCAACCATTTTGGAGATTTTCATTAACTGGTTATCTGTTGCTATTACTGTAATTCTGTTCTGATCAACTTTCTCCTTAGGTGCCCAATGTTTTGTGGTAAAATACTTAATTTTTTTTTCCTATTTTCTTAATTTTTTTGGTCTTCTTTTTGCAGAACAATGACGGTTCACAAAAGATCTCAGGAGATGCACTCAAAGATCTCTAAAAGTCTTTCATCTCTAATTATCCTATTGTACCAATTGAAGATCCATTTGACCAAGACGACTGGGAGCCTATTGATTTCATTGAGGTACCTATTGATTTCATCTCCAAACTGGTTTAAGTGAATAGCTGATCAAGTATTCGTTTCTATTTGAAGACACAAATCATTTAATTTCTTTTATTGAAGCAAAAGAAATGTATAATTCTCTATAAGCTTAAAGATAAGCAGAATTTAAACAAGTGGCCCTTACTTAAGACTTTTGTGTATCTCACGTACAATTTTCTTATGTCTAAATTAAAGAGATAGCCACTTTGATATGAAAAAATACATAACGATGGGTTAAGGGTGCATTTGGTAGTTAGGTCTTATAGATTTTAAGTTACAGTTGTTATAATGAAATAAAAGTTATAAATGTAGAATAAAAGTTAATGTTTTTTGGTAAATTAAGTAACGGTCCGATAAAAAAATTAATTTTATTTTCTTTCTCAATTCTTTTTTATTCTTAGGTCATAGTCGGTTTACGAGATATTTTAAACAAAATATCTATCTGCATTTAAGTTTGAAAATTGAAGAGCAAGCATATCTTCTTGCAATCAACTTCTGCAATCGAGTAAAAGTCATTACCAAATACCTTGACCACCAGTCCCATGCACACCCTCACTTCCATAGCAGCAAAGCAAGATTTTGATGAAAGATCAAGAGCATTTTTATGAATTATGATGTAGAAAGATGCCGACAACCAGTTGAGTTAGCTTCTGCTTTATTGCACGTTATCGATGTGGATGATCTTTATTCTTTTTTTTTAATATTTTAATCTTCCTTAAATTTGTAGATGGAGAGCCTGATTTGTTTGTGTATGAAAATAATGGTGTTTTGTCAAAGAACCCATATGATTTGTGGTGTGTACAGAATTAAGTACCAAACTCTTTTAAGATTGTTTGGTGAAGAAAGCCAAACAAAGAGCCATAATGTTTTGTTAGAAATTTTATATATAATTGTTCATTTTAGTAGTTTACTAATATTCTTTTTTAAATAATATCATTAGATTAGCAGTTTCAAAAATAAATTGCCATCTAATCCAACACATTCCATAATCAAAGAAAGACGTGTTTCTATCCCCATTTAAGAGCCAATCTTTTCTCAATTTCTTTAGCCTTATTATTTCCTCCTGTTCATCACTGTCTCAAGCTCTTTACGTAAACTGGCTTCTAACCTAATCAGCCCTTGCGAATTATAAGTCTATAAAGCTACCTTAATGCCACTAATTCTAGCCATAAGTACAACAAATTCACTGAACTGATCATGCGTTAGCTAAGAAGCTAGGAAATAAAAAGGCCTATTTGCTTGCTGCCTGTACTGCTCTCTTGTGAAACGGACTAACACAGGTCGGTGATCAGAGGCCACTTTCAGGAGATGAAAAACCGAATTATCAGAATATTTAACAAGCCAATCTTTGTTACAAATTGCTCTATCCAATCCCTTAAGAAGAGTGCCTCTCGACCAAGTAAAACGAGGCACTTTAAAGTTCAAATCGAAGAGATGCTTGTCATCAAACTATTGCCGAAATAGCCACCAACTCTAGAATGCCTTGACACTCCACCTTATTTTTTTGAAGTGTATAAGATAGAGTTGAAATCACCTCCAACCACCCATGGTCCCTGAACTAAATTAGCTAGGCTTTCCATGTGATTCAAGAACTAGCGACGTAAAGGTCGATTTGGACTTGTAAAGACTATCGTTACCCAGGTCTCTACTAAATAATTTATGCTGAAAAATCACACCAGAGAATCCAAATACCCCCAGAAAACCCTGATGCTTCCACTCGATGTGATCCGTCAAAACCGATTTGTTTAATGAACTCATCCGTTTTTATTCCACGAACCCGGGGTTCCATCAATACAACCATAGAATGTCTGTAATTCTTAACAATAGTCATAATCGATCTTCTAAAATACAACAAAGCCACTCCTTGAGCATTCCAAAATATGATAGAAATCGACTTAAATATATACATGTGAGAGGGAAGGGACAACTTACTGTTCCCCGTTGGCCTCGATTGTCAACACCATAGATGTTTCTTCACCATCGATTCCTCGTCTTCAAACATTTTATCCTTATTCATCACACCCATAAACGAGTCAGGTACTATATCATCGTCTTCGCTGTCATCCGTAACAGAACTATCCGGATCATCAGGGGGGCCGCTAGATGATGGGGATGTAAAATTTGCCTATATCGTGGCTCAGGAATCACTAACTGTGTGACACTATTCCTTTGCCCCACTGAAACATTTTGTTGAGGTGAGCAAAAGACAGCAGCGTGCTTTGTGAGGCCCAAGGTTAAATTGTAGCAATAGGGGTTACGTGATGGTCAATAATGTTGTGCGGAAGTGTGGGTTGAGCAGATTACCAATTTATGGTAACTGTGACTGCTGGAGAAACTTAATTGTGGTGTGAACAATTTCAAGAAAAATTGACACAATAATTTAGGTGGTTCAGCGTAAAGGCTACATCCACGGGCAAAGAATGGAAGATAATTTTACTAATAAGTGAGAACTTACAAATTGGAAAAAAACTCACAAAACCCAATTCCCCAATACACCCAAATGAATTCTCCTAGCACTCAAGTGGAAGCTCTCTCTCAACTCTCTCAATTGCTTCACTTGCAATTGTTCTCAATTGTGGGATGCCTTAACAAATGAAGAACAATAGCTATTTATAGGAATGCATGGTAGCACTATTTCACCAAACCTTTAAAATTGTGAAAGTTTGTTTGGTGATTAATTACCTAATTTTTAGCCAAACTTTTAATAGTTTGGCTTTGAACAATTTTGGCCAAACTTTGAACATGTGCTTTCATTTGACTTTTTCAACAATTCTCCACCTCGGTGAAGATTTATCCAAATCTAAGCCGACTACTAACGAACCATCATTCCCAAAGTGGCTGCATCTCTGTGACTACCTATGTACCCAAAATTTGGGATCAAACCAACTATAGTTCAAAATATTACTGAACTCCCTTATATATTAAATGATCCTCCAATCTTTACCTTTCTCACTGTTTTAAACTTTCAGGATATTGACCAAGTTTAGACAATGTTCAAACTTGATCGTTGTCACTACCTTGGTCAACATATCTGCGGGATTCTCTACAATCTTGAATTTCTGAAGAAGAATCTTGCCCTCATCAATAATTTCCTACATAAAGTGAAATTGTACGTCAATATGCTTCGTACACGCATGATAAACTTGATTCTTTGCTAAGTGAATAGCACTTTGACTGTCACAATACAAGTTAATATGCTCCTGAATCAATCCCAAGTTTTCAAGTAAGCCTTGTAACCAAACAGCCTCTTTAATAGCCTCCATAATTGCCATATACTCGGCCTCTATGGTTGACAGTGCAACTGTAGGCTGTAGTGTAGACTTCCAACTAATTGGCCCTCTAGTAACAGTAAATACATATTCGGTAGTTGACCGTGTTTGTCTATATCACCGGCATAATCAGAATCAACGTACCCAATCACACCTTGACCAAGTGTGTCATTTCGTTCAAACAGTAAACCAACATCAACAGTTTTCTGAATGTACCATAGAATCCATTTCATAGCTTGCCAATGTCATTCACCAGGATTATGCATATATCTGCTCACTATACTAACTGCTTTTGAAATGTCAGGCCTTGTACACACCATTGCATACATCAAGCTACTAACTATATTTGAATACGGAACTAGCAACATGTACTCTTGTTCCTCATCCATTGAAGGAGATAGTTATGTAGAAAGCTTGAAATGAGAAGCCAATGGGGTACTTACAAGTTTTGTATGATCGTTCATGCCAAACTGTTGTAATACCTTCTTCAAATATTACTTCTGAGACAAGCTGACTTTACCACAAGCTCTATCTTTGCATATCTCCATACCAAGAATCTTCTTAGCTTCACCTAGATCTTTCATCTCAACTTCTCAATCTCATCTTTGTTCTTAGATGCTATTATCATATCATCGACATATAAAAGTAAATATATGAAAGATCCTTCTTGTAGCTTGTGAAACTACACACAATGATCAAATTTATTTCTTGTGTACCTTTGCCCTTTCATAAACCAATTAAATCGCTTGTACCACTGCCTCGGAGATTGTTTCAAACCATAAAGCGAATTTGTCAGTTTGCAAACCCAATTTCTTTTCCAGCAACTCTAAATCTATCTGGCTGAGTCATGTAGATTTTCTCTTCCAAACCACAGTGTAAGAACGCGGTTTTCACATTAAGTTGAAATAGCTCAAGATCATATTACACAATAATGGCTAGCAAAATCCGAATAAATGAATGTTTCACAACTCGAAAAAGTACCTCATTGTAGTCAATTCCTTCTTTCTGACCGTAACCCTTCGCTACCAATCTAGCCTTATATCGAATTTTATCTTATGAGGAAATCCGTCCTTTTTTGCATATACCCATTTGTACCCAATTGCCTTTTTATCTTTGGGCAATATATCTAACTCCCAAGTTTCATTTTTTTGAAGAGACTGCATTTCTTCATTCATTCCTTGCTTCCACTGTACATTTTCAGGGCTACTTACTACTTCTCATAAGTGGAAGGAACATCACCATCTACAATTTGAAGTGCATAGGCCACCATATCCACAAAGTGAGCAGGTCTACGAATATCTCTTCGTGGCCTTCTATATGCAATTGAATCTTGTTGCTCTAAAGGTTCCTAAATCAGAACCTCTTCTTCATCTTCGGTCGATTGAGAATCATCTACCTCTTCAACACTAGCTGGATCATCTTTAACCTTTTCAAGCTCCACCTACTGCGGAGTACTACTGGTATTGTCATCCTTTTGTGAATCCTTTTGTTTTAATATGACAAATTCATCAAAAGTCACATCTCTGCTGAAAATGATCTTCTTCGTATCTGGACACTATAAACGGTATCTTTTTATTCCACCAGTTATACCCATGAACAATGTTTTCTTCGCTCTTGGGTCTAACATAGATTCCTTTACATGATAATAAGCAGTGGAACCAAAGACATGTAAAGTATCATAATCAGTAACAGGTTTACCAGTCCATATTTCCATGGGTGTTTTGCCTCAATTGCAGCTGATGGCAAACGATTAATTAGATGGCACATATATACAACAGCCTCAGCCCAAAATTCCTTGCCCAATCCGGCATTGGACAACATACACCGAACTTTCTCCAGTATAGTTCGGTTCATGTGTTCTGCCACCCCATTCTGTTGTGGTGTACCTCGAACAGTGAAGTGTCGCATAGTGCCCTCATCTCGGCATAGTTGTAAAAATGGATCATTCTTGTACTCACAACCATTATCTGAGTAAAGTCTTTTAACCTTTATCTTCTTCTATTTTAGAAATATACTCAAAACTTCATTTTTCTTCTTTATCAAATACACCCATACTTTTCTTGAATAATCATCAATAAAAGTAACAAAATAGTGCATACCTCTCAAAGAAGTTACTCTAGTAGGTCCCCAATACACCCAAATGAATTGTCCTAACACTTAAGTGGAAGCTCACTTGCAATTGCTCTCAATTGCTTCACTTGCAATTATTCTCAATTGTGGGATGCCTTAACAAATGAAGAACAATAGCTATTTATAGGAATGCATGATAGCACTATTTCACCAAACCTTTAAAATTGTCAAAGTTTGTTTGGTGATTACCTAATTTTTAGCCAAACTTTGAACAATTTGGCTTTAAACAATTTTGGCCAAACTTTGAACATGTGCTTTCATTTGACTTTTTCAACAAATAATGGGTGCAGGGGTAATGGGATGTGTGGTAGTGCTCGGTTTTGCATGAGATGAAGGGTTGGCTTTGTTAGATAGAGCAGTGAATTAGAAATAATTTTGATTGGGGTTATTCGATGATGAGGACTGCCATTGATTGTGCTTGGAACATGTAGGTAGGGTTTCTTGTTGACGTGGGTAAAAAGTCTGGTGGGTTTATTTTTGCGAGAGGGGAAATTAGGGTTTCTAGTGGGGACAAGAGGGTGGCGGGAAGTTTCTGGTAGCTCATTGGTGACTGCATGCTCCTAAAAGGCAGGTTGAACAAGGACTTTTGCAAGGATTGGGAACCGAGAAGAGGTGTCTCCAGATTGAATTCGGTTTCGACTCACATTCTCTTTTCCAGTATTAGGTTTTCTGCCCTTTCTCGTAATAATCATCCTAGGACCAAAAGGTTCATCATTATTCACCTCCATCACGTCATTTTCCTTAGGTGCCTCCTGATTAGCCCCTTCTTTATTCTGTTCCACGTTTGTAGCACCTGCAGAGGTCTCTTTACTTACGATCTCTATGCATGCTATACTATTATGACCATAACGTCCACACTTGAAACAAATTATAGGTAAACCTTCATACTTTATAATCTGGATTTTTCCCTTCAACTTGATCTGAGAAACTAATGGCTTAGCAACAGAGATACTAACATCAACTCTCACAAATTTGCCATAAGTGGATGAAGCAGTATTTGAGTCAACTTTAAACTCGGGGCCAATTAATTGGCCAATCTTATGCAAAATTTTCTTATGGTAAATATTGTTGAAAAGTCAATCAATTTGGTTGTCAAATTGGTTGGTGGCACACAATTGACAAAGATGAAATGCTTATTTTCAAGGTTGGCACCCAAGCCATTAAAATTGAAAAAAATGTTGATTTCGGTTGCCATGCTTAAAGATTTTTCGAAGAAGAATCAAATGCATGCATGATAATTGGTTATAAA
Source organism: Murraya koenigii (assembly GCA_025617385.1). Taxonomy (NCBI): domain Eukaryota; kingdom Viridiplantae; phylum Streptophyta; class Magnoliopsida; order Sapindales; family Rutaceae; genus Murraya; species Murraya koenigii. Next base: position 22,320,284 of record CM046812.1, read on the forward strand.
TAGCAAGCTAAATTTCATTTATGAGCATTCCAGGCTTCAGAGAATTTGAGTGAATTTCAAATTCAGAGAGAAATAATTCATTAGAGAATTATTGTGAGAGTGAGCAATTGGAGAATGTGAGCAATTGAGAATTCTTTTTTCTTTCAAGTGTGTATGAGAGTACTGGGTGTATTTGGGTTCAGACAAGTAAGTTTCTTCACTCAAATATTGTACTATAAATAATTGTTAATAATACAATTATTTTCTCTTGCTCCCGTGAACGTAGACAAAATTGCCAACCACGTTAAATTCTTATGTCATTTATTTTCTATAATTACTTGGTGTGCTTGATTCCGCATTCTGCGCACAAGAAGTGGTATCAAAGTTGAAAGTTCATACTTGGGGTATAGAGTACTGTTCACGTATACAATACTATTCATATGTATGTACTATTTATAGATATGATACTATTTAAAAATATAGTAATGTTCATAGATACGGTATTTATGCATGTCTAGAAAAGTTCTGTCAACACGACGATAAGAGTCTAAGGACTTTGGGTTTTAAGTAGAACAATTGTAACCCCTCGACTCTCTTAGAAATTTTTCTGGTGCATATATTCACACCAAATTAACATCATAGAGAATGTTTTTCAAGTATGAATAGTTTGTTGATAAAATGGTAGAAGGTGAAACTTCTAGAATTGGGGAGAGATCTACACAAACTATTTCAGGAGATACTTTAGGTGGAAGGCAAGATGTGTCACATCATTATTGAGCACCTACAGTATATATGGCTAGTACAAGTGAGTGGATACTTGATACCAGAGCAACCTATCATTTGTGCCCTATTAAGGAAAGGTTTACAAATTTTCATAATTTGGAATCTAGAGCAGTTGTGATGGGAAATGATCAATCTTATCGCACAATGGGGACAGGAACAATTTGGCTCAAAATGTTTGATCAGAGAACTGAAAGAGGTTAGATATGTTCCAGCTTTAAAGAAAAATCTAATTTCTGTTAGTATTCTAGAAGCTAAAGGCTATAAGGCTACCATTGAAAATGGTAAAATAAAGTTCACATATGGGGCTATAGTGATTCTGCAAGGAGTCAGATGTCACAATTTCTACTATTTGAAGGTAGGTACTACCGATGAAGTTTATGTTGCTAACGCACATAGTGACACCACCAAGCTATGGCATGTATGACTAGGACATGTTGAAGAAAATTCTTTGCAAACTCTGATAAGGTATAGGCTTTTAAAAGGTACCAAAACCTATAAATTAAATTTTTGTGAGCAGTGTAGTAAGCAAAAAAATAAGAGTCAAGTTCAGTACGGCTAGTCACAATACTCGTGAGAACTTTGAATATATTTACAGTAATGTATAGGGACCAACAAAGACTGTATCAACAACTCCATTTTTTTGTGGAGTCTTAAGTGAAGAGAAATGATGTTTAGTACCATGCTCATTGTAAGAACATTTAAATGCAAAATTTTCAAAATTCTACTCCACTATCACTTTTAATGCATGCAATGCCATAACCCTTTTCATTTTAAACCTTTTTACAAAATACTTTTAAAGCATCAAAGGTATCATCTTTATTGGCTAAGAATAATACACATGTGTATATAGAAAAATCATCAACAATTACAAATGCATAATATTTTACATTCAAACTAGCATACCTAGAATATATAAATAAGTCTATATAAAGAAGTTGAAGTGGTTTTAAAGTAGAAATATGATATATGTTTTTAAAAGAGGTTTTTATTTGTTTACCAAATTGACATGCTTCACAAATCTTATCCTATTGAAAATCAATTTTAGGAAGACCTTTAACACAATCGTTTTTGGAAATCTTTGAAATCAAATCCATGCTTATATGTCCTAATCTTCTATGCCATAACCAACCATCATCATGTAATGCGGAAAAGTATTTATCATTTGAAGATGCACATCCAATATCCATGGCATACACATTTTCACATCTATTTCCAACAAACATAATTTTATTATCATATGCATTTTTTATAACACATCTAGTCTTATAAAAAATAACTCTATAACCTTTGTCACATAATTTACTAATACTAATCAAGTTGTGTTTCAAATTCTTAACCAAACACACATTTTCAATTAGGGTAGAAGAGATATTACCAACATTACCAAATCCATGAATCTTTCCTTTTGAATCATCTCTAAAAGAAACATCTCCACCGCTTTTAACCTTGGTAAAGTTTAAGAACTAAGAATAGTTCCTTATCATATGTCTTGAACATACACTGTCCAAGTACCATTTATTATTATTCTTCTTCAAACCCTATATAAGGAAACACAAGACTTAGGTACCCAAACCTTTTTGTGTTCTTAAGTGTTAGCAATGGTTCCTTTTAGAATCCAAATACATTTCATTCCATAATGATCATTTCTTTTCACAGGACATCTATTTTTCATGTGATCATATTAATTACAAATATGACATGTAATAAGATTACTAATAGAAGTATTCTTTACAAAGAATTCTTATAATTCTTTTATTTCAAATTGTCCAACATCTTTTCCCCATTAGTGAGTTTTAAGATAACATCATTAAGCTCAATATTCTTCTTTTTAAAAAATTCATTTTCATCTTTCAAATTATCTACAATAGAACTTTCATGCTTAAGAGTAATGAATTCTTTATAATACATAAGCTTATCATTCAAACTTTTATTCTCTAATTCTAAAGATATAATCTTATCACTTAGAGAATCTTTTTCATTAGAAGCCTCAACTAGTTTTCTTTTAAGGCATGCATTCTTTTTACCTAATCTTATCCAATTATCATGCAATTCCTTAAAAGCATCATATAGTTTTTCATAGGTAGAAGAATCGTACACCTCATCAAGCTCATCGAATGATTCTTCCCCATATGCCATGAGAGCTAGGTTTGACATTTCTTAATGCTCATTATCATCACTTAATTCCTTATGGCTGTCATCCCACCATGGCCTTCTTCTTAAGCTTATTGAGAAGTAAACATTTTGAACATACATATCCATGCTTTTTACATTCATAGTAAGTAAATCGGTACTTCTTCTCCTTTTGATTCTTATAGTTCTTAAACTTTCTCCATTCATTGCTTTTTCTGTGGAATTTTCTGAATTTCGTTGCTAGCATAGCCATCACTTCATCATCTAGTTTGCTTTCCTTAACACTATCATATTTTAAGGCTTTGAGTGTAATGCCCTTCTTCTTCTTCTTCTCATCATTACATTTTTTCAGCTTCTAAATCCTCTTCATAGGAAATAAGAGAACAAACTAAATCATCAATAGGTAAGGTATTTAAATTCTTAGCTTCTGCTATGATTGTTCTCTTATGTCTCTATTTTGTAGGAAGTGACCTAGAATACATGACTAGAGACAATTTTTTTTCTCTTCCTCTCTCTCTATTAGCTAGATGATTTAGGGATATCTTACCCTTTTTCATTTTTCGTAATAGTTGTAAATAGTTCATCATTAAAAATCTCCTAAATTTTGTAGTCTAAGGTAAATTCTCATCCTAGTTTTCTAATAAGGATAGTCATTACCATAAAAAAATGGTAGTCTAGTGGTAAATTATCTTTCCTTAAATATAGAGTCCTTTTGGGTTGCCATAGATCTTTAGCTCTAGATGACTAAGTCAAGAACAAGAACATATCGCTCTGATACTAAATGAATTACTAGCTAAACAACCCAAGAGGAGGGTAAATTGAGATTCTAAAAATATTTCTAAATTAAAAACTAAATACACTTCAATTAACTCAACCAAATTCAAAATGATAAAGCTTAAGTGCTGTAAAAGATAAAGAGTAAGGGATGAAGAGATAGAAGCACGTGATTTTTACGTGGTTCGACCAACCATGCTTATGTCCAAACCTCCAAGCTCACTGGATTTGAGGATTTCACTAAGCGCACGTCCAAGACTTCAACAATGCTTACACTTGACTTTCAATGTGTCAAATGGACAATTACAACAAGAGATTATTCTCAATCTCTTAACTCGAGTGTATCTCAATACTTATAATTACACTCAACTTTGTGTTTACAAGTGAATATTACAAATCAACTACTCTCACGCAACATAATTGATTACTAGTATTTGCATAACGGTTTATAATTGTTCTCTAGAATGTTATATACACTTCCACATTTTTTATTAAAAGTTTTTGCCCAAAGATAAAAGCTCCAAAGTGAACGTATAAGTGTTGCATTCTACGAAAAGGCAGGATATGTGAGGCCCATTAGCCACTAATTTGGAGTTGGACTCCAATAACATTAAATAAGAGATATGCATAGTTTGTTATCATCAAAATCATTAGCATGAAAGTATATATGTTAACTTAATATCTAATAGACATGTATGATAATGACTTTCTCTTCTTGATTTGTCTTGAATTTGATTACGTATTAGCCCCAACTACTACATGAATTTGGCCAATTTGGTAATGATGAAGAATTTAAATTAATTATTGTTAGCTTTCCTGTATAAATAGTCAACTATGATGAGAATCAATTAAATATTTGTTGAAATTTATTTTCATAATAATATGACTTTTAAAAACAATCATATGCATTTAGTAAGTCTCATCATTAAACCCCAGTAAGAATGCAAATGACTTTGAATAAAATTTATTTGCATTTCATAATATATATATAAAATTTTGGGTATAATTATTAGTAAGATTGTTACAAAGATATTTAACATTGCTTTGATTTATTCATAAATAATTATTAGCAAGATTGTTGCACATGTACAAAAAAAAAAAACTAGTTCTTTCATACTTTTATATAATTGTTAATTTAATAATAAATAATCATTGGTTAATTTGCTAAAATTTACTTTTTTAAAGATAAATTAATTTATGTCAAGAATATTTTTTGCTAGGATAATATGTAAAAGATAAGAAAAAATAAAGGTAAGAATGTAACATATCTAACTATAAGGGTATTTATACATATTTTTAAAAATATACGAAAGGGCACTTAAGTCAAAATATAGGGACTAAATGAGTATTTACCTTATAATTTTTCTAGTGTGTATATATAATAATTGATATCTAAAATAAATATTTTTATTTTTTAAATTTTACTTTTAATTTTGTTATGTTAAAAAATTTGTAATAATAATAACCTCTTTAAATTTCATGATTTTGTTTTTTAATTGAATAAGAATAATTTTATATTCTTATAATGCATGTGAGGATATATATTAAATTGTATAAAATATAAAACTGATTCTCAAAAGGATTTAGATCTAATGCTGAGCTAAATTGTGCTCAAATCTTCATAATCTTCTACATACATGTATAGCAATATATAGGGTAGATACTCATTTTATCTCTATATTTTGACTTAAGTGTCCCCTTAGTCATTACATTTTAAAAAATATTTCAAAAAATCCCTGCTGTTGAACATGTTACATTCTTATTTTTACTTTTTCTTTTTTCTTACAATAATATCATTTCAACAATATTTTTGACATTAATTAATTTGTTTATAAAAAATTAATTAGTAAATTAACCAATAATTATTTATTGGTAAGTTAATCAATAAATATCAGTGTGAAAAAATTAATATTTCTTGTACCTGCACAAGAATCTTACTAATATTATTTGTAAATAAATTAATACAAGCCAAATTAAGACAATATTTATTATTCTTATATTAATCTTTCTAACAATTATTTTATAATATATTAATTTGTTTAATTAATTCTAATACTAAAATAATAATATAAAAATTTGTGTAAATTTTTATATAAATTTTAAGGATAATTATTTCATAATTTATATTTTTTTCATTAATATTTTTGCAACAGTATTATTGTAAAAGGAAAGATACAGAAAGGATAAGAATATAACATATTTAACAGTGAGTGATGATACAGCCACAAACTCTTGTACAAACTTATTTTGTACAAATTGATTTGGCATTAACTCATTTGTTGAATGAAAATACAAAATAATAAAAAAAAAATCATATGGACTAAGGGATATTTAATCCAAGTAATTTAATCATACCACATCAGTTTGTATAAAATAAATTTGTACAAGAGTTTGTAGCTACATTATTACTCTTTAACAGTAGAGATATCTTGAGATATATTTTTTTAAAATATAATGACTAAAAGGACACTTAAACCAATATATATAGACTAAACGAGTATTGATCTCAATATATAGTCAACATTTAATTGTTTTTATATTCTTGTATTAATTATATAGTTTTTTTTTTAAAATAAAGCAAGTAAGTTAGCTCTGTAACATCCATTTCTTATTTGTTTGAATTTAATTATGCTTATCTATTTATTTGTATATATTTTTGTGTGAATTTATAATTAATTAGCATAATATGAGATAAGGTATACTTTTTAAAAAATAAATTATAAGAGATTATCTATCTTTATCATCAAATATATTTTTATAAAGGCATGTGTTTATATAGAACTTAAACTTTTCATATCTCCCTAGAATTTAAAACTCTTTAACCAAATAAACGTATAAAAACAAAGAAGTCTTAGGGTTTTCTTTTATTCACATTTGGAAGAAGTTTTGAGATATTTTATCATTCTTTAATACATGCTCTCTAATACAATCTTATGTGTTTGATGATGAATGAATACATTTTTCTATTTATTATGAATGACTAGCTAGGCATTATGAGGTACGAGCAATGTTATTTGATTATTGTTTTTCCTTTATTTTTGATTTAATTTACACATGCATGTTTCCATAAAATTAAAATAGACATTCTAAGGTTTTGAATGATTATTTTGTGTAAAGAGATTCCAAGTAACCTATTTTTTGTAATTTTTGAAGTTGGAATAGTGGTGCTGGAAAATTCTGATTTTTAGCAGCATGTTTGACTTCGTCGATTTTTCTGACTAGCCAAATGTTCTCTAAAAATTATAATGATTTTTTTCATCGTGATTACGTTTACTTATTGTATGCTTAATTTTATAATTTTTGGTTGAGTATAAAAATTATTAAAAATCATTATGTTGGGCTAATGCAATTCTGGAGGTTGCATTCTAAAATTACAATGGCTGATGGTAAAAATTACTTTAGGCTGTTAAAAGGCCTTAAAAGGACCTATAAAATTTATATTCATATAACATTATGAGTTATAGATAATTTAAAGTTTATTTTTCTTTTGGAGATTTAGAACATCTATTGTTGGATATTATTTTGGTGGTTTTAAAAAAGAGAATGATGAAATGCAGTATTGTTTCAATTTCATTTTAGTACTTTTGTTAGGTTTGTTTTGTACAACTTATTGAATAAAGCTTTTGCGAGTATAGCTTTTGATAAAAAGTTATTGGGTGTTTGGTTGTCAATTAAAAAAGCTCATTTGAGCCACTAGACTGTTTGCTTCCAAAATATTAAAATTGTTTTTGTGGGCTCAAATTACCAAAATGAATAACAAAGAGAAACTTACTTTTAAATCATAAATCTAGACAAATCACGATATTTCTTATCTAATTTCCTCACTTTTCAAAAACATTTAAAATGAACTTCAATTAAAATTTAGATAAACCTCATAATTCAAACATGCAATGATGAAATTTATTTCAATTTCAACTAAAAAGTTTAAAATAAGCTTTAAAAATAAAAACAAATCCTTGCAAATGGTGAAAATGTTAATTATGCAAAAAAAGACTGGTAATTTGATTACATTCGCGGTCCATCTCGAATGAACTTGTACTATGCTTTTCAACGATTTCTTTTATTAAGCTCTCTCTTTCAATTGTAGGCAGCAAGATCATCAAACAGTTGGAATTCTTGGTCCTGACAAGCATGTTTTTTCATAAAATTATGAAGTGACATTGAAGCAATCATAATTTTCATTTGATTAATAAAAGGAAAGTTAAGCATATGGCATAAGATTTTCCATCTATTTTTCCAAACACTAAAATCCTCCCAATTATGCATCATAAGGAAGAATGTGCATAATTAAATATTTCCTTTTTTCCTCTTGGTTGGCTTCCACGTCGAAAATCTAGAAGATGATACCATTTGCTTTTATAAGGACCTAGTAACCATTCATATAAGGATATCCAACATTTACTAGGTAATACTTACAAAAGAATATAAAATTAATCAATATATAAACAAACCTGCATATAAATATGTAACATAATAAATAATTAACTTTGATTATATTTCAACTAACTTGTGTTAGCACATATATTTCTATAATGACGATTTTGATGATAACAAACTTATTTTTAAATTGATCAATTTTAAAGATGTCTTAAATTTGATTGATTAGTTAAGACAAAAATATTTTTGACCAAAGAAAAAAATTTTAGAAACAAACTTATTCCAGGTAACTCAATAAGTAGTTAATCGATTAACTTGAGGCAAATTTGCAACCTTTCTAGATGTTATCGACTAACTACCCGTGACAAAACAACTAATCAATATCACTTAAATTTGAAGTAGTTTCTGAAAGCTAACAATAGATTGTTTATCAGAAAATGGCTAACTGATATCATGTAAAATTTAAGTTTAATTTCTAGAAGCTAACGGCAAACGTTTATTAGAAAATAGTAAGATAAGTATTCATTACAGGGTCATTGGACACTAATGGTAATCCAAAATCTTGCAAATAATGATTGAACTATTTGAATTGTATCTTAATGGTAACTTACTTGAATCAAAATAGTGATCTGACATGTGGTTAACGACAATCAAATAATGTGCAGAAAGTTAATAACGACTAGTTTTCAACCTCAACTATAAAAAGACTCAATCAAATTCGCATGAAAGAATGAACATTCTAGTTTTTATCAAGCAATCTTCTTCGTTTGAGCCTAAACTTGTTTATTCTTTTCATTCATTCACACTTTGAGCAAATATTTTTAATTATACATATTGTATGAGGGAAAAATCTTTATAGACATTACTTTATATTAAATTGAGTGGTTGTAAGTGTGAAAAACACTTTGGTTAAGAGATTTGACACCTTGGAAGTAGATTATGAGCATCTTTGAAGCCTTGGAGGCTTGCGTAGTGGAATCCTTAAGCTTGGTGAGCTTAGAGGTGTGGCCAGAGTTTGGCTAAACCATGTAAAAATCTTTGTATTTGATTTTCCTTACTCTTAAATCTTTATATTTTGAATTGCTTTATTTATCTATTATTGCTTCGAATTCAATTTATATTTACATTAATTTTTGTTCGTTGAACAATTTTTAGATTTCCAAAAATGATTTGATTAAAGGTCTTCGAAAAATCAATTTTAAAAGGATATAATTTGTAAAGCTTGCCAATTTGGAAAACAAATCAAAACTTTTTTCAAAAAACAAATTAATATTTCCACTTCAAAATAATTTCAACTTCTTAATATAGATTTGTTTGGACATTCTAGATATGTTAGTCTAAGTGGTAAATATTATGCATTTGTGATTGTAGATGATTATTTTAGATACACATGCGTATTGTTCTTAGCTAATAAGGATGATGCATTTAAAAGCTTTTACAAAAATGTTCAAAATGAAAAAGGTTACACTATCTCATGCATCATGAGTGATGATGGCAAAAAATTGAAAATCATTCATTTGAAAGTTTTTGCAATAATTTTGGTATTAAATATCAATTTCCATCATCAAGGACTCCACAAAAAAATGGAGTTATTAAGAGAGAATAGGTCTATTCTTGAATTGGCTAGAACTATGTTGAATGAAAATACTTTTGAATCTAAGCTATCAAAACTACTTGTTATGTTTTAAATTGTATGTTGATAAGACTATCTCAATAAAACTCCCTATAAGCTTTGGAAAGATAGAAAATCCAACATTAGCTATTTTAAAGTTTTTGGATACAAATATTTTATTTTGAACACAAAAGACAATCTTGATAAATTTGATCCGAAATCTGATGTTGGTATCTTTCTTGGATATTCAAATACAAGCAAAGCTTATAGTGTATAATAAAAGAATTTTGACTATGGAAATATCTATGCATGTTATATTTGATAAGTCTAAACTTTCCTCTCTAGAGAAAGTTGTTGTTGATGATAATGCAAATGAAGAGTTATAATAAGAGCCATTAAAAGATAAACAAAATTATGCAGCAAGTAAAAATTAAGAGAAGCGACAAGAAGAAACAAATGCGAAGTAAAATGAAAGTACTTCTCAAACACTCCTCAGGGAGTAGAGGTATTTTTCTTCTCACTCTAAAGAACTAATCTTAAGTGATCCTTCATGAGGAGTAACTATTAGATCATCACCTAGGAACGCGTGAGCATAATGCATTTATATCTCAAATTAAACCAAAATCCTTTTTAGATGCGAAAAATGATGAATCTTAGATTACAGTAATGAAAAATGAGTTAAATCAATTTGACAGAAATACTATGTGGGAATTAGTTCCTAAAACGGAACATTAATCTCTCATAGGCACTAAATGAGTATTTAGGTGTGGTTGTAAGGAATAAATTTAGATTAGTAGCTCAAGGTTACAACTACGAAGAAGGAATTGATTTTGATCAAACTTTTGCACTAGCAGCTAGATTGGAATCCATTAGGATGTTCTTACCATTTTGCATGTTATAAGGATTTTATTATGTGTTAAATGAATGTTAAAGTATATTTTTAAATGTTACATTATGGATAAGTTTCGTAAAATGTTTCCTAATCATGTTTATACACTGTCAAACGCATTGCATAGTTTAAAATAAGCACCTAGAGCATGGCATGATAGGCTTAAAAATTTCTTGTTGTATAATGACTTTTCAATGGGAAAAGCTGATACTACTCTATTTATTAAGCATAGGAAAAAAGATATACTTGTTGTTAAAATTTATGTTAATGATATCATATTTAGATCTACTAATGAGTCTTTGTGCAAAGAGTTTTTATCTTATATGAGTAAAAAATTTGAAATAAGCATGATGGGAGAATTGAAGTATTTCCTTGAACTTCAAATTAAGCAAACTGATGAGGGAATTTTCATAAATCAAGCCAAGTATATGAAAGATTTACTCAAATGATTTGGCTATGAAAATGGAATGTTAAAAAGCACTCTAATGAGTACTACTATCAAGCTACACAAGGATGAAAAAGGTAAGAAGGTTGATGTCAAAACATTCGAGGTATAATTGGATCCTTATTTTATTTGACTGCTAGTAGGCTTGACATTATGTTTAGTGTATCCTTATGTGCTAGATTTCAATCTTGTCCAAAAGATTTATATTTATTTGCTATTAAAAGAATTCTTCATTATTTGAATGACATCATTGATCTTAGCCTTTGGTATCCTAAAGAAACATATATAGATTTAACATGTTATTAAGATGTTGACTTTGCTAGTTATAAGGTTGATAGGAAAAGTATAAGTGGAACATGTCACTTTTATGGTCACTCTTTAATATCTTAATTTAGCAAGAAATAAAATTCAGTTGCACTTTCAACCACAGAGGTTGAATATATTACAGCAGAAAATTGTAGTGCACAAGCCTTATAGATAAAACAGACCGTTAGAGACTATATCATTAATCTGGATTATATTCCCATTAAATGTGATAATGCTAGTGCCATTAATCTGTCAAATAATCTTATTCAACACTCTAGGACCAAGCATATAGAAATTAGACATCATTTCTAAAGAGATCATATTCAAAAAGGGAATGTTGTGATTGAGTTTATGAAGATCTGTTCATAAAAATCAGACATGAGCTTGAAATGATGAATGTTGCATCTTAGTCTACAATAATTGTTTAATTGTGTGACATCATCAATTGACAAGTTTGCTTATGAATAGATTTATGAATCATGCATTAAATAGCATTTGAAACATTTTGAGTTCAAGAAATGACCTTAAAGTAAGTCAATTTTTGAGTTCAAGAAATGACCTTAAAGTAAGTCAATTTTTTGCCAAAAATTGAAATAAATGTGCAACATCATGTTTAAGGAAAACGAATAGTCGTTTACTCAGCAAATGGATAGTCATTTTAAGACAGGAATCTAAGGTGTGCATTATGACATTAACCGCTCGCAGTTTATGAAGGAAATTTTTTGTATACATTCTGCTCACTATTAGTTAACAGTTAACTAGCTTAGGTGAACCAATATCATGTTGAAAGTTATATAAGGTTTTAGATGCTAATGGCTTGCTGATAATATATAAACGCAATAACAGAAAAGTAAAGAGTTTTTTTCTTCACTTTTCTTTTTTCCTAAACAATTTTCTTCCTTTCTGTCGACGGCAGCCCAGTCTCTCTCTAAAATTAATCGTTCTTCTTTTTCCTTACAAAATTACATCTCTCATAGCATTATAATCATCTTAAACACTTTTTTTCCATTAAAACCCATTTTCAAGTCCAAAAACAAAAAATCCCAAATTAAGAACTAATGTTTCACCACTGGTTTTTCATCAAATTTGGACAAATTTTCTTCTATTTTTATCAAATTGAACCCATTAACACCTTCCTCTGCCCCCAAACTTCATTATAATCGAATTTATTTCACCTAAACACCTCATATTTTAAAAATCCCAAATGTCACAGTAACAGCTAGCAGTCAACCCCCAAGGAGGAGCAAAAGAGTCAAACACACTAGTTAGAAACAACTTGGCTTATCTAGGACCACAACTCTGGACTTTGATAGCCTTCATTTCCAACTTTCTCACATGGCTCGAAGATTTAACACTAGCTTTATGGGTAAAACGGAAACTTCCTCGTACTGTACTAACATTGATGATTTTGTTGATATTACTACATATAGAAGAGAGGGTTTATGAGAATCTAGTTCAAGAATTTTATTCTAACATGGAGCTTTCCGCTACTCAGAAAGATAAGGTACCAACTCATTTAGGCGGAGTTCAAATAGAGTTTGATAATGTTGAGTAATGTCATATTTTTAGGGATTTTTACTGATTAAGGATTTATATAACTATGAAGGAACTCATGCTTAGTGATTTTTATTCAAGTATGCACAATTTCTAAATACCTAATTCAATCTCAATTCATCCTCCTTTTAGGTTGCATAGTTAGTATTTCAACCTGTGGGTGGGTAAGGAAAGTGCAACTTCTCTTCGTAACACCTCCAAAAATATATGGGTATCATGGGCACTTCCTTCCCATCCAACCCATGTAAATGTAAAACACATATAAAAAATCACTAGCAGTCATAACATTTTGAGTAGGAATATTATGCCGCATCAACTAAATAGTATTTTGCTGAAATCTTTCTTGAACCATCGTATTCTCAGATGCATGGCCTGTTAAGATACAACATTGTCCACCGCGTGTGGAAGTCGAAGAGTCACAGAGCATAAACCACATGCAGCCACATGAGCCATGTACCAAGATGGAAAATATCAATACACCAACTGAATCTTACTCTACCATGGCAAGTAACAAACCATTGGAAACAAATATGGCAATCTGTATTGCTCTTGCCAAAGGCTTGCAATTGAATCATATCATACAATCCCATGACATGGGAGCTCACCAAAGAAAGATAGCCAACGGCTAGTTAATCGCTAAGTTTAGAAGGAATGCCATTATTTCTTTTATATTTCTTCCATTTATATTTCCTTTCCTTTTGTATAAATACATGATCTTGTTCCATAAGAAAAAGATGTAAAAAAAGGGTTATTTTTATCCATTTCAATATACTATCAAAATTTAACATGGTATCAGAGCTTATGGCTTCTTCATCCTACACCCAAACCGAGGCCAAACTGTCCCTGCAAACTATCCACCAATGTTCCAATCTAATCTCTATCAAACTTTCCAGCAAAAACTATCTCTTACGGAGGTCCCAAGTCCTTCCCTTGATCAGTAGCCTAGGACTCGGCAATCATATCTCTGATGATGCACCACCCCAAACAATTTTCAATAACGGAAAGTCTATCACTAAACCTGAATCTTCAGTTTGGGTACATAATGATGGGTTGCTTATCACCTGGTTACGTGGAATGATGATGGAAGAAGTCTTACACTGATAATTGGAGGACATACAGCAAAAGAAGTTTGGCTTTCCATTGAGGAACACATGCTTCCCGCTACCAAGGAGCAAGAGTCTTGGCTTAAAGACAGTCTTTTCTCCTTAAAGAAAGGCTCCATGAAGCTTGATGACTTCTTAAAAACTTCAAAGGATTGTGTGACAATCTAGCTGCAATTGGAAAGCCCTTGACTGACGATGACAAAGTTTTTCAATTGGCACGAGCACTAGGACCCAAGTATGCCGACTTCAAAATAGCTATGCTAACCAAGCCACCTTATCCAAGTCTAAAATTATTCCTGTCAGCTTTGCAAAATCATGAGCAGACTGTGATCGCTCTAAAAAATGATAACAAAGAAGTGGATCCACACTAAGCTTTCTTTGGCCAACGTGGACGTGGGAAAAGTTTTCTAGCACAAGGACAAGGACGTGGCTTCAATAACAACTATCGTGGAAGAGGAAATTATCCCTCTAACAATGGGCACAACAACATGAATCAAATTTGTGGCCCAAATCCGCCACCTGCCCAAAAACACTATAACACAGAACATATTAATCAGCGAAAACACAATTCCAAATCAGGTATAATACGTCAAATTTGTGGCAAAACTAACCACAGTGCTGCAGTTTGTAGACACAGGTATGACTACTTTACTCCTGAAGAGGAAGCACTACAAGCCTTCGCTGCCATGAATCTGCATGATGAGAATGATCCACAATTTTATGCTGATTCAGGTGCTACTGCCCACATGGTAAATAATACTGGTAAGTTAAAGAAATTCATACCTTACGAAGGTTCTGATAAGATTTTTGTAGGGAATGGCCAAGGCTTACATATTTCTCATATTGGTGATACCACACATGGGAAACTGAACCTAAAAATATTTTGGTTGCTCCTAAACTTAAAAGGAACCTCTTGTCAGTAAGCAAACTTTTGGATGATATAAATTGTTCTGTGGAATTTAACTCTTTTGGCTTTGTTGTCAAGAACAAGAAAAACCAGGTACTAGCTCAGGGAACCAGGCACGGGGACTTATACACACTCATTGAAGAAGGAAATTTACCCTTTCAGACAATAAGAAGAACCTCAGAAAATCAAGACCTGTGGCATAAGAGACTTGGCCATCCAAGTCCTAAAATATTGCAAGTCTTGCGCACTAATGGGTTTATCAGTATCACCGATTGGACTAAGAATCCTAGTGTTTGTGTTTCATGCCAATTAGGAAAAAGCTATAAACTCCCATTTAATTTATCTAATAAAATCTCTGATTTTCCCCTTAATAAAATTCATTGTGATTTATGGGGCCCTGCTCCAATTGTTTGCAATCAAGGTTTTCGTTACTATGCATTATTTGTGGATGATTGTACACGATATTGTTGGTTGT
Source organism: Murraya koenigii (assembly GCA_025617385.1). Lineage (NCBI taxonomy): Eukaryota > Viridiplantae > Streptophyta > Magnoliopsida > Sapindales > Rutaceae > Murraya > Murraya koenigii. The sequence continues at coordinate 22,335,618 of CM046812.1, forward strand.
TTCCTTTAAAATCAAAATCTGACTTTTTTGAATGTTTTCTTAAATTCCAAAAACAGGTGGAAACTCAAATGGAACGAAAGATCAAAATCTTTCAAAGCGATGGCGGAGGAGAATTTTGCTCCATTATTTTTGAACAACACCTTCAACACTCTGGAATCAGTAAACAGACTTCATGCCCTTATACTCCTCAACAAAATGGAGTTGCCGAAAGGAAACACAGACATATAATGGAGACTGCCCTTACTATGTTATTTGAATCTTTATTACCATTGAAATATTGAGTGGAAGCTGTCTTAACAGCCGCTTATCTCATTAATAAATTGCCACAAACAATTATTAAGATGCACACACCTTATGAGTTGCTTTTCAAAGAAAACCCCAGTTACAATGAAATTAAAATATTTGGTTGCCGTTGTTTTCCCTCTCTAAGGGATTACAATAAAACAAAGTTTGATAAAAAGACTCTTGTATTTTTTTCGGTTATAGCCCTACTCATAAAGGGTACCGCTCTTTATCCACAAAACAATCGAATTTATATTTCTCGTTATGTAATCTTTGATGAATTATGCTTCCCTTATCGAAATTTAAAAGGTTCTTCTCTTGTGCAGGATACATGCAGCGTTTCTACTACTACAGATGTGTCACAATGGCTCTCAACAGCTTTCACAAAGGCGTTCGATAACACTTCTCTTGGGCAGACTAAAGTTATTATCCCAAACTACACTACCGCACCTCCAAATACAAATGAACCATTGTCTCCAACTCCAAGCCTTTCAAATAAAGCCGTGATAATTGAAGACCATTATAAACCATCCAACTCTTTACCCAACAATTTAGTTACAAATTCACCTCAACAGAGCCCTTCCTCCAATAGGTTGCACACTACTACTGCCGATAATACACATACAATCACAACCTCACAACAAACTTTAGATAGTGCCAATCGTGAGCCATGTGCCTTAAACGATCTCTCAGGAAAGTTGTTTGTTGAACTAAACATCTCTCCTGTCAAAACCATAGAACCTCTAAATACCTACCCTATGTTAACACGCAACAAACTTAAGCAAAATCCTACTTTAACCCTGCAAACCGATCATGCAACTGTAACCGAACCAAAAACATTAAAATCTGCTCTCAAACATCCATTATGGCTACAAGCAATGACCGAAGAACTTGCTGCTCTCCATCAAAATCAGACATGGACTTTAGTTCCTCGACCTCATAACGCTAATGACATTGGTTCGAAGTGGGTTTATAAAACCAAGTATCGAGAAGATGGTACAGTAGATCAGTTAAAAGCTCGTTTAGTCACGATAGGATGCACCCAAGTTCCTGGCATTGATATCAACGAGACGTTCAGCCCCGTCATTAAGCCAACAACTATGCGGCTTGTCTTAGCACTCGCAGTCAGTTCTAAATGGCTTATGAAACAGTTGGATGTTCGAAATGCCTTCCTTCATGGTCACCTAAAAGAAACTGCCTACATGGAGCAGCCACCTGGCTTTACGGATCAAAATCTACCCGACTATGTTTGCTTACTTCACAAGTCCTTATATGGACTCAAACAAGCCCCACGTGCATGGTTTGAGTGTTTATCATCAGCACTTTTGGAGCTTGGTTTTATAAGTAGTAAAGCTAATAATTCCCTTTTCATTTTTCATACTAATAATATTATAATTTTACTTTTGTTATATATTGATGATGTAATTGTTACAAGAAATAATCCCGCAAGAATTCAATCCATCATCAACCACCTCAGCACTCGGTTTGCATTAAAAGACTTAGGCTTATTGAGCTACTTTTTGGGAATTGAAATTCGGTGCTTTCCAAAAGGCATCTTTTTGTCAAAAGCCAAATATACCCATGACTTATTAACCAAAGCCACTCTACTTGATTGTACTCCTAATTGGACCCCTATGGCTATCAAAATCCAACCATGTGATGATGATCAACAACTCATTCATGCCACTTACTACCGTACCCTTGTCGGTAGCCTACAATATCTCACAATCACCAGACCGGATATCACTCATGCTGTCAATAAAGTTTGTCAACACTTCCAGAGCCCTACTAAACAAGATCTCAAAGCTGTTACACGAAGCCTACGCTATCTTAAAGGCACTCTTAATTTTGGACTTCGATTCCTTGAACAAAGTTCTAATCATTTATATGCCTTTTCGGACTCTGATTGGGCTAGTTGTCTTGAAATACGACGAAGCACGACAGGCTTTTGTGTTTACCTTGGGGCCAACTTAATCTCATGGTGCAGCAAGAAACAAAACATTGTTGCACACTCCACTGCTGAAGCAGAATGTCGGGCTTTGTCTTCCACTACAGCTGAACTAACTTGGATTCTCTCTTTATTGCAGGACATTGGGGTTTCAACTTCACATGTTCCTCACCTTCTTTATGATAACCAAAGCGCTATCTACATGACCCGCAATCCAGTTTTTCATGCTCGCAGCAAATATATCGAAATCGATGTCCACTTTGTTCGAGAAAAAGTCTCTCAAGGACTCCTTAAAGCCAAGCATGTTCCCTCACTGCAACAAACTGCAAATATCCTTACCAAACCTCTGGCAAAGATCTTTTCTTCCTCTTTCGGCACAAGCTAGGCGTTCACTCTATGCCCCGACCGATCTTAAGGGGGCCTGTTAAAATACAACATTGCCCACCGCATGTGGAAGTCGAAGAGTCACAGAGCATAAACCACATGCAGCCATATGAGTCAAGTGCCAAGATGGAAAATATCAATACACAAACTCAATCTTACTCAACCATGGAACGTAACAAACCATTGGAAACAAATATGGCAATTTGTATTGCTCTTGCCAAAGGCTTGCAACTGAATCATATCACACAATCCCGTGACATGCGAGCTCACCAAAGAAAGATAGCCAACGGCCAGTCAATGGCTAAGTTTAGAAGGAATGTCATTATTTCTTTTATATTTCTTCCATTTATATTTCCTTTCCTCTTGTATAAATAGTATTTTGCTGAAATCTTTCTTGAACCATCGTATCCTCAGATGCATGGCCTAATGTAATTAAAAAAAAAAAATAGCTAATGACTCAATGATAGGCACATCTTGCATCTCTGAAGGCCATGCGACTCACTCAATACTTCACATAATTTCATAAAAACATGTTTTTCCATTCTAAATTGTTGGAGACATCTATCTTCATGTCCATTTTAACACCTCTAAGACAAATGAATATCCGATATGAGATGAGGTTCTACATGCTTCCTTTATATTATACTTAAGAAAATGATTTACATACAAGCTAACTCCAATCTATACCATTTTCAACAATTTGTGTTCATGATCAGTACTTAGCAGCAATGTAATTGTGCTCAATATCATCGTCATTTTCTGAAAATTCCATATCTGTACATGTATGTTGTTTGGGTAATATCGGACAGGCCCCTCGAAGCCCTTCCAGCTCGAGTAAACACACCCTGAGGACTGCCTAGCCCGAGCAGCCCTTCTAGCTCGAGCAAGACACCCCGAGGACAGCCTAGCCCGAGCAGTCCTTCTGGTCAAAGCTAGTCAAGGTCGAGGAAATTCAGAGTTACTCGAACCCCGAGCACTGCCTTCGCCTGCTCGAGGTCGTCCCTCAGGTCAAAGCTGGTCAAGGTCGAGGAAATTCAGAGATGCTCGAGCCCGAGCACTCCATCACCAGCTCGAGGTCGTCCCGGGTCAAAGCTGGTCAAGGTCGAGAGCCGAGCACATCTCTCCTGCTCGCAGGGATCCATGAGCACATCTGGACAAGACCCGACCCAGGGAAACCCGACCCGTGTTCTCAGAATCTTGGCACACCTTTAATGTCTGACCAGGGTCCCACATGGTGCGATGGAGATATTGTTGCTAGTGGCTGGCACATGCTTCCAAGGTGTCATAATTCCTAACGCACTTGCCCGACATGGTGATCTGGCCACGTGAATCGGGTTAAGGGGATAGCCGCTCATCCCTAGAGAATATTCCGCAAAACCCGGCTGTCAGAGGGACCCAGATACCACTAGCGTGGGAGCGGACAGCCTGAAAAGGAAAAGAGCGGGAAAAATTGAGTATAAAATGAAACGAAGGGGAACGTTACAAGGGTTGGCATTTCTAATTCACAGAGGGTTGGAACTTCTGATTGAGAAAGGATCTGTAAGCTCAAACAGATTCTTCCTTTTCTAATTTCTCTCACCTGATTTTCTCTGAAAAAACACCATACTTATCCAAAAGGGGGCAAAATAATACCCCTTTCATCTTTTCGGTCTCCCTCACTAAGGGAGATATCAAAAAGATAAACCCGATTACTGACTTGAGCGTCGGAGGGTTTTCGCCGGGACACGCCCGGCGACCCCTGACTCGGTTCTCTGTGAGTACAGGTCCGGGAGATCTCCGTTCTAAAGAAGACAGCAGAATAGGACGAAGGGGGCAATCCTGCTCGAGCTCGAGCTTATCGCGAGCGTAAGGATCGAGGTACTTGTTTGAATCCATGAGCGAAGGTTCGCATGCAGTCCTGCTCGAGCTTTTTGGAGGCACTGTTGGAAGGTTCGAAGCACTGTTGAGGCACGCGGGAAAAATTGCATCAACATATGTACACATGACAAAGATTATCATAATTTGCAATAAAAAAATTCATAATAAACAGGTCATAATTGATAACTAAGTAAAATAAATTAAAAATGTCTCAATTTGTTCCAAAATAACAAAAAATAAGCTAAATTAAAATAACAATATCTCCAATTTGATAAAAAAATATAATTAAAACCAGGAGAACTACTTCATGTACTTCAAACCACTCAATTTGAATGTCAGGTTTCTTGAATGCATCAAACATCTCCCTATTTTCCTTCCTTAGAAAAAGTTTACGGCCAGCATAATAGCTTATTTTCACCTCCATTCCAGGCAAACGACGCAATATATCAATTACTTCTCCAATGCTGCAACCTTTTTCATCAATTCCAATGGCCAAAGATGGCCTAGTCTCTACTACTTTACATAAGCGATCCAATTTTTCTCCAATCTAATTGTAGCTTCATCTCGCTTTCTAATTCACAACTTTCTTTTCCTTCCATTATCTAGTGTAGGTGCTACAGGAGTACCATTGTCATGTGAATTTCAATATCCTCCAGCCCATCAAAGTTATTTGGTTCATTGATATTCCCTCCTAATTTATGTTAACTTCTCCAAAAGCATGTTTCCTAGGGGTCCGCTTATAATGCAGCCGCTGCATGCCATAAAGCCACTTTTATTTTTTATTTTAAAACTTATTGCCCGTTATAAGCAATCCAACGGCTTCTATATGTTACGCATAAAACGGGCCACCGAAGGAAAGAATTGGAAGTGGGAACTGGCAAATATTGGACGTAATTATCACTTAACTGCCCCAAGTTTATCTAAATATCAACATTTTCAATTTAATTTAGAAAAATTTCAAAGACCCCCTCCTTAACATGAAAATTTTGAATTTTCCCACTGCTAAAAAAATTATTTTAAAATATATAATGTCTGTACTAATGAGAATAATATTTATATTAGGGTAAATCAAATATATATATATATATATATATTTTTTTTTTCTTATTTTCCATCAAACTATTGGATACTTTTCAAATAATTATAATTATTCATAGTACCAAATATCATAGTTAATCATCAAATATTATTATTTTTAATATTAATTGTACTGGTGACTAATATTAATGGTATAAATTTGTATTGTATGCAAGGCATATATAATGTACCATATATTTGATATTTGGATTATACTCAGAAAAATTCTGTTACACAGATTACTTCATACAAATTTATAATAAATTAATTAAATTATTGCATACTTTGTTTAATATTTTTCTACATTATTAAATTATTGCATGTAACATATTTGATTTTATATTATTACAGATACTATAGTTAATTGTTGTTTAGAAAAATAAGAATACTTCATGTTATATAAGTTATAACAACATTAGTTTTATATATCATTTTACTATTATACCCCTAGTCTTAATGTTAGTTATAAAATTTAAATATTTTGAAAATATAAATCAAGTAAAATGACCTATATACCCTTAATAATCAAGTTATTTTGTAATGAATTGTAAATTATAGAGAAAAATTATAGATAGGGGAAATATTATAAATATCCCTAATAGTTGTATAAATTATCCATTTAAATTAGAATAACATTTGGTTATACATGACTACTAGAGCACCCATTAAATTTTTATATATCTATCTATCTATATCTATATCTATATTATGTTAAGTATTTTTTCTTCATAATTTATAAGTTATTATTAAATTAATTTAATCATTAGGGGTATATAAATCATTTCACTTATTTAAATTCTAAAAATATTTAAATTTTATGATTAACATCAAGATTATGTGTAGAATAGTATAATAATACATAAAGCTAACACCATTATAACTGCAAGAGAGTTTGGGCCTATTTAACATGAGAGAGTTTTTAGTTTCTTTAAATAACATTGGATAATCTTCATTTTTTCATATTGTTAATAATTATAATATAGTTATTGTTGACGCAGTTTTTCCCGCGTGCCTTCAAACAGTGCCTTCAAACCTTCAAACAGTGCCTCGAACCTTCTGCTCGCGATAAGCTCAATCTCGAGCAGGATTGCCTCCTTCGTCCTGTTCCACTGTCTTTTCCAGAACGGAGATCTCCCGGACCTATACTCACAGAAAACAGGGTCAGGGGTAGCCGGGCGTGTTCCGGCGAAAACCCTCCGATGCTCAAGTCAGTAATCGGGTTGTTCTTTTTGGTATCTCCCATAGTGAGAGAGACTGGAAAGATGAAAGGGATATTTTTCGCCCTCCCTTTTTGAATAAATATGGTGTTTTCAGAAAATCCAGATAAGAGAAATCAGAATAGGAAGAACCTGTGTCTCTTTTCAGAACCCTTGTGAATGAATTTTTCCAACCCCTGTAACGTACCCGTCTCTTTCCTTTTATACTCCATTTTTCCCGCTCTTTTTCTCCAAGAGCATCCATTCCCGCGTCAGTGATGTCTGGGTCCCTCTGACAGCCGGGATTGGTGTAATATTCCCTGGGGATGCGCGGCTGTCTTCTTAACCCAGTTCACGTGGCTAGATCACCATGTCGGGCATGTGCGCTAGGAATGATGACACTGTGGGGGCATGTGCCGACCATCGGCAATAGTACCACCACCATACTATGTGGGGCCCAGATCAAACATCAAAAGGTGTGCCAAGATTCAAAGAAAGCGGGTCGGGCTGCCCTGGGCCGGATCTTGTCCAGTTGTGCTCGGGGACTTAATCTTTACGAGCAGGAAAGAAGTGCTCAGTTCTCGACCTTGACCAGCTTTGACTGGGGCGAACGACCTTGAGCAGGCAAAAGAGCTCGGAGCTCGAGCGGCTCTGAATTCTTCGACCTTGACCAGCTTTGACTGGGGCGAACGATCTCGAGCAGGCAAAAGAGCTCGGAGGTCGAGCGGCTCTGAATTCCTTGACCTTGACCAGCTTTGACGTCTAGTGAGGTCGTCTTTGTGCTAGTGGTAGGGACTTCTGCTCGAGGTAGGCTGTCCTCAGGGTATTTTATTCGAGCTGGAAGGGCCTCGAGAAGACTTGCCCAATATTACCCAAACACCAGTCCCCCAGTTTCTAGTCTTTTGAGTGAAACGAGATAAGACTGGAAACTCATTAATGATGGGCTGAATTCGCGGCCTTTTACACTTCCCCACGTTTCCCAATTGTCTCTCACTTTAATCATTTCGCATTTAAGGCGGGACAAGTGGGTTGATCCCAGCCGTGTGTTTAAAATTCGAAGGGACGTTACCTGAAAGGTCGTGTCCCTCGAAACGCACGCCGCCATTCGAAGAGACGCGTCCTCCTCTTTATAAAACTCTAACTTCTTTGCTGTTCCCTCTATTTGCTCACTTTTTGTTCAAACTCAAAATTAATCTGCTCTCCGCAGTTTACTTGTCTTCTTCTTTCTGTCAAGGTGATTTCCGGCCAACCACACTTCCTTTCGCGTTCAGGTACAAGCCACTCTTCCATTTCCTGCCGCCACTCTGTTTCTTCCCCTGCTGAACTCCGTTAGTTTATTTCCTTAGAAAAAAAGAAAAATGTCAAATCCCCAACAGGCCCGTAGGATGTTGCCGGAGGATTCGTCCTCTTCTAGTGGGGCACAACCCCTTAGTATAATCCCTGTGATTGATTCTACTCCAGAGAGGGAATTACCCACGGCCGAGACCCAGCCGCGTCAAAGGGCAAGGGCCAGTCAAAGGTCTGAGCGTGGGGAATACCCCATTGACCACCTGAGATGTGAAACCACCCCTTCAGACTTAGATAGGCTTAGGCAGACTTACCATATACCCGAAAATGTGGATTTAAGGTTGTCGGGTAGGGGTGAAATCCCCAGCCGTCCTCCTCAAGGCTACACGACCTTCCACTTAGAGTGTTTCAAATGGGGGGTTAGGCTGCCTCTCCAGCCTTACTTTGCCCGGGTTTTGTCTGGGTTTCGTCTGGCCCCGGGGCAATTGAACCCGAATGGGTGGAGGGTCCTTTCCAGACGCTTTGTGTTGTGGAAGCGCTGTGATCTGGGTGAGCCCTCGGTAGGGGAAATCAGACACCTTTACCAGTTGAGGTGCAGCCCGAAGGATGCTGGTTGGTATTACCTTACCTCCAGCCTGAAGGGTAAAAAGCCCATCACCGATCTCCCAACTTCTGGTGGCAACTGGAAGAGCAAATTCTTCTTCGTTGGGGAGAGTGGGCAAGTCAGCATCAGTAGTGAGGGGTCCCTCCAGTCCGCTGGCACTTTTGCACCCGGATCGCTTATCCGTCTTGTGGATTTTACTTTTAGTTTTCCTGCTCGCGTCTGTTCTCATTATTTTTCTTTGGTTGTTTTTTGCAGTCTTCTGGGGTGCCTCTTACTCGATTGGGGGCCAGCTTCGAGCAAACGTGCAGACCGTTCTTGCAAATGCGAGCTCTGCAGGGAGCTGCTAACACCCCAAAACTTTTTGGAGTCCAGTCTAGTACCGAGTGAAGACATGAGCAGCAGAATGCTCGAGATGTTACATCGGCGTGTGGGGACAACCGAAGGTGCGAGCACCTCAAAGAGGTCACGAGCAGAAACGGGTGCTCTGCCTCCATCCACTCAAGCTTCTTCTTCACTCGGTATGTCGAGCGAGCAGAGGAGGGTCCTCCATGCAGACGGTAAAGGACCATTGCTCCAGCTCGCCCTCGAACCGACAGTGTGCAGGAGCAAAATCAGCCTGGTCGTTCCGAGCTTTACTTGAGGACCTACAATGAGGAGTTGAGCAGTAGATTCTTGGATGAGATAGAATCCTTTAATTCTGACGAGCTGTTCAGTGCCTTCCAGCAACTCTCCTCCCGAGCTTTGGCGACTGTGACTAGGCTCAATAAAATGGCTCAATATTCCCAGGAAGAACTTTAAGCAAAGGTTCAGAGCTTGGAGCAGATTGTGGGCGAGCTGAAGGAGGAAAACCAAAAGCTTCTGGACGAGAACTTAAATTTTGCAGAGAAGATAGCAGTGGCTGACTCCAAGGCCTCTGAGCTTCAAAGGGAGCTAACTGACACTCAAAAATCATACTACGAGCACCTCATTGGGGAAACTGCTCGTCTTCAAGGGCAAATTGACGCTCTAAAGGTCCAGCTTGCCACTGAGTACAACAATGGGGAGGATTCCAGTTACGACTGCCTCATGTATGCTTTTGGTAAGGCATACCCCGAGGCCGACATGTCCAAGGTTGAAGGGTATGTAGCTGAATACATGAGCACTCATGAAGCTACTCCGTCCGAGCCCCAAACTGTTGTCAGAGAGCTCGCTCCCTCTTTTGCCAATGCCCCTCCTGCTGACGCCCCTGCTGATGTCCCTCCTACTGCTCCTCCTACTGATGCTGGCCATCATCCTGCTGCTGCTGATGATGTCCCTCCTGCTGATGCTGGCCTTCCTCCTGCTGCTGCTGACAACGTCACTCCTGCTGCATAATTGATTGATTTTTTTTTTTTTACATTTCATGTACTTGCAATCATTCAATAAATAAAAAACATACGTTTTAGCAACAATCATATGTGCAAGCTTGTTAGGGCTTTTCTTCTTTTGTTTTCTGCCCGAGTATGATGTTGTTTAACTTATGCATGGTAGAGCTTCGCTTTGAATTGGGCTAAAGCCTTATGTTTATTTTGCGAGCTCATTTAACTTGCTCGAGCCTACATTTGGCTCTTGCTAGACACCGTACCGCCCAGAGCTTAGGCTTAGGCACTTTTGGCCTTAGCATTATTCATGAACTTCCTTCACTTGTTATTAGCTTTGCCAGGCACTGTCCAGCCTAGTACTTAGGCTTTGGGACTTCTGGCCAAGGAGTTCTTCTTGAACTTCTGCTCGGGCCTACAATTGACCCAAGCTTGACACCGTCCCGCCTAAGACTTAGGCTTTGAGACTTCTGGACAAGGAGCACTTCTTGAACTTCCGCTCGGCCTCGCAATCGACCCAAGCTTCTTCATGCTACTTCGCTAGGGCCTGCAATTGACCCAAGCTTGGCACCGTCCCGCCTAAGACTTAGACTTTGGGACTTCTGGCCAAGGAGCTCTTCTTGAACTTCGCTTGGGCCTCGCAATCGACCCAAGCGTCTTCTGCATTACTCCGCCGGGCCTGCAATTGACCCAAGATTGGCACCGTCCCGCCTAAGACTTAGGCTTTGGGACTTCCGCCGAGGAGTTCTTCTCGAGCTCGCCCGGCCCGCAATCGACCCAAGCTGCCTTCTGTCAGTACTCCCGCCGGCCTCGCAATTGACCCAAGCTTGGCACCGTCCCGCCTAAGACTTAGGCTTTGAGACTTCGGCCGAGCAGTTCTTCTGAGCTTCGCCGGGCCCGCAATTGACCCAAGCTTGGCACCGTCCCGCCTAAGACTTAGGCTTTGGGACTTTGGCCGAGGAGTTGTTCTCGAGCTCTGCTCGGCCTCCAATCGACCCAAGTGTCTTCGTTAGTTACTCCCGCCGGGCCCGCAATCGACCCAAGCTTCTTCTCATTACTCATACTCGGCCTCGCAATCGACCTAAGCTTGGCACCGTCCCGCCTAAGACTTAGGCTTGGGACTTCCGGCCGAGGAGTTCTTCTCGAGCTTCGCTCGGGCGTCCAATTGACCCAAGTGTCTTCACATTGTTACTCCCGCCGGGCCCGCAATCGACCCAAGCTTCTTCTCATTACTCCTACTCTGGCCTCGCACTGACCCAAGCTTGGCACCGTCCCGCCTAAGACTTAGGCTTGGGACTTCCGCCGAGGAGTTCTTCTCGAGCTCTGCTCGGCCTCCAATCGACCCAAGTGTCTTCGTTGTTACTCCCGCCGGCCTCGCAATCGACCCAAGCTTCTTCCGTCACATTCCCGCCGGCCTCGCAATCGACCCAAGCTTGGCAACCGTCCCGCCTAAGACTTAGGCTTTGGGACTTCGGCCGAGGAGTTCTTCTCGAGCTTCCGCCGGGCCCGCAATTCACCAAAGCATCTTCTACTATTACTACCGCCGAGCCTCGCACTGACCTGCTAGGCACCGTCCCGCCTCGGACTTAGGCTTGGGACTTCGGCCGTAGCATTCTTCGCGAGCTTCTTCCGCCAGCCCGCAATCGACCCAAGCGCCTTCTAGGTTACTCCTACTCGGCCTCGCAATCGACCGCTAGGCAACCGTCCCGCCTAAGACTTAGGCTTTGGGACTTCCGCCAAGGAGTTCTTCTTGAACTTCTACTCCCGCCGGCCCTGAATTGACCCAAGCATGGCACTCGTCCCGCCTAACACTCGTGCTTTAGGACTTCCGCCAAGGAGTTCTTCTTGAGTTTCGCTCGGTCCCGCAATCGACCCAAGCTGCCTTCAGAGTTACTCCCGCCGGGCCCGCAATCGACCCGAGCTTGGCAACTGCTCCGCCTAAGACTTAAGCTTTGAGACTTCCGGACAAGGCGCACTTGAACTTCGCCGGGCCCGCAATCGACCCAAGCTTCTTCATTGCATTTCCGCTAGGGCCTGCAATTGACCTAAGCTTGGCACCGTCCCGCCTAAGACTTAGGCTTTGGGACTTCGGCCGAGGAGTGCTTCTCGAGCCTGCTCGGGCCTCCAATCGACCCAAGTGTCTTCACTGTTACTCCCGCTCGGCCTGCAATTGTCCCAAGCTTCTTCACGTTACTCCCCGCCGGCCCGCAATTGACCCAAGCTTAGCACCGTCCCGCCTAAGACTTAGGCTTTGGGACTTTGGCCGAGGAGATCTCTCGAGCCTGCTCGGGCCTCCAATCGACCCAAGTGTCTTCTCAGTTACTCCCGCCGGCCTCGCAATCGACCCAAGCTTCTTCTCGTTACTCATGCTCGGCCCTGCACTGACCCAAGCTTGGCACCGTCCCGCCTAAGACATAAGCTTTGGGACTTCCGCCGAGGAGTTCTTCTCGAGCTCTGCTCGGGCGTCCAATCGACCCAAGTGTCTTCATTGTTACTCCCGCCGGGCCTCGCAATCGACCCAAGCTTCTTCTCATGCATTCCTACTCGGCCTCGCAACTGACCTAAGCTTAGCAACCGTCCCGCCTAAGACTTAGGCTTTGGGACTTCCGGCCGAGGAGTTCTTCTCGAGCTCTGCTCGGGCCTCAATCGACCCAAGTGTCTTCGTTGTTACTCCCGCCGGCCTCGCAATCGACCCAAGCTTCTTCTGCTACTCCCGCCGGGCCTGCACTGACCCAAGCTTGGCACCGTCCCGCCTAAGACTTAGGCTTGGGACTTCGGCCGAGGAGTTCTTCTCGAGCTTCGCTCGGCCTGCAATTCACCAAAGCATCTTCTACTATTACTACCGCCAGCCCGCAACTGACCTCGCTAGGCACCGTCCCGCCTCAGACTTAGGCTTTGGGACTTCTGGCCGTAGCATTCTTCGCGAGCTTCTTCCGCCAGCCCGCAATCGACCCAAGCTGCCTTCAGGTTACTCCTACTCGGCCTCGCAATTGACTCGCTAGGCACCGTCCCGCCTAAGACTTAGGCTTGGGACTTCCGCCAAGGAGTTCTTCTTGAACTCTACTCCCGCCGGCCTCAGAATTGACCCAAGCATGGCACCGTCCCGCCTAACACCTCGTGCTTTAGGACTTCCGCCAAGGAGTTCTTCTTGAGTTTCCGCTCGGTCCCGCAATCGACCCAAGCGCCTTCTTGTAGTTACTCCCGCCGGCCTCGCAATTGACCCGAGCTTGGCACCGCTCCGCCTAAGACTTAAGCTTTGAGACTTCTGGACAAGGCGCACTTCTTGAACTTCTGCTCGGGCCTGCAATTGACCCAAGCTTCTTCTGCTGTTACTTCTGCTAGGGCCTGCAATTGACCCAAGCTTGGCACCGTCCCGCCTAAGACTTAGGCTTTGGGACTTCTGGCCGAGGAGTTCTTCTTGAGCTTCTGTTCGGGCCTCCAATTGACCCAAGTGTCTTCTGTTGTTACTCCTGCTCGGGCCTGCAATTGACCCAAGCTTCTTCCGTCATTACTCCCGCCGGCCTGCACTGACCTAAGCTTGGCACCGTCCCGCCTAAGACTTAGGCTTTGGGACTTTTGGCCGAGGAGATCTTCTTGAGCTTCTGTTCGGGCCTCCAATTGACCCAAGTGTCTTCATTGTTACTCCCGCCGGCCCGCAATCGACCCAAGCTTCTTCTGCATTACTCATGCTCGGGCTCGCACTGACCCAAGCTTGGCACCGTCCGCCTAAGACTTAAGCTTGGGACTTCTGGCCGAGGAGTTCTTCTTGAGCTTCTGTTCGGGCCTCCAATTGACCCAAGTGTCTTCTGTTGTTACTCCTGCTCGGGCCTGCAATTGACCCAAGCTTCTTCTGCTGTTACTCCTACTCGGGCCTGCAATTGACCCAAGCTTGGCACCGTCCCGCCTAAGACTTAGGCTTGGGACTTCGGCCGAGGAGTTCTTCTCGAGCTTCGCTCGGGCCTCCAATCGACCCAAGTGTCTTCATTGTTACTCCCGCTCGGCCTCGCAATTGACCCAAGCTTCTTCTCAGCTACTCCCGCTCGGGCCCGCATTGACCTAAGCTTGGCACCGTCCCGCCTAAGACTTAGGCTTGGGACTTCGCCAAGGAGTTCTTCTCGAACTTCTACTCCCGCTCAGCCCGCAATTGACCCAAGCGTGGCACCGTCCCGCCTAACACTCGAGCTTTGGGACTTCGGCCAAGGAGTTCTTCTTGAGCTTCCGATCGGGCCCGCAATCGACCCAAGCTGCCTTCAGTGTTACTCCCGCCGGGCCCGCAATCGACCCGAGCTTAGCACCGTCCCGCCTAAGACTTAGGCTTTGGGATTTTAGCCAAGGAGTTCTTCTGAACTTCTACTCCCGCTCGGGCCCGCACTGACCCAAGCGTGGCACCGCCTCGCCTAACACTCTGAGCTTGGGACTTCCGCCAACGAGTTCTTCTGAGCTTCGCCGGCCTCGCAATCGACCCAAGCGCCTTCCGCTCGGGCCTGCAATTAACCCAAGCTTCTTCTTGTGCTTCTGTTCTTCATCTTGAACTTACATTATGAATGCTTTTCTTATTGTCATATACATTTACCCTCTAACATATCCCATTTTGGGTAGGAATCTTACATTAAAACTTCACAATACAAGGAGACTTACTGGAAATATTTCATCAGGAGTTGTGCGCTCCACGGCCTCTTGACCTCTCGTCCGTCTCGGATGAGCTAGCCAGTATGCTCCTCGGTCCCGCTAATCGAGTGACTCGATAAGTGGCCTTCCCAGCTTGGTCCTAGTACACCTTGTCTCTGGGTCCTTCGTGCTCGGTTGACCTTCCTCAAGACCCAATCACCCACCCGAACCGACGAATGTGTACATTTTGGTTGTAATAACGAGCCACCTCTGCTGATACTCCGAGATCTTAGCAGACTACCCTTCTCTCTTCTCTTCCAAAGAAGTCCAGCCCGCACACATCTCGCTCGTTGTTTTGCTCCTCGTCAAGTGCTCCGTCCGGTGTGTCCCCATTCCTATCTCAGCGGGAACCACTGCTTCGTGCCCAAACGCCAAGGAGAATGGGGTCTCTCCAGTGGCTGTTTTATGTGTGGTTCTCAGTAAGCCCACAAGACACCTGTGCACCTCGTCCACCTGTGCTCCTTTTGCTCGCCTCACCTTGTCTTCGTGAGGCGCTTTATAGTTTTATTCACGGCCTCTACTTGTCCATTGGCCTCATGGTGTGAGGGAGAGCAAAACTTCAGCTCTATCCCAAGATTCTGACAGAAGTCTCTGAACTTGCCATTATCAAACTGCCTCCCATTATCGGTGACTAACGCATGAGGAATCCCATACCTGCAAATCACATTCTTCCAAATGAAGTCAGTGGTTTTACCTTCCGTGATGCTGCTCAAGGCTCCCACTTCGACCCATTTGGTGAAATAATCAATCGCGACTATGGCATGGGTGGCGGATGCTTTCCCCTTAGGCAATGGCCCGATCAAATCAATTCCCCATTGAGCAAACGGCCATGGCGAACTCATCACCTTAAGGTTCTCCGGAGGCTGAGTTAGGTAGTTAGCAAAGCTCCGGCAACTCTTGCAGCTTCTTGTCTTCTCCTGAGCATCTTGATGCATGCGGGGCCAAAAATATCCTTGCCTCAAGGCCTTGAAAGCCAAGGACCTCGCGCCAGAATGATTTCCACAGATTCCCTCATGTATCTCTCGGAGGACATAATCGGCCTCCTCTTGGTCTAAACACCGCAGCAAAGGGAGAGTGTACCCCCGTCTATATAAGACCCCATCGATGAGAGTGTACCTGGCTGCTTTACACCTCAACTTCCTTGCCTGCTTCTTATCGGCCGGCACTGTCCCTTCCTTGAGGTAAGAAACGATCGGCTCCATCTAGGTGTTGCTCGTCGATAGGCTCAACATCTCGTCCTCCTGCTCGATGCTCGAGCAGGTCTTTATTTCCAAAGGGATAGACTTTGGAAACTTGGGGTCCGATGCGGCTGCCATGAGAGCTATCATATCTGCTCGAAAATTCTTCCCCCTTGGGATCTGTTCCACCTCGACAGCTCATAAATTCCCCATTAGCTGCCTTACCTTCTGAAGGTAGGCGTCCATCTTCTCCCCCTTTGCCTGAAGGCTCTCGTCGAGGTGATTCGTTACCAACTGCGAGTCTGTTCGAAGCTTTACCTCCTCTGCTTTTACTACTGAGGCGAGCTTCAATCCTGCTATTGCAGCTTCGTACTCGGCCTAATTGTTGGTGACATCGAACTCTAATCTCACAGCGTATTGCATCTCGGCCCCTTCAGGACTTAAGAGCACAACTCCTGCTCTTGCTCCTTGATTTCCACAAGATCCATCTACTGTGACTATCCACGTGTTGGTTGAGGCCAGGGAGCTTGATGAGGGCTAGCTCTCCATCTCCTTATCCCCTGCCGTGCACTCGACCATGAAATCAGCTAAAGACTGTGCTTTTATGGCTGTTCGGGGCTGGTAATTAATGTCGAACTCGCTCAACTCCACTGACCATTTTACCAGTCTTCCAGAAGTCTCAGGCTTGTACAAAGTTTGCCTGAGGGGTTAGTTTGTTAGAACCACCACTGAATGTGCCTGAAAATAAGGCCTCAGCTTTCGAGCCGCTGTGACCAGGGCCAGTGCCCACTTCTCCATTGGTGGATACCGGGTCTCTGCTTCTAGCAAAGCTCTGCTCGTGTAATAAACAGGGTACTGTACCCCTGACTCCTCCCTTACCAGAACTGAGCTCGTTGCCCATTGGGAAACAGCCAAGTATAGAAACAGTACCTCTCCTACTCGAGGTGTCGACAGTAATGGAGCTTTCAACTGATACTCTTTCAGCTGCTGGAACGCCGCCTGCATTCTAAGCGTCCACTTTGTCTTCCCGCCCTTCTTCATTTCCTGAAGAAGACTCCAGCATTTATCCGTGGCTCGAGATACGAACCCGCTGAGGGATGCCAGCTTGCGGCCGAGCTTCAGATCTCCTTGAGGCTACAAGGAGACCTTATTTCCACCACTGCTCTTATCTTTTCTGGATTGGCCTCGATCCCCCTATGACTCACCATGAAGCCTAAGAATTTTCCCGAACTCACTCAAAAGGCACATTTCTCTAGGTTTAGCTTCATCCGGTACTTTCTTAGAGTGTGAAGGTCTCCTCTAGATGCCTTACATGCTCCTCCGCGTCTTTAGACTTGGTGATCATGTCATCTACATATACCTCCATAGTCCGACCGATCAATGGCTTGAAGACCTTGTTCACTAGCCTCTGATACGTTGCCCCTGCATTCTTTAGGCTGAAAGGCATGACCTTGTAGCAGTACAGCCCCTGATTAGTGATGAAGGCTGTGCACTCCTCATCTGATCGGTGCATGGGAATTTGGTTATATCCTAAGAATGCATCCATGAAACTAAGCAGCCCGTGCCCCGCCGTAGAATTCACCAGTTGGTCTATCTTTGGTAGTGGAAAGCTATCTTTTGGGCAGGCCTTGTTCACATCTGTGAAGTTAACACACATTCTCCATTTCTCACTTGCCTTCTTCACCAGCACCACATTCGAGATCCATTCGGGGTAGGAGACCTCCCGTATGAATCCCGCTTTCAGCAGCTTTCCACCTCCAGTTGATGGCTTGGTATCTCTCCTGGTTGACCCATCTCCTTTTTTGCCTCACTGGCTTAGCATCTCTCCGTATTGCCAGCCTGTGACACGCCACTTCTGGGTCGATCCCAGGCATATCCTCGTGCGTCCATGCAAACACATTTGCATGTGCTCGCAGGCATTCCACCAACTTTTCCTTCAACGGCTCGCTAAGGCCCGAGCCGATTCGGATTTTCTTCTCGGGGTCGCCTACTCTCACCTCGACCTCCTCCAACTTCTCAGTCGGCTCTTGCCTTCTGTTCCTCGATTCCCCTCTCGAGTCCAGCGAGGTTATCTGCATGGTTTCTTTGGCAGCTATAGCGTAGCAGCTCCTCGCCACCCTTTGGCTGCCCTTCACGACCCCTACGGCCCCATTTACTCGATACTTTAGGGCCAAGTAATGGGTGGATAGCACGCATTGGCTGATCCTCATAAATGGCCTCCCTAGAATTGCCTGGTATGGGCTGGTTTCATCTACTACCACAAAATCCAGCATCATGTTCTTCTCGAAAGGCCTTGAGCCCATAGTTACTGCCAGCTTGAAGATTCCCAGAGGTACTAGCTTTCGTCCCCCGAATCCTTTCAAGGAAGTGCTCATCTGCTCGAGGCTCGCGCCTGTTATTCCCAAATCCTTGAGTGTGGATTTGAAAAGAATATCCACCGAGCTCCCTGAGTCAATCAGTATTCGATCAACTTTCTTATTTGCTACATTGGCTTTTACCACCAAGGCATCCTCGTGAGGGTACAGCACCCCCTCCTCGTCTTCATCCGTCCATATAATTGGCACCTGCCGAACCTTGGCTTTCTTGGCAGCAGGAGCAGTGAACAGGACTTCTCGGCCGGCTGCGGCATATCTGCAGTAGTTTTTCCGAGCCTTATTTGAACTTCCTGCCATCGTGGGCCCTCCTGAGATTACCCTCGTGGACGGTGGTTCTATGTCTATTTCGTAA
The DNA here is from genome assembly GCA_025617385.1 of Murraya koenigii. NCBI lineage: Eukaryota > Viridiplantae > Streptophyta > Magnoliopsida > Sapindales > Rutaceae > Murraya > Murraya koenigii. The sequence continues at coordinate 22,354,163 of CM046812.1, forward strand.
GCCCGGCCATCTTCTTCGGATCGCCGCTCAACCACCGGATGCCCTCCTTCAACAAACTCATCCAGTACCGATTCCCAACCGGATCCTCCACCGGTTTTTCAAATCACCAGACTCGTGATGTGGGGTGGCCGTGGTCACCATGGAAACGGAAGAACCGCCCCCTGCTTCGCTTGCTAGCTGGCTTGGCCATCGGCGTTGCAAGGCTCAGCAGTCCTCGTTCCTAAGCTACTTGAAGTATCTCTTCAAGAGATACCTTCAGCCTCGTATACTGTTCGTAAGTAGGGCTCTGTTCCACCACTTGTATCGCCCTATACCTTGGGAAGCTTCTCGGTGGGGGTGGTAATGAATGATCAGCCCTGTTGTGGCTCACCTCAGGTCTGTTTGGTGGCTGGTTGCGGGATGTGTGGCCATCATGATGCCTGTACTCTCTGTGATCCCGGCCTAGAGACCTCCGAGGTGGCAGGGGGACCATCCGCGGTGGGGGAGCTCTCTGATAAGGGTTGTACAGGGCAACCCGGTCCCTTGTTGCATTTGGAGCTTGTGTCCCCGGGCAGGACCCCCTTTCTCCTTCCTCCTTGCTCCATTGACCTGCTCATTCCTCAGTTTGGCAGCTTTTTCTTCTTCGATTACCATATCCAGTTTTACCTTCACATACGCGTCCGAATACGAACGGATCGAAGGACTCCGCAGATTATACCATGGTCTCCCATTCGGATCCCATCCTTTAATCCTGCTCGAGCTCGGGATGGTTAAATGCACCAAGATCTAGAACCGATCTATGGTATCTTTTAATAAACTCCCAAGAGATTCTCCCTCCTTCCGCCTTACTTCGACGACTCCATCATGTCATCCTCGGGGTCATCTGCGCCCAAAATTGCTCTGCGAACTCCCTACACATCCTGCTCAAAGCTCAAGATGCTTCCCGCTGGAGTCTCGCAGTACCATTCTCTCGCTCTTCCCTCCGAGGTGAGTGGGAAGGCCCGCACCTCCGAGTCAGCCGACAATCCTTGCACCCCGCCATGTCGCTAAACCGCTCTATGTGCACTAATGGATCACTTTTCCCCGAGAACTTCATGATCTGGATGCGGAAGTCACGTGGATCGTGACACTTATGATCTCCGCCGAGAGTGGAGATTCGTTATCCCATTATTCGCCACTTGGGCTCTTTCCTGCTCCCTGAGGTCTTCCACAACTCAGTGCCAACCTCGTGCACCTCTCCTCCAACTCTTTCGCACAAGAGGTCAGGGCTGTGTCCTGTAAGTGCTGACAGGACCCCCTTTCCTCCATGTTTGTTTCTTCCCCACTGCAACATTTGGTGCCCTAGGTCTTTGGGCTTCATCTCCCACATTTTTCCGAACATGAGCATTCCCACGGCTGGACTCCGGGACATCATTACATGCTTTTCTCTGTCCCTCCCTGAGTTCTTGCAATAGGGAGGTCAGAGTCTCCATCTGTTTCTCCATCCGATCCATTCTTTCCTGTATCTCCCTCTTCTGGGCCTCATTGGCCACTTCTCTCAAAGTTACTGATTCTTCTGGACTTATTCCTCTTCTGCTGTTTCCCCTCATCGTTGCGTTGTGTATCTTCAATGTATTAGGAAATCAGGCTTTTTGTGCCGATCCCCACATACGGCGCCAAAAGATGTTGATGCAGTTTTTCCCGCGTGCCTTCAAATAGTACCTCGAACCTGCAAACAGTGCCTTCAAACCTTCAAACAGTGCCTCGAACCTTCTGCTCGCGATAAGCTCGATCTCGAGCAGGATTGCCTCCTTCGTCCTGTTCCACTCGCTCTTTTCCGAATCTGAGATCTCTCGCACTGCACTCACGTAAAACGTGGTCGTGGTAGCCGGAGTGTTTGCACGAAACCCTCCGACGCTCAAGTCAGTAATCGGGTTGTTCTTTTTGGTATCTCCCTTAGTGAGAGAGACCGGAAAGATGAAAGGGATATTTTTCGCCCTCCCTTTTTGAATAAATATGGTGTTTTCAGAAAATCCAGATAAGAGAAATCAGAATAGGAAGAACCTGTGTCTCTTTTCAGAACCCTTGTGAATGAATTTTTCCAACCCCTGTAACGTACCCGTCTCTTTCCTTTTATACTCCATTTTTCCCGCTCTTTTTCTCCAAGAGCATCCATTCCCGCGTCAGTGATGTCTGGGTCCCTCTGACAGCCGGGATTGGTGTAATATTCCCTGGGGATGCGCGGCTGTCTTCTTAACCCGGTTCACGTGGCCAGATCACCATGTCGGGCATGTGCGCTAGGAATGATGACACTGTGGGGGCATGTGCCGACCATCGGCAATAGTACCACCACCATACTATGTGGGGCCCAGATCAAACATCAAAAGGTGTGCCAAGATTCAAAGAAAGCGGGTCGGGCTGCCCTAGGTCGAATCTTGTCCAGTTGTGCTTGGGGACTTAATCTCTGCGAGCTGGAAAGAAGTGCTCAGTTCTCGACCTTGACCAGCTTTGACTGGGGCAAACGACCTCGAGCAGGCAAAAGAGCTTGGAGCTCGAGCGGCTCTGAATTCCTCGACCTTGACCAGCTTTGACTGGGGCGAACGACCTCGAGCAGGCAAAAGAGCTCGGAGGTCGAGCGGCTCTGAATTCCTCGACCTTGACCAGCTTTGACGTCTAGTTAGGTCGTCTTTGTGCTAGTGGTCGGGACTTCTGCTCGAGGTAGGCTGTCCTCAGGGTATTTTATTCGAGCTGGAAGGACCTCGAGAAGACCTGCAGATATTACCCAAACAGTTATTATTACTATGATTAAACTAAACTTAGCTTATAATTTTTTTATGATATTATATATTTTTATGGAATGTGTGTATAATCTACATGATATTATTTTTTATAATAATGAATGGTTTAATAATGTTTATGTATATAGTCTAATAAAATATGTTTTTCTTAAATGTGTATACTCTGATTTTATTTTTTTGACTTTGCTTGAAAACCACTCGTTCAAGTCAATGGGGATCAATTTTTAAAAACTTAAATTTTTGATAATTTAGATTATAATTTTGTTAGGTATTATTACAATAATTATTGTTGACATTATATTATACCCTTAAATAAATTAACAATGTAACTAGGCAACTATAATTTTAGTGCAACACTTAAAATTAAACAATTTCAACAAAATTACATCTATACCCTCAAGATTTGGAGAAATGATCATGTAGACCCCATGTTTTCACCAAGGGACACCAAAGCTCCCTTTTGACTATAGTACAATTTGATATTATTATTTCAAAAAAATTGAATTCAAATTTTCTAATAAATACAAATATAATTTAAATAGTTTAATTTGTCGAATAAACTATTAATATTAAATTTTTAATATATAAAATAATTTTTAAAATGTAAATTATGATATTTATTCTAATAATATATTTGTATTTGTTATAAAAAATTTAAATAAATCTTTAGGTTAAATAGATTTTATAATTGATAAAATATATCTAATGTATTAATAATATTAATACTATTTTATATAATATTGAAAATAATTTAAATTTTTAAATATTTATTTTAATATTATGTTTCTATTTATTAAAACTTTAGTTTAATATGATATAATATTGTAAAGTATTAAAATTTTTTTATATACTAAAATTATTTTAAAAAGTATATATAGTTACATTTATTTTAATATTATATTTTTAGTTATTATAAAACATTGGAGTCAATTTTTTTGAATTAATAAAGTCAAAAATGGTTGTTTTAGCATCCCTTAGTGAAAATTTAGGAATTTACATGACCATTTTCCTAAACCTTAAGGGAGTAAGTGACTTTTTTACAATTTATACTTAAGCATACAATTATATGATTAAGCATGATAATTAAAATTTTAAAGAACATTATGTTAAATTGAGTAATACTCACTTATAAATAGATATTATATAATTTTGTGTAGTAATTGATGTAAAATATGATGAAAAGTCAATTCCTACAAATTTATTAAACTATTAGTATATAATAAAATAAACTATCACTAAAATATAATAATTAAAAATAAGGCAACATCAATTAAGTTATAAATTACCTATCCAACTATATAAGTATATTGTTAAATAAATTTAATTTTTATGACTTATAAATAACAATTGCAATTTGGAGTAATAAACAAATAGTTTGATTATAGTAGTCAATATTATTTTTAAATTATAATATTGAATTTACCTATAAGAGAATATTTTCCTTTCAATACTTAATTTTGGAAGCAAAATTAATGTTTTAATATTTTTTTCTTAATTGCATTGATTTTCTAATTTTTTTAATATTGTTTAATTTGAATTGCATTTGTTGTACTTAAAGCAATAATTAAATAAATAATGGTGACTAGTCGAATTGGATTCAAAGTAAATACTAATTTGCAAATCTTAAATTTTTAATATAAAAATTAATTTTCAAAGCTTATGAAATAATCATAAAATAAATAAATAATTTTATTATCATAATCATTAAAAAATAAAAATTTGAGCAATATAAATTACATATGCAATTGTTAAAAATGAAATTTTGACTAAAGTGATGAGAAATCAAAGAATTTATTTTGGAAAGAAAATAGAATGATAAAATTTTTCTATCAATTAAAAAACAAACTTAATTTTGAGACAAATTTGTTTTAAAGATAAATAAGTACAATTAATTTGAAATAATAAAATAGACATATCTATAATGATCAAAAGCTCAAGTATAAATATAGTTGAATTCAAAAAATCTCATGAAGTCGAGATGAAAAAAAAAACTTTTGTTTCAACGAAACTAGATTTGGTAAGTTTCTAATTTTGCAACTTATGATGTTGATTGTAGTTTATTGTTGATTTTGTAGTTTATTGGAAAAAAAAAGGGGGTTACAATAATTAACTTTTAGTATATTATTGCAAGTTGACATTTGCTGAAATAAGAGTAGTAAAATGAAATTTTTCTTATTAATATTATTATTTTTCATAATAAAAGTTTATTTTGAATTTTATAATATCAACTTGGAATTTAACCCATAAAATTGAAATTTAACGTAGACACTAAGAACTTAAAATACAAAAATAGTGAACTAATTAATTGAAATGTTTGAACCTATAAGTGAGAAAATTTAACCAAATTTTGTGACTAATTTAACCAAATATAAGATTTAAAAAGTAAATTTTGTATCTAACCCAATTTATTAAAATCTTACATAAATAATGAAAATTTTTAACTTAAAACTAGTGAAATGATTACTTGAAACAAATGAACCCATAAGAGAAAAACTTTAACTAAAATTATGAACTCATCCAATGAGAAATATTATCTACCTGGAATTTAATTTAAAATGTTGATATTTCACGAACTTAGTAGAAACATTAAATATAAAACTAGTGGACTGAAAAGTTGAAACATATGAACTTATAGGTGAGAAAGTTTAATCAAAATTAGGGACTAATTCAACCAAAAATAAACTTTCACAAATTAAAAATAGTATCTAACCTACATTATTGGAATCTTACCTAGATAATGTGAATATTAAAAAAAAAACTAGTGAAATTATTAGTTGAAACAATTGAACCTATACTGAAAGTTTAACCAAAATTAGGAACTCATCCAACAAGAAATATAATTTACTTGGAATTTAATCTAAAATATTGATATTAAACGAATTTAGTAGGAACATTAAACACAAACTAGTGGACTGAAATGTTGAAACATATAAACTTATAATTGAGAAAGTTTTACCTAAATTAGGGATTAATTTAACCAAAAATAAAATTATATAAAGTAAACTTGATATATAACCTAAATTATTAGAATCGTGCCTTGATAATAAGATCTTCAACAAAAACTAGTGGAATTATTAGTTGAAATATATGAATTCATATTAGAGAAAGTTTAAGCAAAATCAAGAACTAATCCAACAAGAAATTAAATTTACTTGGAAATTAACCCTAAATATTGGTATTTAAAAATTTTAGTAGGATCAATCAACGCAAAACTAATGGACTAATAAGTTGAAATATAGTAACATATAACTGAGAAAATTTAACTCAAATTATGAACTAATCCAACCAAAAATAAATGCTAAAAAGTAAATTTAGTATTTAACTTCAATAACTGAAATGCTATCTAGATAGTGGGAATATTCAACACAAAACTAGTCAAATTATTAGTTGAAACTTATGTACGAATAAGGAATAAAATTTAACTAAAATTAGGAACTTGACCTATGAGAATTGAAATTTACTTGTAATTTAATCTAAAATATTGCTATTTAACAAATTTAGTAGGGATAAGAAACACAAAACTAAAGGGTAAAAAAGTTGAAACAAATGAACCAATAAATGTGAAAGATTAATCAAAATTAGGGACATATGAAATATACTTGGAACATCTACCTATTAAATTGATATTTAACCAAAAAAATTGAAATATGATTATTTTATATTTTTTCTCATTCAGTTATTTTTTATGTTTATTATTTGAAAATTTCCTGATTTTTCTTCATTTTATTATATATTTTTTGCATTGATAACAAATTTTAAAAGTTATTTAATGAACAACCGGTAAAAATACTGGTTGTTCAAGTTTTTGGCAGCAACTACATGTGATGCAGCGATGTATTTTAAGATGACCCGTTTCGTAGATGGTACACCGTTACCATCATTTGGTCAAACCTCATAGATGGTGCGCATGCTCCTTTTCCTCTCAATGTTTTTCAAGTCTTTTTAAGAAAATTTTATTGCTTGTTGCATCTCCTACAATAATGACAAAATATAGTCTGTTAAATTTTTTTTTCTAAATTACTCCAAAATATTTCTTACTATATCAAATATTAGACAAAAAGATAGAAATTGCACTATTAGTTTTCTATTTCACCACTCATCGTTAACATCAATTGCTTGCTTTATAGGATTCCATCCTAAACCAGTTTTATTTTTCACTAAATTTGTCAAAGTTGCTAATCTTTCTTGAGACAGTCCCATTCATTTTTTGATTGCTTATGTTGATAGTTTTTACTAGTCATAGAATAAAACTTCGGAAAAAGATTTTTCCACCTAATCTTATTAAAGTGATAAGTTGGTCGATTCCTAGCTAAGGTTTCGTTGACACAAATCTTTATAAAAGTATCTAAGGTAGCATCATGTCATAGGATGAGTGTTGCCAAAGCCATGAGCCAAGATGTGCTAGTTTGGCTCGATTCTGGAAACTTCTACAAAATTCCAGTAACCCTAGCACACTTATGCATACACTAGATTTATCTAGAAATTGGCACATGTGTATAGAATTCTATAGGTCATCCACAAACGGATGGCCAAAACGAGCGCATCAATGGCCTCCTCGAGATGTACTTGAGGCACTATGTGAACCCTCATCAGCGAGACTGGGTGAAGATAAAAGTATGCTAGGATTGCTGAAATTTTGTAGAAATTTCCAGAAATTGGTCAAACTAGCACATCTTGGCTCATGGCTTTGGGCATTTTTGCGCTATAGTTGAGCGGCCCGTAACAATCATCCTATTCGGCTTTTGATAATTTTTTTTCCTCTACAACAATTTCCATTATTATAATAAAAAATGCAAATATTAAATAAATAAGATGAACATCCAGCATATGAACATATTAAACAAGTACAAATATAATAGAACGAATATTCAACGAATAAATAAAATGCATAATTTGTTGGGATTATGTGCTCTTTAAAGCATATTAATTTACTTATTTATGATAAATACATTTTCTGAATAATAAAATATTTGAGACATTTTTTCAAACATCTTAATTGCATAAATATGTTGAATAAGGTCCATTTAATCATATTATATGTATTTATGTGATCATCATATGAATTCGCAGAATATATAAATACAAGTCAGCTTATAATTAAATAATTGAACAGTTTATAAATAGAGTTGGCGCTCTATTTATATTTAGATTGTAGTAAATTTATTGAATAATTTCTCTTAATCGTGTATGAATTTACTGATATAGTTTGACTATATTAAATTGAATCACATATGAGATTTAATTAACCTTGGAGTAATTGTCAGACTTATTAAATCTCATAGGCATCGATTTTATTGCAATCTCAATCTTGACTTAATTATAGTTTCATATTTATGATTGTTGTTTCATTTGATTACCAATGGGTGCGACATACATTTGTAGTCAATATTACCCGGTATCTTGGTGGGAGCAATTATGAGCAGTGAGATTACAGATTAACAATATAGAATTTGTACAACACATCTCTTGATGGGTTCTCGGTACTTGATCATAGAATTCTCTGGCCAGAGTATGTCAACATAATTAGTATATTGAAATCGATCATTAGAGAAAGTCAGTAAGTGTTAAGGAACAAGACGTAATTAAATTGATTGGACAATTGAGATATCAATTTAATTAGTGATGTGGTACAAAGAATTGTTCAGTAAAGAAATCAATGTGGCATGGGTCGAATTATTATTCGAGAACACTATCCTAGATAACATACAATTATAGAGGTGAGTTCCAATATTATAGTAGAATAGATTTGGAATTAAATAATTGGGCTGGTTTAACTATATGCCTAATTATTATAGCCACTATTGTATGTACCGATATGATCCCCGGGTTAGCTCATTTAATTGACTGTACCACTATTGAATTAATAAGTAAGATAACTAGCTATTTGGATTAAAAGGTGTAACATATGCATTTTTTTATTATGTATGCTATTATTTAAAACAAAAAGGAGGTATATTGGTATTTTGTGTGTATAAGGAGATGGAAAAGGGGAAAAATAGAAGAGAAGCATCGAAAGAGAGAGAGAGAGAGAGAGCGGAATCCGACCTGAATTTTTGACACGGTCATAACTTTCTTTTCCGGCCACCTCACCGGCAGAGCAAGTGTCAAACAGTGTGAACCGACCGTCCACCTTCATACTCCGTATTACCAGAAACCGCTTGGAACGTTGTCGACGAAGCTCAAAACTCTACGGGTTTGTCATGTGCGAGCACCGCCAATTCCATTCGTCTTTGGCGGCACCACCTGTTGGAAAAGGTTCCCCACTTCACTCAACAAAAATTTGTTATTAACCTTCCTAACGAAGCTCTGTTAATAAATTTTGGTCCTAAAAGTTAACTAAAATTATTTATCATGTTTCGAGGTGAAAGTGAATAATCTAATAGTTAATTGGGTCTAGTAAGTGGAGGCATGACTTCCCCAATGGATAGCTTGTCAAAGCAGTACTATATTATCGTTACAATAAAATAAAATGCATTTATGGTTTTTTGCATTTTAAATTTTTATTGTGAATATTACTTGTTTCAATGTGTTTATGTATGTATGTTTTATTTTTCATAAAATGTCTTCCCTAAGTCCACTCACTATTATTTTGAGTCAAAATAAACTCGCTGGCGAAAACTATATAAATTGGAAAAGAAATCTATTTATAGCCATGACTGCTGAAAATTACAAAAATGTCTTAACCCAGCCATGTCCTCCTGAACCAATAGAGGATGCTAGTAGAAATCAGAGGAGGCTTTATGATAAATGGAAAAAAGCTAATGAAATGGAAAAATGCTACATATTAGCCTCAATTTCTAATATTCTGCAGAACAAACATCAGAATGTGGAGACAACCACTGAAATTATGGAAAGTCTTCAACAGATGTTTAGGCAGAGTACTCGTTCTATGAGACAAGCGGCACTGAAAGGTGTTATGAACTCCAAGATGGGAAAGGGCACAAGAGTTCATGATCATGTCCTGAAAATGATGGACTATTTGAATAAGGCTGAGATTCAGGGTGCACAAATCGATGATAACTCAAAATTGACATGGTGCTAGAATCTTTACCTGAAACATTCAAGGAGTTTAAGGTCAATTATAACATGAATAAAAGAAACATGACCTAACAGAATTAATGAACGAACTTCGTTCAGCTGAAGAGATTTCTTGCTGAAAAATCTCAAGGAAGCATTAACTTTACTGAAAAAGGTATTTCTTCTAAGTCTAAGCCAAATGGCAAAGGTAAAAAGAAGAAAGCTGGGAATAAGAAACCGTCTACTAAGAAAGATGGCAAGGCAAAAGGCAAGTGTTTCAAGTGTGGACAGAATGGTCATTGGAAAAAGGATTACCCAAAGATTGTGAAATCAGGTATAAGAAATCTTTTAGTCATAGAGGCCTGTTTAGTTCAAAATCCTATAGACACCTGGGTCTTAGATTCTAGAACAACTAATCATATTTGTAATTCACTTTTTTGGTTTCAAGAAACCAGGAAACTAAGTGAAGAAAGCGTCAAGCTGCGGTTAGGGACGAGCCAGTTCGTGCCAGCAAAGAAGACTGGATCTATTTTATTATCTTTTAATAATGAGACTCTTGTTTTGAATAATTATCTTTATGTTTCAGACATTAAGAGGAATTTAATTTCGGTAGATTGTTTATCAAAACAAGGGTATACTGTAAACTTTAGTTCCTCTGTTTCTATTTTTAAAAATAATAGACTAATATGTTCTGGCACATTGAAAGATAATTTATATCACTTAAGTTCTTTGATCCATTCTATGCATAACACAATGATTAAAAATAATAAGCATGTACACTTATCTAAGAAAAGAAAGATTTCTTCCAACCAATATCACCTCTGGCATTTGCGCTTGGGACATATAAACCTAAGTAGGATACAGAGAATGATTAGTTATGGGCTTATAAGTCCATTGGAAAATGAATCATTGCCATCTGTTAATCTTGTTTAGAAGGAAAAATAACAAAAAGGCCTTCTTCAGACAAAAGAATACGTGCAACCATACCACTTGAATTGATATCTACAAATGTATGTGGACCAATCAATGTATAAGCTCGAGGTGGTTATGAGTATTTCATCACTTTCACTAATGATTATTCAAGATACGGTTATATTTATCTACTGCATCATAAGTCGGAAGCTCTTGAAAAATTTAAAGAATATAGAGCTGAGACAGAAAAGCAATTAGGTAAGAACATAAAGAAACTTCGATCCGATCGAGGTGGTGAATATTTCTCAGGAGAGTTCAAATAATATCTGGTTGAAAATGTGATTATATCTCAATTAACAGCCCTAGGAACACCACAAAAAAATGGTGTGGCTGAAAGAAGAAATAAAACTCTTTTGGATATAGTGAGATCTATGCTTAGTTATTCCACATTGCCTATCTCATTTTGGGGATTAGCGTTAGAAACTGTAGTATACCTATTGAACTTAGTTCCATCTAAATCAGTGCCTAAAACCCCAATAGAATTATGGTTAGGTCGTAAATCAAGTCTGAAACATATCTATATTTGGGGTTCACCATCACATGTACTAAAACCAAAGGGTGATAAAATGGATTCTCGTTCTGAGGTTTGTATACTTGTTGGATATCCTAAAGGAACAAGGGGAGGTTTATTTTATAGTCTTTAAGACAGAAAAGTGACTGTAAGTACACATTTCACTTCTCTTGAGGAAGACTATATGAATAACTTCAAAACTAAGAGTAAGGCAATACTGGAAGAATTATCAGGAAATCATATTGATGCTCAGATTTCAGTACCTATTATTCAACAAGGAGAAGAGCAACAGTATGAAGATTATAACACTATCCCTGAACAGCAACCACCTATAGAACCTCGTCGTAGTGTGAGGGTAACTAGATTACTAGCAAGGTACATGTTACTGGGAGAAATTTATACAACTATCTCAGATGGACAAGTATATGATCCTACTAGCTATAACGAAGCCCTATTAGATGGAGATGCTGAATTATGGAAAAATGCTATGAACCAAAAAATGGAATCTATGTATTCCAATAAAGTCTTAAAACTTGTAGTGGCACCAAAAGGGGTAAAACCTATAGGGTGTAAGTGGATCTATAAGAGAAAAAGAGGAGTGGAAACATTTAAAGTAAGATTAGTAGCCAAAGGGTATACTCAGAAAGAGGGAATTGATTATGAGGAAACCTTTTCACCGATTGCTATGCTTAAATCCATCAGAATTCTACTTTCCATTGCTGCAGTGCTAGATTATAAAATTTAGCAAATGGATGTCAAGATTGCGTTTTTTAACGGACATCTTGAAGAAGACATCTATATGCAGCAACCAGATGGGTTCATTAAAAAAAGGCCAAGAACACATGATGTGTAAGCTGCAAAGATCCATTTATGGATTAAAGCAAGCATCCTAGTCATGGAACATCAGATTGAATCAAACGGTTAAAAAATTTGGATTCATACAAAATATTGATGAACCGTGTATGTACAAGCAAATTCAGGATAAAGCTGTAGCTTTTCTGGTTCTTTATGTAGATGACATTCTCTTAATTGGAAACGATATAGAAGTATTATCATCAATAAAGAATTGGTTGGCTAAACAATTTGATATGAAAGACCTAGGAGAGGCCAGTTATATTCTTGGTATCAAATTACTTTGAGAGCGGAAGAATAAAACTTTAGCCTTATCCCAAACTGCTTATATTGATAAGATACTAGCTAGATTTAGCATGGAAAATTCCAATACTGGTTTGTTACCATTCAGACATGGAATTATACTCTCTAAGGATCAGTCACCTAAGACATTTAAAGAAAGAGAAAAAAAAAATGAGGCGAGTTCCTTATGCAGAAGCTGTGGGAAGTCTCATGTATGCCATGCTATGTACTAAACCAGACATCTGTTTTGTAGTAGGGATGGTCAGTAGATATCAGTCTAATCCTGGTCTTGAACACTGGACTGCAGTCAAGCATATAATTAAGTATCTGAAAAGAACTAAGAATTATATGCTTGTGTATTCTAGTGATGATCTCATTCCAATGGGTTATATCGATTCTGACAGATAAAGATTTCATAAAATCAACTTTCAATTATGTGTTTACATTGGGAAGTAGAGCTGTGAGTTAAAGGAGTGTGAAACAAAGTTGTATCGCAAACTCCATAATAGAAGCTGAATATGTGGTTGCATATGAAGCTACCTGCAGCAACTGCACCTCTTAAATTATTCTGTGATAATCGTGATGCAGTAACTCAGTCTAAGGAACCAAGAAACCACAAGAAGCAAAAGCATATAGATAGGAAATACCATCTTATAAGAGAAATAGTGCAGCAGAGAGATGATATAGAGATTACCCAGATTGCATCAGAACAAAACATGGCAGATCCTTTTACAAAGGCCATACCTGGGAGACCTTTTAACCTGCACTTAGAATGTATGGACATGAGTGAGTTACCACATATGCTTTAAGAGCTAGTGGAAGATTGTTGAGATTATATGCTCTTCAAAGTATATTAATTTATTTATTTATCATAAATACATTTTCTAATTAATAAAATATTTGAGACATTTTTTAAAACATCTTAATTGCATAAATATTTTAAATAAGGTCCATTTAATTATATTATATGTATTTATGTGATCATCATATGAATTCGCAGAATATATAAATACAAGTCATCTTATAATTAAATAATTGAACAGTTGATAAATAGAGTTGGCGCTCTATTTATATTTAGACTGTAGTAAATTTATTGAATGATTTGTTTTAATCGTGTTTGAATTGAATCACATATGAGATTTAATTAACCTTGGAGTAATTGTCAGACTTATTAAATCTCATAGGCATCGATTTTATTGCAATCTCAATCTTGACTTAATTATAGTTTCATATTTATGATTGTTGTTTCATTTGATTACCAATGGGCGCGACATACATTTGTAGTCAATATTACCCGGTATCTTGGTGGGAGCAATTATGAGCAGTGAGATTATAGATTAACAATATAGAATTTGTACAACACATCTCTTGATGGGTTTTCGATACTTGATCATAGAATTCTCTAGCTAGAGTGTGTCAACATAATTAGTATGTTGAAATTAATCATTAGAGAAAGCCAGTAAGTGTCAAGGAACAAGATGTAATTAAATTGATTGAACAGTTGAGATATCAATTTAATTAGTGATGTGGTACAAAAAGGATTGTTCAGTAAATAAATTAATGCGGCATAGGTCGAGTTATTATTCGAGAACATTATCCTAGATAGCATACAATGATGGAGGTCAGTTCCAATCTTATAGTGGAGTAGATTTGGAATTAAATAATTGGGCTAATTTAATTATATGCCTAATTATTATAGCCACTATTGTATGTACACATATGATCCCCGGGTTAGCTCATTTAATTGACTGCGCCACTACTGGATTAAGATAACTAGCTATTTGGTGGGAGGCTCCAATAAATATACTTGTGTATAAGGGGCCTTGTGTTATTTTATAAGGTGGTCCCCTATAACTATAACAAGTATAACGCCAAAAGTTTTTGGGTTTTTATCTTATTTTAATTTAAATCAATTATTTTGATTTAATAGAATTAAAAAATGAGATAAATAAGGAGCTTAGGGTTTTCCACCGCTACAATATAAAAAAACTTTTTTCTTCACAAAAATAAACAAGCCATAATACAAAAAAAGAGAATTTTTCTCTCTAACTTTGAGAGAAAAATATTAAAGTCAGAAAAATATTTTCTTCCTAGTTGCTTTCAGTAGTAAAAAATGTGCCCATACATCGAGTGCAGATCAAACTTGAGTTATAATCTGGAAGATCATTGGTGACAAATCGTGATCTAAAGGAGAGGTGGTAATTGATCGTGACTTGAGAGCTTTAATTACTATAACGAAAAAAGTAAAGGTACGATTTCAAGATTATGATAATTCTATATATTGTATAAAAAAGTGATCTTATTATTTGCGCTATAAAATTATTTTAAAATCAATATAATTTACATAATACATATCCTGATTTTTGTTTTCCATGTGAACGTATTAAAAAAATAGTAAAATAAATTAATAAAATGAAAAGTTGCTATGAAGTGTGGAGAATAAACAATTCAATTGATGAAAGAAAGCATGAGAGATAAAAATGGCTGTAAAAAAAGCATAAGAAAAACCGTACTTTGCTGCTGCTCGGCAAAAAATGGCGGCAAGTGGAGAAATCTTTGTTGTGTGTTGTGTAGGGTTTTTGTATACAATATGGCTGTTTGGAATTAGTGAAATATTGTTACGGTCTTTTTGGGATATTATACGTTTTAAAAAAGTTAAAAAAGCACTACTTGGAGAAGCCCAAATTTTGAGCTTCTCCAAATAAAAGTAAAATAGTTTTCTTAAATCCTAAAAGTTCTACTATAAATGCAACTAAACAACTTAATATTTTTTCAAAAGAGCTTTTGGGTTTAAAAAAACTATTTTGGCTAGTAGAGAAGATTAGCCAAACATTTACTTAGTGGTATTGTTTGCGATAAATGTGTTAACCACTTGAATTTTAATTTTAAATATAATTAATTGAGTGGATTATCCCTAAAAGAAGAATTAAAAAATTAATTTTATTTGTATTCTATATACGATGAATATAAATAATATTTTATATTGTCAAGTACTAGTCGACGATTCGAATAGATAGTGATATGACATATACATAATTATCGTCACAATAATCACAAGGTCTCAACCAATTCCTGTGATGGGTTTCTTGGATTAGTCACTTGGAGATAATTATTGTTCAAACTTAGTCAAAAGGCTTAATTATGTCTATGAATTAACAACAGAGTGATACAATATGTTCACATTATTATAATGTAATTTGTGCTGCCAATTTTCCAATTTGAAATATGACGTTTTGGGTGTCAATTTTGACAATTTAGGATGAATGTTTACAATTCTATTTGGTCTTTGAACACTTCTAATTGTAATAATAGCAATAGAATTTATTATAAGTTATTCTACTTGTATTTATCTATTGATACCTTCGTTTTTTTTTCGTTTTTTCTCAAACATCAACGTAAATACTGTAATATATAGACAGCTGCATATGTTTGGCGAAGATGAAAACGTTTTGAAAAATTATTTCATTTATCAAGTACATGGCCTTTTGTTTGCGATAAATGTGTTAACCACTTGAATTTTAATTGTAAATATAATTAATTGAGTGGATTATCCCTAAAAGAAGAATTAAAAAATTAGTTTTATTTGTACTCTATATACGATGAATATAAATAATATTTTATATTGTCAAGTTCTAGTCAAACAATTCCAATAGATAGTGATATGACATGTACATAATTATCTTCACAATAATCACAAGGTCTCGACCAATTATTAAGATGTTTTTTTTTAATACTGATTATACATTACATTCCTGATCAAATATCATATATTTATAATTGTTATTCAGCAGATAAATATACTGTGATTACATTGTATTCTAAAAAATGCTTGTCCATATTGATAATCCTTACAAATATTGAAGGGATGTATTAACTCTAGTTACATTTTACAAGAGAGAAGGACTATAAATTATTTACTCAAAAATTTTTAGTACCTAGACATTCAAATTTCTCCTGAGTGCCCTGGTATTGGCTACTACGATGGGTTTCTTAGATTAATCTCTTGGAGATGATTATTCTTCAAACTTAGTCAAAAGGCTTATTTATGTGTATGAATTAACAACAGAATGATATGACATGTTCATATTATTATAAGGTAAATTAGTGCTGCTAATTTTCCATTTTGAAATATGACGTTTTACGTGTCAATTTTGACAATTTAGGATATATGTTTACAATTCTGTTTGGGGATGTTGTTAAGTTATATTATGATATAACTTACATTAACTATCAAATTGTAATTACTGATCCAAGAAGTAGAATCAACTCCATCCATCAACATACCTCTCATTGCAAGGCAAACGAAAGAAAATCAAAATACCGCGCGTGTCCCTAGCCCAACACTAGAGTAGTAAAATGTTATTGGAGATGAGCTTTTTGTAGATAATCATCATAAGAACACGAGTCCGATGATACACATGATTAAGAGGTTATGAATCATTTCATTTCTTCATATATAAGTCATTTTAACATTCTCTCTCTCATATATATATTATTGACAATAGTCAAGGAAAAAGTATGATAATGAGTACATCATTCGACAGATGGACAAGATTGATCATTCTATTTCGAAACTGAAGTAAGCTCTTGAGGCAGAGTACAAAGAACATAAATAATTTAGAGAAGTGTTGATGAGATTTATTAGTTCGTATACTAAACGCATATATGGTCCTTCTCTGACTACATGACCGTATCTGGTGAGCAAATTTAGCATTTCACTATTGCTTTCTTTTAGCTTTTAATTTGATATTTGTTTAATATGTTCACTCTAGCAAATGGATAGGCCCCAGATGATTGTGTAATGTATACTTATGTGGAAAATTTGAATGTTTCTACACCCATGTCATTGTATAGCTTTTATGGGGATATTATTGAGGAGAGCGTGCATATCCTTATGGAGATGCCCCTTGGCATTAGTAAGTTTGGCCGTCCATACAAACGACCCTATGTCTTTAATAGTTCGTACTTCCACCATTCAAGCGAGGGAGGAACATCAACCTTCTAACTGAACTCCAACTAATGGATTGTGAGATTGACGAAAGAACGAGTGTAGATATAAATTCATTTTAAGGACTAGAGGATCCAAGTCTATACGATGAGTTTGAGCAATGGTTTGCTGGTAACATCACAGTGGATCATACAGTCTGACACTCACACTTGGTTCTTTCAAATATTTTTGGGCCATACTTCAATGGGATGGCTAGATGATGAGGTAATTTTTTTCTTGAAATTTTAATGATCTTGTGTATTATGATTGTATTCAAAATTGATGACACTTTTCTATTTTATTCCTCCACAACATATTCATGAGTATCTTCGGTTGATCAGCGAGAAGCAATGGCAGTATCTGAATGCATTGCCTTATCGGGTCACGCATATAGACACATTTTTTGGGTAATTAATTTACAGAACTTGTACTTATTGTTTTTATTTCTTATCCTGTTAATTTCTTATTTTTTAGGTATACGATGTACCAAGTGTTCCTGAAGTAGCTATGGAACAACGGGGATTGTGCGGTCAAATTATTATAATATAGCAACAGTTTTTTTTTAATAGTTATATTGGTAGGTGGGAGTTCATTATGTCAAAACATCTGATGGATGTCGAGATGGTATGTGTACTTTTTTTTCGTTGTGTTGTTTTAGGCATAAGAAAGATGAAAAATTAATGAATATTTTTATATATAAGTATTCATCCCTGTGAACTTAGTCGGCTATCATTGAGTACTAGCCTAAGTAGACTTTCATACCAACAAGATCTAGATTTATGACTTGTTGGTGACATTTCAAGATAATAAAATGTGCAAGGATCAATTTAAGCTATTTGAAGTCATACTCCTTCGATGGCTTGAATATGTTGGATTCTACAATATTCGATATGACCTATAGAGTGATGACTCTTAGAAAGTCGTTGTAGTTAAAGATGTGCCATAATGAGAGCCTTGTAGTAACGACTGCGGTGTGTTTTTTTGTTGATATTTACTATGTACTTAATGTTCAGGTCAAACTCAATTTCAGTAGTAGTCATGGAGCATATTTTAGGAAAAAGATTGTTGTGGATATTTTCAATGGTGATATTGGATTATAAGTCGTTATAGTCATTTAAATACTGATGTATGAATTTTTTTTGTTAATGTGCTTAATTACATATAATTATGAATAAAAATAACAAAAAAATTGGTATTATGTATAATTACAATAAAAATAACATTAAAAACACTTCATTAAATATAATTATACAATATATAAAAATATGAAATCGATGATACATAATTACTTAGAACAATGCAACTAGCTTTCATTCGATGCAATATGATTTTTGTGTAACCTATTATTATGTCCGAGTTTGTTTCACTGCGCATATTTCATAGTCCTTCAATTTACATCCTCACCGAAAAAATGTATTCTGAGCTCTTACGATGAGGTGCTTCTATTGGTGGATAAACTTACGTCTGTAGGATTTCATCTGTAATTTCCTAGTCTATTACATCACCAACCGGCTCCACTGTTTATGCATAAACCATCACCAATGATTTCTTGGTAAAAAAATCATAACAAAGACTTTTGTAATCCACTCAGACAGTTAAACAAGTGGCAATTGTATAAGCACAGAAGAGCTTATCTAATTAGAATACTTTACATGAGAAGTTTTGTTATGTATGTCAACTAATCCCTCTTTAATATCACCATCCAAAATATGGAATCAATTCAGAGATACAGGATGAACGATTATTCTTTTAGCTCGAGATCTCCTCTCAGCGACTATTTCATCTATCTAGGTTGTTGACGAGTATTCATCGATTCAGCCAAAGTTTTCTATTATAAAACCATTGTTATATTATTTTTCTAAAGCGATCAACAAGATGAGTAATTAAAAATTTTTGTCGTCCCTCATGAAAGAATTTATGCTCTTCATGATATTGGTAGTAAGAATATTGTATCTTCTACCTTCGAACTCAGACCTTGTCCAATTACACGTGCCTATATTATTCTTTAAGTAATCGACTGCACCAGAGTGAAGCATCCACAAACCCTCAATTCATTTTTTAAATTCTTCATGTCCATATGATTTTATGGCTTTTATAAAGATCAATTCAAATTAGATAAAAACCCTAAACAGCTTTGGATATCCTGAGTTTTTCTTTTATGTTACCTTTGACATGGTAAAAGTAAATGCTATAGGCAGCAATGTGGAATACTTTAAGTATAACTCTCTTGATTGAAATGCATCGGTTAGAGATAAATGCTAAGTCTAGCATATCGAAGATCACTCTATATAACTTCATTATAAATAATTCCCAGGCATCATTGTTTTCCAAATCCAAGACTTCAATGGCTAATGGATACAATTGTAAGCATGTTGCAACAAACATGCTTCCTTGATATAGCCCTTATATATGAGTACTATCTACAACAAACACTTACCTAATGTACTATTTAAAACCTTTGACTTAAGATCCAAGAGCTATAAAGTAATGTAAGAAATTACCATCTCAATCCCATTTAAGATGAGTAATTGTACCCTCATTTGAAACCTTCAAAATGTGAGAGTATTTGGCAGTAAGTTATATGACTCTGCAGGATTCTCTCGAACAATTTCAAGACTAACTTATCTAGCTCGATATGCCTGCTGATATGTTAACTAGACACCGCATTCCTGTTATATGTAAGCTCTGATGTCATTTAGAGTGTATATTTTTTCTGGATATATTTTTTCATAATAGTATGACCAACAACCTAGCTCCTTACTTGACGACGACTGTCAGACAACATTTTATTACGATATCTATGTACATTGTCAATTCTCATCATTACTCAATAAACATTCTTCTCGTTTGAAGATCTCGTTGCTCGTATACGCTATTTATATGATTCTGAAGAATAATGGGCCTCAAAATATATAACTGTGGACCGTGCAATCTTAAAATCAAATTATCCCTAAAGGTAACTTTACACAGTTATAATATTAAATCATTCTTCTCATCAAACAACTTGTCCATGCCAATATCATCTTAATTGTAATTTCTAACAAAGTCTGAAGCAAACATGTTTGGCGGCACAACTAGTGTAAGACTTATAAGAGGGTCAACTTCTGTCTTCCTCATTGAATCAGCCACTGGAGGAATAGATTGATTGTCTCTATTATCAGTAGCATTATCGTACTGACTCACATCCTTATCCTCATTGTTAAAAAAGAATATCGGAAGGACTGATGCCCCCATTATCAATTGGACTATTGGAATGAGTGGCCCTCGTACTAGTATATGTCTCCACACAATCATTATCTGCTTTTGTGTTGCAAATGTCATCAATAGGATCATCATTGTCGCAGAAATCATTGTTATAGAATGGAAAGTAATGTTACTCTAACGACATCTTTAGTGGTAACATCTCTTCTCTAATATCTCCTAACGTAATATCGCTTTCATCAATGGTGTCATTATTGTCGTGGATTGAAGAGTAATATTACTGCAACGAGCCGACGACGTAGTTCTTGGTAACACATCGTCTTCAATATTGAGGACAATGATGTTTGCTCGTAAGGAAGTTTCAAGTTCTATAAGTGTCCCAACATCTTGGCTTAGAACTCGAGGAGATGTGGTAACAAATATAGGAATGCATCCATAGTTGGTCACATTAGAGGCCGGATATAACACAACATTCACCATTTCATCATGACATATGTCTATATGTAGTGAACGTATATAATAGGTTGTGTTACTAGACCTCAAAGTTTTCTTCATCGTGATACTATATTCACTAAGATTTATTTGTAAAACTTCATATACTGTTGCCAATAACTAATGAACATACAATCTTTTCAAACAAAAAAAGTTCTATTCTTACCATTAACATACTCCGTATGGCTAATCACCAATGTCTCCCACCAACCATCGTTAGACAATTCAAGCACAACTAAATCCATTAAGTCTGAAATTATTAAAAAAATAAAACAAATATGATTATATAATATAATGGAAATATGAAAATTTAAAAAAAATTAAAAAACTGTTTTTAAGTGCAACAGGTTCCATTTGGTGCAATAGGATTGCCATTGCTGACACTCTCAATTGCACGAAAATACATCCCTACCTCAACAATCGTCTCATCCAACCTTTTTAACACTTCATTGTACAAACAATCTAAGAGACATTTCATTAAAAATCTAATGTGAAATAGTTATACAAAATCAAATTCCTTTTAATTATCTTACCTAGGTTTTGGCCATTTGAATTCAATTTCTTAGATTCCTTTGGATTGGTGATGGATTCAGATGAATTTGAGTATTTGGTTGAAATTCAGTTTTTACCATTGACTTCACCATTTCCTGTCGCCATTTGCCGCTGCTGATGAGGACGTGAATTAACAACAGTGATATGACATGTTTATATTATTATAAGGTAAATTAGTGCTGCCAATTTTCCAATTTTAAATGTGATTTTATAGGTGTCAATTTTGACTATTTATGAAGTATGTTTACAACTCTATTTGGTCTGTGAACACTTCTAACTGTAATAATAACCATAGTATTTATCTATTGATGCCTTTCTTGATCCACCTTGAAAAAAAAAAAAAACCCTTCTAGATTTGACAGCTCAGAACTATTTTTATCATTGTTTATAATAATCTAAGGGTCTGTTTAGTACCATAAATAATTTGTATTGTGTTTGATATATATGCAATCATATTAGATAATCACTAATGTATTTTATACATTAATATTAATTTAGTCAAAATTAACTTAAATTAATTGTTACACCACAATCTACAAAATAAATTTGCTACCGATAAATTCATATTTTACAGTTGAAGCATTATAATTTTACACCATTAAGCATAGTTGAAATATAAAACTATTACGTAATACAAAATATAATCTAAATATTAAATCAGTTATTGACAAATCTAAAACCATCCACTATTTTTTTTTATTTAACCTGGTTATAGTTTTTAAACAAGAGCTTATGCAATAATATCATCCAACAAACATAATAAGAAAAGTAGCCCATAAATATGAAAATATATTATATACAATATATTATACTAAATATTATATTTTAGAGTCGAAGCATTATAATTTTACATCTTGAGCATGGTTGAAATATAAAATTATTAAGTAATTCAAAATATAATCAATTATCAATAAATCTAAGCATCGAAAAAAAATGACAAAACCCTACCCTATATATATATATTTTTATTTAACCTGGTTATAGTTTTAAACAAGAGTTTATGCAATAATATCATCTAACAAACATAATAAGAAAAGTAGTCCATAAATATGAAAATATATTATATATAATAATGTCATTCGTCCATATATATATATATATATATATACTATACATCATCAACATTCAAGAGTATATTTGTAAATATGTACTATCACTAATGGATGAATTTATAATAAATTTATATTTGTAATTTTAATATTATATTGTTATTTAATATGAAAAGAAATGTTTTATATACTATTATATTATTACTTAATTTAAAAAATTAAAGAATAATTAATTACAAATTGTAAAGAATATCAATAAAAGGATTAGCTAGCTTGAGTCTTTTTTTTTTAATTATTTGAGACTAATACTCATATTACAACTCATATTAAATGAGACAACTATTAATAATTATAATCAGATAATAATTGGAACAAATTAACATATTAAATCTTATATAGCACACCCAGATTTTTACTTTCTCTAATAATCGAGGGATGCTTGCTTCACTTATATTTTGTAAGGAAAAAGACTACTTCTACTCAATTATGAACTTAAAGTTAAGGAAAAGCATCAAACTTTCATAATTATTTTTCTGGAGGCTCAAACCCTTACACTCACAATGTGTGAGAGTAAGAGCTCTCCCACGAGGCCAAAGGCCTAATGGTTTAGCTTGAGTCTTTGAGAGGAAAGATTGTTTCCCCTTGTTATTGACTTTATCCCATAAAATAATATACGATAAATTTTTAGCCTAAAGAAATTATCACAGCCCCCTTAGGACAAAATTTTCAATTTTTATTAGATTAATTAGTGGGCCCAAATTACTTTATTCACATATCACTTTTTGCATCAAACGATATATTAGGTATTAGGGCTAAATTTTGGGAAAATAAGCGGATTCAGGGTCCATTTGAGATTGTTTTTAAAAGGCTTATAAGTGATTTTAAGAATCTAAAAGCTAATTTTAGTATTTGGTTAAAAAAAAATTAAAACTACTTTTGTCAAAATCAGCCTCTCCTACAGCTGATTTTAAAAAGTAGGGAAGGAATAACTTTTATATTCTAATTTTGAAAATAAATTTTATCCGTTAATATAATTTCATAAATATCCTTATAATTATTACCTAAACCCAAAACTATCCTTATTCAAATTAGAAACAAAATCAATATTTCAATAAATTTTTATTATAAAAAATAAATAAAATTAATATAGTATAAATTTTATTTTTAATTAAATTATTATAATACACAATTAAAAATATATATATATAGACATACATATGTTTTTATATGTGTAAGTAAATTTCATCATACATTATTTATATTTTAGTCATTTATTTTTTTATAACAATTTAACAGTAAAATTTACTAAACACCTACAACTACTTTCAAAACTCACAGTACTTATGAAAATAAAATTTAACAAACACTTAACTGATTCTCTTCACAACTGATTAATTATAGAGTGTAGCTAACAGTAATTATTTTAAAAGCTATAATGTTACCAAACTGGTCCTCAAACTTCTTTAACGAGTGTCAACGGGTTCTAATTGTATTGATTTTATTACAAGTAGAAAGTGTATATATATGGACTATTTCTTTATATATTCTATCTAAAGTTCAGCCTAAAAATCCGTTCTAAAGATAGACAAAGAGACTTACAGCTAAAATTTACACCTAAAATAAAGTCAAATTTACATCCACAACAATATTGGGAGACTTCAACCTTTGATTACTAGTCTCTGTATTCATCTGGTTTAGGTGGGATAAGACGAAGTAAAACAATTTTGACCACTTTGTCTCTTTTATTTCTTATTTAACCTAATATTTTAACATAAATTAAATATAAAAATTAATTTAATTTTTTAAGCCTTAATCTTATATTAAATAAAGTATCAAAATTTTATTCAATTATTTATTTTAAATTGAATTTAAATTTGAGATTGAATATCAAAATTTTATTCATTAATTTATTTTAACTAATATTGAAATCAAACATAAAAATATTCAATTATTTATTTAAAACAATATTGAATATTAAATATAGAAGTCAATCACTGTTTTAAAAATAATTATACTATTTAAATAATTATTTTATCTTTATTAAATTAAATTTTACATACTTGAATTTAACATATACTAAATAAATAATAATATTATATATAATTTAATTTATTTCAATCTAATTTAATTCAATATAAACTTAAAAATTAATTTAATCTAATTTAATCTAATATATATATATATATATATATATATATATATTAACTTTAAAGTAGAGAATTTAAGTTTTATACTTAGTGAAATGTTTTCTCTTATTTCTTCATTTAGAGGATGTAATATTTAAAAGAAAATTTTGATAACAATTATTGCGGTAATCAATGATGATGTGATAGTGGTAATGACATTTGTCACTTCCAATTTGCCAGCCGCATGCTTGCTGTGATAGAATTTCGTTCAACAAGCGTGCATTGAATTGTCCATTTAGAGATAATCACAGCCATAATGAATCAATGACCAATCGCCATATTGATGATGTGCATGGACAAAGGAATATCATTTGGTTCATATTTGTAATTAATGATGATGTGATAGTAGTAATGCTGGAAAACAGATTTATTAGATGCCCTAATAATAAAATAAAACAAAAACTATAGGAAAGAGCAATATATAACTATAATACATCTTCAAAAAAATTCTTTTAAATCTTTTAAAATACTTATTTATTTATTTTTATAAAAATATGTAAAAATAAATCTATCTAATTTATTTAAATTTTTTTGACTTATCGTAGACAGATAGTAATAATCTTGTCTAGATATTGCACTGGTATACCGACTCCCTAGTGCAAGATTATTACTATTTAGCATAGTGAATGCTTTACATTAGATGTATTAGAGAAAAACCTCCTTTTAATTTGTGTGGTAGGTCTTGACTCATTGTTGACATAAAATTATCTAGGTTAATTAGTGGAAAGTCTTGCCACCTTGTCGACAGTTACATTATTATTACCTGGCACAACGTGTTCTTGATACCGCATTTAATATAAGATTATTATTCCTGACACAATGAGAACTTTATGACTTATTTATTACAGTTAGGTTGATGAGGAGTGGAAATACCCCCCTCATAAATTAATTGGAACTAAAAAAAGGAATATTAAGCCCATGGTGAAATGTTGAGTGTGAATTCTAAGACGCAAGCACTTTATTCCATTGATCAAATCCTAAATTATTCCTAGTATTTTAATTTCAATCTTAGGATAAAATAAATTAGGAAATTTTACAACAATCACATCAAAAAATAAAGAATAATAATAATTCTACATAATTAAAATTCACCTCCTCGTGGGATCGACAATCGTCACCATTAATCTATACTTCAATAGATTCGTATACTTGCGAGTTCAATAAAATTTGCACACCAAGTTTTTGCCACCGTTGCCGGGGAGGTAAGTCATTTTGATTTGTAGAATTAATTTTGTTGTGTAACTATCTTTTTGTATTTTTATTTCCTTTTAATTTTTTTTTATATGGTTGGTTTAACCGCCTATAAGTTATCTTAATTTTAGTTGATTTATTTTAAGTTAATTTATTTTCTTTTAATTTTTGTAATTTAATTTTCATTTTATTTTCCTTTGTAACTTTACATTGATCTTGTTAATCTATATGGCCGGTTTAACCGCCTAGTAATTTATTTTAATTTCAGTTTATTTCAATTTTAATTAATTTATTTTATTTCACTTTTTTTTTCTTTTTTCTTATTGCACATTCATAGCACTTGAGTGTATTTTCATAACAAAGTTGTAACAAGCGTGATAAGGTTAGTACCATAATTTCTCTTCTCTTTATTTTCAATTTTGCTTTTGTACGTGCTTTTTGCATGCATGGTATAAGATCACTATCACATAATTCAGAACCCATAAACCTCGAGCTAGAGAAAGCACGTCACGCACGTAAAACACATTGCATCACAAGTGGAAATTGTGTATAAAATTGAAATGAATTTACAACAACAACCACAAGCACCGCAGGAGAGGCCATTTAAGGACTACTTTAGTCCCTTAGCTAATTTGAGCACATCATGTATAAGATATCCAAATGTAGCTGCTAGGAGTTTTGAGCTAAAAACTAGTGTGTTAAATTCTCCCATCATTCTATGGCCTAGAAAATAAAGATCCATACAATCATTTGAATGATTTTCATGCTATTTGTCACACTTTTAAATATCAGAATTTTTCAGATGATGATGTTAAGCTTAGGTTGTTTCCATTTTCTTTAAAAGATAGAGCTCGTTCTTAGTTCAATACATTGCTTGCTAATAATATTACATCATGGGAACAAATGGTTACTAAATGTTTAAATAAATACTTCCCAGTGCATAGGGAAATCTCAGAGTTTACCAAAAAAGAAGACGAGCAATTTTTTTAAGCATGGGAGCGATTCAATGGGCTACTCTTGAAGTGTCCACATCATGGGTACAAGAAATGACATCAATGCCAATACTTTTTGGAGGGACTATTGCCACATGTGCAGGAATGGCTAATGGCGACAAGTGGAGGAGAGTTGATGTCGAAAAGTACATCAGAGATTTGGGATTTCTTTCAGTAACAAGCAAATAATTCCCAACAGCGAAGCAGATCATTCAGAAATGTGAGAAAAATCAAAGGGGTGAATGAAGTTCATGTTAGTGATTCAAGATCAGAAATCAAGGAAGTCAAAGAAATAGTTGAAGGTCTTTCTCGCCAAATAGCATCATTGACAGCTGCAAAATCAATAGAGCCACATGCTTATAATCAACTTGATCATGACTTATACCCAGATCAAGCCAATGCAATTGGTGTGATGGGAAAGCATCCAAAGTACGATCCTTACTCCAATACTTATAATCCTAGGTGGAGAGACTATCATAACTTTTCATGGTCTCAAGGATTCCAATAGAACAGAGTAGCATCTCCAACTCTATCAATGGAACTAGCTCCTCAGGCTTCTCAAGTCTCTCAACAATCATTCAGACCATACAATCAGAACCAGAACTACTCGTAACCCAAACCATGGGAGGAAGCGTTCCAAAATTTTAAAAATTGGACTCACTCTGCAATAGATCAACAAAATCACACCATTGATGAACTACGGAATGAGATGAGAGTAGGCTTCAATTCACAAGCCCAGTCGATTTCAAACTTAGAAAAGTTAGCCAGTTAGCTTAATAATGACCGTTGAGAAAGGTAAGTTCCCAAGTCAGCCAGTGTCTAATCCTAAAGGAGTACATGAAGTAAGTACCAGTTCACCCCATTATCATGAAGAGGTCAAAGCTGTCATGACCTTACGAAAAGGTAAAAAAGTTGACAAAAAAGTGAAGATGCCAGAAACAACTCAAGTTGTACTTTTAGACTATGAGGATTCATCATCAAAGGAGAAAGAAGAAAGCAGCTCACGAGAATGTCCCCAAAGATCTATTCCCTCAGAGGTTAGCTAAAGCAAAAAAAGGAAGTACCACAGGTGAGATTATGGAGATATTTAAACAGGTAAGTGTTAACATTCCCTTGCTTGATGCTATAAAGCAAGTGCCCTCTTATGCTAACTTTCTTAAAGACCTCTGCACTAAAAAAAGAAGCATTCATGTTCAAAAGAAGGCATTTTTAACTGAAAACATTAGTTCTATACTCCAACAAAAAATTCCTACAAAATTTAAAGACCCAAGATCTCCTACTATCTCATGTAGTATTGGGAACCACACATTTGAGATGATTTGTTGGATTTAGGAGCTAGTATAAAAATTTTGCCGTACTCAGTATTTATAAAACTTGGATTAGGAGAATTACACCCAACTCCAGTTGTGTTACAACTTGCAGATCGGTCTATGAAAATAACTCGTGGTATTGTGGAGGACATGCTTATCCAGGTGGATAAATTTTATTTTCCTGTTGATTTCATTGTGATTGACACTCAACCAGTGCAAGATTTAAAGAAGTATATCCCTATTATCCTAGGAAGACCTTTCTTGGCAACTCTTGATGCTCACATTCAATGTAGGACCGGAAATATGAAGTTGTCTTTTGGCAACATGACTATGGAGTTGAATAACATTAACATTGCCAAACAACCTCAAAATGTAGATGATGGAATTGTTAATGTGGATTTAATTGAAGAATTAATTGATTATACTTTTCCTCTTAACCTTAGTAATGACCTTTTACAAATATGTTTAACTCAATTTGGTTTGAATTTTGACAGATCAGTCGATGAGTTCAATGCCTTACTTAATTCAGTACCATCCATAGACACCAACAAATGAAAGTCAAGAATTGAACAACTAGCTCTATCGGGGAAGAAAATCAACCCATCATCAGAATCACCACCAAAACTCGAGCTCAAACCGCTACTCAACAATTTGGAATATGCATTCTTGGGAGAAAAAAGCACTCTACCAGTAATCATTTCGTCCTTCCTAAATGACGAACAAAAAAGTAAGTTGTTGGAAGTTTTAAGAAAACACAAGGAAGCATTAGGATGGACCATAGCCTATATAAAAGGTATAAACTTAGTGGACTCCATGCATTACATTCATCTTGATAAAAATGCTAAATATACTAGGGAATGCAATGTCGGTTGAACCCTAACATGAAAGAAGTTGTTAGAACAGAAGTCCTCAAACTATTAGATGCAGGTATCATTTACCCTATTTCTAATAGTTCATGGGTCAGTCTTGTGCAAGTTGTTCTAAAAAAGTCAGGAGTCACAGTAGTTACCAACGCTGATAATGAATTGATACCCACTAGAGTAACTACAGGGTGGCATGTATGCATTGATTACAGAAAGTTGAATTCTGTCACACGTAATGACCATTTTCCTTTACCATTTATTGATCAAATGATTGATAAATTAGCAGGTCATGAATTTTATTGCTCTTTAGATGGCTACTTTAGATATAACCAGATTCCCATAGCACCAAAAGATCAAGAGAAGACCACTTTCACTTGCCCTTTTGGCACTTTTGCATATAGGAGAATGCCATTTGCATTATGTAATGCACCTACCACATTTCAACGAAGCATGTTAAGTATTTTTTCTGATATAGTTGAACGCTTCCTTGAAGTCTTTATGGATGAATTTTCTATTTTTAGTAATTCATTTGATCAATTTTTACATCAGCTAATACTAGTTTTGCAGAGATATATAGAAAAGAATTTGGTCTTGAATTGGGAGAAGTGTCATTTTATGGTAAAACAAGGTATTATTCTCGGTCACATTATTTCAAGCAAAGGTATTGAGGTTGACAAAGCCAAAGTGGATCTCATTCTAATCTTCCTCCACCTAAAACAGTCAAAGAAGTAAGACCTTTCCTTGGGCATGCTGGCTTTTATAGACGTTTCATTAAAGATTTTAGTAAAGCTTCTAGACCCTTATATAATCTACTTGCTAAGGATGTACCTTTTGTCTTTGATGATTTATGTCTTGAGGCATTTAAGAAACTAAAGCAACTGTTAACATCATCATCCATTATTCAACCCCCAAATTGGAACTTTCCTTTTGAGCTCATGTGTGATGCATCTGATTATGCAGTAGGAGAAGTATTAGGACAAAGAGTTGATCGAATTCCCCATGTCATTTACTATGCTAGTATGACATTGAATGAGCACAGTTGAACTAATCAACCATTGAAAAAGAAATGCTAGCAGTAGTGTTTGCCTTAGAAAAATTTTGAACTTCTCTCATTGGATGTAAAATAATTGTGTTCACAGATCACACTGCTCTTAAACATCTTCTTTCAAAGAAAGATGCAAGAGCTAGACTAATTCACTGGGTGTTACTTTTTCAGGAATTTGACCTTGTGTTCAAAGATAAGAAAGGCACAAAAAATGTGGTGGCATATCATCTCTTTCGCCTCAATTTTAATACAATTACAGATCCATTACCATTAAATGAATCATTTCTAGATGAACAATTATTGAGTGTGGAAGTATTATCATAGTATGTTGATATAGTTAATTATCTTGTTACAGGCCAACTTCCAAAGCATTGGACCAAGCAGGACAAAGCCAAATTTTTTGTGCAAATAAAGAATTTCTTTTAGGATGATTCTTATCTGTTCAAGTATTATGCTCATCAAATTGTCAGAAGATGTGTCCCAGAAAATGAATTTCAAAACAACCTTTCATTCTCCCATGAACAAGCGTGTGGAAGCCATTTTAGTGCCAAGAAGACAGTTACTAAATTTTTATAATGTGGTTTCTATTTGCTAACTTTATTTCGAGATGCTTACACCTTTTGTTTTTCATGTGACAGATTTCAGCGTATAGGAAGCATTACACAAAGGAATATGATGCCCTTAAATCCTATTCTAGTAGTAGAAATTTTTTATGTGTGAGGCATCGATTTCATGGGACCATTCCCTTCTTCTTTTGGACATCAGTACATATTGGTTACTGTCGATTACGTATCTAAGTGGGTAGAAGCCATTTTGTGCAGAACCAATGACCATAAGGTAGTAATTGGGTTTTTAAAAAAGCAACATTATTTCACGCTTTGGATTCCCCCGAGCAATAATCAGCGATGGTGCCCACTTTTGTAACAAATCATTCAAAGCTCTTTTGGCAAAGTATTCCATTACTCATAAAGTGGCACCCTTTCTCATCCGCAAACTAGTGGCCAAGTCGAGATTTCTAATAGGGAAATAAAGCACATATTAGAAAAGACAGTGATGTCAGATAGAAAAAATTGGTCATTGAGACTCAATGACACATTACGGGCATATCGAACAGCTTTTAAAACCCCAATTGGGATGTCACCCTATAGGCTAGTGTATGGGAAAGCTTGTCACCTACCTGTTGAACTTGAGCATCGTGCATATTGGGCCATCAAGAAATTTAATTTTGACATGCAGCAAGCTAGCATAGAAAGAAGATTTACAAATAAAGAATGGAAGTCTTTCATGACAAGCAAATCATGAGAAAATCTTTTACTCCAGATCCTCTTCGTTTAACTTAAGCGGCTTCTACGTGTGAAACCTCATCTAAACGGATTGCTCCAAGTTTGTCAATCACATCCTGTTTGGGACCTTCGACCACCAGCGTTAGTATCCCACTTTGAAGACTTAGAAAGATAGCTCAAGGAAATCGAAGGTGGTATCTATGAAATCCAATTGGAACTTGAGGTAAATTCAATAAGAGGACGTTTGTAAGTAGTTGTTCGCTTATACGCATTTTTTTTTCTTTCCGTTGTGTGTTTTTATTTTGTTTTCTTTCACGTGTTACTTGATTTCGCAGGCTTTATTTTATTTAAGTGTGTTTTAATTTGTTACCCCAGTTAAGGGGCAGATAACGATACTCTGTGACACTCAAAATTGGTTACTTCAGTTTCCCATAATAACTGATATTATGAGGAGACAAAATGGATAAAAACACAATTTTAGCAAAGCTTCACAAACGATTCCCTTCACTTCCTCAGAATGCTCTCTTTACAATCTATAAAGCTCAGTCCGAACGCATGCGATTACTTATGAGAAATAACATCCCTTCTAACATCTGATGGTTAATTGAAGCCAAAGTACGATTGGCAGATGAGTTACCCCCCAAATTTATTGCATATATGCTTGCTTGTGGTAAAGGAAACTACTCAAGAAAATGAAGAGCTCGACGGCTTCCAGTTGCTTGTCATAAGTGTACTAAAATGGAATGCAATAAAGAGAAGTGTACTTTAGGAATGGTGTCTGAAATGATTCAATTCATTAGGGAAGGCTTGAATAAAGAGTCATTGGATAATATCCTTTTGTCTCTTGAAACGCATCCCAGTGGATACGTACAAAGAGCAATTCTCCAGTTATGGCCATTATTCCAGAAAGAACATGCAAGATATAGTCTCGGGAATCTGACTATAAACGTCCTATTTGCCAGTTTATAAGAAAACTGGATGGGAAGCCTATCCTCGACCCATAGAGGGCATTCAAGCCGTTTCTTAACATAAAACCAAAAGAAGATGTGAGCCACAATCACAACTACCAATACATATCCTTTTTATTTACTGTTCTTTTATCATTTGCATTATTGTGTTATCTTTTCATATTGTTCACTTTTTGCTTTTGACTTTTGACTTTAAAGCCACGAACTTATGCTTTATTTAAAAAATGCACCACTTCCTTTACAGTTGTGTATCATTATAGTTGTTACCAAGATCTTTAAATATAAGCTTATTTTGTTAAACATTCACAAGTTATTTTTTTTTATGATTGTCTCAATGGCAGCACCTTCAAGTAGACAATTTAAGACCATTTGTGTAGTTTCTAGGTTTCACTTTGGAAAGTATAAAGAGTTTGTTGAGGCAGCCATAGATCTTGGTCGAGTCCTAGCAGAGAGAAAAAGTACATTTAGTATATGGAGGAGGTGATCGAGGGTTATCAAAGCTTATTGCAAAAGCTGCCTACAATAGAGGAAGCCAGGTGCTAGGCATCATTCCAAAAGCCTTAAAACCTCTTGTAAGCATGCCCGGCCCACCAATTGAAGAGGAGTTAGTTGTCTCCACCGTGCAAGAAAGACTATCTGAAATGTTACAACATGCTGAAGCTTTCATTTTCTTGCCAAGAGATCTTACAACTTTAGAGGTATTATTTACATTTGCATCTTGGGCCAATCTTAACATTCATTAAAAACCCACCGGTTTACTAAATGTTAATAACTTTTTTAATGGCTTACTTGCATTTCTTAACCATGCAATAAAATATCATTTCATTCCTTTAACAATAAAAAAAAACTTTTTATTTGTGCCCCTACTACTAACGAGTTACTTGATCTTTTACAAGCTTATAGACCAGAGCCAGATCCTAGGACCTCGTCATTAGATTGTTCGACTGATGATGGTAGCAGTAGCACTAAGAAGCATAAATTTGATTTAACTCTCTATCTATAAATGTTTTCTTTCATTTTGTGTTGCAGCACTCAGGTGATGTCTTCTAAACCCCTACTTATTTCCTTTAAAACATTGAGGACAATGTTTCATTCTGGTTTGGGGAGGGAACAGTTGATGATTGTGGAATGTCTTAATCTTGGAGAAGTTTTTACTATTTTTTTTTTTGTAGGAACTAACTTTGGCTTAGTCGAAGATGGCTAAATATGGAGTATAGTGACTCTAGAAATGCATCTTCTTTGTCTTGGAGTTAAAAAAAATTTTAAAAAATAATAAAAAATAAAAAGGCATTTTATGTGATGTTTTGACATTTGATGACATTATGGCTTTCAAATTCTTGTATTTGTATTATCTTTGACCTTGAGTTATGTTACATCATATTTGCTACTTTGCATGCTGATGTTAGTGACAAATGTGAATTGAGCGAGCTGAAGAGTAAAATTGGTTAAGTTACTTGAAAGAATGCACATGTCCTAATAAATTCCAAGTGAGTTTTTGAGCCTATGATTTTTCTTGGAGAGTAACCCTTTTTGCCCATTTTTCATACAATTTACTATACATGATCTCGATATTTTCCTTTGAGTCAAATATTAAATATATATATATATATATATATATATATATATATATATATATATATATATATATATTATGTTGCTACATCTAAAAGTCCATTGAGCTAGTAAAAATAGAAGACTATTTAGAGCCCTAAAAGATGATGGAATGGCCATTTTTGACCCGTTTGAACCTTTTTCAGCCATCCCTTTTGTAAAATATCTATAGTTAGCCCTTTTGAGCTTAGATAAAAAAAAAATTATGTTTTCTTTGTTAACTCATCGTCCTGCTCTACCCCAATTAGAGTAGCACCCTACGTCTTATGTGTTCCATCACCTACTCATGTTTGAGAAAATTTTAGAAGATTATTTAAAAAAATTGTGTAATATATATATATATATATATATATATATATATATATATATATAAAGATGTGCAATTGAAAAAAAAAGGTAAGAAAAAAAAGAAAATAATAATAATAATAAATGAATTGTACTTTATAACTTTCAAAAGATCTCCATTTTATTTTCTCAAACAATACTTTGTTTTTCCTATTGTCCCTTCTCTGTTAGCCATATTCTTAACCTACATTACATCCTAATAAAAGTCCTTCTTAATTTTAGGGAACTATAGTCTGAAGTAGAAGCTAGTAATATGGACTAAAATGATGTAGTGACACGTATATATATATATATATATATATATATATAAAGAGTTGGCTTGACTATCATTTCATTTTATTTGGTGTCATACTATATGCTAAGTTGTGAGCATTATTCTTGGTGAGAGTGTCTGATATTGCCATTCATTATTTCTCTGAAGTTATCATTTTTAGAGTAACTGTTTTTCCTGGATTTTACCTGTGAGATTTTGGGATTGACATATCACACTTGAAAGTGGCTTAATTAATGTAGCTCTAATAATCAATCAGTTTGCATGTGTTTGCTTAACTGACTTATGTGGATGGTTGATGTGGGAGTGATATCTCTTTAGGCTGGAGATAATGCTTATACTTTTATTTGATTATTGTCATTAATCTAATTGAAGAACTAAACATAATTGCCTTAAAAAAATATTGGTTGAATTTTGTTATCACCTAATTTGCTAGGGACTAGCAATATGCTAGTTGGGGGTGTGTTGAGTCCTAGAGAGTGCATATTTACAAAGGGTAAAATCATCATTTTACACTCCCGGCTTCTCTTTAGGAATATATCAATCTTCCACTAACATTTCCACCTTTATATATTTTAAATCCCTTGATATTTAATTGTCTATATTTATGTGTATTTTTTATCCTTTATGTATTTTAAGGGTATTTTAGTCATTTCTTAATAAACGAGAAGTCGAATAGCAAAACGGAAAACATTTTTGAACTCAGAACAGCTGAAAACCTTAAGAAAGACATAAAGGGCAAAATCATAATTTTGAGATTTTGGTGGGCCCTGCTGACGTGGCGTTGACTGCTGACGTGGCATTGACGGATAATGTGGCAAAAGTCTATTGGACCAAAAATGAGCTTACAATACATGCAACACACTGGATTATGTTTCTTGACTTTTATATTGACCGATGACGTGGCAGAATATTAGTGGATCGAAAATCGCTCGTACCGTACATGCATGTACAAGGAATGACAGCCCTGGTGACGTGTTTCAACTAATCTGAGAGTGCCACGTTGCGCAATCCTGGGTGTCTGAATTGTTTTCATTCGATGGCCATGATTTTCATCCGAATTGAATCCATTTTTTAGATTTATTTTCTGTAATTCATGTTTGGGAAATACCGAGCAGGCCCCCTCGAGGTCAACCCAGCCCGAGGAAAAGACTTAATCGCTGGCACGAAGACGCCCTCGCTAGGTATCAAAGCTAGTTCAGGTCAAGTGCCCTAAGGCTGGTCGACGACCTTCTTCTTTTGCTCGAGGTCTTCGAGCCTCCGAGCATGAATCAGTCACACCAACGACAGCACGGAGGGAAGGAAAAACTCGAGCATAGCCAGTTCAGAACAGGTTGACCCCTCCTTCCGATAACTTAACACGACGATCGATGCTTGGCAGACACCCCAAGCGTTAGGGTGTCGTCACTGTTACCGATGGCCGGCGCACGCCCCCACAATGTCATAATTTCATACACGCGTGCATTGCACCATCATTAGGCCGCGGGAACCCATACCCGCCTGAGATCTCACATCCTCAGGGTTTGCCGCGGTAACCCCAGCTGTCAGAGGGGCCCAAACACCATTAATGCAGGGACGGCTGTCCCAGATGAAAAAGGACAGGAAAACAGAAGGATAAATATCAGCCGAAGAGTAAGTTAAAAGAGTTCTTCTTCTGATTCTTCTTCTTCTTCTTCTTTCTTCCCTTGTCTCTTGAAATCTTAAAAGGGTTCTTCTTTTGATTCTTCTTCTTCTTCTTCTTTCTTCCCCTTGTCTCTTGAAATCTTTTAGATTCTCTCTACTTTATTCAAAAATCACCTTATTTCTCCGGTCTCTCAAACAAAGAGGGAAACAAAAAGAATCACCCGATTACTGACTTGAGCATCGGAGGGTTTTCGCTGAAAAAATACCCGGCGACCCTTGAAATTGTATTTGTGAGGATAGGCCGAAGGAAACCACTGTTACAGTGAACGAAGAAGAACAAAGATTGGTAAGGAATCTTGCTCGAGCATCCGACGAGCAGAAGTTTATAGCTTTACTCGGGAGCAAGCAAAAAACGGCATCAACATTTTGGCGCCGTCTGTAGGGATCGGTTCAAAAAACCTGACTTCCCGACACGTTCAAAAAACACAACACAACAATGAGAGGAAATAATAGTAGAGGAATAAGCCCAGAGACCAAAAACACCAAATGTTAGGGAGTCGGTGACTTTGAGAGAGGTGGCCAATGAGGCCCAAAATAGGAAATCCAAGAGAGGATGGATCGGATGGAGAGACAAATGGAGACGCTGACATCCATTCTGCAGGAACTCAGGGAGGGACAGAGAAAAGCAAGCAATGACATCCCTGAGTCTAGTCACGAAAATGCCCCTGCCCGAGAGCATATGGGAGGTAAAGCCGAGAGACCAAAAACACCAAATGTTACCGGGAGGGAGGAGACGAACCTGGAGGAAAGAGAATCCTGTCAACACTTGCAAGATACGGCACCTACCTCCCGTATGGAGGAATTGGAGGGGGAAGTGCGCAGGTTGTGGGGAGCCTCTGAGGAAACGGGAAAGGCCCGAGTTAGAGGATAATGCTGGACATGGAGTCCCTGCTCTCAGCGAAGATCATTCCGCTTCTCAGATTTGAAGTTCTCAGGGAAGACTGACCCGTTGGTGCACATAAAACAGTTCAACGATATAATCGGAGTACAGGGCCTGACGGTAGCCCAGCGGTGCAGGGCCTTCCCATTTACTCTGGAGGGAAGGGCGAGAGAATAGTACAGCAGGCTACCACGGGGAAGCATTCTGAGCTTCGAACAGATGTGCTAGAAATTTACGGAGCAATTTCGGGTGCGGTGGCCCTTGAAGATGACATGATAGAGCTGGCGGAGATAAAACACAGGGAGGGGGAGTCCCTCCGGGAGTTTGTCAAAAGATACCACCGGTCGGTTCTGAATCTTGGGGCATTCAATCATTCCTAGGCGCCGAGGGGGCTAAAGGATGGGAACAGGATAGGGAGGCCATGGTACAACTTGTGGAGCCCTTCGATCCATTCGTATTCCGATGCGTATGAACATGTGAAGATGGACATGGTTATTAAGGAGGAAAAGGCCGCGAAACTGAGAAGTGAGTAGGGCAGTGGAGCGAAAAGGAAAGAAAAATGAGGGCCTGCTCGGGGAATACCAACTTCTAAGGTAACAAGGGAGCAGGTTGCTCCCAATAACCCCTATCAGAGGGTTCTCCAGCCACGTGTGGCTCCTACTCCACCTCGCAGGTCCCCCAGTCAGGACCACAGGGAGTATCGGCAGCACAATGGCCACCCGTCCCGCAACCAACCAACAAGCCGACCTATGCCAAACAACAGTAGAGCTGACCGTCCATTACCTCCACATCTAGGTAACTTCCCTCGGGATAAGGCGGTACAGGTGGTTGATCAAAGCCCCGCCTACAGACAGTACACACCATTGAAGGTGTCGCTCGAGGAAATATTCCAAGGGGCAGAGGAACGAAGGTTGCTGAGTCCCCCGACAGCAATGTCTAAACCAGCCGGCAGAAGAGATAGAGGGCAGTTTTGCCTCTTCCACGGTGACCACGGCCACTCAACGCCGCAGTGCTGGGATTTGAAGAACCAGGTGGAAGACTTGGTTAGAAACTGGTATTTAGACGAGTTTATTGAAGGGGGCTATCCAGTAGTCAAGCAGCAGCCAGAGGAAGATAACCGAGCCAGCAGCATGGACGTTGAGCCATTTCTCTGGTCTCTCAAACAAAGAGGGATACAAAAATAATCAGCCGATTACTGACTTGAGCGCCGGAGGGTTTTCGCTGGAAAAACACCCGGCGAACCTTGACATTGTTTTTGTGAGCACAAGCCGAAGGAAACCACTGTTCCAGTGAACGGAGAAGAAAGAAGACTGGCAAGGGATCCTGCTCAAACATCTGATGAGCAGAAGTTTATAACTTTACTCGGGAGCAATTAAAAAACCGCATCAACAATTCCTTCTCTATCTTGTATTTTCTATGTATTTTAATAAAATTTTCATTTTACCCCCTAGTTATAAAATGAGTAGCTAATTTATTTTCAAGCTTGGGTTAAAGGTGAAGTCTCAACATATTCTATGGGCTTAATTTGGTAAGTTTATTTTTTTACTTTCTCTAATTTATTTAAATTGTTTTGACTTATCATAGACAGATAGTAATAATCTTGTCTAGATATTGCACTGGTATACCGACTCCCTAGTGCAAGATTATTCTATTTGGTACGGTGAGCGCTTTACACTAGATTTATTAAAGAAAAGCATCCCTCTAATTTATGTGGTAGGTCTTGACTCATTATTGACATAAAATTATCTAGGTTAATTATTGAAAAGTCTTGCCACCTTATCGACAGTTATATTATTATTACCTTGCACAACGTGTTCTTGATACCGCATTTAACAAAAGATTATTATTCTTGGCACAATGAGCGCTTGATGTTTTATTTATTAGAATTAGGTTGATGAGGAGTGGAAATACCCCCCTCATAAATTAATTGGAACTAAAAAAAGGAATATTAAGCCCATGGTGAAATGTTCAGTGTGAATCCTAAGACTGAAGCACTTTATTCCATTGATCAAGTCCTAAATTATTCCCAGCATTTTAATTTCAATCTTAGGATCAAATAAATTAATAAATTTTACAACAAGCACATTAAAAAATAAAGAATAATAATAATTATACATAATTAAAATTCACTTCCTCGTGGGATCGACACTCGTCACCATTAATCATACTTCAATAGATTCGTGCGCTTGCGAGTTCAATAAAATTTGCACAACAACAGTCATTAAATCTCTCTCTTATTCTCTATTTTCTTATATTTTTTTTGTTCTCTTTATTTTCTATGATGGTGCTTCCTCTTTTTTTTTTTTTTAACAAGCTCCTTTTATAACTTGAACTTAGGGCAACTAGAAGCGTGTGGCTGCGTGTCTTCTATTTTTGGAAACTTAAGATCAAAATCTTTTAGTTAAATAGCTCGAACTCTAGTCTGTCATTACTATGTGATTGCTGTAAACATTACTACAGCATCTTTACTGTTCCATACTTGATTTATTCTATCTGCAATGAAGTTCTTTTGTCATCTCTGTAAGTTTGTTGCAGCAGCATTCCATCTATAAATCTTGAGCTTCTTGATTACCTAAAATCACACATAATTAGAGCACCAAATGATATAAAACAATATTAATTTATTAATAATAAACTTAAATAACGGCTTATGCAAAATATAACTAAAAAAGTTATAAAATACATTATTTACTCTAAGTAATATTGGTTTGAGTCTAAAAATGCCAAGATAACTCTCATTTCATAGAGAACACCCCCTAACTTGAAAACATTACTCGTCCTCAAGTAATGACAACGAAACAAACACTTCAAACACACAATCATGCAATAAACAACTAAGCTTTGTCACATAGATTGCTTTGATTCATCAACCCTCAGATTTCAATTTTAATCATAAAAAATAACCAACAGCAACTCCAATTCTAGCCTTAGGTTTTAATCTGTCCAGAGTGTGTGTGTGTGTGTCACTTTGATCCAGGTTCAGAGTTGTTGCAACATCACTCAATCATTAGATACATTTAAAAGAATAAGAACATTTTTATTTATAGCAGAAACATTTATTCTTTGTTTATTTTCATGTGAATGTCTATCAAGGATACTGATGACACCTAATTACCTCATCAATGCAAAATTAGAAGTGCTGTAGCAAAGATATAAAAAATGCTATAATATTGTCTTATCTTTAGACAGCTTTAACTCATGGCTAAACATGAAGCTCTTGAACAGACCTGGCTACTTAGTTTTCGAGATAGAGAACTTTCCTTTCTTATAAGTTGCTATAATAATGCTAATAACTTTTGCTACCTTTTTACTAAAATCTGCATATAGGGTGCATACTCAGCCCTGGTTACTTAGCAACTAAGTAATTGGAGAAGAGTTTTTTTATATCTAGCACAATTGTAGTATATTTTGAAAAACCTAGATTATTGAAATTTTCTACATTACTCAATGTTTGCTGTAACATACCCAAAACACTTAACCAAAGTTAGAGTACTAAGACTGTTTATACTTGAAGGCCGTTTATTTTATATCTCATCACTCAAGTCATCTTTGTTGGGTTTCCAAAATAATAAACAAATACTAGATAAATAGAGCTACTCACTTAATCACACACATTCAAGCAAATATCCATAAAACTGAAAAAAATTTCATTTACATTCAACACATTCTCATAAATTGAAATTAAATTTCAACACTCCACACATTCATTCTCACATTCATCACACATTACATTATAAACTAAATTACATTCACACTCATAACACAACTCCCTCCAAACTTGCGAGGTGCTTTGTCCTCACATGCACACAAAAATAAACGAAAGACAGCCATGCATATAGTTTAAATTAAAGGTATAAATATGTAAAAGAAAGAAAGAAATAATTTAAAAAATTAGAAAGATAAACTTGACAGGTAAGGGTTACTCCCTTGATTTTGAGAATAATGCTACAACATTTGTTGGGAAGGTTTACTTATTTGCTTCACTTCTCAAGCTCTTCCTTACTGAAATTCTCAAACTCTTCCTTAGTGAACTCATTTGTGCAGTAGTTCTCTTTTTCTTCTTCTGGCTTGGACTAGTTTTAGGGGTTCCAGCAACTTCTTGAACTTTGGGCAAATCGATCATTACCAATGTTGCAAGTTAAACCAGCCTCTTTTATAATGCTGTAACACCTTTTGTCACTTGATATTTGTCCAATTCTAT
Organism: Murraya koenigii; assembly: GCA_025617385.1. Lineage (NCBI taxonomy): Eukaryota > Viridiplantae > Streptophyta > Magnoliopsida > Sapindales > Rutaceae > Murraya > Murraya koenigii. Next base: position 22,395,663 of record CM046812.1, read on the forward strand.
TGTCCATCCAAGTTTTACATTCAACTCTTTTGTTCCCCAGTTTTGATTAAAGATAAGAAAACATAAAATAAAATAAAAAGTTTAAATTAAAACATAAGAAATTAATTAAATAAAAGAACAAACTAAATAAAAACAAAAATTTAAAGCGCTTGAAAATTTAAAATTCACTTCCCTCAATAGGTTGCCTCCCAATTAGTGCTTGACTTTATGTTTTTCAGCCCGACCTACCCTAAATTGCTCAAGTTGGATCTGTTAAGAACAAATCCTCCCTTGGATTGTTTATAGCAGTTCCCTTGCACTACTGAACTCTTTGTCCATTTACTATAAATTCATGGGCTGTTGTTTCATCTTGAAGTTCAGTAGCCTAATATGGATAAATCTTTATAAGTTTAAATAGCCCTGACCATCGAGATTTCAACTTTCTAGGGAAAAGTTTTAGTCTACAATTGTATAGTAACATTTGTTAGCCTATAATTAGTTCTTTTTGCTGTATATGCTTATCATGCCATTGCTTTCCTAATAGATTCTTACACTTTCATATCAGAATAGCCTCAGCTTTTCTAGCTCATAAAGCTGTAGCTTCCGTTGTTCTGCTGCAGTGGTCATATTCATATTCAGTTGTTTAACTGCCCAATATACTTTATATTCTAACTCTAATGGTAATGACAATCTTTTTTTTTTTATATAAAAAAATTTAGTATGGAGACATGCCAAGGGGAGTCTTGTAAGCTGTACGGTAGGCCCATAAGGAATCATATTGTCTAATAGACTAATCCCTTCTATTAGGGTTCACCACTTTTTCTAGAATTTGTTTTATCTCCATGTTGGATATCTCTGCCTAACCATTATTCTGTGGATGATATGCTATAGCAATCTTATTCTTGATCCCATACTTAGTCAATACTGCAGCAAATAACTTATTGCAAAAGTATGTTCTTTCATAAGTGATGATAGCTCTAAGGTCTTAAATGTTGTAAAAATGTTCTTCTGAAGGAATTTTACCATGGATTTGGCATCATTTGTTGGCAATGCTGTAGAAATTGGACATATAGTCCATAATAACTAAAATATATAAGTTTCCAAAAGATGGAAGGGATGGTCCCATAAAGTAGATTACCCATCCATTAAAATTTTCAACTTCTATAACATTGGTTAATAGCATTTCATGCTTTTGAGATATGTTTCTAGTTTTTTAGCACATCATAACATTTACCAAACTTATGAGCATCTTTAAAAATAAAGGTTAATAATCACCTGATTGAAAAACTTTGGCTACTGTTCTATGTCCTCCGCATGTTGTAGTTTGACAAGACTGTAGAATACTTGAAATCTCTTCATTAGGAACACATTTTCTAAATCACATGATCTGAACATATTTTTTTACAAATAAGGTTCATTCTATTAATAATTTTTGACATAATAGAGAAATCTATTCCTCTGTTGGTAGTTCACATTGGGTGGTAATTGTCCATTAACTAAATAATTGGCAAAATTTGTATAAAATTTTCTTTACAATTTGCATAAAATCTAACTTGAATAACCAGCAGAGGAAGAGGTTCCTATATAATACTAGAAGCTATCAACGAGATAAACTTTATTTATATAATATATGTTCAGATAATGTAATTAGATGATGTGTTCATGATGAAGAGATTTCAAGTATTTTACAGTCTTGTCATGCTGCAGCATATGAAGCACACTTTGGAGGACTTATAACAGTAGTAAAAGTTCTTTAATTAGGTTATTAGTGGCTTCTATTTTTAAAGATGCTCATGAGTTTGTTCAATGCTGTAATGCCAAAGAACCGAAAACATGTCTCAAAAGCATAAGATGCCATTAACCAACTTTATGGAAGTTGAACTTTTTGATGTATAGGCGATAAACTTTATGTGACTATTCTAACCATCTTTTAAGAAATTATACATTTTAGTTGCCTTAAACTATGTGTCCAAATAGTTAGAAGCTATAACATTACCAATAAATGATGTCAAATCTATGGTAAAATTCCTTTATAAGAATATTTTTATAAGATTTAGGACCCTTAGAGCCATCATCAATGATGAAAGAACATATTTTTACAATATGATATTTACTGGAACATTGGATAAGTGTGAGATCAAGCATAAGATTATTACAACATATCATCCACAGAAAAGTGGTTAGGTAAAGGTATCTAACAGGGAGATAAAACGAATTCTATAAAAATATAAGAGGTTTTTCTATTATACTACATAATTCCTTATGGGCCTACCGTACAACTTACAAGACTCCACTTGCCATGTCTCCATACATAATAATTTATGGCCAAGCTTGTCATTTGCCATTAAAGATGGAGCATAAAGCATTCTGGGTAGTTATGCACCTGAACATAGATATGACTATTGCAGCAGAATAGAGGAAGCTACAACTTTGTGAGCTAGAAGAACTGAGGTTATTGTCATATAAAAATGCAAGAATTTATAAGGAGAAGACAAAGTAATGGCATGATAAACATATCCAACAGAAGAAGCTAATTTAAAGCAATATGACTTACTATACAACCTTAGACTAAAACATTTCTCTAGAAAGTTGAAATCTAGAGGGTTAGGGCCTTCAAACTTATAAAGATTTAACCACATAGGGGTTGCTGAACTTCAAGATGAAAGAATATGATATGAATTCAAGGTAATTGGATAAAGAGAAGCGCTACATTAGAGCTTCTATGACCAATCTAGGGGAGGATCTGTTCTTAATAGTTCTAACTTCAGCAATTAGGGTAGGTCAAGCTGAAAGACCTAAAATCAACCACTAGTCCCACTTGAACTATTTTCCTTTTTCCTTTTATGCAAGTTACTTATAATTTATTGTAGATTAATTTATTATTTTATTTTATTTTAATCTTTATGTTTTACGTTATTTTTGTTTTTATTTCCTCCTATATTATTAGAAAATAAGGATGAAATATGTGAATGCAGCCCCTGGATGGGAGGATTAAATGGAACAACAATATTTTAAAGGAATTTCTGCAGTAGTGTTCGCAGCATTGTAGAATCGGAACAATCTTAAAATGCATGTGCAATTAATGATCATGCTGTAGCAGCGATAAGTCATTCAGCAGTCAAATATTTAACTTGTTATAGTAGACTGTTAGTTTGAAATTTTACCATTTTAAGCTAACACGCTTATGTCAGCAAATCAAAAATTTTGAAAATCAAATAAAATGTTACCCCTTATTTTCATACAATACATATTTACTTTCCATTTAATTTTCTTTTTAAATTTGAATAAAGTTTCGAAATTTATCCCTTTATTTAATGTTATCCTTATTTTTCTTTTTGCTATAAATTGAGGCTTTACCGTTTCATTTTCACATTCATCTCTTCTTTTTTTATTTTTTGCCTTCTTAATATAATCAAGCTAATTCAATGTGTTGCAGTAATGCTAAACCAAAGCTAGGGCAGGTAGATTAAAAGAACTTGAGAGGTTCTCAAGTTTTAAAGTTGAAGAAAAGTATGAAAATTATATAAAACCTTATAAGTTTTAAGATTCTAAAGCAGATCACAAGCATATGTAATTAGGGTTGTGTATGCACACCATATGCAGACTTGAGTAAAAAGGAAGCCAAAGTTATGAGCATTGTTGTAGCAACCCGTAAGAAAGAAAAGTCCTCTGTCTAAGAGACCGAGTACTTAGATCTATTCATGAGCCCTATGTTAAGCTTTGAGTTAAAGATATCTAAAGATAGGATTGATGTCATTGCTGCAGCAACCTTGATTTGTGAATTGATTAAGAAAGTGGGTGTCATTAGTGCCCCTAATACATATTCATATGAAAAGTTGATGTTACACTGAAAGATTCTTTAAAAAAAAAAATTGTTGTTGACATACAATTAATAATTACTATAGCACAGTTTGTAGCTCATATTGACTTATGTTTCCTCTATAAATAAAAATGTTCTTATTGTTTTATCTTTAAGATGCATCTGATGCTTCAGTGATGTTGGAGTAACTCTGGACCTTAATCAAAGTGACATATACACACTCAGGACAGAATAGAACCCAAGTCTAGAATTGAAGTTGCTGTTGGTTATTTTACATGATTGAAAATGAGATATGAGGGTTGATGAATTAAAGTAATTTAGATGACAGAGCTTAGTTTTTTATTGCATGATTGTGTGTTTGAAGTGTTAGTTTCGTTGTCATTACTGAAGGACAAGTAATGGTTTGAGTTTGGGGGTATGATAACTCTATGAAATGAGAGTTATCTTGGTATTTTCATAATCAAACCAATATTACTTATAGAGTAAATGATTTATTTTATTATATTTTTAGTTATATTTTGCATAAGCAGTTGTTTAAGCCTATTTTTTTAATAAATTAATCATTTTTTTTTAAAACCACCAAAATGGTGGGGGGTTAGGCAGGACCCCTACCTGTAATATAAATCATGAAAGAGGAAACACATATATAAGGAGGGGGACATGAACCAAAAACCTCATCGATAAGTGATAACATACAAACGGTAATATAAAAAACTAGCGTCTGATATGTGGAACCGCATGGGCATCCATATGAATAATCTTAGATAAACCTGTGGGCAGATCACGGACCGATAAGAATCGATGGCTGGAACAAGAAGTGCAAGCCCAATTGGCCAAAAAGTCAGCTGCAGACGTAGCCTCACGATACACATGCTGAACCACAACCGAATAAGAGGACACCAAAGATCGAACTCGACGCAAGGGCAAAGCATAATCCCATCGGACAGAACTATCCGCGAGGATCCAGGAAACCACAGTAGCCGAGTCAGACTCTACCTCCACAACAGAATAACCCATCTGGACCGCCAGCTCCAAACCCTCACAAACGACCATAAGCTCGCGATAAAGGATTGGATGATGGCCAAGAAAAGAGCCAAACCACGCAAAAATATACCCCTATGATCCCGAAGAACGCCCTGCGGTGGACAACCCAGGATTACCCTCAAACACCCATCAGCGGTCGACCTGACCGCACAGAGGCGGACGTGTCCAACGACAACTCGAATAGGCCATCGGGGTGAAGCAATCACTCGTAGCCCATTCGTAGTCGAGAATCCCTCACGCCCATGAGCCGAGACGGCTTGAAACCAAGAGCAGAGCCAGCAAGCCGAATGTCCGACACCACTCGAAAAATCACCGTATCCACCGAAAAGGAGTGAGAATCAAACTTGTATCCATTTCGAGCCTTTCACACATGCCACAGAATGAAGCAAGGTAAGATAACCCGAATATGAGATCGAGAAGAAGCACATCTCTGCCAGTGGCGAAGCAAAGCATGGGGCGATAGAAAGCTGGTCCGCCACATCCCTAAACAACGATAAAAGTACTCCCACACTGGCTAACCCGAGGGCACTCAAGAAATAAGTGCTGAGAAGTCTCGATGACCGCCTACGAAGCACCGCGAAACCATACTAGAATCACGCGCACTCAATGCATCATCGGTGGCGGAAAACCTCGTAACAACCGCCAAAGAAAGAGCGATAACCGAGGACGGAATATGGCGACTGCCAAATCATAGAAACGGACATAATCTCGTGGCTCGGCGCACCTCACTATCTCCCAAGCCGACCAGTAAATGAAAAATACCATCGATGAGCGAATCCCACCGAGTCTCATCGAGCACGCCGATGAATATCGGAACCAAAACAATGCGCTCAACTACTCGGCGTGGGTAAGGCGGCGAAGCTTACCCCTATCCTAAGCGAGTAGCACGCTGATAAGAAGACACCAGTGCAGACGAGCGACACCGAATTATAAAAAATAAGGGAGTGATCCGACCAACAATCATACCGAAACTACAAGCGCCAACACCTACCGACCAGCGAATATGTGGCTCGACGAACATCCCGGATAGAGCGAAGACCCTCCGGAGGGCGAGGTCGAGTAACGAAACGAACCATTCGGGATGATCATTGCTTGCAATATTTAGACTTCATGTATGAAGCCCATAACGTATCGCTGCTCCGATATCTCCACCAAAGCTTAAGCTCAAAAGCTTGACGAAGATCACGAAATGACTTAAAACCCAAGCCGCCCTCCTCCGAGGAAAGCACACCTCGGCCAATGGCACCAATGAATCCTCCGCCTAGGTCCACGGTCACTCCATAAGAAACATGTAAACATCCGCTCTAGCTATCTGGATAACCCCAATCGGTGGTCGCATAACATGAAATAAGTGCAAAGGCATAGAAGATAAAACATGCTCGAATAAACACTAGCTTCCCCAAATGAGAGTAGCAGATTAGCTCGACCGAAATCCTCTCTGGACCCTCCGAATCAGTTCATCAAAAAGAGCAATCTTGACTCTCCGAACAAACACCGGACAACCAAGATAAGAAAAAGGGAGTTGCTTCTGCTGGAACCCCGTAACTGTGTGAATAATAGCACCACGTGAAGCAGAAACCGAGCCCCCAACATAAAAACTACTCTTCGCCTAGCTAACCAGTGCCTGAAGCATGATCTCATAATGATGCGAGAAAATCCGTAAGCCAGCGTGAGACTAACCTCACTCCCATTCCAAAAAGAACAATATCATCCGCAAAGCTCAAATGGGAGATAGGAAGATGACCGGATCGAGCAATATCTCAAAGAAGGATCGCGAAGAATACAAGTGATCCAGGCCTCTAGATAAAAACTCTGCAGCAATAATGAACAAACAAGGAGATAGCGGATCGCCCTGGCGAAGACCACCCCGAGACTGAAAAAATCCATGGTTGACCCCATTAACCAACACAGAAAACCAAGGTCCATATATCGCCCTCGAACTAAAGAAATCCATCTGCTCTGAGAAACCCAAGCACTGACATCCGAAGGACAAAGGACCATGACATCCGATCATATGCCTTAGTCATATCCAACTTCAGTACCACGTTACTTCCCAGGTACGACGATTGAGATCGTGAACAAGCTCCTGAACCAATAACACATTATCATGAATGCTCCTGCCGGTACGAAACAACTTCGAGACGGAGAAATGATACGAGGTAGCGATTGGTGTCGATCGCATAACAAGCAATTTAGTTAAAACCTTAATGCTCACGTTACATAAGCCGATTGGTCGAAAATCATCCAAGAACTGGAGAGTCCTTCTTGGAAGAAGAACCAGAGAGTACTCCGGAATCCCCAGGCATAGCGGAACCCGAAAATAATCGTGAACAATGACCAATAAGTCATCGAAATCACCTCCGACGATGCTTGGTAGAACCTCTTGCAAAATCCATCGGGACCCGGGACCTCTGTCGAGGTCGATAGAAAAAACGACCAGCAGTAACTCCTCTAAATCGGGCTCCTACACGGATCCATATCATCCTCGGTGGTGACTAGAGAAGAGATAAACTCAAAATCGATAATCGAAGCCGACTAGGACCTCCCGCCAATAGACCACGAAAATAATCAACCGCGAGACTCGGTCAAGGCGATGAGCTCGATAATCCATGCGAGATGATGCATCTCGGATCCGATGGACATGAAAGAACCGCTGCTTCTTCCGAATCATGGCATGGAAGAAGCGGGTATTAGCATCCCCTCCCTAACCCAACGAACACTCGATAGTTGTCGTAAAAATATCTCCTCACAAAGTAGCGATGTCTGCAATCGTGCTCGAGCCTCAGAGAAACTTCGCACGGTTGTCGATCGAACCGAATAAATCATCTCGACTCTCCCTCAGAGCAACCTCCTTCTCGACCTCCTTAACCCTATCAAACACATTACCAAAACCTCTTTATTCCATCCTTTTAAGCAAAACTTCAATCTCACAAGCTTCTGCTGAAAAGCCCTCATCCCAGAGCCAACAACCGGAGCACCCCAAGATTGCCTCACAACATCGATAAACCCGGGATGCTTAAGCCAAGCATGTAAAAATCGAAACACGGAAAGACCTCCAGCGACCAATCTAGCACATGATAATAGCGAGGAGAATGATCCGAACCGGTGCGATTCAGATGAGAAACTTGAAAAGTAGAAAAGGACCCCGACCATTGGGCATTGCACACAACCCTATCCAACCGTCTCCAAGTGCGCCCATTAGTCCAAGTGAAAGGACTCCCTGTAAAACCCACATCATCCAATCCACAATCCAATAATGCTGCATTGAAATCATCAATGGCATCTTGAGGCTATGCATGCCCCGAAATCTCGAGAAAGAGGCGTACTAACGTTAAAATCCCCACCCACCATCCAAGGACCATCATGACTATCGATGAAGCGAAACAAGGCCATCCCACGAATCCTCTCTCACAATCTTAGCATAGCTGGCATATACATATGAAACATAGACAGGATTAGGAAAAGAAGAGTGACTAACCCGACAATGAACCACCTGGCCCATATCTTGCAGAACCTCCACTGAAAAAGGCACCGACCAGAACACCCATATTTTCCCAGAATGGGAAGAAAACCCATGATCCATCGCAATACGGACACGAGTTCGCTCCAGTCTCTCAGCACTAAGGAAAGGCTCCAAAACACAAACCAAGTCCAATCTATGCATCCAGTATCAATTTCCATAAGCAGCGGACCGCGGGCCTTACTTATCCCCGAATGTTCCAAATAAGAGTATTAATCATTTGGGAGGGATCGACTCCTACCCGTCGAGCGAGCCTTGAGAGTCTTACGACCCGCCACCACGGAAAAACCCGGGAGGAGCTAGAAACCCTCTGCTCGATCAAACTACTAATCTCTGCATCCATAGGTAATGGGGTATGAACATTCTCCGAATCAGTCAAGAATCTCCCATCGTCCATGTCCCCAGAATCCTCAGAACGACAATCAATATCGGATCGAGAAATACCAAGACATCCCTCCACGCTAATCGAGACATTCTTCGAATCTCGGAACTACGGGTGTTCAAACTCACGTGCACATCAGCAATGATCAACCCTATGAGGCCGCTCCGTGCCCAACACATCACATATCTTCGACTGAAAACCATCCTCATGACTCCTATTATCCGAAGGGACATCCTCAGCTACAGTATTGCCCAAGGACGGTCGGTCCCCACTGGCATCTGATCGGCTAATAACATTAGTCGCAACAGGCCCTAGAGCCTGATTATCCGAAATAACAACATACCGGGTATTAGAATCATCCCGTGGCTGCACATCTGTTGTAAAACTGGCCTTATTACCCTTATCAAAAACAATAGGCTGCCCATTATCCTTCGACGGTTGATGCTTACGAAGACTTGGGTTTGAAACATAACAAGTCTCAGCAGCATGACCCAAATGCTTACAAGTGGAACAATAAGCAGGAACCTTCTCAAATACAACATCCAGCCAAAAACCAGAGTCACCCTCTCCAATCCAAATACGCGGTAATAAAGGCCGCGAGACATCATATTCAATCAGGACCCTAGCAACCGATGGCCTATTAACCGAAGCCGTAGCGTGATCAACACGCAGAGGGGTACCAATAGCCCCAGCAATAGAGAATAAAGCAGACTTGGAGTGAATAAAATGAACTGGTAAATAAGGGAGACTTACCCAAACAAGAACAATAGGAGACTCCGCTGAACAACGAAAGTCCGTACTCCACTTGAAAATACGCATCCCCCGACCATTCACATACTATGTCTGGCGAACCCAAATCCATGAGTAGTCTTCCTCGATCGATAACTTGATCAACACATGTCGGTTATCAAGTAACGAAATCTGGGAATTCCCCTTGAGACCCAGAGAAATAAAAAATTTACGAATAATGTCCATGGATGGCCTACCGAACGAGAATTTTCCAACCAAGGCAAGTTTAAATGGCTCAGCCATAATCTGAATTTCCTCCTTAGAGAATATGACAGCCGGCTCACTACGGTGCAACAATACTGGTTTGACCGAAACCAACGGACTAGGAGAACCTGTAGCAGCATCAAGGAAGGATTTTTGCGGTCTTGAGGAGGCAGTGGGGTTAAGGATGGAGGCTGGGTTCGCAGCTGTCGTGTATGATGTCAGTTGCTTGGGGTGGGAGGTAGATGCGGTCCGGGTTAAGACACGGGGAGCTAGTTGTGTCTGAGATAAGTCTGCTTGGAATTGTGGTTTTATCACATCTACACGGGGCTGTAAAGCCAGAGCTAGGAAGGGCATGTTGGCCTCGGGAAGGAGGTCGTTCAGTTGGGACAAGCTGCTCGGTGGTGACCGGCGGTGGTCGGGTACCACCACCGCGGCCGGTGGGATCATTTCGGCGATCAAGACAAGCGAGCCACCGTTAACAGCGGTGTAATTCGGGTTGCCGCTTGTCGAGCTCAACCGGAGGAGGAGCGTGGTGATGGAGTAGCAGATCCGGCGAGCGATAGCAGCAGATCCGATCGCGGTCGATAGCGGATCGGGTTGCTTGCTCGGTGGTCGATCGCCGCTTTCTTTCCGATGTGTGTGTGTATGGAGCTTTTGCGGTGAGGATGGTCAACGAAGAAGGAGACAACACGATGAGCGACTGGATCGGAAGCAAGCGGTTCCACGGTTGGTGGATGATCACGACTGCCGTCTGCCGCGAGCGTGAGTGGTGCGACGGTGAGCAAGCAACGGATCGTGGCGTCGGGCGCTCACGACTCATGGATCGCGCTCGCCGGCTTGTGGACCGCGGCGCTGGCGTGGATCGTGGCACTAGGTCGTGGCTGGCTGGTTGCGTTGGCGCCGGCCTATGCTCGGTAACGATCGAGGTGTTGCTGCGTCGTGAGGGAAAACGGAGCTAGGACAGGCCAGCAACTAAAACGAAGCTGAGAGAGCAGCAGAGTGAAGGCAATCAAGACAGGGCAGTAGTGGCAACTTCACTCAGTTAATTTCACAATGCAATAGGTAGTGAATGCACGAGGAAGACGATGGCAAGATGACGAGGTTGGAGATTCCGGCAAGACGACGGCGAAAAGGAATTCAGTATCGAGAGATTAATTTTTAGTATCTCATTTCATTTAGCGTTAAAACAATATTTTAATAAATTAATCATGTTTTAAATCATTTGGTGTTCTAATTATGTGTGATTTTAGGTAACCAAAAAGCTCAAGCTTTATGGATGGAATGCTGTTGCAGCAGACTTGCAGAGATGAAAAAAAACGTGGCTATAGAGGAAATAAAAACAATGTTGGAACAATAAAGTTGTTATAAACATTGTTGTAACAATCTTATAGCAACGACGGATTTGATTTCGTGAATTTTAACTATAAGATTGCGATTTGGAGTTTCTAAAAATGGGAGATACTTAACCTAAAAATGGGAGATACTTAACCACGCACTTCTAGTTACCTTAATTTCAAGTTATAAAAGTAACCCGCATGAAAATAAAAGAGAGAGCTATCATTAGGAAAAAGATAACAGAAAAATACAACAAGAAAACATAGAATAAAAGAGAGATTTAAGGGCTGCAACATAGGATTCAAATATAACAAGAAGGAGAAACCATATAGACTAAGCATAACTCATTTCCATATATAGTTCTCTTGTTTTATTTCTTTATGGGAATGTATTTAATGGCTAAAACTATTTTTATTATAGTTTTTTCGCAAATCATGAACAAAATTTATTGTGGTTGAGTGATAGACAATCTGGATTTACTATAGACTTTTGTCTTAATTTTATTTATTGTAATTCTCTATTTTGGCTAATTACCCATTTAGTGGATACCAGCTAAGAAGGAACCTAAAAAATGTCTCACTTAGTGGAGCAAATTAAGACAATATTTGGTTTTAGATTGGATTTACTAAGTTGAGTTAATCTCTATTTGAATAGAGCTATGTTTAATATAAAATTAATGAAGAACTAGATATAGGGATTTATCTTGTAGGGTAATTAGAAACTATAACGCATAATATTATATATAATATTAGCACAAAAACTGATGATTGTTAGGTTGCATAGAGATCTAAGATACCAATAGGTGATAGCTGATGATGCATGAGGGATTTTGTCCAATGCTATAGCAATAAAATTTTAATTGAAAAATTAATCAAAACCATTAAGTATAATCATTCAACTACGCCTTTCTCATTGATTGCATCTTCATATTTGGTTTAAGATTTTCCTTATTACATTTTGATTATTTCATTTTTAATTTAGTTAGTTTGTTAATTTCATTAATTACCTTTTTTTTTAAATTTAAACTGAAATTTCACTGTCAGGATTGCTATAGCAACTCTTATAACATCAATCCCTATGGAGACAATCTTAAATACTCATCATTATATTACTTGTTGTATATACTTGCACATTGACAACTTATAGCAATATTTTATCAATAATTGTCAATGTGCAAGTGTACACAATAAGTAATATAATGATGAGTATTCAAGAGTGCAACCAATTTTTTTTTTTTATATAATAGAGATTAGTTCTTTATTTGTATTATCATCCAAAATTTAGAAAATTGAGAGCAATTGCAAGTGAAGCAATTTGAGAGCTTCCATTTGAGTGTTTTAGTGAGGACCCAATTAGATGTATTGGGGTTTTGTTTTTTGAGAGTTTTTAACACCTTATTTGTTTATAAAATTATTTTCTAGTTTTTGCCTATGAACGTAGGCTTTACACCGAGCTACGTAAAATTATTGTCACATTTATTTGCATTTATTTATACTATATTTATATTTCTCTAGAAGTCACAGTTCAGTCACCATAATATTGAAAATTGTTTAACCCATGCTTCCCCAACACATACCAGTCTTTATCTCTATTTAAAAAAAATCTATAAAATGTTGACATAAATAACCTTAAATTGGACAATTTGTGTACACTACATTAATCAACATTTATCTTCTCATTTCATCATTTTCAACTATATATATTTATCTTGAATGCTTGCATTATTGGCTCAATTAGTTAACCTCAACTATTAGAATTATTATTCTGTTTGGATTCAGAGAAAATGAACAAGAACAACCTAGATGAATCTGGAGAATATTATTGTAAAATGAATCTTGCTTACAAACTCAATCGTTACTACTCAATTCATACATGCTAACAATTGTAACTAAATTTGGTATAATAACAGAATCAGTACAAGCTAGATTCCTTCTAACCAATTACAAATTGACAGAAATCATTTAGTTACACCATATACTCTAAGCTACATCAGATATTATAAGCTAGTTGATCTTATGCTTACAACTTGTATACACACAAAGCATCACCATTTGGTCAGTATACATGAAATTGATCAGCAATTGAAGCAAGCTCGCAAAACCAACCAACACCATGGTATCTCAACATGCCCTCACAAGCTCAGCCTGCTCAAACATGGTTGATGAGATAAAGCCTTAGTGAGAATATCAGTAGTGTTGTCTGAGCAGGGAACATACCACACATGAAGACTTTGAATAGCAACTTTTTCCTTCAAAAAATGACAACTTGTACTTTTCATACCCTTGCAACAATCTTTTTGAAATTTGTCATTATTTTTTTAAAAGAAAGTGATATGAATATTCCTTACTTAAAGATTTTACTCCACTTAAAAAATACCTCTGAACACCTTGCCAGTAATTGCATTACAATCATACCCTTACTTTTTCTTTTCTTATATAATAATAACCTTGCAACAACACACTTAGAGATATTAATGAAAAAAATGTAAATTTATCAAGTTAAGATTTAAAGTAAAATAAAAATTCGTTGTTATTATTTTAATTTTAGAATTAATTTGTTTACAAAAAATAATCTATAAGATTTTTTCAAGGATATTAAATATTGCTTTAAATTGGCAAGTATTAATTTATTTATAAATAAAAATTGGCAAGCTTGTTGCAAGGGTATGAAAATTACCCGTGGTTTTATACTGATATTTCTTTCTTAATTTCCTAACAAAGTTTTTTCTATAGAATAAAAAATGTATGTCAAAAATATTATTGCAAGGGTAATATTATGAAAACAAAGAAAAGTAAGAGTAAGAGTGCAACATACTTAATAATAAAGATATATTGAAGTAATTTTTCAAAATATAAAGACTAAGATGAATCCTTAAATTAAAATATAGAGACTTAATAAACATTTATCCATTCTAATAATATCAATAGCATTGTAAGTGTAGTCTACTTGAATTTATCTATTGCCACCTTTTTCTTCCACTTTAAGTTAAAATAATAGTTGTATGGTGGACGTGGAGTATTACGCTTCGTTAGAAGGCTTGAGATCTGATCCATCGTTTGGATTCAATTCAATTTGTCAACTGATGAGCGATTATTATTGACTCAAAAATTCTTCCAGAGTTTGAGAACTTTATTTGCTAAATCACGAATTTCTGAATAGTTTTTCAAGAATAAAAAATTGGTTGAAGATCTGAATGTGTAAAGGAAATATATAAAAGAAAATGTGTAAAACAAAAAAATAATGAAAGAAAAAGGTTGACGGGGAATTAATTTCATTTGTTCTACGTTAGACAGTTTTTAGTTACGAGCCAAAACGATGTGCTCTTCGGTTTAAATAACGAAAGCTAAGAGTAAATTTGATCTTGGTCAGCAGCTGTGGACATTCTACACACATCGTTGTTAGGTTCAAGAAACTTGCTTAGAAACAGGCTTTGTCGCATTACATTTTTAACAGTTATATAATAGTTTCTATGTAGAATTAAGTGTTAAGTAACTTCAATTTCTTTAGCAATTTTCTTTTTTACAAATGGTATGGACGTGAACAAGTTGATATTGTACACTCAACCTAGTGCTGTAGCAGCAATTTTAATCCTTTTTTAATCATTCTTCAAACATCGTTGTTAGTTTTAAGAAATTAGCTTAGAAAAGGATTTTCTCGCACTACCATTTTAACACTTTATAATAGTTTGTATGTAAAATTAAGGTAGTGTTTGGTTTAAAGAAAAGTAAGGAAATGAGAAAAGAGGAAAGTAAGAGCAAGGATAGGAGATTAAAATGAAATTCTTTTCTAATGTTCGATTTATTATAAAACTATACAAAGAAAGGAAATGTCTTGTTTTTTATTTGGACGATTTCACCCTCTAGTGTTAAACTTTCAATAATGATTATAAATATAATTAAAAAAATTAAACAATGAATTTATTTAATATACTGCATAGTAACTAATAAAAATTATTTTAAATAATATGATTATATTTTTATTTAAATTCTACATAAAAAATTTTGTGAACATAATTTTATTTAATAATTAATTTAATTTGTTTCTAAATAAATTATGAGATAATATAAATACTTTCTTAATTAATATATTATAATTTTAAAATTTTATTTGAAAAAAAGGAGAGTTTCCCCGCCACCGGAGCCGCCCCCTGCCGTCACGGATAAACACAGTATCATCTCATTTCAACTCAAAAATTATATGAAAATGATCAGAAATTGGCGATCCCTAGTTGAAGTAACTTATTTGGCTGAAATACTTTATGTTTTTCTGGATCTATGAAAGTTAGAAAGCTTCTTAACAATTTTTAATTAGATTTGAAGAAAATAAATCCATTGTTTTTACCTTTACGATAATGTACGTATTGACGTTTATCGGTGGCCAGCGGTTACAAAGGTACCGACAGTGACGTCCCTCGCGATAGTTATGGTGTCTGATGACTATTAAATCTAAATTTTATATTTTTTCAAATTAAATAAATAAATAAACTATTTTAATTAAGTTTTTAAATCATTAGTTTAATTTGAAGAGGCAATTTTGGAGTTCTGGCTTCTAATAGAAGAGGAATTTGAATTCATTGTTGATGCTGTTTTTCTGTGTGCCCTCCAATAGTGTTGAAACCTTTTGCTCGTGGCGAGCTCGAGTAGGTCTGCTTTCCAATTTCGATTCCTTCGTCTTTAGTAGAATGGAAGTCTCCCAGACCTGTACTCACAGAAAACTGGGTCAGGGGTCACGGGTGTTTTTCTAGCAAAAACCCTCCGACGCTCAAGTCAGTGATCGGGTTGTTCTTTTTTTATCCCTCTTAGTTAGAGAGACCGAAAGAATGGGAGGGGTAATTTTGCCCTCCTTTCGTAATAGTAAATCTCCCGGAAAAATCAAAGTGGAGAAGGGGAAGAAGAAGAAGAAGAAGAAGAACCTGTGCAAAATTTCGGAATCCCTGCGACTTACCCGTTCGTTTTCTTTTATTCTCCATTTTTCCCGCCCTTTCTCTCTGAGACCATCCGTTCCCGCGTTGGTGGTGTCTGGGCCCCTCTGACAGCCGAGATTAGCGTGATATTCCCTGGGGATGTGCGACTGTCTGGTGGGTACGGTTCACATGGCCAGATCATAGTGTCGGGCATGCGTGCGTGAAATGATGACACTATGGGGGCGTGTGCCGGCCACCGGCAACAGAGACTATGCCACACCGCGTCGGGTGTCGGCCAAATATCGATCGGCTCACTGAATCATCGGAAGGGGGAATTTAACTATTCTAGGTCAGCAGTATTCGGATCTCGCCTTCTCTTCGCACCATCGACTGTGTTGCTGGGTCGTGGCTGGGAATTTGAGGACCTCGAGCAAGAGGACGAGCTCGGGTCTTGTCTAGCTGTAATACACTTCGACCTTGACTAGCTTTGACAGGGCCATGAAGACATCGAGCAGAAGACTTAGCTCGGGCTCGACCAGTCTTGGGTTTCTCGACTTTAACTAGCCTTGGCGCCTGATGAAGCTGTCTTTGTGCTAGTGGTCAGGTTTTTGCTCGAGATGGGTTGACCTCGAGGTCTTTTACTCATGCCCAGTTGGACTCGAAGAGGGCTGCTCGATAATGCCCAAACACCGGTCCCCTAGTTTCTAGTCTTTTAAGTGAAGCGAGATAAGACTGGAAACTTCTTGTTTGGGCTGGCTTCACGGCCTTTTCACTTTCCCGTATTGAGCTGTTTTTTGCTTCCATCATTTCACATTTAATGCGGGACACGTGGCTCGATCCTGGCCGTGTTTTTGAATTTTGAAGAGACGTTACTCGAAAGGTCGCGTCCCTTGATCTGCATGTCGTCTGCTGAAGAGACACACTTTCCCCTTTTAAAAACCCTCGATTTTTTCACTGTTCCTCCTATTGCTCATCTCTATTCACACTGAAATCTCTCTCTTGCAAGTGTTTCCCGTCTTATTCTTTGCCGTTGGTGCTACTTTCGTTCGCCAACTTCTACTCAGGTATAAATCTCTCTCTTTTCTCTTGTTTCCGTTCTATTCTTCCTCCATTTGGGTTCCTGATTCTGACTGGGTAGACTGCAACTCTAGGAGACAATGTCAAACACCAAATAACCTCGTAGAATGTTACCTGAGGAGTCCTCCTCTTCCAGTGAAGTACAAACCTTTAACATAATCCCGGTGAGAGATTCTAGTTCGTAAGGGGCTTTACCTGTGGCAGAGACCCAGCCGCATCAAGGGGGAAGGGTTAGCCAACGGTCAGAGGGTAGTGGGTACCCCATTGATTCCTTGAGGTGTGAAATTACTCACCAGGACCTGGATAGGCTTAGGGATACTTACCACATACCGGACAGTGTGGACCTGCGGGTGCCGGGTAAGGGTGACATACCCATCCGTCCTCCTCAGGGGTATACCACCTTTTATATGGAGTGCTTCAGGTGGGTGGTCAGGCTGCCTCTTCAGCCATATTTTGCCCTTATTCTGCCTAGATTCCGATTGGCTCCGGGCAACTGAACCGAAACGGGTGGAGGGTTCTGTCTGGACTCTTTGTTTTATGGAAATGGTTTAACTTGGGTTAACCCTCGGTAGAGGAGATAAAGCACCTTTACCAGATGAAATACAGCCCGAAAGATGATGGGTTGTATTACCTTACCTCCAGCCCAAAGGGCAAAAAACCCATAACCGATCTTCCCACCTCTGATGGCAATTGGAAGAGCAAATTCTTCTTTGTTGGGGGAGATTGGGGGCATGCTGCACTTCTCTCCGAGGGGATCCCTCCAGTTCCATGGCATTTTTGCACTCCAGGTCATTTATCTGTCCATCGAATTTTTATTTTTGTTCATCTGCTCACATTTGTTCTCAATATTTTGATCTGGTTGTTCCTACAGTATCCTGGGGTTCCTCTTTTAGGATTGGAGAAGAGCACTGAGCACACGTCAGCACAGCACTTGATAACGCGAGCTCGTGCAGGGAGCTACTTACGGTCCAACATTTTGTGGAGTTCGATCTGGTGTCAGAGGAAAGGATGAGGGGGTTTTTGACATGATGCAGAGGCCCGTGAAGATCTCGGGAGGCGTGGGTAGCTCTACTACCAAAAGGCCTCGAACCGATACTCTCTCTTCACCAACTCGAGCTGCCCCTCCTGCTCAGAAGGTAGAGCGAGCAGAAGGAGGTATAGCTCGCAAGCGTCCGAGGACTGCAGCGTCAACTCGTCCTCACTCAGAATGCGCACAAGAGTTGGAGCGGTCCAACCGTGTCAGTCCCTATGTCAAGGACTTCACCCAGCAGATAGAGGATAGGTTCCTGGATGGGGTAGAGTCCTATGATGTTGATGAGTTGATTGGAGCTTTCCACCTTCTCTCTTGCTATGCTGTCGTTGCTGCTACCAGACTTAAAGCCAAAACTCAAGATTCCCAGAGGAAGATCCGGGTGAAAAATCAGAGCTTGAAGAGGGGTATTGAGCAGAAAGAAGAAGCAGCGAAGCTGCGGGAGGAGAACGCCGTCCTCAAGGAGAAGACAGTGATGTCGGATTCCTGGGCCTCCAACTTGAAAAGGAACTGTCTTTTGTCTGGGAAGAGCTAATCAGCGCTCGGAAGGACTTGGACATCCAGAGGTTCTCTTTTGAGAAGACTATGGAGGGGGAAACCTCTCGTCTCTAAGAGAAGGTGGACTTTCTGGAAAAGAGGCTCGCGATCGAGTACAACGACGGGGTGGCTTTCAGCTACAATTGCCTCGTGTTTACCTTGAGCAAGGAACACCCCGAGGTGGACCTGGACAAGGTCCAAGCAGGTGTTTCCGAGTACATGCGCAAGCATGACATCCCAATCCAATGGTCGAAAGCCTCACCATCTGAGGCCCCTACTGAGTTCAAAGAATCTGCTACTCCTCCTGTTGCTGATGATGTTCTTCCCGGTACTGCTGATGATGCTCCTCCTGCTGCCAATGAGGACGCCCCTCCTGCTGCTGATGCTTCTGCTCCTCCTGCCGCTGTTACCTCTGCTCCTCCTGCTATCCATACTTCCCCAGCCAACTAATTGTACTCTTTTTTTTTTTTACTTGTAATCTTTTTAATGAATGAATAAAAAGTAAACATTGGGTAACTTGCTTCTGTACTCGTATGCATATACTTGTGTTTTATATTTATGTATGAGATTGACTTCGTGCACGTGCTAAGTAAGATTTGTTATAAGCATTCGGCCTTTATTTTCTTCCCCAAGCTATTACTACTCGTATCATCCCTTAACTTATATGTGGCAAAGCTTTGCCTTGAGTTAGGCTGAAAGCCTTCTGTTTATCTTGTGAGCTCGTTGCTTCGTGCCGATGTTTGGCTTGTGCTTGGTAGCTGTTCATTTTGCGAGCCCGTTCGGCTCAAGCCTGATATTGGCTCATGTTTGGCTATCGCGCTATCTCCCCGAGCTTTTCTTACTCGGGCCTGCAGTTGGCTCGCGGTTGGCACCGTCCGACTTTAAGCTAGGTTTTGGGACATCTACCATTCGCGTTGTCTTCATGAGCTTCTTCTGGTCGGCCATACAATTGGCTCAAACTTGGCACCGTCCCGCCTAGAGCTAGGCTTTGGGACTTCTGGTCTTTGCGTTGTTTTTGCGAGCTTCTCTTGCTCGAGCACGCAATTGGCTCACGCTTGGCACCGTCCCGCCTAGAGCTACGCTTTGGAACTTCTGGCCTTTGCGTTGTCTTCATGAGCTTCTTTTGCTCGAGCCTGCAATTGGCTCACGCTTGGCACCGTCCCGCCAAGAGCTAGGCTTTAGGACTTCTGGCCTTTGCGTTGTCTTCGCGAGCTTCTCTTGCTCGAGCCTGCAATTGGCTCAAGCTTGGCACCGTCCCGCCTTGAGCTAGGCTTTGGGACTTCTGCCCTTTGCGTTGTCTTCGCGAGCTTCTCTTGCTCGAGCCTACAATTGGTTCACGCTTGGCACCGTCCCGCATAGAGCTAGGCATTGGGACTCCTGGCCTTGGCGTTGTCTTGATGAGCTTCTCTTGCTCGAGTCTGCAATTGGCTCACGCTTGGCACCATCCCGCATAGAGCTAGGCTTTGGGACTTCTGGCCTTTGCATTGTCTTCATGAGCTTCTTTTGCTCGAGCCTGCAATAGGTTCAAGCTTGGCACCATCCCGCCTTGAGCTAGGCTTTGGGACTTCTGGCCTTTGTGTTGTCTTCGCGAGCTTCTCTTGCTCGAGCCTGCAATTGGTTCACGCTTGGCACCGTCCCTCATAGAGCTAGGCTTTGGGACTTCTGGCCTTGGCGTTGTCTTCATGAGCTTCTCTTGCTCGAGCCTGCAATTGGCTCACGCTTAGCACCGTCCCACCTAGAGCTAGGCTCTGGGACTTCTTGCCTTTGCGCTGTCTTCGCGAGCTTCTCTTCATCAAGCCTGCAATTGGCTCACGCATGGTACCATCCCGCCTAGAGCTAGGCTTTGGGACTTCTGGCCTTTTCGTTCTCTTCATGAGCTTCTTTTGTTCGAGCCTACAATTGGCTCACGCTTGGTACCGCCCCGCCAAGAGCTAGACTTTAGGACTTCTGGCGTTTGCGTTGTCTTCGTGAGCTTCTGTTGCTCGAACCTGCAATTGGCTCAAGCTTGGCACCGTCCCGCCTTGAGCAAGGCTTTGGGACTTCTGCCCTTTGCGTTGTCTTCGCGAGCTTCTCTTGCTCGAGCCTGCAATTGGTTCATGCTTGGCACCGTCCCGCCTTGAGCTAGGCTTTAGGACTTCTGGCCTTTGTGTTGTCTTCATGAGCTTCTCTTGCTCGAGCCTGCAATTGGCTCACGCTTGGCACCAACCCGCGTAGAGCTAGGCTTTGGGACTTCTGGCCTTGGCGTTGTCTTCATGAGCTTCTCTTGCTCGAGCCTGCAATTGGCTCACGCTTGGCACCGTCCCGCCAAGAGCTAGGCTTTAGGACTCCTGGCGTTTGCGTTGTCTTCGCTAGCTTCTGTTGCTCGAACCTGCAATTGGCTCAAGTTTGGCACCGTCCTGCCTTGAGCAAGGCTTTGGGACTTCTGCCCTTTGCGTTGTCTTCGCGAGCTTCTTTTGCTCGAGCCTGCAATTGGTTCATGCTTGGCAACGTCCCGCCTTGAGCTGGGGTTTGAGACTTCTGGCCTTTGTGTTGTCTTGATGAGCTTCTCTTGCCCGAGCCTGCAATTGGCTCGCAATTGGCTCACACTTGGCACCATCCTGCGTAGAGCTAGGCTTTGGGACTTCTGGCCTTGCCATTGTCTTCATGAGCTTCTCTTGCTCGAGCCTGCAATTGGCTCACGCTTATCACCGTCCCGCCTAGAGCTAGGCTCTGGGACTTCTGGCATTTGCGCTGACTTCGTGAGCAACCTCTAATTGGCTGACGCTTGGCGCCGTCCCGCCTAGAGCTAGGCTTTGGGACTTCTGCCCTTTGCGTTGTCTTCATGAGCTTCTTTTGCGCGAGCCAGCAATTGGCTCACGCTTGGCACCGTCCCGCCAAGAGCTAGGCTTTAGGACTTTTGGCCTTTGCGTTGTCTTCGCGAGCGTGCAATTGGCTCTAGCTTAGCACCGTCCAGCCTTGAGCTAAGGTTTGGGACTTCTGCCCTTTGCGTTGTCTTCGCGAGCTTCTCTTGCTCGAGCTTGCAATTGGCTCATGCTTGGCACCGTCCTGCCTTGAGCTAGGCATTGGGACTTCTGGCCTTTGTGTTGTCTTCATGAGCTTCTCTTGCTCGAGCCTGCAATTGGCTCACGCTTGGCACCATCTCGTATAGAGCTAGGCTTTGGGACTTCTGGCCTTGGCGTTGTCTTCATGAGCTTCTCTTGCTCGAGCTTGCAATTGGCTCATGCTTGGCACCGTCCTTCCTTGAGCTAGGCATTGGGACTTCTGGCCTTTGTGTTGTCTTCATGAGCTTCTCTTGCTCGAGCCTGCAATTGGCTCACGCTTGGCACCATCCCGCATAGAGCTAGGCTTTGGGACTTCTGGCCTTGGCGTTGTCTTCATGAGCTTCTCTTGCTCGGACTTCTGGCCTTTGCGTTGTCTTCGCGAGCTTCTCTTACTCGAGCCTGCAATTGGCTCAAGCTTGGCACTGTCCCGCCTTGAGCTAGGCTTCGGGACTTCTGGCCTTTGTGTTGTCTTCATGAGCTTCTCTTGCTCGAGCCTGCAATTGCCTCACGCTTGGCACCATCCCGCATAGAGCTAGGCTTTAGGACTTCTGGCCTTGGCGTTGTCTTCATGCTTGGCACCGTCCCGCCTAGAGCTAGGCTTTGGGACATCTGGCCTTTGCGTTGTCTTCGCGAGCTTCTCTTGCTCCAGCCTGCAATTGGCTCACGCTTGGCACCGTCCCGCCTAGAGCTAGACTTTAAGACTTCTGGCCTTTGCGTTGTCTTCGCGAGCTTCTCTTGCTCGAGCCTGCAATTGGCTCACGCTTGGGACCGTCCCCCCTAGAGCTAGGCTTTAGGACTTCTGGCCTTTGCGTTGTCTTCGCGAGTTTCTCTTGCTCGAGCCTGCAATTGGCTCACACTTGGGACCGTCCCGCCTAGAGCGAGGCTTTTGGACTTCTGGCCTTTGCGTTGTCTTCGCGAGTTTCTCTTGCTCGAGCCTGCAATTGGCTCACACTTGGGACCGTCCCGCCTAGAGCTAAGCTTTTGGACTTCTGGCCTTTGCGTTGTTTTTGCGAGCTTCTCTTGCTCGAGCCTGCAATTGGCTCACGCTTGGCACCGTCCCGCCTAGAGCTAGGCTTTGGGACTTCTGCCTTTTGCGTTGTCTTCGCGAGCTTCTCTTGCTCGAGCCTGCAATTGGCTCACGCTTGGCACCGTCCCGCCTAGAGCTAGGCTTAGGGACTTCTGGCCTTTGCGTTGTTTTTGCGAGCTTCTCTTGCTCGAGCCTGCAATTGGCTCACGCTTGGCACCATCCCGCCTAGAGCTGGGCTTTGGGACTTCTGGCCTTGGCGTTGTCTTCATGAGCTTCTCTTGCTCGAGTCTGCAATTGGCTCACGCTTTGCACCATCCCGCCTAGAGCTGGGCTTTGGGACTTCTGGCCTTTGCGTTGTCTTCATGAGCTTCTTTTGCTCGAGCCTGCAATTGGTTCAAGCTTGGCACCGTCCCACCTTGAGCTAGGCTTTGGGACTTCTGGCCTTTGTGTTGTCTTCGCGAGCTTCTCTTCCTCAAGCCTGCAATTGGCTCACGCTTGGTACCATCCCGCCTAGAGCTAGGCTTTGGGACTTCTGGCCTTTTCGTTCTCTTCATGAGCTTCTTTTGCTCGATCCTACAATTGTCTCACGCTTGGTACCGTCCCGGCAAGAGCTAGGCTTTAGGACTTCTGGCGTTTGCGTTGTCTTCGTGAGCTTCTGTTGCTCGAACCTGCAATTGGCTCAAGCTTGGCACCGTCCCGCCTTGAGCAAGGCTTTGGGACTTCTGCCCTTTGCGTTGTCTTCGCGAGCTTCTCTTGCTCGAGCCTGCAATTGGTTCATGCTTGGCACCGTCCCGCCTTGAGCTAGGCTTTGGGACTTCTGGCCTTTGTGTTGTCTTCATGAGCTTCTCTTGCTCGAGCCTGCAATTGGCTCACGCTTGGCACCATCCCGCGTAGAGCTAGGCTTTGGGACTTCTGGCCTTGGCGTTGTCTTCATGAGCTTCTCTTGCTCGAGCCTGCAATTGGCTCACGCTTGGCACCGTAACGCCAAGAGCTAGGCTTTAGGACTCCTGGCGTTTGCGTTGTCTTCGCTAGCTTCTGTTGCTCGAACCTGCAATTGGCTCAAGTTTGGCACCGTCCCGCCTTGAGCAAGGCTTTGGGACTTTGCCCTTTGCGTTGTCTTCGCGAGCTTCTCTTGCTCGAGCGTGCAATTGGCTCTAGCTTAGCACCGTCCCGCCTTGAGCTAAGCTTTGGGACTTCTGCCCTTTGCGTTGTCTTCGCGAGCTTCTCTTGCTCGAGCCTGCAATTGGTTCATGCTTGGCACCGTCCCGCCTAGAGCTAGGCTTTGGGACTTCTGGCCTTTGTGTTGTCTTCATGAGCTTCTCTTGCTCGAGCCTGCAATTGGCTCACGCTTGGCACCGTGTCGCCAAGAGCTAGGCTTTAGGACTTCTGGCCTTGGCGTTGTCTTCATGAGCTTCTCTTGCTCGGACTTCTGGCCTTTGCGTTGTCTTCGCGAGCTTCTCTTACTCGAGCCTGCAATTGGCTCAAGCTTGGCACTGTCCCGCCTTGAGCTAGGCTTTGGGACTTCTGGCCTTTGTGTTGTCTTCATGAGCTTCTCTTGCTCGAGCCTGCAATTGGCTCACGCTTGGCACCATCCGCGTGAGAGCTAGGCTTTGGGACTTCTGGCCTTGGCGTTGTCTTCATGAGCTTCTCTTGCTCGATCCTGCAATTGGCTCACGCTTGCGCCGTAGCGCCAAGAGCTAGGCTTTAGGACTCCTGGCGTTTGCGTTGTCTTCGCTAGCTTCATTGCTCGAACACTGCAATTGGCTCGAGTTTGGCACAGTCCCGCCTGAGCAAGGCTTTGGGACTTCGCCCGCTGCGTTGTCTTCGCGAGCTTCTCTTGCTCGAGCGTGCAGTTGGCTCAGCTTGGCACGCGTCCGCCTTGAGCTAAGCTTTGGGACTTCTGGCCTTTGCGTTGTCTTCGCGAGCTTCTCTTGCTCGAGCCTGCAATTGGCTCACGCTTGGCACCGTCCCGCCTAGAGCTAGGCTTTGGGACTTCTGGCCTTGGCGTTGTCTTCGTGAGCTTCTCTTGCTCGAGCCTGCAATTGGCTCACGCTTGGCACCGTCCCGCCAAGAGCTAGGCTTTAGGACTTTTGGCCTTTGCGTTGTCTTCGCGAGCTTCTCTTGCTCGAGCGTGCAATTGGCTCTAGCTTAGCACCGTCCCGCCTTGAGCTAAGCTTTGGGACTTCTGCCCTTTGCGTTGTCTTCGCGAGCTTCTCTTGCTCGAGCCTGCAATTGGCTCACGCTTGGCACCGTCCCGCCTTGAGCTAGGCTTTGGGACTTCTGGCCTTTGTGTTGTCTTCATGAGCTTCTCTTGCTCGAGCCTGCAATTGGCTCACGCTTGGCACCATCCCGCGTAGAGCTAGGCTTTGGGACTTCGGCCTTGGCGTTGTCTTCGTGAGCTTCTCTTGCTCGGACTTCGGCCTGCGTTCTCTTGCGAGCCTCTTACTCGAGCCGCAATTGGCTCGAGCTTGCATGTCCGCCTAGAGCTAGGCTTTGGGACTTCGGCCTTTGTGTTGTCTTCATGAGCTTCTCTTGCTCGAGCACCGCAGTTGCCTCACGCTTGGCACCATCCGCGTAGAGCTAGGCTTTGGGACTTACGGCCTTGGCGTTGTCTTCATGCTTGGCGCCAGTCCGCCTGAAGCTAGGCTTTGGGACATCGGCCTTTGCGTTGTCTTCGCGAGCTTCTCTTGCTCCAGCCTGCAATTGGCTCACGCTTGGCACCGTCCCGCCTAGAGCTAGACTTTAAGACTTCTGGCCTTTGCGTTGTCTTCGCGAGCTTCTCTTACTCGAGCTTGCAATTGGCTCACGCTTGGGACCGTCCCCCCTAGAGCTAGGCTTTAGGACTTCTGGCCTTTGCGTTGTCTTCGCGAGCTTCTCTTGCTCGAGCCTGCAATTGGCTCACGCTTGGGACCGTCCCGCCTAGAGCTAGGCTTTAGGACTTCTGGCCTTTGCGTTGTCTTCGTGAGCTTCTCTTGCTCGAGCACTGCAATTGGCTCACGCTTGGCACCGTCCGCCTAGAGCTAGGCTTTGGGACTTCGGCCTTTGCGTTGTCTTCGCGAGCTTCTCTTGCTCGAGCACTGCAGTTGGCTCACGCTTGGCACCGATCCGCCTAGAGCTAGGCTTTGGGACTTCGGCCTTTGCGTTGTCTTCGCGAGCTTCTCTTGCTCGAGCACCGATTGGCTCACGCTTGGCACCGTCCGCCTAGAGCTAGGCTTTGGGACTTCGGCCTTTGCGTTGTCTTTGCGAGCTTCTCTTGCTCGAGCACGCAATTGGCTCACGCTTGGCACCGATCCGCTTTAGAGCTAGGCTTTGGGACTTCGGCCTTTGCGTTGTCTTCGTGAGCTTCTCTTGCTCGAGCACTGCAATTGGCTCACGCTTGGCACCGTCCGCCTAGAGCTGGGCTTTGGGACTTCGGCCTCTGCGTTGTCTTCGTGAGCTTCTCTTGCTCGAGCACTGCAATTGGCTCACGCTTGGCACAGTCCGCCTAGAGCTAGGCTTTGGGACTTCGGCCTTTGTGTTGTCTTCGCGAGCTTCTCTTGCTCGAGCACTGCAATTGGCTCGCGCTTGGCACCATCCGCCTAGAGCTAGGCTTTGGGACTTCGGCCTTTGCGTTGTCTTCGCGAGCTTCTCTTGCTCGAGCCTGCAATTGTCTCACGCTTGTGCAGTCCGCCAAGAGCTGGGCTTTGGGACTTCGGCGTTTGCGTTGTCTTCGTGAGCTTCTCTTGCTCGAGCACTGCAATTGGCTCGCGCTTGGCACCGTCCGCCTGAGCTAGGCTTTGGGACTTCGGCCTTTGCGTTGTCTTCGCGAGCTTCTCTTGCTCGAGCACGCAATTGGCTCACGCTTGGCACCGATCCGCCTAGAGCTAGGCTTTGGGACTTCGGCCTTTGCGTTGTCTTCGTGAGCTTCTCTTGCTCGAGCACTGCAATTGGCTCGCGCTTGGCACCGTCCGCGTAGAGCTAGGCTTTGGGACTTCGGCCTTTGCGTTGTCTTCGTGAGCTTCTCTTGCTCGAGCACTGCAATTGGCTCACGCTTGGCGCAGTCGCGCCAAGAGCTAGGCTTTGGGACTCTCGGCGCTTTGCGTTGTCTTCGCTGAGCTTCTTTGCTCGAGCACTGCAATTGGCTCGCAGCTTGGCACAGTCCGCCTAGAGCTAGGCTTTGGGACTTCGGCCTTTGCGTTGTCTTCGCGAGCTTCTCTTGCTCGAGCATGCAATTGGCTCGCAGCTTGCACCGTCCGCCTAGAGCTAAGCTTTGGGACTTCGGCCGCTGCGTTGTCTTCGCGAGCTTCTCTTGCTCGAGCACTGCAATTGGCTCACGCTTGGCACCGTCCGCCTAGAGCTAGGCTTTGGGACTTCGGCCTTTGCGTTGTCTTCGTGAGCTTCTCTTGCTCGAGCACGCAATTGGCTCACGCTTGCGCCGTCGCCTAGAGCTAGGCTTTGGGACTTCGGCCTTGGCGTTGTCTTCGTGAGCTTCTCTTGCTCGGACTTGGCCTGCGTTGTCTTGCGAGCTTCTCTTGCTCGAGCACGCAATTGGCTCGAGCTTGCAGTCCGCCTTAAGCTAGGCTTTGGGACTTCGGCCTTTGCGTTGTCTTCGTGAGCTTCTCTTGCTCGAGCACTGCAATTGGCTCACGCTTGGCACCATCCGCGCTAGAGCTAGGCTTTGGGACTTCGGCCTTTGCGTTGTCTTCGTGAGCTTCTCTTGCTCGAGCACGCAATTGGCTCGCGCTTGGCACGTCACGCTAGAGCTAGGCTTTGGGACTTCGGCGCTTTGCGTTGTCTTCGTGAGCTTCTCTTGCTCGAGCGTGCAATTGGCTCGCAGCTTGGCACCGTCCGCCTAGAGCTAGGCTTTGGGACTTACGGCCGCTGCGTTGTCTTCGCGAGCTTCTCTTGCTCGAGCACGCAATTGGCTCACGCTTGGCACCGTCCGCGCTAGAGCTAGGCTTTGGGACTTCGGCCTTTGCGTTGTCTTCGTGAGCTTCTCTTGCTCGAGCACGCAATTGGCTCGCGCTTGGCACCAGTCACGCTGAAGCTAGGCTTTGGGACTTCGGCCTTTGCGTTGTCTTCGCGAGCTTCTCTTGCTCGAGCATGCAATTGGCTCGACGCTTAGCACCGTCCGCCTAGAGCTAGGCTTTGGGACTTACGGCCTTTGCGTTGTCTTCGCGAGCTTCTCTTGCTCGAGCACGCAATTGGCTCACGCTTGGCGCAGTCCGCCTTGAGCTAGGCTTTGGGACTTCGGCCTTTGCGTTGTCTTCGTGAGCTTCTCTTGCTCGAGCACGCAATTGGCTCGCGCTTGGCACCATCCGCGTAGAGCTAGGCTTTGGGACTTCGGCCTTTGCGTTGTCTTCGTGAGCTTCTCTTGCTCGAGCACTGCGATTCGGCTCTCGAGCGCATTGGCTCGAGTCATCGCCTAGAGCTAGGCTTTGGGACTTCGGCCTTTGCGTTGTCTTCGTGAGCTTCTCTTGCTCGAGCACGCAATTGGCTCGCGCTTGGCACCATCCGCGTAGAGCTAGGCTTTGGGACTTACGGCCTTGGCGTTGTCTTCGAGCTTCTTGCTCGAGCACGATTGGCTCGCGGCAGCATCCTAGAGCTAGGCTTTGGGACTTCGGCCTTTGCGTTGTCTTCGTGAGCTTCTCTTGCTCGAGCACTGCAATTGGCTCGCGCTTAGCGCCGATCCGCCTGAGAGCTAGGCTTTGGGACTTCGGCCTTTGCGTTGTCTTCGTGAGCTTCTCTTGCTCGAGCACTGCAATTGGCTCGCGCTTGGCGACCGTCCGCCTAGAGCTAGGCTTTGGGACTTCGGCCTTTGCGTTGTCTTCGCGAGCTTCTCTTGCTCGAGCACTGCAATTGGCTCACGCTTGGCGCCGATCCGCTAGAGCTAGGCTTTGGGACTTCGGCCTTTGCGTTGTCTTCGCGAGCTTCTCTTGCTCGAGCACTGCGATTGGCTCACGCTTGGCACCGATCCGCCTAGAGCTAGGCTTTGGGACTTCGGCCTTTGCGTTGTCTTCGTGAGCTTCTCTTGCTCGAGCTACTGATTGGCTCGCGCTTGGCACGATCCGCCTAGAGCTGAGGCTTTGGGACTTACGGCCTTGCGTTGTTTTCGCGAGCTTCTCTTGCTCGAGCACGCAATTGGCTCGCGCTGGCACCGTCCGCCTGAAGCTGGGCTTTGGGACTTCGGCGCTTGCGTTGTCTTCGTGAGCTTCTCTTCTCGAGCACTGCAATTGGCTCGCGCTTGGCGCAATCCGCCTAGAGCTAGGCTTTGGGACTTCTGGCCTTTGCGTTGTCTTCATGAGCTTCTCTTGCTCGAGCCTGCAATTGGCTCACGCTTGGCTCAGATCCGCCTAGAGCTAGGCTTTGGGACTTCGGACTTTGCGTTGTCTTCGTGAGCTTCTCTTGCTCGAGCACTGCAATTGGCTCACGCTTGGCGCCGATCCGCCTAGAGCTAGGCTTTGGGACTTCGGCCTTTGCGTTGTCTTCGCGAGCTTCTCTTGCTCGAGCACTGCAATTGGCTCACGCTTGGCACGTCCGCGCTAGAGCTAGGCTTTGGGACTTCGGCCTTTGCGTTGTCTTCGTGAGCTTCTCTTGCTCGAGCACTGCAATTGGCTCGCGCTTAGCGCCGATCCGCCAGAGCTGGGCTTTGGGACTTCGGCCTCTGCGTTGTCTTCGTGAGCTTCTCTTGCTCGAGCACTGTAATTGGCTCGAGCTTGGCGCCGTCCGCCTAGAGCTGGGCTTTGGGACTTCCGGACTTTGTGTTGTCTTCGCGAGCTTCTCTTGCTCGAGCACGCAATTGGCTCACGCTTGGCACCGTCCAGCCTAGAGCTAGGCTTTGGGACTTCGGCCTTTGCGTTGTCTTCGTGAGCTTCTCTTGCTCGAGCACTGCAATTGGCTCGCGCTGGCACCGATCCGCCTAGAGCTAGGCTTTGGGACTTCGGCCTTTGCGTTGTCTTCGCGAGCTTCTCTTGCTCGAGCACTGCAATTGGCTCGCGCTTGCGCAGATCTCGCCTAGAGCTAGGCTTTGGGACTTCGGCCTTTGCGTTGTTTTGCGAGCTTCTCTTGCTCGAGCACGCAATTGGCTCACGCTTGCGCAAGTCCGCGTAGAGCTAGGCTTTGGGACTTCGGCCTTTGCGTTGTCTTCGTGAGCTTCTCTTGCTCGAGCACGCAATTGGCTCGCGCTTGCGCGAATCCGCCTAGAGCTAGGCTTTGGGACTTCGGCCTTTGCGTTGTCTTGAGAGCTTCTCTTGCTCGAGCACGTAATTGGCTCAGCTTGGCACGATCCGCCTTAGAGCTAGGCTTTGGGACTTCGGCCTTTGCGTTGTCTTCGTGAGCTTCTCTTGCTCGAGCACTGCAATTGGCTCGCGCTTGGCACGATCACGCCTAGAGCTAGGCTTTGGGACTTCGGCATTTGCGTTGTCTTCGTGAGCTTCTCTTGCTCGAGCACTGCAATTGGCTCGCGCTTGCGCCGATCCGCCTAGAGCTAGGCTTTGGGACTTCGGCCTTTGCGTTGTCTTCGTGAGCTTCTCTTGCTCGAGCACGCAATTGGCTCGCGCTTGGCACGATCCGCCTAGAGCTAGGCTTTGGGACTTCGGCCTTTGCGTTGTCTTCGCGAGCTTCTCTTGCTCGAGCACGCAATTGGCTCGCAGCTTGGCACCGTCCGCCTAGAGCTGGGCTTTGGGACTTACGGCCTTTGCGTTGTCTTCGTGAGCTTCTCTTGCTCGAGCACTGCAATTGGCTCACGCTTGGCACGAATCCGCCTAGAGCTAGGCTTTGGGACTTCGGCCTTTGCGTTGTCTTCGCGAGCTTCTCTTGCTCGAGCTGCAATTGGCTCGAGCTTGCGCCGATCCGCCTAGAGCTAGGCTTTGGGACTTCGGCCTTTGCGTTGTCTTCGTGAGCTTCTCTTGCTCGAGCTGCGATTGGCTCACGCTTGGCACGATCCGCCTTAGAGCTAGGCTTTGGGACTTCGGCATTTGCGTTGTCTTCGCGAGCTTCTCTTGCTCGAGCACGCAATTGGCTCGCGCTTGGCACCGTCCGCCTAGAGCTAGGCTTTGGGACTTCGGCCTTTGCGTTGTCTTCGCGAGCTTCTCTTGCTCGAGCACTGCGATTGGCTCGCGCTTGGCACGAATCCGCCTAGAGCTAGGCTTTGGGACTTCGGCCTTTGCGTTGTCTTCGCGAGCTTCTCTTGCTCGAGCACTGCAGTTGGCTCGCGCTTGGCACCGTCCGCGTAGAGCTAGGCTTTGGGACTTCGGCCTTGCGTTGTCTTCGTGAGCTTCTCTTGCTCGAGCACGCAATTGGCTCACGCTTGCGCCAATCCGCTAGAGCTAGGCTTTAGGACTTCGGCCTTTGCGTTGTCTTCGTGAGCTTCTCTTGCTCGAGCACTGCAATTGGCTCGAGCTTGGCGCCGATCCGCCTAGAGCTAGGCTTTGGGACTTCGCCCTTTGCGTTGTCTTCGCGAGCTTCTCTTGCTCGAGCACTGCAATTGGCTCACGCTTGGCGCAGTCCGCCTTAGAGCTAGGCTTTGGGACTTCGGCATTTGCGTTGTCTTCGTGAGCTTCTCTTGCTCGAGCACTGCAATTGGCTCGCGCTTGCGCCAGATCCGCCTAGAGCTAGGCTTTGGGACTTCGGCCGCTGCGTTGTCTTCGTGAGCTTCTCTTGCTCGAGCACGCAATTGGCTCACGCTAGCGCGATCCGCCTAGAGCTAGGCTTTGGGACTTCGGTCTTTGCGTTGTCTTCGCGAGCTTCTCTTGCTCGAGCACTGCGATTGGCTCGCGGCTTGGCACCGTCCCGCTAGAGCTAGGCTTTGGGACCTCGGCCTTTGCGTTGTCTTCGTGAGCTTCTCTGCTCGAGCACTGAACTTGGCTCGCGCTTGGCGCAGTCCGCTCTAGAGCTAGGCTTTGGGACTTCGGCCTTTGCGTTGTCTTCGTGAGCTTCTCTTGCTCGAGCTTGCAATTGGCTCACGCTTGCGCGCGTCACGCCTAGAGCTGGGCTTTGGGACTTCCGGACTTTGCGTTGTCTTCGTGAGCTTCTCTTGCTCGAGCACGCAATTGGCTCGCGCTTGGCACCGTCCGCCTGAAGCTGGGCTTTAGGACTTCGGCGCTTGCGTTGTCTTCGACGAGCTTCTCTTGCTCGAGCATGCAATTGGCTCGCAGCTTGGCACCGTCCGCCTAGAGCTAGGCTTTGGGACTTCGCCCGCTGCGTTGTTTTCGCGAGCTTCTCTTGCTCGAGCACGCAATTGGCTCACGCTTGGCGCCAGTCACGCTAGAGCTAGGCTTTGGGACTTCGCCCTTTGCGTTGTCTTCGCGAGCTTCTCTTGCTTCGAGCACTGCAATTGGCTCGCGCTTGCGCCAGTCCGCCTAGAGCTAGGCTTTGGGACCTCTCCCCTTTGCGTTGTCTTCATTAGCTTCTCTTGCTAAAGCCTGCAATTGGCTCACGCTTGGCAAAATCCCGCCTAGAGCTAGTCCTTGGGACTTCTGGCCTTTGCGTTGTCTTCGCGAGCTTCTCTTGCTCGAGCGTGTAATTGGCTCAAGCTTGGCACCGTCCCGCCTTGAGCTAGGCTTTGGGACTTCTGCCCTTTGCGTTGTTTTCGCGAGCTTCTCTTGCTCGAGCACTGCAGTTGGCTCGCGCTTGCGCCGATCCGCCTAGAGCTAGGCTTTGGGACTTCGGCCGCTGCGTTGTTTTCGCGAGCTTCTCTTGCTCGAGCACGCAATTGGCTCACGCTTAGCGCGATCCGCCTAGAGCTAGGCTTTGGGACTTCTGCCTCTGCGTTGTCTTCATGAGCTTCTCTTGCTCGAGCACTGCAATTGGCTCACGCTTGGCACAATCCGCCTAGAGCTAGGCTTTGGGACTTCGGCGCTTGCGTTGTCTTCGCGAGCTTCTCTTGCTCGGCGTGTAATTGGCTCGAGCTTAGCGCCGTCCGCCTAGAGCTGGGCTTTGGGACTTCGCCCTTTGCGTTGTTTTCGCGAGCTTCTCTTGCTCGAGCACTGCAATTGGCTCGCGCTTGGCACCGTCACGCTAGAGCTAGGCTTTGGGACTTACGCCCTTTGCGTTGTTTTCGCGAGCTTCTCTTGCTCGAGCACTGCAGATTGGCTCGCGCTTGGCGCCAGTCCGCCTGAGCGCTCGGCTTTGGGACTTCGGCCTTTGCGTTGTCTTCGCGAGCTTCTCTTGCTCGAGCACTGCAATTGGCTCGCGCTTGGCGCAGTCCGCTCTAGAGCTAGGCTTTGGGACCTCTCCCCTTTGCGTTGTCTTCATGAGCTTCTCTTGCTCAGAGCACGCAATTGGCTCGCGCTTGGCAAAATCCCGCCTGGAGCTAGTCCTTGGGACTTCTGGCCTTTGCGTTGTCTTCGCGAGCTTCTCTTGCTCGAGCGTGTAATTGGCTCAAGCTTGGCACCGTCCCGCCTAGAGCTAGGCTTTGGGACTTCGCCGCTTGCGTTGTTTTCGCGAGCTTCTCTTGCTTCGAGCACTGCAGTTGGCTCGCGCTTGGCACCGATCCCGCTAGAGCTAGGCTTTGGGACTTACGCCTGCTGCGTTGTCTTCGCGAGCTTCTCTTGCTCGAGCACTGCGATTAGCTCGCGCTTGGCGCCGATCCGCCTAGAGCTAGGCTTTGGGACCTCTCGCCTCTGCGTTGTCTTCGTGAGCTTCTCTTGCTAAAGCACGCAATTGGCTCGCGCTTGGCGAAATCCGCCTAGAGCTAGTCCTTGGGACTTCGGCCTCTGCGTTGTCTTCGTGAGCTTCTCTTGCTCGAGCGTGTAATTGGCTCGACGCTTGGCACCGTCCGCGCTTGAGCTGGGCTTTGGGACTTCGCGCCTTTGCGTTGTTTTCGCGAGCTTCTCTTGCTCGAGCACTGCAGTTGGCTCGCGCTTGGCGCGCGTCCGCCTAGAGCTAGGCTTTGGGACTTACGCCCGCTGCGTTGTCTTCGCGAGCTTCTCTTGCTCGAGCACTGCAGTTGGCTCGCGCTTGGCGCCGATCCGCCTGAAGCTGGGCTTTGGGACCTCTGCCCTTGCGTTGTCTTCATGAGCTTCTCTTGCTCGAGCACTGCAATTGGCTCGCGCTTGGCGAAATCCGCTTAGAGCTGGTCCTTGGGACTTCGGCGCTTGCGTTGTCTTGCGAGCTTCTCTTGCTCGAGCACTGCAATTGGCTCACGCTTAGCACGTCCGCCTAGCGCTCGGCTTTGGGACTTCGGTCTTTGCGTTGTCTTCGCGAGCTTCTCTTGCTCGAGCACGCAGTTGGCTCGCGCTTGCGCCGTCCGCTTAGAGCTAGGCTTTGGGACCTCTCGCCTTTGCGTTGTCTTCATGAGCTTCTCTTGCTCGAGCACTGCAATTGGCTCACGCTTGGCGAAATCCGCCTAGAGCTAGGCTTTGGGACTTCGGCCTTTGCGTTGTCTTCGCGAGCTTCTCTTGCTCGAGCATGCAATTGGCTCGCGGCTTGGCGCCGATCCGCCTAGAGCTAGGCTTTGGGACTTCGGCCTTTGCGTTGTCTTCGTGAGCTTCTCTTGCTCGAGCACTGCAATTGGCTCGCGCTTGGCACCATCCGCGTAGAGCTAGGCTTTGGGACTTCGGCCTTGCGTTGTCTTCGTGAGCTTCTCTTGCTCGAGCACTGCAATTGGCTCGCGCTTGCGCGAGTCCGCCTAGAGCTAGGCTTTGGGACTTCGGCACTTTGCGTTGTCTTCGCGAGCTTCTCTTGCTCGAGCACTGCAATTGGCTCACGCTTGGCGCCATCCGCCTAGAGCTAGGCTTTGGGACTTCGCCCTTTGCGTTGTCTTCGCGAGCTTCTCTTGCTCGAGCACGCAATTGGCTCGCGCTTAGCGCCAGTCCGCCTAGAGCTAGGCTTTGGGACTTCGGCCTTTGCGTTGTCTTCGTGAGCTTCTCTTGCTCGAGCACTGCAATTGGCTCGACGCTTGGCGCAATCCGCCTTGAGCTAGGCTTTGGGACTTCGCCGCTTGCGTTGTCTTCGCGAGCTTCTCTTGCTCGAGCACTGCAATTGGCTCGCGCTTGGCGCAGATCCGCCTAGAGCTAGGCTTTGGGACTTCGGCCTTTGCGTTGTTTTCGTGAGCTTCTCTTGCTCGAGCACGCGATTGGCTCGCGCTTGGCACCGTCCCGCCTAGAGCTAGGCTTTGGGACCTCTCCCCTTTGCGTTGTCTTCGTGAGCTTCTCTTGCTCGAGCCTGCAATTGGCTCACGCTTGGCACAGTCCCGCCTAGCGCTAGGCTTTGGGACTTCGGCCTTTGCGTTGTCTTCGCGAGCTTCTCTTGCTCGAGCACGCAATTGGCTCGCGCTAGCGCCGATCCGCCTAGAGCTGGGCTTTGGGACTTCGGCCTTTGCGTTGTCTTCGCGAGCTTCTCTTGCTCGAGCACTGCAATTGGCTCGCAGCTTGGCACGATCACGCTAGAGGCTAGGCTTTGGGACTTCGGCCTTTGCGTTGTCTTCGCGAGCTTCTCTTGCTCGAGCACGCAATTGGCTCGCGCTTGGCGCCATCCGCCTAGAGCTAGGCTTTGGGACTTCGGCCTTTGCGTTGTCTTCGCGAGCTTCTCTTGCTCGAGCACTGCAATTGGCTCACGCTGGCACGCAGTCCGCCTAGCGCTAGGCTTTGGGACTTCGGCCTTTGCGTTGTCTTCGCGAGCTTCTCTTGCTCGAGCACTGCAATTGGCTCGCGCTTGCGCCAGTCCGCCTAGAGCTAGGCTTTGGGACCTCGGCCTTTGCGTTGTCTTCATGAGCTTCTCTTGCTCGAGCTGCAATTGGCTCGCAGCTTGGCGCAGATCCGCTTAGAGCTAGGCTTTGGGACTTCGGCCTTTGCGTTGTCTTCGTGAGCTTCTCTTGCTCGAGCTGCAATTGGCTCACGCTTGGCACGCATCCGCTTAGAGCTAGGCTTTGGGACTTCAGCCTTTGCGTTGTCTTCGTGAGCTTCTCTTGCTCGAGCACTGCTAATTAGCTCACGCTTGGCACCGATCCGCCTAGAGCTAGGCTTTGGGACTTCGGCCTTTGCGTTGTCTTCGTGAGCTTCTCTTGCTCGAGCACGCAATTGGCTCGCGCTTGGCAGCCGATCCGCCTAGAGCTAGGCTTTGGGACTTCTGGCCTTTGCGTTGTCTTCGTGAGCTTCTCTTGCTCGAGCCTGCAATTGGCTCACGCTTGGCACCATCCCGCCTAGAGCTAGGCTTTGGGACTTCTGGCCTTTGCGTTGTCTTCGCGAGCTTCTCTTGCTCGAGCCTGCAATTGGCTCACGCTTGGCACAGTCCGCCTAGAGCTAGGCTTTGGGACTTCGGCCTTTGCGTTGTCTTCGCGAGCTTCTCTTGCTCGAGCACGCAATTGGCTCGCGGTTGGCACCGATCACGCCTAGAGCTAGGCTTTGGGACTTCTGGCCTTTGCGTTGTCTTCGCGAGCTTCTCTTGCTCGAGCCTGCAATTGGCTCACGCTTGGCACCGTCCCGCCTAGAGCTAGGCTTTGGGACTTCTAGTCTTTGCGTTGTCTTCGTGAGCTTCTCTTGCTCGAGCTGCATGTTGGCTCGCGGCTTGGCATCGTCCCCTAGAGCTAGGCTTTGGGACCTCCGGCCTTTGCGTTGCCTTCATGAGCTTCTCTTGCTCGAGCACTGCAACTTGGCTCGCGTTAGCGCCGTCCGCCTAGAGCTAGGCTTTGGGACTTCTGGCCTTTGCGTTGTCTTCATGAGCTTCTCTTGCTCGAGCCTGCAATTGGCTCACGCTTGCGCACGTCCGCCTAGAGCTAGGCTTTGGGACTTCGGACTTTGCGTTGTCTTCGCGAGCTTCTTTTGCTCGAGCACTGCAATTGGCTCGCGGCTTAGCGCCAGATCCGCTGAAGCTAGGCTTTAGGACTTCTGGCCTTTGCGTTGTCTTCGTGAGCTTCTCTTGCTCGAGCACTGTAATTGGCTCGAGCTTGGCGCCAATCCGCGCTAGAGCTAGGCTTTGGGACTTCGCCGCTGCGTTGTCTTCGCGAGCTTCTCTTGCTCGAGCCTGCAATTGGCTCACGCTTGGCACCGTCCCGCCTAGAGCTAGGCTTTGGGACTTCTGCCCTTTGCGTTGTCTTCGTGAGCTTCTCTTGCTCGAGCCTGCAATTGGCTCACGCTTGGCACCGTCCCGCCTAGAGCTAGGCTTTGGGACTTCTGGCCTTTGCGTTGTCTTCATGAGCTTCTCTTGCTCGAGCCTGCAATTGGCTCACGCTTGGCACCGTCCCGCCTAGAGCTAGGCTTTGGGACTTCTGCCCTTTGCGTTGTTTTCGTGAGCTTCTCTTGCTCGAGCCTGCAATTGGCTCACGCTTGGCACCGTCCCGCCTAGAGCTAGGCTTTGGGACCTCTCCCCTTTGCGTTGTCTTCATGAGCTTCTCTTGCTAAAGCCTGCAATTGGCTCACGCTTGGCAAAATCCCGCCTAGAGCTAGTCTTTGGGACTTCTGGCCTTTGCGTTGTCTTCGCGAGCTTCTCTTGCTCGAGCCTGCAATTGGCTCACGCTTGGCACCGTCCCGCCTAGAGCTAGGCTTTGGGACTTCTGCCCTTTGCGTTGTCTTCGCGAGCTTCTCTTGCTCGAGCCTGCAATTGGCTCACGCTTGGCACCGTCCCGCCTAGAGCTAGGCTTTGGGACTTCTGCCCTTTGCGTTGTTTTCGCGAGCTTCTCTTGCTCGAGCCTGCAATTGGCTCACGCTTGGCACCGTCCACGCTAGAGCTAGGCTTTGGGACTTCACGCCTTTGCGTTGTCTTCGCGAGCTTCTCTTGTTCGAGCACGCAATTGGCTCACGCTTGGCACGCGTCCGCCTAGCGCTAGGCTTTGGGACTTCGGTCTTTGCGTTGTCTTCGTGAGCTTCTCTTGCTCGAGCCTCGATTGGCTCACGGTTGGCACCGTCCCCTGAAGCTAGGCTTTGGGACCTCGGCCTTTGCGTTGCCTTCATGAGCTTCTCTTGCTCGAGCTGCAACTTGGCTCGAGTTGCGCAAGTCCGCCTAGAGCTAGGCTTTGGGACTTCGGCCTTTGCGTTGTCTTCGTGAGCTTCTCTTGCTCGAGCACTGCAATTGGCTCACGCTTGGCACCATCCGCCTAGAGCTAGGCTTTGGGACTTTCAGCCTTTGCGTTGTCTTCGTGAGCTTCTCTTGCTCGAGCACTGCTGATTGGCTCACGCTTGGCACCGTCCGCCTAGAGCTAGGCTTTGGGACTTCGGCCTTTGCGTTGTCTTCGTGAGCTTCTCTTGCTCGAGCACTGCAATTGGCTCGCAGCTTGCGCCGATCCGCCTAGAGCTAGGCTTTGGGACTTTCGGCCTTTGCGTTGTCTTCGCGAGCTTCTCTTGCTCGAGCACTGCAATTGGCTCGCAGCTTGGCACGATCCGCCTAGAGCTAGGCTTTGGGACTTACGCCCTTGCGTTGTTTTCGCGAGCTTCTCTTGCTCGAGCCTGCAATTGGCTCACGCTTGGCACCGTCCCGCCTAGAGCTAGGCTTTGGGACTTCTGCCCTTTGCGTTGTCTTCGCGAGCTTCTCTTGCTCGAGCCTGCAATTGGCTCGCGCTTGGCGCCGATCCGCTTAGAGCTAGGCTTTGGGACTTCGGCCTTTGCGTTGTCTTTATGAGCTTCTCTTGCTCGAGCGCTGCAATTGGCTCACGCTTGGCACCATCCCGCCTTGAGCTAGGCTTTGGGACTTCTGCCCTTTGCGTTGTTTTCGCGAGCTTCTCTTGCTCGAGCCTGCAATTGGCTCACGCTTGGCACCGTCCCGCCTAGAGCTAGGCTTTGGGACCTCTCCCCTTTGCGTTGTCTTCATGAGCTTCTCTTGCTAAAGCCTGCAATTGGCTCACGCTTGGCAAAATCCCGCCTAGAGCTAGTCTTTGGGACTTCTGGCCTTTGCGTTGTCTTCGCGAGCTTCTCTTGCTCGAGCCTGCAATTGGCTCACGCTAGGCACCGTCCCGCCTAGCGCTCGGCTTTGGGACTTCTGGTCTTTGCGTTGTCTTCGCGAGCTTCTCTTGCTCGAGCCTGCAATTGGCTCACGCTTGCGCCGATCCGCCTGAGAGCTAGGCTTTGGGACCTCTCGCCTTTGCGTTGTTTTCGCGAGCTTCTCTTGCTCGAGCACTGCAATTGGCTCGCGCTTAGCACGCAGTCCGCTTAGAGCTAGGCTTTGGGACTTCGGTCTTTGCGTTGTCTTCGCGAGCTTCTCTTGCTCGAGCACTGCTATTGGCTCGCGGTTGGCACAGTCCCCTGAAGCTCGGCTTTGGGACCTCTGGCCTTTGCGTTGCCTTCATGAGCTTCTCTCTCTCGAGCCTGAACTTGGCTCACGTTGGCGCCGTCCCGCCTAGAGCTAGGCTTTGGGACTTCTGGCTTTTGCGTTGTCTTCATGAGCTTCTCTTGCTAGAGCTTACAATTGGCTCACGCTTGGCACCGTCCCGCCTAGAGCTAGGCTTTGGGACTTCTGGCCTTTGCGTTGTCTTCGCGAGCTTCTCTTGCTCGAGCCTGCAATTGGCTCACGCTTGGCACCGTCCCGCCTAGAGCTAGGCTTTGGGACTTTCGGCCTTTGCGTTGTCTTCGCGAGCTTCTCTTGCTCGAGCACGCAATTAGCTCACGCTAGGCACCGTCCGCGCTAGCTCGGCTTTGGGACTTCGGTCTTTGCGTTGTCTTCGCGAGCTTCTCTTGCTCGAGCACGCAGTTGGCTCGCGCTTGGCGCCATCCGCCTAGAGCTAGGCTTTGGGACCTCTCCCCTTTTCGTTGTCTTCATGAGCTTCTCTTGCTAAAGCCTGCAATTGGCTCACGCTTGGCAAAATTCCGCCTAGAGCTAGTCTTTGGGACTTCTGGCCTTTGCATTGTCTTCGCGAGCTTCTCTTGCTCGTGCCTGCAATTGGCTCACGCTAGGCACCGTCCCGCCTAGCGCTCGGCTTTGGGACTTCTGGTCT
Source organism: Murraya koenigii (assembly GCA_025617385.1). NCBI lineage: Eukaryota > Viridiplantae > Streptophyta > Magnoliopsida > Sapindales > Rutaceae > Murraya > Murraya koenigii. Next base: position 22,435,191 of record CM046812.1, read on the forward strand.
TTGCGTTGTCTTCGCGAGCTTCTCTTGCTCGAGCCTGCTATTGGCTCACGGTTGGCACCGTCACCCTAGAGCTAGGCTTTGGGACCTCTGGCCTTTGCGTTGTCTTCATGAGCTTCTCTTGCTCGAGCCTGCAATTGGCTCACGGTTGGCACCGATCCGCCTAGAGCTAGGCTTTGGGACTTCAGCATTTGCGTTGTCTTCATGAGCTTCTCTTGCTCGAGCACTGCAATTGGCTCGCGCTTGGCATCGATCCGCCTAGAGCTGGGCTTTGGGACTTCGGCCTTTGCGTTGTCTTCGTGAGCTTCTCTTGCTCGAGCACGCAATTGGCTCACGCTTGGCACGATCCGCCTAGAGCTAGGCTTTGGGACTTCGGCCCTTGCGTTGTCTTCGTGAGCTTCTCTTGCTCGAGCACTGTAATTGGCTCGAGCTTGGCACAGTCCGCCTGAGCTAGGCTTTGGGACTTCGGCCTTTGCGTTGTCTTCGTGAGCTTCTCTTGCTCGAGCACTGCAATTGGCTCGCGCTTGGCGCAGTCCGCCTGAAGCTGGGCTTTGGGACCTCTCGCCGCTGCGTTGTCTTCGTGAGCTTCTCTTGCTCGAGCACGCAATTGGCTCGCGCTTGGCAAAATCCGCCTAGAGCTAGTCTTTGGGACTTCGGCGCTTGCGTTGTCTTCGCGAGCTTCTCTTGCTCGAGCACTGCAATTGGCTCACGCTTGGCACCGTCCGCCTGGAGCTGGGCTTTGGGACTTCGGCCTTTGCGTTGTCTTCGCGAGCTTCTCTTGCTCGAGCACTGCAATTGGCTCGCGCTTGGCACCGATCCGCCTGAGAGCTGAGGCTTTGGGACTTCGGCCCTTGCGTTGTCTTCGCGAGCTTCTCTTGCTCGAGCCTGCAATTGGCTCACGCTAGGCACCGTCCCGCCTAGCGCTCGGCTTTGGGACTTCTGGTCTTTGCGTTGTCTTCGCGAGCTTCTCTTGCTCGAGCCTGCAATTGGCTCACGCTTGGCACCGTCCCGCCTAGAGCTAGGCTTTGGGACCTCTCGCCTTTGCGTTGTCTTCGCGAGCTTCTCTTGCTCGAGCCTGCAATTGGCTCACGCTTGGCACCATCCGCCTAGAGCTAGGCTTTGGGACTTCTGGCCTTTGCGTTGTCTTCGCGAGCTTCTCTTGCTCGAGCCTGCAATTGGCTCACGCTTGGCGCGCGTCCGCTGGCAGCTAGGCTTTGGGACTTCTGGTCTTTGCGTTGTCTTCGCGAGCTTCTCTTGCTCGAGCCTGCAATTGGCTCACGCTTGGCACCGTCCCGCTAGAGCTAGGCTTTGGGACCTCGGCCTTTGCGTTGTCTTCATGAGCTTCTCTTGCTCGAGCCTGAACTTGGCTCGAGCTTGCGCCGATCCGCCTAGAGCTAGGCTTTGGGACTTCGGCTTTGCGTTGTCTTCGCGAGCTTCTCTTGCTCGAGCACGCAATTGGCTCACGCTTGGCACGTCCGCCTAGAGCTAGGCTTTGGGACCTCTCCCTTTGCGTTGTCTTCGTGAGCTTCTCTTGCTCAAGCACTGCAATTGGCTCGCGCTTGGCAAAATCCGCCTAGAGCTAGTCTTTGGGACTTCTGGCCTTTGCGTTGTCTTCGCGAGCTTCTCTTGCTCGAGCCTGCAATTGGCTCACGCTAGGCACCGTCCCGCCTAGCGCTAGGCTTTGGGACTTCTGGTCTTTGCGTTGTCTTCGCGAGCTTCTCTTGCTCGAGCACTGCAGTTGGCTCACGCTTGGCGCCGATCCGCCTAGAGCTGGGCTTTGGGACCTCTCCCGCTGCGTTGTTTTCGCGAGCTTCTCTTGCTCGAGCACGCAGTTGGCTCACGCTTAGCGCGAATCCGCCTAGAGCTAGGCTTTGGGACTTCGGCGCTTTGCGTTGTCTTCGCGAGCTTCTCTTGCTCGAGCTGCTATTGGCTCGCGGTTGGCACCGATCCCTAGAGCTCGGCTTTGGGACCTCGGCCTCTGCGTTGCCTTCGTGAGCTTCTCTTCTCGAGCTCGAACTTGGCTCGCGTTAGCGCCGAATCCGCTTAGAGATAGGCTTTGGGACTTCGGCTTTGCGTTGTCTTCGTGAGCTTCTCTTGCTCGAGCTTGCAATTGGCTCACGCTTGGCACCGATCCGCGTAGAGCTAGGCTTTGGGACTTCGGACTTTGTGTTGTCTTCGTGAGCTTCTTTTGCTCGAGCACTGCAATTGGCTCGCGCTTGGCACCGATCCGCCTAGAGCTAGGCTTTGGGACTTCGGCGCTTGCGTTGTCTTTGCGAGCTTCTCTTGCTCGAGCACGTAATTGGCTCGAGCTTGGCACGTCCCGCCTAGAGCTGGGCTTTGGGACTTCGCCCTTTGCGTTGTCTTCGCGAGCTTCTCTTGCTCGAGCACTGCAATTGGCTCGCGCTTGGCAAAATCCGCCTAGAGCTAGGCTTTGGGACTTCGGCGCTTGCGTTGTCTTCGCGAGCTTCTCTTGCTCGAGCACTGCAATTGGCTCGCGCTAGGCGCAGTCCGCCTTAGAGCTAGGCTTTGGGACTTCTGGCCTTTGCGTTGTCTTCGCGAGCTTCTCTTGCTCGAGCACTGCAGTTGGCTCGCGCTTAGCGCCGTCCGCCTAGAGCTAGGCTTTGGGACCTCGCCCTCTGCGTTGTCTTCGTGAGCTTCTCTTGCTCGAAGCTGCAATTGGCTCGCGCTTGGCGAAATCCGCCTAGAGCTAGGCTTTGGGACTTCGGCCTTTGCGTTGTCTTCGCGAGCTTCTCTTGCTCGAGCACTGCAATTGGCTCGCGCTTAGCACCGAATCCGCCTAGCAGCTAGGCTTTGGGACTTCGGCCTTTGCGTTGTCTTCGTGAGCTTCTCTTGCTCGAGCACTGCAATTGGCTCACGCTTGGCGCAGTCCGCCTTAGAGCTAGGCTTTGGGACCTCTCGCCTCTGCGTTGTCTTCGCGAGCTTCTCTTGCTAAAGCACTGCAATTGGCTCACGCTTGGCAAAATCCCGCCTAGAGCTAGGCTTTGGGACTTCTGGCCTTTGCGTTGTCTTCGCGAGCTTCTCTTGCTCGAGCCTGCAATTGGCTCACGCTTGGCACCGTCCGCCTAGCGCTAGGCTTTGGGACTTCTGGTCTTTGCGTTGTCTTCGCGAGCTTCTCTTGCTCGAGCCTGCTATTGGCTCGCGGCTTGGCACCGTCCGCCTAGAGCTAGGCTTTGGGACTTCGGCCTTTGCGTTGTCTTCGTGAGCTTCTCTTGCTCGAGCACGCAATTGGCTCACGCTTGGCACAATCCGCTAGAGCTAGGCTTTGGGACTTCGGCGCTGCGTTGTCTTCGCGAGCTTCTCTTGCTCGAGCACTGCAGTTGGCTCGCGCTTGGCACCGTCCGCCTAGAGCTAGGCTTTGGGACTTACGGCCTCTGCGTTGTTTTCGTGAGCTTCTCTTGCTCGAGCACGCAATTGGCTCACGCTTGCAGCGCATCCGCCTAGAGCTAGGCTTTGGGACCTCTCCCACTGCGTTCTCTTCGCGAGCTTCTCTTGCTAAAGCACGCAATTGGCTAACGCTTGGCAAAATCCCGCCTAGAGCTAGTCTTTGGGACTTCTGGCCTTTGCGTTGTCTTCGCGAGCTTCTCTTGCTCGAGCCTGCAATTGGCTCACGCTAGGCACCGTCCCGCCTAGCGCTAGGCTTTGGGACTTCTGGCTTTTGCGTTGTCTTCACGAGCTTCTCTTGCTAGAGCCTACAATTGGCTCACGCTTGGCACCGTCCCGCCTAGAGCTAGGCTTAGGGACTTCTGGCCTTTGCGTTGTTTTTGCGAGCTTCTCTTGCTCGAGCCTGCAATTGGCTCACGCTTGGCACCATCCCGCCTAGAGCTAGGCTTTGGGACTTCTGGCCTTTGCGTTGTCATCGCGAGTTTCTGTTGCTCGAGCCTGCAATTGGCTCACGCTAGGCACCGTCCCACCTAGCGCTAGGCTTTGGGACTTCTGGTCTTTGCGTTGTCTTCGCGAGCTTCTCTTGCTCGAGCCTTCTATTGGCTTACGGTTGGCACCGTCCCCCTAGAGCTAGGCTTTTGGACCTCTGGCCTTTGCATTGCCTTCATGAGCTTCTCTCTCGAGCCTGAACTTGGCTCAAGTTGGCACCGTCCCGCCTAGAGCTAGGCTTTGAGACTTCTGGCTTTTGCGTTGTCTTCATGAGCTTCTTTTGCTAGAGCCTACAATTGGCTCACGCTTGGCACCATCCCGCCTAGAGCTAGTCTTTGGGACTTCTAGCCTTTGCGTTGTCTTCGCGAGCTTCTCTTGCTCGAGCTGCTGTCAACTTACGGTTGCACCGTCCCCAGAGCTAGCACCGTCCCACCTAGCGCTAGGCTTTGGGACTTCTGGTCTTTGCGTTGTCTTCGCGAGCTTCTCTTGCTCGAGCCTTCTATTGGCTTACGGTTGGCACCGTCCCCCTAGAGCTAGGCTTTTGGACCTCTGGCCTTTGCATTGCCTTCATGAGCTTCTCTCTCTCGAGCCTGAACTTGGCTCAAGTTGGCACCGTCCCGCCTAGAGCTAGGCTTTGAGACTTCTGGCTTTTGCGTTGTCTTCATGAGCTTCTTTTGCTAGAGCCTACAATTGGCTCACGCTTGGCACCATCCCGCCTAGAGCTAGTCTTTGGGACTTCTAGCCTTTGCGTTGTCTTCGCGAGCTTCTCTTGCTCTAGCCTGCAATTGGCTCACGCTTGGCACCGTCCCTCCTTGAGCTAGGCTTAGGGACTTCTGGCCTTTGCGTTGTTTTTGCGAGCTTCTCTTGCTCGAGCCTGCAATTGGCTCACGGTTGGCACTGTCCCGCCTAGAGCTAGGCTTTGGGAATTCTGGCCTTTGCGTTCTCATCGCGAGCTTCTCTTGCTCGAGCCTGCAATTGGCTCACGCTAGGCACCCTCCCGCCTAGCGCTAGGCTTTGGGATTTCTAGTCTTTGCGTTGTCTTCGCGAGCTTCTCCTGCTCGAGCCTGCTATTGGCTCACGGTTGGCACCGTCCCCCTAGAGCTAGGCTTTGGGACCTCTGGCCTTTGCGTTGCTTCATGAGCTTCTCTCTCTCGAGCCTGAACTTGGCTCACGTTGGCACCGTCCCGCCTAGAGCTAGGCTTTGGGACTTCTGGCTTTTGCGTTGTCTTCATGAGCTTCTCATGCTAGAGCCTTCAATTGGCTCACGCTTGGCACCGTCCCGCCTAGAGCTAGGCTTTGGGACTTCTGGACTTTGTGTTGTCTTCATGAGCTTCTTTTGCTCGAGCCTGCAATAGGCTCACGCGTGGCACCGTCCCGCCAAGAGCTAGGCTTTAGGACTTTTGGCCTTTGCGTTGTCTTCGCGAGCTTCTCTTGCTCGAGCCTGTAATTGGCTCAAGCTTGGCACCGACCCGCCTTGAGCTAGGCTTTGGGACTTCTGCCCTTTGCGTTGTTTTCGCGAGCTTCTCTTGCTCGAGCCTGAAATTGGCTCACGCTTGGCACCGTCCCTCTCAGAGCTAGGCTTTGGGACCTCTCCCCTTTACGTTGCCTTCATGAGCTTCTCTCTCTCGCAGCCTGCAATTGGCTCACGCTTGGCGCCGTCCCGCCTAGAGCTAGGCTTTTGGACTTCTAGCTTTTGTGCTGTCTTCATGAGCTTCTCTTGCTAAAGCCTGCAATTGGCTCACGCTTGGCACCATCCCGCCTAGAGCTAGTCTTTGGGACTTCTGGCCTTTGCGTTGTCTTCGCGAGCTTCTTTTGCTCTAGCCTGCATTTGGCTCACGCTTGAAACCATCCCGCCTAGAGCTAGGCCATTGGGACTTCGGCCTTTGCGTTGTCTTCATGAGCTTATCTTGCTCGAGCACGCAATTGGCTCGCGCTTGGCACCGTGTCGCCTAGAGCTAGGCTTTTGGACTTCTGGCCTTTGCGTTGTTTTCGCTAGTTTCTCTTGCTCGAGCCTGCAATTGGCTCACGCTTGGCACCGTCCCGCTTAGAGCTAGGCATTGGGACTTCTGCCCTCTACGTTGTCATCGCGAGCTTCTCTTGCTCGAGCCTGCAATTGGCTCACGCTAGGGACCGTCCCGCCTAGCGCTAGGCTTTGGGACTTCTGGTCTTTGCGTTGTCTTCGCGAGCTTCTCTTGCTCGAGCCTGCTATTGGCTCACGCTTGGCATCGTCCCCCTTGAGATAGGCTTTTGGACTTCTGGCTTTGCGTTGTCTTCTTTGAGCTTCTCTTGCTAGAGCCTACGATTGGCTCGCGCTTGGCACGATCCCGCCTAGAGCTAGGCTTTGGGACTTCGGCCTTGCGTTGATTTCGTGAGCTTCTCTTGCTCGAGCCTGCAATTGGCTCAAGCTTGGCGCCGTCCCGCCAAGAGCTAGGCTTTAGGACTTCTGGCCTTTGTGTTGTCTTCATGAGCTTCTCTTGCTCGAGCCTGCAATTGGCTCACGCTTGGCACCAGTCCGCTAGAGCTAGGCTTTGGGACTTCTGGCCTTTGCGTTGTCTTCGTGAGCTTCTCTTGTTCGAGCACTGCAATTGGCTCACGCTTAGCACCAGTCCGCCTAGAGCTAGGCTTTGGGACTTCAGCCTTTGCGTTGTCTTCGTGAGCTTCTCTTGCTCGAGCACTGCAATTGGCTCACGCTAGGCACCGTCCGCCTAAGAGCTAGGCTTTGGGACTTCCGGCCTTTGCGTTGTCTTCGTGAGCTTCTCTTGCTCGAGCACTGCAATTGGCTCACGCTTGGTGCCAGTCCGCCTAGAGCTGAGCTTTGGGACTTCGGCCTTTGCGTTGTCTTCGCGAGCTTCTCTTGTTCGAGCACGCAATTGGCTCACGCTTAGCGCAAGTCCGCCTAAAGCTAGGCTTTGGGACTTCGGCCTTTGCGTTGTCTTTATGAGCTTCTCTTGCTTGATCACTGCAATTGGCTCACGCTTAGCGCAGTCCGCCTAGAGCTAGGCTTTGGGACTTCGGCCTTTGCGTTGTCTTCATGAGCTTCTCTTGCTCGAGCACGCAGTTGGCTCGCGCTTGGCACCGTCCGCCTAAAGCTAGGCTTTGGGACTTCGGCCTTTGCGTTGTCTTCGTGAGCTTCTCTTGCTCGAGGCGCAATTGGCTCACGCTTGGCACCGTCCGCCTAGAGCTAGGCTTTGGGACTTCTAGCCTTTGCGTTGTTTTCGCGACTTCGCCTAAAGCTAGGCTTTGGGACTTCGGCCTTGCGTTGTCTTCGCGAGCTTCTCTTGCTCGAGCGCGCAATTGGCTCACGCTTGGCACCGATCCGCCTAAAGCTAGGCTTTGGGACTTCGGCCTTTGCGTTGTCTTCGCGAGCTTCTCTTGCTCGAGGCGCAATTGGCTCGCGCAGCGCAGTCCGCTAGAGCTAGGCTTTGGGACTTCCAGCCTGCGTTGTTTTCGCTGACTTCTGCCTAAAGCTAGGCTTTGGGACTTCGGCCTTTGCGTTGTCTTCGCGAGCTTCTCTTGCTCGAGCACTGCAATTGGCTCGCGCTTGGCGCAGTCCGCCTAGAGCTAGGCTTTGGGACTTCAGCCTCTGCGTTGTCTTCGTGAGCTTCTCTTGCTCGAGCACTGCAATTGGCTCACGCTTGGCACCGTCCGCCCAGAGCTAGGCTTTGGGACTTCGGCCTTTGCGTTGTCTTCATGAGCTTCTCTTGCTCGAGCACTGCAATTGGCTCACGCTTGGCGCAGTCCGCCTAGAGCTGAGCTTTGGGACTTCAGCCTTTGCGTTGTCTTCATGAGCTTCTCTTGCTCGAGCACTGCAATTGGCTCACGCTTGGCACCGTCCGCCTAGAGCTAGGCTTTGGGACTTCCGGCCTCTGCGTTGTCTTCATGAGCTTCTCTTGTTCGAGCACTGCAATTGGCTCACGCTTGGCACGCATCCGCCTGAAGCTAGGCTTTGGGACTTCAGCCTTTGCGTTGTCTTCGTGAGCTTCTCTTGCTCGAGCACTGCAATTGGCTCACGCAGCTGGCACGTCCGCCTAGAGCTAGGCTTTGGGACTTACGGCCTTTGCGTTGTCTTCATGAGCTTCTCTTGCTCGAGCACGCAATTGGCTCGCGCTTGGCACCGATCCCGCTAGAGCTAGGCTTTGGGACTTCGGCCTCTGCGTTGTCTTCGTGAGCTTCTCTTGCTCGAGCACTGCAATTGGCTCGCGCTTGCGCAGATCACGCTAAAGCTAGGCTTTGGGACTTCGGCCTTTGCGTTGTCTTTATGAGCTTCTCTTGCTCGAGCACGCAATTGGCTCACGCTTGGCACCGTCCGCCTAGAGCTAGGCTTTGGGACTTCGGCCTCTGCGTTGTCTTCATGAGCTTCTCTTGCTCGAGCCTGCAATTGGCTCACGCTTAGCACCGTCCCGCCTAAAGCTAGGCTTTGGGACTTCTGGCCTTTGCGTTGTCTTCGCGAGCTTCTCTTGCTCGAGGCTGCAATTGGCTCACGCTTGGCACCGTCCGCCTAAAGCTGGGCTTTGGGACTTCAGCCTTTGCGTTGTTTCGCCGACTTCTCGCCTAAAGCTAGGCTTTGGGACTTCGGCCTTTGCGTTGTCTTCGCGAGCTTCTCTTGCTCGAGCTGCAATTGGCTCACGCTGGCAGCCGTCACGCTTAAAGCTAGGCTTTGGGACTTCTGGCCTTTGCGTTGTCTTCGCGAGCTTCTCTTGCTCGAGGCTGCAATTGGCTCACGCTTGGCACCGTCCCGCCTAGAGCTAGGCTTTGGGACTTCTAGCCTTTGCGTTGTTTTCGCCAGCTTCTCGCCTAAAGCTAGGCTTTGGGACTTCTGGCCTTTGCGTTGTCTTCGCGAGCTTCTCTTGCTCGAGGCTGCAATTGGCTCGCGCTTGGCAGCCGTCCGCCTAGAGCTAGGCTTTGGGACTTCCAGCCTTTGCGTTGTCTTCGCGAGCTTCTCTTGCTCGAGCACTGCAATTGGCTCACGCTTGTGCCGAATCCGCCTAGAGCTAGGCTTTGGGACTTCGGCCTTTGCGTTGTCTTCGTGAGCTTCTCTTGCTCGAGCACTGCAATTGGCTCACGCTTGGCACCGATCCGCCTAAAGCTAGGCTTTGGGACTTCGGCCTTTGCGTTGTCTTCGTGAGCTTCTCTTGCTCGAGCACTGCAATTGGCTCACGCTTGGCACAGTCACGCCTAGAGCTAGGCTTTGGGACTTCGGCCTTTGCGTTGTCTTCGTGAGCTTCTCTTGCTCGAGCACTGCAATTGGCTCGCGCTAGCGCAATCCGCCTAAAGCTAGGCTTTGGGACTTCGGCCTTTGCGTTGTCTTCGTGAGCTTCTCTTGCTCGAGCCTGCAATTGGCTCACGCTTGGCACCGTCCCGCCTAGAGCTAGGCTTTGGGACTTCTAGCCTTTGCGTTGTTTTCGCCAGCTTCTCGCCTAAAGCTAGGCTTTGGGACTTCTGGCCTTTGCGTTGTCTTCGCGAGCTTCTCTTGCTCGAGGCTGCAATTGGCTCACGCTTGGCACCGTCCCGCCTAGAGCTAGGCTTTGGGACTTCTAGCCTTTGCGTTGTTTCGCTGACTTCTCGCCTCAAAGCTAGGCTTTGGGACTTCTGGCCTTTGCGTTGTCTTCGCGAGCTTCTCTTGCTCGAGTCTGCAATTGGCTCACGCTTGGCACCGTCCCGCCTAGAGCTAGGCTTTGGGACTTCCAGCCTTTGCGTTGTTTTCGCGACTTCTCGCCTAAAGCTAGGCTTTGGGACTTCTGGCCTTTGCGTTGTCTTCGCGAGCTTCTCTTGCTCGAGGCTGCAATTGGCTCACGCTTGGCACCGTCCCGCCTAGAGCTAGGCTTTGGGACTTCTAGCCTTTGCGTTGTCTTCGCGAGCTTCTCTTGCTCGAGCCTGCAATTGGCTCACGCTTGGCACCGTCCCGCCCAGAGCTAGGCTTTAGGACTTACGTCGCTGCGTTGTCTTCATGAGCTTCTCTTGCTCGAGCCTGCAATTGGCTCACGCTTGGCACCGTCCCACCTAGAGCTAGCCTTTGGGACTTCTAGCCTTTGCGTTGTTTTCGCAAGCTTCTCTTGCTCGAGCCTGCAATTGGCTCACGCTTGGCACCGTCCCGCCAAGAGCTAGGCTTTAGGACTTCTGGCCTTTGCGTTGTCTTCATGAGCTTCTCTTGCTCGAGCCTGCAATTGGCTCACGCTTGGCACCGTCCCGCCTAGAGCTAGGCTTTGGGACTTCTAGCCTTTGCGTTGTTTTCGCAAGCTTCTCTTGCTCGAACCTGCAATTGGCTCACGCTTGGCACCGTCCCACCAAGAGCTAGGCTTTAGGACTTCTGGCCTTTGCGTTGTCTTCATGAGCTTCTCTTGCTCGAGCCTGCAATTGGCTCACGCTTGGCACCGTCCCGCCTAGAGCTAGCCTTTGGGACTTCTGGCCTTTGCGTTGTCTTCATGAGCTTCTCTTGTTCGAGCCTGCAATTGGCTCACGCTTGGCACCGTCCCGCCTAAAGCTAGGCTTTGGGACTTCTGGCCTTTGTGTTGTCTTTATGAGCTTCTCTTGCTTGATCCTGCAATTGGCTCACGCTTGGCACCGTCCCGCCTAGAGCTCTAGGCTTCGAGACTTCTGGCCTTTTCGTTGTCTTTGCGAGCTTATTGGCTTCAACTTTCTTTTATTGAATCACACTGGAAACATTTTCTTGGTGCGTTAGACAACCTTAATGGCATCACAACCACTCGTACAACCCTTATTTTATTTTGAATGTTGTCTTGTACTCATTACCAACTCTAATCTAATTCTGATAATACCCATTGCATAAGTCTATCTTTAAGAGAACTCGAGCTCCATCCAACTAGTCTAATAGATCTCGAAATGTATAAATATGAAATCAGTATTTCACTATAACTTGGTTAATCTACCAACTCTCATTATTGTTTTGCAGCAAAAAATTTGGTGCAACACATGAACTCATGTTATCACAAATTAACTCCTTTTACAAAAAAAAAAAAATCAATATATCCTTGTAAAATAACATGGTCGTATGGATTCATACGATAGTAAAGCAAGCTAGGTAAACTTGCACCAACAATTAGGTTTATATGATGCTATATGTCTCATAAAATTGGCAGCCCCTCGAGCATCTCTTATGATGTAATATTAGCGAACTCAGCTAACAACAATTATACTTATTCAGGAATAGTCTCCATCTCAAACTTATCTTCTATTTGCAACTTCTTGCACCCATTGTAATTATCCTCTAGATGACTCTTGACAATTGCCAGAAAGTTCTTCCCTTTAATCTTAAAATTTTTCTTTTTGTTCGTTAAATGCACTAAATGGACCTTCTAACTATTCCACCAAAACTCATGCACATTATCCTTTGCTCTATGGACTGCATCTACATGAAACTACGAAGGTTTGCCTAACAATAAATGGTATGTATCTATATCCATTACATCGCACGCTACATCACTCTTATAATTCTTCCCAATAGAGAAGAGAACACGTTACTCGTGTTTGAATATTTTTTTTATTGAAAGACCTCTTCAAACTTCGGTGCCAAAAAAATCTTCTGCACTATACAATTAAGTATCTCTCTTCATCTACTTCTAACTCAAAGGTTTCTTCATCATCGCTGTCTTTAACGTCATTCAACTCTACTTCATCGGCTTCACCCTGTACCAAATTCAAATTTTTGGATGAGAATAACTCGATCTATGCTCTGGTTCTCCAAACTTCAAACACTTAGTCAGCATAGGCTTTGCATATGGTTTATTTTATTGCCTATGTGGCTATTGCTATGTAGGTGGCTACTGCATTAGCTGCTACTAAGCTGGTTGTTATCGCTAACTACTACCGGCCTACGTATTCTGCTTGTTTTCAACCACAACACTTCTTGGCCTATTATGGATGTGAATTGTCACTGTTGAGCTCTGGAAACTGCATGTTGCTTCTGTTCATCCAATTTTTTGCTCTAGCAACTACTGTACTTATAGTCTAAATCCCATTTGCAATCTCATCATGCTTCTCTTGTTTTAATCCAATAAGATATTTCGTAACTGTTTGGAACTCTAGCTCATCCATATTATTCCTTATGTATGGCCAATAAAATTCTTTTACATATTCATCAACTCTTTTTCAATTCTGTACGTGTTGCAACCATAGAGATTTTGCGCCCTTCAACTTAAATGTCACAAGCGTAACCCAGTTCTCTTGGGGAATCTCTATATCTCGGAAGAAAATTTATACGTTTGCTATCTAGTCTTAAAATTCTTCGTCATGCACTCCACCATAAAATTACGAAATGTCAACTTTATAATTTGAACTCTTTCCATGCCGCATTTTATAATCCTCTGTCTTCTTCTTCTGATAAGCCTTCTAAATTCTCATGCACGAACGGCTGCTCTCATTTAGTAAGTTTTAAATTTTGCGGCACTTATTATGTTGTATTACTAATATTTTGTATATTAAACTATTATTTATTATGTACTGAATAAATTTTTAAATTAAATTTTTTTTGCATTATAAAAAATTTATTTTAAAATTAATAAAGAATTCAAGTCTAACCCTAACTCGTTCAAACTCGATTCAGGCTTGGTCCATCCCAACTTATCCCGACTCTTAAAGGGCGTATACTTGTCAATAATAAGGCGGCTTGGTTTTGGGCTTGGCCGACCCTAATCTTGAAACAACTCAACGCCGGCATGGCCTATATAAAGTATTGAAAGTTCAGCTCGAAAATCTACAGCAAAAAGGACAGAGAGACTTACATGTGAAATTTTACGACCTCTGTAAAATTTTACAACTGCTGCCATTCGAGAAATTTTAGTAGAAGCAGCGATGAACTTTCTTGTTTCATCTCAAACATGTGCTGTAGCTGCAATTTCAATCACTTTTTTAATCATTCTATACACGTCGTTGTTAGTTTCAAGAAATTTACGTATAAAATACACGTGCAAGAAGAAGAGGGGAGCACCAGAAGCTGGTGGAGCATGGCCTATGATTGGCCATCTACACCTCCTGGGAGGGCCAGAACCTCCTCACAGGGTGTTGGGCAGCCTGGCTGACAAGTATGGACCAATCTTCACAATCAAGATCGGCATAAATCGAGCTTTAATTGTGAGTAATTGGGAGATTGATAAAGAGTGTCTTACTACACACGACAAAGTCTTTGCCAGCCGTCCAAAAACTCTAGCCACGGAGATTTTAGGCTACAATTTTTCCATGGTTGGGTTCACCCCGTATGGCTCCTACTGGCGCGAGGCACGCAAGATAGCCATGCTTGAGCTTCTCTCAAACCATCGGCTTGAGCAGCTCAGGCATGTACGAGGCTACGAGGTGAAGACATGCTTGAAGAAGTTATTCGAGTTATGGGACAAGAATAAAAGCACTAAAAAGATGTTGTTGGTAGACATGAAGAGATGGTTTGCAGACACCATCCGTAATGTGGTTTTAAGAATGATTGTAGTAAAGGGATGCAATTCAGTGGATAGTGAAGAATGGGTGGAACTGCTTACGAGATTTTCTAATATGACTGGTAAGTTTGTGGTGTCAGATGCGCTGCCCTTTTTGAGATGGTTGGATATAGGGAGTGAGGAGAGGTCAATGAAGAAGATTGCCAAAGAATTTGACATTGTTGTTCAATGATGGTTAGAAGAGCACAAGAGGAAGAGAGATTCTCGGGATACGAAAGAAGAAGAATTAGATTTTATGAGTGTGATGCTTTCGATTCTGGGTGATACAAAGCAACATTCGGGTCGTGATGTTGATACAATCAGTAAAGCTATTTGCCTGATATGCGTCGCTTAAACGATTTTTTTCTTTTTGGTTATAGTCTAAGGGCGACTTAATCGCTCTCCGCATAGTGCAAAAATCTTATCCCTCCTTTTTTGGGTTTTATTTATTTATTTATTTATTATTATTATTTTCGTGCTCACATTAGTGGGGCTCGAATTCAGGTCTTAAGTACTAGGATAGCTACTCCTTCCCGGTGAAACTAGACCTTATTTCTTTCTACTCAAAGAATTTTACTTACCACTTATCTCTTAGCATAATATTATATGCTTTTAAAATAAATTAACTTATAATCATTCATCAAGCTGTTCCATCACTATTGAGGATGAGAATTCTAAACAAGAGCAATTATATCTGTAATTCGTGAATGCGAATATTTATTTATGGGGCTTAGTTACATCATATGTAACTTCCAGCAAACCCAAAAGTAGATATCATGAACTCCTACTTGTTTCACATGCTAATATTTTTAGGTATTAGGTTACTAATTTTGGTTTACTATATAGTTGTCGAAAAATAATAAACTTGTTTACAAAATAATAATGTGTTGAGTTGTACATGGCCCTCCATCATCATGCTCCATCATTATGGGTCTACAATGTTGAGTGGAGGCTAGCTTTACACATTTGATGCCATTAAAGGATTCCTTTAGAGCATGTTAGGTGAGTGGAATATGTTTGGTGTTATGATGAAAGGTTAGTGGAATGTGCTAGGTGATGTGTATTGTTATGATTATGTTTGTGTTGTATTCACTATAAATACCTATGCTATTGTGTTGTGAGATATAAGTCTAAGAGTAAGAGAGCATAGAAAGTATAACAAAGCCCTTGAGAGTGATTTGTGAGAGTGTGTGAATTGTTCTTGTAATGTTCTTGAACTTTTCTTAATAAAATTTATGTTTCATCCTTCAAATTCTCCAACAAAATGGTATCAGAGCAAGGTTTGGAGCATATCAAATCGAAGCTCTCGATGAGACGAACGCAACGCCGCAAGAATCAGCCTAATCCGAGTTCAGACGAGCCCGGAATCGCCATCGGAAGTTTGCTGTCCATAAACTAAGTTGACTCACCGAGTTGACCAAAGTTGACCCGAGACCTCCCAAAGGTTTTTCGACGTTCTGAATTCATTCGTGCATTCAGAATCCCCAAATTCTCACTCGATTTGTGAGATATGGCAAATGGTGGTATGATGTCATTTCAAGTTCCACAATTGAAAGGGAGCAAATTTGACAATTGGAGCATCAAAATGAAGGCTCTATTAGGTGCACACGATGTGTGGGATGTCGTGGAAAATGGATTTATAGTACCAGAAAATGAAAGTACTTTAACTGCGGCACAAAAGGAGAATTTGAAAGACTTAAAGAAGAAAGAGAACAAAGCAAAGTATCTCATCTTTCAATCATTAGATGAAGATGCTTTTGAAAAGATCGCTGGTGCAACATCCTCAAAGGAAGCGTGGGAGAAGTTAGAAACCTCTTACAAAGGAGCGGAACAAGTTAAGAAAGTCCGTCTTCAAACACTAAGAGGTGAATTTGAGTCCTTACACATGAAAGTATCAGAATCAATTTTTGATTACTTTACTAGAGTTGTGACTGTTGCTAATGAATTAAAAAGAAATGGTGAAGAGTTGAGAGAGCTAAGGATTATTGAGAAAATACTTCGATCAGTAGATTCCAAGTTTGACCTCATTGTAGTAACAATAGAGGAGACTAAAGATTTGGAGGCTATGACTATCGAGCAACTTCAAGGAAGGTTGCAAGCTTATGAAGAAAAACTGAAGAAGAAGCAAGGGATCGAAGAACAACTCTTCAAGATGGAAATCAATCAAAAGAAAAGAGAAGAAAGCTTGAGCAACGATAGAAGGCACTATGTCCGAGGAAGAGGCCGAGGACGAGGTAGGGGTCGTGGTCATGGACGAGGCTGGAATTTCAACAACAAAAACTCCTTCAATAATGAAAGAGGAGAAAGCTCAAACAGAGGGTGAGGAAAAAACAATCCACGATCGAGGTATGAAAATTCTCAAGTGCAGTGCTATAATTGTCAAAAATTTGGGCATTATGCTTCAGAATGCAGAATTCCAAGCAACATAGTAGATGAGAAAGTGAATTATGTTGAAGAGAAGAATGATGGAGATGGCACACTTTTACTAGCACGTAATGACAACAATGGAGTTCAATAAAATACTTGGTATCTTGACACAGGTGCTAGCAATCACATGAGTGGAAACAGAAGCATGTTTGTGGAGATGAATGAATCGATGAATGGTAGCGTCGCTTTGGAGATGATTCAAAAGTACCGGTGAAGGGAAAAGGTAACATCCTTTTTCGCATAAAAGATGGTAGCCACCAACTAATTTCAAATGTTTACTATGTGCCTAATATGAAAAGCAACATTCTAAGTTTAGGTCAACTTTTAGAAAAAGGCTATGATATTCATCTTAAAGATTATAGTCTTTTTTTCAGAGATGATAAAGGAAACCTAATTACAAAAGTGAGAATGTCGAAGAATAGAATGTTTCCTTTAAATATTCAAAATGATGTTGCAAAGTGTCTCAAGGCTTGTCATAAAGATCCAACCTGGATTTGGCATCTTCGATATGGACATCTCAACTTTGGTGGACTAGAGCTACTATCAAGAAAGAACATGGTGAAAGGTCTACCTTCAATCAATCATCCCAATCAAGTTTGTGAAGGATGTTTACTTGGCAAGCAATTTAGAAAGAGTTTTCCAAAGGAGTCAAACTCAAGAGCTCGGAAGCCACTCGAGCTTATTCATAATGATGTGTGCGGTCCATTCAAGCCAACCTCTCTTGGTAAAAGTAACTACTTCCTTCTTTTCATAGATGATTTTTCAAGGAAAACTTGGGTATATTTTTTAAAGCAGAAATTAGAAGTTTTTGAAGTTTTCAAGAAGTTCAAAGCTGCAGTGGAGAAAGAAAGTGGACACCAAATCAAGGCCATGAAATCTGATCGAGGTGGAGAGTTCACTTCCAAAGAATTTGTGAAGTTTTGTGACGAAAATGGAATACGACGCCCTTTGACAGTTCCGAGATCCCCCCAACAAAATGGTGTTGCAGAAAGAAAGAACAGAACTATCCTCGACATGGCGAGAAGTATGCTCAAGAGCAAAAGACTACCCAAAGAATTTTGGGCTGAAGCTGTTGCTTGTGCAATCTATTTATCCAACCGATCTCCAACAAGAAGTGTGTGGGGCAAGACACCGCAAGAAGCATGGAGTGGAAGAAAGCCTGGCATAACCCATCTGAGAGTTTTTAGAAGCATTGCCCATGTATATGTACCAAATGAGAGAAGAGCCAAGATGGATGATAAAAGTGAGAAGTTCATCTTCATCGGCTATGACATCAATTCTAAAGGATACAAGTTGTACAATCCAGACAACGGAAAGATCGTGATTAGCCGAGATGTAATCTTTGAGGAAGAAGGAGAATGGGATTTTGGCTCTCATGTGGATGACTTCAATTTTTTCCTTTTGAAGAAAATGAGCAGACAATGAAGGAGCAAGTAGTAGAAGAACAACAAGAGTCGGTTAGTCCACCTATCTCACCGACGATCAACCACACATGGAGATTCACCACCATTTTTCTTAAATGAAAAGAACTGAAGAGCGCATGCGAGAGTCTTCAAGATCTATATGAGGTAGCCGAGAGACATGATAATCTCACTCTATTTTGCCTCTTTGCTGATTGTGAGCCAGTTTACTTCAAAGAAGTTGTACAAGATGAAAAATGGAGAATCGCAATGGATGAAGAAATCAAAGCCATAGTGAAGAATGACACTTGGGAACTTACTACACTTCCCAAAGGTCACAAAGCCATCGGTGTCAAATGGGTTTACAAGACGAAGAGAAATGTCAAGGGTGAGATTGAAAGGCACTAGGCGAGGTTAATTGCGAAGGCTATAGTCAAAAGTCGGCATCGACTATGATGAGGTATTTGCTCCTGTGGTCCGAATGGAAACTATAAGACTAATCATTTCTTTAGCAGGCCAAAAACAGTGGAAGATTCATCAAATGGATGTAAAGTCTACTTTTTTAAATAGATTTCTCAAAGAAGAAGTCTACATCAAACAACCATTGGGCTATGTGGTGGAAGGATATGAAGACAAAGTTCTGAGATTGAAGAAGGCACTTTATGGAATAGCAGAATCGACAAATATTTCAAAGAGAATGGCTTCACAAAATGCCCACATGAACATGCTCTCTACGTCAAAGTCAAAGATAGAGACATCTTGATTGTATGCCTGTACGTGGATGATCTTATTTTCACTGGAAGCAATCCACTTATTTGAAGAGTTTATGAGAGTGATGGTGAAAGAGTTCGAGATGACTGACATTGGACTAATGGCATACTACCTGGGCATTGAAGTCAAGCAAAAAGAAGAAGGCATATTCATTTCCCAAGAATACTATGCAAGGGAAATACTCAAGAAGTTCAAGATGCATGATTGCAAGCCTGTAAGTACGCCAATGGAATGCGGAGTCAAATTGTCCAAACATGACGAAGAAGAAAGAGTTGATCTAACTTTTTTTAAGAGCCTTGTTGGAAGTTTGCGTTACTTGACATGTACGAGGCCAGACATTCTCTATGTCGTTGGGCTCGTTAGTCGTTATATGGAGAATCCAACAATCACCCATTTTAAAGTCGCAAAAGAATCATTCGCTATATAAAAGGTACAATTGATTTTGGCTTATTATACTCATTCTCCGATGATTATAAGCTTGTTGGATATAGCAATAGCGATTGGAGTGGAGATTTAGATGATCGAAAGAGTACCTCGGATTTGTATTCTTCATGGGAAGCACTTGCTTTCACGTGGATGTCAAAAGCGACCAATTGTCACACTTTCCACCGTGAAGTCTGAGTATGTAGCTGCTACTTCGGTGTTTGCCATGCAATTTGGCTAAGAAATTTGTTGAAGGAGTTGGGTTTGTTCCGAATAGATCCAACTCGAGATCTTTGTTGACAACAAGTCTGCAATTGCCCTATCAAAGAATCCAGTCTTCCATGATCGAAGTAAGCATATTGACACTCGCTACTTATTTCATAAGGGAGTGTATTGAAAGAAATGATGTACAAATAAAGTATGTCAAATCTCAAGATCAAGCAGCTGATATATTTACTAAGCCATTGAAACAAGAAGATTTTATCAGATTAAGAAATTCATTGCGTGTTATGAAACAATTAGCTGTGGAAATCAAAGAAATTAACGGCGAAAGTGAAGGAGAACAAGTACAAGTACGAAAAAGAAGATTAAATGCATATTCCTACAGGGCATTGTTCAATCAAAATAAGAAGAATAAAGCCAAAGAACAAGTTGGTGATAATTTCTCCAAACTTCTCGAGCAAGAAGTCTTAGAGTCACAGAAACAAGTTTAAGGGGGAGTGTTGAAAAATAATAAACTTGTTTACAAAATAATAATGTGTTGAGTTGTACATGGCCCTCCATCATCATGCTCCATCATTATGGGTCTACAATGTTGAGTGGAGGCTAGCTTTACACATTTGATGCCATTAAAGGATTCCTTTAGAGCATGTTAGGTGAGTGGAATATGTTTGGTGTTATGATGATAGGTTAGTGGAATGTGCTAGGTGATGTGTATTGTTATGATTATGTTTGTGTTGTATTCACTATAAATACCTATGCTATTGTGTTGTGAGATATAAGTCTAAGAGTAAGAGAGCATAGAAAGTATAACAAAGCCCTTGAGAGTGATTTGTGAGAGTGTGTGAATTGTTCTTGTAATGTTCTTGAACTTTTCTTAATAAACTTTGTGTTTCATCCTTCAAATTCTCCAACAATAGTTACAATGTAATTTAGTGGCTACCTTTAATTATATTCTGTTTTGTCCGAATCAGCTGAGAGGGTAAAATGGTAAATTAAAAAGTCGACGAAATCTTTTTCCATTCATTATCGCATTAGTCATTCGGGATCTACATTTTCGGATATGTTTCTATTAATATATTTGTACATTCGGGAAATGTCTTGGGTATATTGACCATTAATTGTCCATTCATTCATCGCTATGCGTATGCTTAAACTGATCATGACAATATGCATACATCCATAAAAAGTAATGAATGGTTAAAAAACAATGCTCCAGTTACGTACACTAAAGACCTTCTCGTGAATTTGGTATAATGCATTGAATCCAAATCCATACTAAGAGTCAAAAGGTGAAAAAAAATATCTTTAAGTTAAATTTAATTAAGTTGCATTGCGAATGAGTGCAACATATGAAATTACCGAAACAATGCTTTAATCCCTGCCAATTTTGCAGGGTCTCATCATAGCAGCAACAGACACCACAACGTTAACATTGACATGGGCTCTCTCCTTGCTTCTCAACAACACTGATATTTTGAAAAAGGCTCAAAATGAACTAGATATTCTGGTGGGCACAAAAAGGCAAGTGAATGAATCAGATATAAATAATTTAGTTTACTTGCAGGCCATTTTCAAAGAAGCAATGCGTTTATATCCCGCTGCGCCACTCTTAATTCCACATGAGTCTATAGAAGAGTGCACAGTTAGTGGTTACAATGTCCCTGCGGGCACAAAACTTCTTATCAATGCTTGTAAGTTTCAGCCAGAAAGATTTTTGACAAGGCACAAGGATATTGATGTCAGGGGACAAAATTTTGAGTTGTTACCTTTTAGTAGTGGCAGAAGAATGTGTGCTGGAATGTCATTTGGCCTCCAAGTTATGCAATTCACACTTGCTTCTTTACTTCATGGCTTTGATTTTGCAGCCCCCTAAATGAACCGCTCAACATGGATGAGGGAATAGGGTTGAGCTTGGTGAAATCTAGACCAATTGAAGTACTTGTCGGTCCACGTCTTTCTGCTTCTTTGTACACCTAAGTTGGTTCTCGATGTAACTGATCCAACAAACTTATCGAAATACACTTCAATGAATAAAGTGCCAAAAACTAGTAGTGGCAGAAGAATGTAATCATTCTAATAAAATTTTATAATAAATATAGAAAAAGAAAGTCACTTCTTTAGTTCGTTTCGTTTTCTTCTATTAATTGCTTCCTGAATCTGTTGCAGCAGGTTTGGTGAAGGACTTTAATATGTATTAAGCTATATAAGTAGAGGTGAAATGAGTAAGCCAAATTTCACAAAAATTTTGCAGTCAATTAATGTTTTAATAATTAGAATATTTTATTAAAGATAAGTATAGGTGACAAAACCTTTGGGTGGTTTTTTGTATGTATCATGAAGAGGTTTAACATTAGAACATTGATTTGGATTTAATTGAGAGATATTCATAATGATCAATTCAACTTAAAGAAGTGCTTTTGCTATGTGTTACGGCGCGACAGTATAATCTGAATTTAAATGAATCTATAAAGTAGGCATACACACACACACACACTCATACATAAGTAAAAAAGAAGATTCATATGATAATATGATTTGATTTTTAACTTAATTATAATTTTTTCCGGATTGTTAATTATTGTGTGCATTTTAAGATTGAGTAATACTGAGGTGTAACATTTGAGTTTAGAGTAGGGATGGCAATGTGGAGGGGAGGAGAGAGGATCGGCATCTCCACACCCATCCCTGATGTTCTACGTATGCCCCCGTTAGAATTAATTCCCAGTCCCCTCCTTGAAGAGGGTTCCCGATCCCTAAATAATTGATATTTCTCTTTGTTTTCGAACTTAATTTAATCATATTAACTTAAAAATATATAAAATAAAATGAGAATAATCATGAACGAGCCTTATTTCATTATACTCCACTAAACTTTTGGTATATATAATATTCAAATAATGTTTTTCAAAAATAAATTCGAAAAATTGTGAATTTTATACAATATTGACATGAGTGTTGTCCATGAGCAATGATACCTTTTGGCCATTGAGTATGGTGCAAAGAATGCTAGGAACAGGGCTGCAGACTGATGTTACAACAAGTTGGGCAACTCGGCCACTAGTAATGTGATGTGCTACTAGGCTATGATAAAATGAAGATGAGCTGGGTGTTGGCAGAGGTGCAAATAATTTGGAAAGGATGAGTGATACTGTGCGTGACTTAGAGTTTGATTTGTGAGTTGTGGGATTGTGGGCTTTAGGCTGTGTTAAGTCTAAATTATATTACACTGTCTTTTTATTAACTAACATTTATATTATTTGTGCACATATTTTGATATTTGTTATTTTCACTAATATTTAATATTTTATAATTGAAATTTTATTATTTATTCATTAATAATTTTAGAAAAATAGACCAAAAATTAAAAATTAAAATGGGTAGGGGTGGAGATTCCATCTAAATCTTATGAAATTTTACTTTGTTAGTATTAATGTAAGATTTCATGATCGGTTATATATATATATATTATGGAATTTAATAAAGCCGCAGATGCTTTAGCTCATTTTGCATTTTGCTACTCTAAATCTTTTGTTTGGATAAAAGACTTTCCTACTCATCAAATTGTTATCTTTGAGATTGTATTTTGTTACAATTTCTAGAAATACATTAACAATATTTGATAAAAAAAAAAAGCTGCCAATAAAATACCATTTTCCAAGGACATAAAATGATCAATTTTTAATAATATTCCCTCTCATATCACTCACAACGTGTTTATTGGTAGCTCTAGATGATCAATTTTTAATGCGAATGTAAATATAATTCAATGTTAATAATTTTTTATGCTATTGAGTTAGCATGATTCTAATAATGTAGCCACATAAATCACTGACATATAAATAGTATCGTTAAATGCTAGCACCACTGTGTCATTATTTTGTTTATACTATAGTGATATGAATTGTTGACATAAAAATTACTGACACAAAAAATTAGTGTTTGTGTGTTTTGACAGGAGTATTACTGACATAATTAATAAATGTTCAAAAATGTAATTACCAACACTAAGCTGGTGTCAGTAAAACTCTTTTTTCTAGTAGTGATTTTTAGAGTTAAGAACACTAGAAGTTAAAGAGATACTTTTAGATGATCCTATTTATTAGGATTGATTAGTGTCACTTTTATATAAGTATTTTAATTAGAAAACAGGCTTTCTTTTCATTTGTGCATTTTTATTTTCTAGTATTTTTATTTTCAATTTTTTTTTTACTTTTTGTCATCTTCTTTTAAGCTACTACAGTCGATTCAGGTGTGATCTCTCCCACTTTTTTTTTTTTATGTCTTCTTTATATGTTTTGCCTTTTTGCATGCATATCTTTAGATTATGAAGTATTGAGGACAATATTTAGAATAAGTTGGGGGTGGGAGTAGTTTGCATTTTGTTTCAATTGTTTTGTTTCTTATAAAAAAACCAAAAGTAAAAAAATAAAAAACACCAAAAAATTTTAAAATCCAAAAAAATTGTTTGTTTTAATTGTGAAAAGCCAATGATAAGAACTAGATTGACAATGAATATGTGTTAATTTCCCCTTGATTGTGATTTTTTAAAAATTATGAGAATTAATTAATTCTATCATAATTTTTTACTTGAAATTTGAGATTGACGTAGCTTGAATTGAGAATTTTAGAATAAGTAAATGATTTTTTGCCTTGATTCTTATCTCTACAGTACAATATAGTATATATAGGCACTGAAGTCAGAAATAGCTATCTATAACCTTTAAGAGTGAAACTATCATTGAGTAATTTAGACCTCTGTATCATCAATATGTAGTAGACAATCTACCATGAGAAGAAGGCTACCTTAAAGGATAGAGTGAAAGCTCTTGATTATGGTTATTTATAAAAAATTAAAAAAAATAGAGAAAAATCAAATGCATGTGTTAAAAAAAATCAAATGAAAATGCACATAAATGCCTATGAAAAGAAAAAAAATTCAAAGATCAAGATGATAAGATTAGTTTGACTTACTCTTTTCTTTATTCAAGGTAAAGGCTGTTGATATTAAAGATTTTAGGAAGGGATTGATTGAATTGATTCACACGTAACACCACAAGAATCAAAAGAAAGATGAGGTTCACTATTAAATTAAAGCGAGAACTTTGATGATATTTGAAATTTTGTTTGAGCTATATAATTTATGCAATCTTTTAGGCTATTTATTTTTAAAGTGTTTTGTTCATTTTATTTTTTTTTTTTTTAAAAAATATGATATTTGTGGGTATCATAGCTGAAGCCCTCACGAGAGTATAACTAGTCCACCAGGGCCGCATGGGGGGTTTAAAGGCTTGTTACATACGTTAAATGCAATCGCCATTACCTGTGAAAGTGGTTTAGTTACGATATACCTTTTGTTTTGTTATTTTTAATATTTTAGCATTTTTTTTGCTCGAGGACTTGCAAAATCTATGTTTGGGGGTATTTGATGAGCATAAATATATACATATTTTATCCTTTATTATATTATTGTTAGTTATTATTACTTGTAATTTTTAATTAATTAAATTATATTATTGAATAGGGAATTAATTGGAGATGAGGGATGAGAAATGCATCAAGAATGACAATTTGGGGAAGCCTTAAGAGAAGCCGTGGCTTCGCTAGAGTTTATGGCCTGTGAAGCCCAAAGAAATTTGCATTTAAAGGGGATTTCCATTCCACAATTGGAAAGCACGTGCCGAGCAATTAAAAGTAGGAATAAAATTAATGGTGGCATGGCAACCAATTTAAAAAGGAAGCTATTGGTTGTATTTTTACCTTGACTTATGAGTACTGTAATTATAATCTATTAAGGATTCGGCTTATGGGTGCTATATAAGGAGAAGAAGAGATGCAAGAAAAGAGATATACGGCATTCGGTGGAGATAGGATGGGTGTTATATAAGGAGAAGAAGAGATGCAAGAAAAGAGGGATACGGCATTCGGTAGAGATAGGAGGAGTAACAGCATTTTAGTTTCTGATGACTAACTTTATTTTATTTGTTACTCTCTATTCAAGTATGTCTAGTTAATTTTTTTGTACTAAGGTTAAGGATGAAACCCTATTAAATGAAATAATTATTTTTTTCATTTAATTAATTTCTTACATATGTTCTTTGATGATTATAGCTATTGTTTCTCATGATTGATTGAATAATTATATTTTTCATCTTTAATATCATGTATTTTTTATATTTAAGAGTTTATTTGATTAAATCTAGGTTTGTCGAAATAATGAATAAAGTGATTTTCTTTGATTATTTGTTTTTCAATAAATTGGATACATAAAATGCTTAAGAAACTTTGATTCTTTATTTTTCAATATGATACATATACTGCTTAGAAATCCTACCTTGAAGGAAAAAAGAACGTAGATGAGATTTATTTACTTGGGCTTAATTGTGATATCCATGAGATAACATAGAATGATTTCGAGATGCCACTATGAAATTGAGAATTAATAATAATTAGATAATTGCTCATTGAATAATGATGGATTCTGAAACTTTGATAATATTTGTCTTATCAAAATCTCATTTGTTTTAATTGTTTTATTAGTTATATTAGTTTAATTACCCTTAAAATTTAATTTTCTCAACTAGGCTATGATTAATATTAAATTTAGATTTAAATTAGACTTTCTAATCCATAACAATCCTTGTGGGTTCGATCTCGTTACCACTAATCTCTTTCTAAAGATTTGTGTGCTTGGGCGTATATTATAATTTTGCACAACAATATGCATTTAGGACATGTTGGTGAAAAAGCTTTGCAGACTTTGGTGAAGCAAGGCTTATTAAAATGTGAAAATTCTTGCAAATTAGAATTTTGTAAACATTAAGTTCTAGGCAAGTAGACAAGGGTAAAGTTTGATTCTGCAATTCATGATACAAAAGGAATTCTGAACTATGTTCACAGTGATGTGTGGGGACCTACCAAAGTAGCTTATTTAGGAGGTATGACATTATTTTGTTACTTTTATTGATGATTATTCAAGAATAATGTATATGTATTCAATGAAAAACTAGAATGAAGTTTTCAGTATGTTTTTAAAATGGAAGAAGATGGTCAAGACTCAGATTAGTCGAAAGGTCAAAAGACTTCACTCAGATAATGGTGGTGAGTACAAGAATGATCTGTTTCAACAAGTTTGCTGAGATGAGGGCATTGTGCTACACTTCATAATTTGAGATACACTACAGTAGAATGGAGTGGTAGAATGTATCAACTAGGATATATTGGAGAAAGTGTATATGCGTGCATTGATAAATTATTGCTATAAGTTGTTAATGCACAAGTGCACACAACAAGTAATATAATCATGAGTAATCAAGATCATCTCCACAGGGATTGATATTGATATTATAGGAGTTGCTACAGAATCCTTATGGTGCAATTTCAATTTAAATTAAAATAAAGTAATTAATAAAACCAATAAACTAACAATGATAAGTTGTTATGTTAACATTAGATATAACTTTATGAGTTCTAGGTTCCAATTACCCTACAAGGTGAATCTTTATGTCTAGTTCTTTACAAATCTTAGAATGAGCATTGCCCTATTTATATCGAGATTAATTCAACTTGGGAAACCTAATCTAAAACCAAGTATTGTCTTAATTTGCTCCACTAAGTCAGGCATTTTTTAGGCTCCTTCTTGGCAAGTGTCCACTAAATGGGTGCTAACCCGAAATAGGGAATTGCAATAAATAAAATTAAGCCACAATGCTATAGCAAATCTAGAGCAACACATACATACCAGTCAAATAACCATTAAGCTTGTCTATCACTCAACTATAATAAAGTTTAGTTCATGATTTTTGAAAAACCAATAACAAAAATAATTTTAGCTTTCAAATGCATTTCCATAAAGAAATAAAAACAAGAGAACAAGATGTGGAAACGAGTTATAAATGCTTAGTCTATGCAGTTTCTCCTTATATTTAACTTTGAATCCTCTGTTGCAGCCCTTAAATCTCTCTTATTCTCTATTTTCTTGTATTTTTTTGTTATCTTTTTTTTCTATGATGGTGCTTTCTCTTTTTTTTTTTGTTTTTTTCAGCAAGCTTCTTTTATAACTTGAACTTAAGGTAATTAAAAGCGTGTGGCTGCGTATCTCCCATTTTTGGAAACTTAAGATCAAAATTTTTTAATTAAAACGCGTGAACTCTAGTCTGTCATTACTACATGATTGCTGTAAACATTACTACAGCATCTTTACTGTTCCATACTTGATTTATTCTATCTGCAATTAAGTTCTTTTGTCATCTCTGCAAGTTTGTTGCAGCAGACATTCCATCTATAAATCTTGAGCTTCTTGATTACCTAAAATCACACATAATTCGAGCACCAAATGATATAAAACAACATTAATTTTTATTAATAATAAACTTAAATAACGGCTTATACAAAATATAACTAAAAATGTAATAAAATACATCATTTACTCTAAGTAATATTGGTTTGAGTCAAAAAATGCCAAGATAACTCTCATTTCATAGAGCACACCCCCTAACTTAAAACATTACTCATCCTCAAGTAATGACAACGAAACAAACACTTCAAACACAAAATCATGCAATAAATAACTAAGCTTTGTCACATAGATTGCTTTGATTCATCAACCTTTAGATTTCAATTTTAATCATACAAAATAACCAACAGCAACTCTAGTTCTAGCCTTATGTTTTAATCTGTCTTAAGTGTATGTGTGTGTGTCACTTTGATCAAGGTCCAGAGTTGTTGCAATATCACTTAATCATTAGATACATCTTAAAGATAAAAGAATAAGAACATTTTTATTTATAGCAGAAACATTTATTCTTTGTTTATTTTATTTTATTTTATTTATAATGACATTTCAGTGTAATATCAACCTTTTATATGTAAATTAAAGGTATAAACATGTAAAAGAAAAAAGAAATAAATAATTATTAAAAGAAAATAATTTCAAAAATTGGAAGATAAACTTGACAGCTAAGGGGTACTCCCTTGATTTTGAGAATAATACTACAACATTTGTTGGGAAGGTTTACTTATTAGCTTCACTTCTCAAACTCTTAGTGAACTTCTCAAAC
The DNA here is from genome assembly GCA_025617385.1 of Murraya koenigii. Classification (NCBI taxonomy): domain Eukaryota; kingdom Viridiplantae; phylum Streptophyta; class Magnoliopsida; order Sapindales; family Rutaceae; genus Murraya; species Murraya koenigii. Next base: position 22,462,800 of record CM046812.1, read on the forward strand.
TCTTCCTTAGTGAACTAATTTGTGCAGTAGTTCTCTTTTTCTTCTTCTGGGTTGGACTAGTTTTAGGGGTTCCAGCAGCTTCTTGAACTTTGGGCAAATCGATCATTACCAATGTTGCAAGTTATACCAGCCTCTTTTATAATGCTGTAACACCTTTTGCCACTTGATACTTGTACAATTCTATTGCCCATCCAAGTTTTACATTCAACTCTTTTGTTCCCCATTTTTTATTAAAGATAAGAAAACATAAAATAAAATAAAAAGTTTAAATTAAAACATAAGAAATTAATTAAATAAAAGAACAAACTAAATAACAACAAAAATTTAAAGTAAAGTGCTTGAAAATTTAAAATTCACTTTCCTAAATAGGTTGCCTCCCAATTAGTGTTTGACTTTAGGTTTTCAACCTGACCTTCCCCAAATTGCTCAAGTTGGATCTGTTAAGAACAAATCCTCCCTTGGATTGTTCATACCAGTTCCCTTGCACTGCGTTGAACTCTTTGTCCGCCTTGAAGTTCAGTAGCCTAATATGGATAAATCTTCATAAGTTTAAATAGCCCTGACCATCGAGATTTTAACTTTCTAGGGAAAAGTTTTAGTCTACCATTGTATAGTAACATTTGTTAGCCTATAATTAGCTCTTGAATTTGAGCAATTACTGCAGGATTTAATTAAGAATATAGATGCTTATATTGACACACAAAAAGGGAAAAATAAAAAATTTTGGGCATGCGTAAAGCATCTCAAAAATAAAAAAGCATTAATTTACAGTGTTTATGAAGACCAAATATGTAGGCTTTCCTAGCTCCCAATTGTAGTAGTTCAACTACCAAGTGGCAGCAAGAACTTTTCCGAAAAATGTAGCGGCACTAGTAAGTGAAAAGATTAAGAGTGAAGAATATACTGACAATGAGCAGCAAAAAGATCAAGCTAGAGCTGATGAAGAAGAATAGCAAGAATAAAAGGAATTTAAGGAAGAGAGTAAGGAGAAGGAATCAAAAGAAGAAAATGAAGAGGCTCCTCTAGTGGTGCCTCCTAAACATAAAGGAGAGTATATAATCTTAGTTGAAGAAGAACCTAACACAGTGAAAGAAGATGATATGTATGCAGCCCTTTATAGAGCCATCAGCAGAATTGCAAGAACATCAGAACAAAAGAGGAGCTTGTAAGAACTCGTTACTTAAATCACCTTTAAAGAACATGCTATAGCAGCTACTCTAGGCTCCACAACAAAGAAAATTCACACTAAGTCTCTTGTTCTAACTCCCAAGGCTTCTAGCAAGAGAAAAGATGCCCAACCTTCTAGAGGTGTAATAGCAACGCAGGCACCAGAAGAGCCAGAGAAAAGGAAATCAAAGACTATTATGGCCACAATTGAAGACATTGCTGCACCACTTCAGACAAGTCCAAGCCCAAGCAAGAAGAAAATAATAGCTACACCACTTGGTTCTCCAAGGAAAAGCTCGAGGAATGGAGCTCATAAAAATTGAACATGCTCCACTAGTGTTGTAGTATTGTTCTAAAAATTAGGGGAGTATCCCCTACTAGTCAGTTTATCTTTGAAATTTCTGGACTCTTTTCTTTTTTTTTTTATCATTTTGTATTTTAAAATTCTAGTATATGCCTTCATTTCTTTATTTATGTTGTGTGCTTGTGAGGATACACCACCTTTGAACTTTGAGGGGTAATTGTGCTATTACATAGTGTCTTCATGAATAAATATGTTTGTGTTGAGTGTGTTTATTTGAATTACTATAATTAGCTCTATTTATCTAGTATTAGTTTTTTATTTAGGAAACCCAATGAGGACGACTTGAGTGATGACATATAAAATAAATGACCTTAAAGTAGAAATAGTTTTGTAACATATGAATTTGTTATATTTATTTATGTAGATAATGAATTTAATAGGGGGTTTATGTGATAAATTGAAAGGGGGTTTATGTGATATATCATGAGGGGGTCTAGTTGATATTTTGCGGATGCTTATAAAAGAGTGAAAACCGGGTGAAATTTAAGCAAAACCGAGAGAAAGAGAGAGAGGAGACCCGTTTGATCCGACTCGAAACCGTGAGTTTGACCCGGCCGTAACTCCCTATTCCGACCACCCCACCGGACGAGCTTGGTATCAAATCGAAGCTTACGAGACAGAGAACGTTCCCCTACCATCACTGCCACCCAGAAACATCGAGAACGCCACCGGTGAAGCTCGAAAGTTCCGCGAGTTTGCGAGGACGATCGCCGGCGATTCCGGCCGTATTTGGCCACGCCACCGGTTGCAAAAGCTTCTCCACCTCACCATCTTCCATTCCCGACCAGTCACCGGCACCAAGGAGGCCGTTTTTCTGCCGTCTGATTACCCAAGGAGCCGCGACTTCACGTGCTCGATCCGGCTTCGCCGCCGCTCGTGGGAGGACACCACTGGCACCGTTGGACTCACCTCGACGAGAAGTGTCTGGTCCGAGCTTCCCCACCACCGTTGGGTCAATTTCGGTCAACGTTGACCGTAGGGGAATTTTGGTAATTTCACGTGTTGAGGGTAATTTCGTAATTTCTAGCTTTAAGGGTGATTTTGTAATCTAAATTGAGGATAAATTGGTAATCTTATGAGGTTGATGGTAAATTAGTAAATTATGAAATTGAGGGTAGTATAATTTCGGATTATGTTAGTAAATTACGAATATGGGATTAATACGGTAGGCCGAGAAGATTGAAAGAGTTGTAATATGAGGAAAAATATTTATTTAAGGCGTTATTTTTGTGAGATTAGTTCTAATTATAATTATGGAAAGTAATTGTGTCGTTTCTGTAAATTAGGTGGATCTGCGGACGAGAATCTACCTGCTGACTTGGGTGATAGCCGAGTCTAAAATTATCACTGTGAGTGGAATATATTAAAATTATTTGATTTTTTATATAGTAAGACTTGTTTATGAAATGAATATTTAAAGTGCTTCCATTAAATGGTTTTTCGAAATAAATGTTTATTGCGTATAATTATTATGTTAAGTTATATTTATTTATTTATGCTCCGTATCAATTTTAAAATGCAAAAGAGATTATTGATTTCCGAACATGTTTTAAAGTACTTTTATACGGATTTCGAGCATGATTTTAAGAGTATATGATTGATCCTGTTTATGATTTAAAATGTATATACATTGCTTTTGAGCATGATTCAAAGTATTTATATGTTGATTTCGAGAATAATTTAAAGTGTTTACATATGGTCTTGAGCATGATTTAGAATGTTTATACATATGGATTTTGAACATGATTTAAAGAGTATATGATGATCTTGGACATGAGATATATTGATTTCAAGTATGATTTAAATGTGTACATATATAATGATTTCGATCATGTTTTTAAGTTGTAAGCAAATACCCGTTCCCTCCAGATGAGATGAGATAGTAGGCTTTTGGGGCCCGTCTGAACACACATAGAGGCTTTGGGCCATGTGTTTGGGCGCTTTCGCCCTTTGGGGGCATATGCATGCATATTGAGATATGAGATCGGATGGTTCGGACACGATGTCGCGGGATAGAGCATCATAGCACGTCCGTTGAGATCCGGGTATGAGATATGCTGATGAGCATGAGATGGTACGTCCTTTCGTCTATCCGTGTAGCTCTGGGTATGATGGTACTCAGATAGTACATCATTGCCGTCCGTTGAGGTCCGGATGAGACTAGATTATCCCCTGGGTATTTGTTTAAGGATATTTGTTTAAAGATATTTGATTTACTTAATGTTTGATATTTCAGTTTGAGATGATATTTCAATATGAGATGCTTTTTATTGATTTTGTGACTGTATCAGTTTTGCTTATGTTCAGAATATAATTAAATTGAAAATAATTTTACATTCAAATAATTATTTGAGAAACGTGATTATACAAGTGATGCACTTATTTTTGTAATTATTTGATATTTTAAAATATTACTATCCACTCACTGAGCTCACTGAGTTTTATACTCATTCCTATTTTATTATATTTTCCCCCCTAGGATATTACAGTACAACAGTTAACCCAGCAGCTGTACACAGTTGGAGTCATTTGGGCCACTGAGGTTGTTTGAGGACTTAGAAAAATTATTTTCTTTTGGTTAATGTATAATTATCATATTTTGGAATTATACTAGGAATGTGATATATGAATTCTGAAACGTGTGTATTATTGGAAATGTTATTGGATGAGATTGGGTTGATACAGTTGATGTTTGATAAATGATTTGGGAGTGCTTGTGTTGTAATTGCAGGTTTGGAAATGTTATATATTTAGGGGAGGTTCTGCCGAAATTTCAGTAGAATTCTCATTAATATGATTTTTAATATTTGAGTTAAGATTCTCAAGATAGGTCACCTCTAGGTATGGGGCGGGTCGTCTCAGTTGGTATCAGAGCATGGTTTTAGATTCTGTAGACTTTACTTGTTTTGGAAGAATAAGTTTATAATATTTATAAGAAGGGAATTCATAGTGGTAATGGTAGATGTGGCCGCATACGACTATTAGCTGTGTTGACTCCTAATGTTGTACCTGTGGGGGCAAATGAAGTTATTATGGGTATATTATCTATCTTTGGCTGTGAAGCTCATATTCTTATTGATCCTGGATCTACACATTCTTTTGTTTCCCGTACGTTTTCTAAGCATGTAGAGCGAGAGCCAGAAGCACTAGATTGTGAATTAGTTGTTAGTACACCTACTGGAGAATCACTTCTTGCGAAGAGTGTGTATCGGAATTGTGTGATTAGAATGGGTGAGCAAGAATTTGAGACGAATTTGATTGTTATTGATATTCGTGCTTTCGATGCTATTTTGGGTATGGATTGGCTTGCATCTCATTATGCTACGGTGGATTGTTTCAAGAAGGAAGTTGTGTTTAATAAAGCCAGGGAAAAATGTGGTGAAATTTTGTGGGGAGCGCAAAATTTTACCCTCATGTGTCATTTCAGCCATTAATGCGAGACGGTTGCTTAGAAAAGGATGCTCAGCTTACTTGGCATATGTGGTGGACACAAAAGTTCAAGAGTTGAAATTGGAGGATATTCCAGTAGTCCAAGAGTTCCCAGATGTATTTCCGGATGAACTGCCGAGGATGCCACCTGATAGGGAGATTGATTTTTCCATCGACTTAGTTCCTGGAACATCTCCTATATCTATAGCACCGTACAGGATGGCTCCAGCAGAATTGAAGGAACTTAAGGTTCAACTACAAGAATTAGTGGATAAAGAGTTTATCAGGCCTAGTGTTTCCCCTTGGGGAGCTCCAGTTTTGTTTGTGAAGAAGAAGGATGGTACCCTCAGACTTTGCATTGACTATCGGCAGTTGAACAAGGTTACAATACGCAATAAGTATCCACTTCCGCGTATTGATGACTTGTTTGACCAACTTCGAGGGCTAAGGTATTTTCGAAGATCGACTTGCGATCGGGATGTCATCAGCTTAGAATTAAAGAGGATGATATTCCTAACACAGCATTCAGAACCCGATATGGACATTATGAGTTTTTGGTGATGTCATTTGGGTTGACTAATGCTCCCGCAGTTTTTATGGATCTCATGAATAAGGTATTTCACTAGTATTTAGATCGATTTGTAATTGTGTTCATCGATGATATTTTGGTGTATTCCTGAAATGAAGAAGAGCATGCTGATCACTTACGGAGGGTTTTGCAAACTTTGAGAGAAAAATAACTTTATGTTAAGTTTAGTAAGTGTGAGTTCTGGTTGGACAGGGTGACATTTTTAGGCCACGTGATATCAGCTGAAGGCATTTATGTCGATCCCCAAAAGATTGAAGGAGTGGTGAAATGGGAACGACCTACAAATGTCACAGAGGTTCGGAGTTTCCTTGGTTTGGCAGGGTACTATCGTCGATTTGTAGAGGGATTCTCTAAGATTGCTACTCCGTTAACGCAGTTAACCAGAAAGAATGCCAAGTTCCAGTGGAATGATGATTGTGAAAAGATTTTTCAAGAACTCAAGGCACGTCTTACCTCAGCACCAGTTCTTATACTTCCATCGGGCAAGGAAGGGTTTGTGGTATACAGTGATGCCTCCAGGCAAGGATTGGGTTTGTATGGGGTAACTTGTCAAATTTTCACTGATCATAAAAGTCTCACGTATTTGTTTACTCAGAAAGACTTAAATTTGAGATAAAGGAGATGGATGGAGTTAATTAAGGATTATGATTGCACTATTGATTATCATCCTGGCAAAGCGAATGTGGTGGCTGATGCATTAGGTAGAAAATCTTCTGGTTCTATGGCTCATATGCGAGTGGCCAGTATACCTCTGTTGATCGAGCTGAGATCTTTGAGAGTTGAGTTGAATGCCGATAAGCTGCGGAGCTTTGATAGCTAATTTTCAAGTTAGGCCGACTTTGATTGACAAAGTCCATCGGATGCAAGCACAGGATCCTCGGTTAATGAAGTTGATAGAGGATGTGCAAAAGGTTCTGAACCGATTTCATGGTGAGAGATGATGGAGTTTTAGTCATGGGTAATAGGCATGTGTACTGGATATTGAGGAGCTAAAGAGGAGATCATGGAAGAAGCTCATTGTTCAACCTATGCGATGCATCCCGGAAGTATGAAGATGTATCATACCTTAAGAGACCATTCTTGGTGGCAAGGTATGAAAAGAGATTGCAGAATTTGTTTCTCGATGTTTGGTTTGTCGACAAGTTAAAGCCAGAGCATCGAGACACTGCAGGATATTCCCGACCGCTTCCTATTCCCGAGTGGAAATGGGAGCATATTACTATGGACTTTGTATCGGGACTTCCAGCGTGCCAGCGTGGACACGACAGGTGTTTGGGTGGTTGTGGATAGACTTACAAAATCTGCTCATTTTCTACCAATCAAAACCACCTATTCAATGGATAAGTTGGGGAGTCTTTATGTGGTCGAGATAGTTCGTCTTCACGAGTACCAGGTATCTATTGTTTCGAGATAGAGATTCTCGGTTTACTTGAAGTTCGGACTAGCTTGCAAAATGCTTTAGGTACGAAGTTGAATTTCGATCTGACTTTTCATCCTCGGACTAATGGCCGATCGAGCGTACCATTCAAACTTTGGAGGATATCTTTGCGAGCATGTGTTATGGAAATCAAGGGTAATTGGGACATTTATTTACCTTTGATGGAGTTTGCGTACAACAATAGTTATCAAGCTAGCATCAAGATGGGTCCATATGAGGCTCTGTATGGACGAAAATGCAGAACTCCAGTATGTTGGGATGAAGTTGGTGAGCGGAAGTTATTTGGCCCAGAATTGGTTCAGGATACTAATGAGCGGGTACAACTTATTCGGGATAGATTGAAAGTGGCTCAAGATAGACAGAAAAGCTTTGCGGATAAGCGTAGGCGGGAACTGGAATTCAGTGTTGGTGATAGAGTGTTCTTACGGATATCTCCTTGGAAAGGAGTACTTCACTTTGGAAAGCGTGGGAAGCTCAGTCCACGTTACATTGGTCCATATGAGATCGTAGAGCGTATTGGTCCATTGGCTTATCGATTAGCTCTACCACCTGAGTTATCCAGAATCCATAATGTGTTTCATGTTTCAATGCTTCGAAAATACATGTATGATCCGAGTCATGTTTTATCGAAGCAACCGATTCAGTTGAAGGAGGACTTGACTTACGAAGAGGAGCTAGTTGAGATACTAGAAGGAAAGCACAAGGTGTTGCGTTCAAAAACCATTCCTTTAGTAAAAGTGTTGTGGTGGAATCACTCAAAGTAAGAGGCTACCTGGGAATCCGAGGACTTGATGCGAGCTTAGTATTCTCATTTGTTTCTACCTGGTCCGTAAATTTCGAGGACGAAATTTTTATAAGTGGGGAGGATTGTAACATATGAATTTATTATATTTATTTATGTAAATAATGAATTTAATAGGGGGTTTATGTGATAAATTGAAAAGGGGTTTATGTGATAATTTAAGAAGGGGTTTATGTGATATATCATGAGGGGGTCTAGTTGATATTTTGCAGATGCTTATAAAAGAGTGAAAACCGGGTGAGATTATCCCTTGGGTATTTGTTTAAGGATATTTGTTTTACTTAGTATTTGATATTTCAGTTTGAGATGATATTTCAATATGAGATGTTCTTTATTGATTTGTGACAATATCAGTTTTGCTTATGTTCAAATTATGATTGTTTTGAAAGTAATTTTACATTCAAATAATTATTTGAGAAACGTGATTATACAAGTGATGCACTTATTTTTGTAATTATTTGATATTTTAAAATATTACTATCCACTCACTGAGCTCACTGAGTTTTATACTCATTCCTATTTTATTATATTTTCCCCCCTAGGATATTACAGGTACAACAGTTAACCCAGCAGCTGTACACAGTTGGAGTCATTTGGGCCACTGAGGTTGTTTGAGGACTTAGAAAAATTATTTTCTTTTGGTTAATGTATAATTATCATATTTTGGAATTATACTAGGAATGTGATATATGAATTCTGAAACGTGTGTATTATTGGAAATGTTATTGGATGAGATTGGGTTGATGCAGTTGATGTTTGATAAATGATTTGAGAGTGCTTGTGTTGTAATTGCAGGTTTGGAAATGTTATATATTTAGGGGAGGTTCTGCCGAAATTTCAGTAGAATTCTCATTAATATGATTTTTAATATTTGAGTTAAGATTCTCAAGATAGGTCGCCTCTAGGTATGGGGCGGGTCGTCTCAAGTTTATAGACACCAGGTGACCCTCTGTCTTAGCTCTTTAACTTTTGTCAAGTGTTATGGGTATGTTGTAGCAAATGTTGAGCAATGTAGAAAATTATTATTACTCAAGTATAAGGGAACATGGAAAACTTTTCAAAATTATTGTAACTATGCTAGATATAGAATAAATTCTGCTCCAATGGCTTAGTTGCTAAGTAATTAGGGTTGTGTATGCACACCATGTACAGACTTGAGTAAAAAGGCAGCCAAAGTTATGAGCATTGTTGTAGCACCCCATAAGAAAGAAAAGTCCTCTGTCTAAGAGACCGAGTACCTAGATCTATTCATGAGCCCTATGTTTAGCTTTGAGTTAAAGATATCTAAAGATAGGATAATATTGTAGCATCTTTGATGTCATTGCTGCAGTAACCTTGATTTGTTAATTGATTAAGAAAGTAGGTGTCATCAGTGCCCCTAATACACATTTATATACAAAGTTGATGTTACACTGAAAGATTCTTCAAAAAAAAAATTGTTGTTGACATACGATTAATAATTGCTATAGCACAGTTTCTAGCTCATATTGACTTATGTTTCCTCTATAAATAAAAATGTTCTTATTGTTTTAACTTTAAGATGCATCTGATGCTTCAGTGATGTTGCAGTAACTTTGGACCTTGATCAAAGTTACATATACGCACTCAGGACAAAATAGAACCCAAGTCTAGAATTGGAGCTGCTGTTGGTTATTTTACATGATTGAAAATGAGATATGAGGATTGATCAATCAAAGTAATTTAGATGACAGAGCTTAGTTTTTTATTGCATGATTGTGTGTTTGAAGTGTTAGTTTCGTTGTCATTACTGAAGGACAAGTAATGGTTGGAGTTTGGGGGTATGATAACTCTATGAAATAAGAGTTATTTTAATATTTTTATAATCAAACCAATATTAGTTAGAGAGTAAATGATTTATTTTATTGTATTTTTAGTTATATTTTGCATAAGCTTTTGTTTAAGCTTATTTTTTAATAAATTAATCTTGTTTTAAATCATTTGGTGTTCTAATTATGTGTGATTTTAGGTAACCAAAAAGCTCAAGCTTTATGGATGGAATGCTGTTGCAGCAGACTTGCAGAGATGACAAAAGAACGTGGCTATAGAGGAATTAAAAACAAGTTTGGAACAATAAAGTTCTTATAGACACTGTTGTAACAATCCTATAGCAGCAACAGATTAGATTTCTCAAATTTTAACTATAAGATTGCAATTTCGAGTTTCTAAAAATGGGAGATACGTAACCATGCACTTCTAATTACCCTGATTTCAAGTTATAAAAGTAATTTGCATGAAAAGGAAAGAGAGTGCTATCATTAGTAAAAAGATAACAGAAAAATACAATAAGAAAACATAGAATATAAGAGAGATTTAAGGGCTGCAACATAGGATTCAAATATAACAAGGAGGAGAAACCATATGGACTAAGCATAACTCATTTCCGTATATAGTTCTCTTGTTTTATTTCCTTATGGGAATGTATTTGATGGCTAAAACTATTTTTATTATAGTTTTTTCGCAAATCATGAACAAAATTTATTGTGGTTGAGTGATAGACAATCTGGATTTACTATAGACTTTTGTCTTAATTTTATTTATTGCAATTCTCTATTTAGTTAAGAAGGAGCCTAAAAAATGTGTCACTTAGTGGATATTTGGTTTTAGATTGTGTTTCCTAAGTTGAGTTAATTTCGATTTGATAAAGCTATGTTTAATATAAAATTAATGAAGAACTAGATATATGGATTTACCTTGTAGGGTAATTATAAACTATATCGCATAATATTATATATAATATTAGCATAAAAACTGATGACTATTAGGTTGTATATAGATATAAGATATCCAACAGGTGACAGCTGACGATACATGAGGGATTTTGTCCAATGCTATAGCAATAAAATTTTAATTGAAAAACTAGTCAAAATTAGACGACTCGCCCCATTCCCAGAGGCGACCTATCTTGAGAATCTTAACTCAAATATTAAAAATCATATTAATGAGAATTCTACCGAAATTTCGGCAGAACCTCCCTTAAATATATAACATTTTCAAACCTGCAATTACAACACAAGCACTCCCAAATCATTTATCAAACATCAACTGTATCAACCCAATCTCATCCAATAACATTTCCAATAATACACACGTTTCAGAATTCATATATCACATTCCTAGTATAATTCCAAAATATGATAATTATACATTAACCAAAAGAAAATAATTTTTCTAAGTCCTCAAACAACCTCAGTGGCCCAAATGACTCCAACTGTGTACAGCTGCTGGGTTAACTGTTGTACCTGTAATATCCTAGGGGGGAAAATATAATAAAATAGGAATGAGTATAAAACTCAGTGAGTGGATAGTAATTTTTAAATTATAAAATAATTACAAAAATAAGTGCATCACTTGTATAATCACGTTTCTCAAATAATTATTTGAATGTAAAATTATTTTCAATTTAATTATATTTTGAACATAAGCAAAACTGATACTATCACAAAATCAATAAAAAGCATCTCATATTGAAATATCATCTCAAACTGAAATATCAAACATTAAGTAAATCAAATATCTTTAAACAAATATCCTTAAACAAATATCCAGGGGATAATCTAGTCTCATCCGGACCTCAACGGACGGCAATGATGTACTATCTGAGTACCATCACGGCCAGAGCTACACGGATAGACGAAAAGACGTACCATCTCATGCTCATCAGCATATCTCATACCCGGATCTCAACGGACGTGCTATGATGCGCTATCCCGCGACATTGTGTCCGAACCATCCGATCTCATATCTCAATATGCATGCATATGCCCCCAAAGGGCGAAAGCGCCCAAACACATGGCCCAAAGCCTCTATGTGTGTTCAGACGGGCCCCAAAAGCCTACTATCTCATCTCATCTGGAGGGAACGGGTATTTGCTTACAACTTAAAAACATGATCGAAATCATTATATATGTACACATTTAAATCATACTTGAAATCAATATATCTCATGTCCAAGATCATCATATACTCTTTAAATCATGTTCAAAATCCATATGTATAAACATTCTAAATCATGCTCGAAGACCATATGTAAACACTTTAAATTATTCTCGAAATCAACATATAAATACTTTGAATCATGCTCAAAAGCAATGTATATACATTTTAAATCATAAACAGGATCAATCATATACTCTTAAAATCATGCTCGAAATCCGTATAAAAGTACTTTAAAACATGTTCGGAAATCAATAATCTCTTTTGCATTTTAAAATTGATACGGAGCATAAATAAATAAATATAACTTAACATAATAATTATACGCAATAAACATTTATTTCGAAAAACCATTTAATGGAAGCACTTTAAATATTCATTTCATAAACAAGTCTTACTATATAAAAAATCAAATAATTTTAATATATTTCACTCACAGTGATAATTTTAGACTCGGCTATCACCCAAGTCAGCAGGTAGATTCTCGTCCGCAGAACCACCTAATTTACAGAAACGACACAATTACTTTACATAATTATAATTCGAACTAATCTCGCAAAAATAACGCCTTAAATAAATATTTGTCCTAACATTACAAATTCTCAATCTTCCTGGCTTACTGTAATAATCCCGTATTCGTAATTTACTAATAACATATCCAAACTTATACTACCCTCGATTTCATAATTTACTCATTTACCCTCAACCTCATGAGATTACCAATTTATCCTCAATTCAATTACAAAATCACCCTTAAAGCTAAAAATTACGAAATTACCCTCAACACGTGAAATTACTAAAATGCCCCTACGGTCAACGTTGACCGAAATTGACCCAACGACGATGGGAAAGCTCGGACTACACACTTCTCATCAAGGTGAGTCCAATGGTGCCGGTGGTGTCCTCCCACGCGCGGTGGCGAAGCCGAATCGAGCACGTGAATTCGCAGCTCCTTGGGGTGATCGGACGGTGGCAAAACGGCCTCCTCGGTGCCGGTGACTGGTCGGGAATGGAAGATGGTGAGGTCGAGAAGCTTTTGCAACCGATGGCGTGGCCAAATACGGTCGGAATCGCCGGCGATCATCCGCGCAAACCCGTGGAATTTTCGAGCTTCATCGGCGGCGTTCTCGACATTTTTGGGCGGTAGGGATGGCAGGGGAACGTTCTCTGTCTCGTAAGCTTCGATTTGATACCAAGATCGTCCGGTGGGGTGGTCGGAATAGGGAGTTACGGCCGGGTCAAACTCGCGGGTTCGGGTCAGGTCAAACGGGTCAAACGGGTCTCCTCTCTCTTTCTCTCGGTTTTCTCCAAATTTTAACCGGTTTCCTCCTTTTATAAGCACCCACAAAATATCAACTAGACCCCCTCATGATATATCACATAAACCCCTTCTTAAATTATCACATAAACCCCCTTTCAATTTATTACATAAACCCCCTATTAAATTTATTATTTACATAAATAAATATAACAAATTCATATGTTACACAAAACCATTAAGTAAGTATAATCATTCAACTACTCCTTTCTCATTGATTGCATCTTCGTATTTGGTTTAAGATTTTCCTTATTACATTTTGATTATTTCATTTTTAATTTAGTTAGTTTGTTAGTTTCATTACTTACTTTTTTTAAATTTAAACTAAAATTTCACTGTCAGGATTGCTATAGCAACTCTTATAACATCAATCCTGTAGAGGCAATCTTAAATACTCATCATTATATTACTTGTTGTATATACTTGCCCATTGACAAATTATAGCAACATTTTATCAATAATTTTCAATGCGCAAGTGTACACAATAAGTAATATAATGATGAGTATTCAAGAGTGTAACCAATTTTTTTTAATACAAATAGAGATTAGTTCTTTATTTGTATTATCATCCAAAATTTAGAAAATTGAGAGTAATTGCATGTGAAGCAATTTGAGAGCTTCCATTTGAATGTTTCAGTGAGGATCCAATTGGATGTATTGGGGTTTTGTTTTTTGAGAGTTTTTAACAACTTATTTGTTTATAAAACTATTTTCTACTTTTTGCCCACGGACGTAGGCTTTACGCTGAGCTACGTAAAATTATTGTCAGTTTTATTTCCATTTATTTACACTATATTTATATTTCTCTAGAAGTCACAGTCACCATAATATAGGAAATTGCACGCTTCTGCAACACATACGAGTCTTTATCTCTATTTAAAAAAAAAAATCTATAAAATGTTAGACATAAATAACCTTAAATTGGACAATTTGTGTACACTACATTAATCAGCATTTATCTTCTCATTTCATCATTTTCTACTATATATATTTATCTTGAATGCTTGTATTATTTGCTCAATTAGTTAACCTCAACTATTAGAATTATTATTCTGTTTGGATTCAGAGAAAATGAAGAGAAAATGAACAAGAACAACCTAGATGAATCTGGAGAATATTATTGTAAAATGAATCTTGCTTACAAACTCAATCGTTACAACTCAATTCATACATGCTAACAATTGTAACTAAATTTAGTATAATAACAGAATCAGTACAAGCTAGATTCCTTCTAACCAATTACAAATTGACAGCAGTCATTTAGTTACACCATATACTCTAAGCTACATCAGATATTATAAGCTAGTTACTCTTATGCTTACAACTTGTATACACACAAAGCATCACCATTTGGTCAGTATACATGAAATTGATCAGCAATTGAAGCAAGCTCGCAAAACCAACCAACACCATGGTATCTTAACATCCCCTCACAAGCTCAGCCTGCTCAAACAAGGTTGATGAGATAAAGCCTTAGTGAGAATATCAGTAGTGTTGTCTGAGCAGGGAACATACCACACATGAAGACTTTGATTAGCAACTTTTTCCTGCAAAAAATGACAACTTGTACTTTTCGTACCCTTGCAACAATCTTTTTGAAATTTGTCATTATTTTTTAAAAAGAAAGTGATATGAATATTCCTTACTTAAATATTTTACTCCACTTAAAAAATACCTCTGAACACCTTGCTAGTAATTACATTACAATCATACCCTTACTTTTTCTTTTCTTATATAATAATAACCTTGCAACAACACGCTTAGAGATATTAATGAAAAAAATGTAAATTTATCAAGTTAGAATTCAAAGTAAAATAAAAATTCGTTGTTATTATTTTAATTTTAGAATTAATTTGTTTACAAAAAATAATCTATAAGACTTTTGCAAGGATATTAAATATTGCTTTAAATTGACAAGTATTAATTTATTTATAAATAAGAATAGGCAAGCTTGTTGCAAGGGTCTGAAAAATACCCGTGGTTTTATACTGATATTTATTTCTTAATTTGCTAACTAAGTTTTTTCTATAGAATAAAAAATAAATGTCAAAAATATTATTGCAAGGGTAATATTATGAAAGCAAAGAAAAGTAAGAGTAAGAGTGTAACATATTTAATAATAAAGATATCTTGAAGTAATTTTTCAAAATATAAAGACTAAGATGAATCCTTAAATTAAAATATAGAGACTTAATAAACATTTATCCATTCTAATAATATCAATAGCATTGTAAGTGTAGTCTACTTGAATTTATCTATTGCCGCCTTTTTCTTCCACTTTAAGTTGAAATATAATAGTTGTATGGTGGACGTGGAGTATTACGCTTCGTTAGAAGGCTTGAGATCTGATCCATCGTTTGGATTCAATTCAATTTGTCAACTGATGAGCGATTATTATTGACTCAAAAATTCTTCCAGAATTTGAGAACTTTATTTGCTAAATCACGAATTTCTGAATAGTTTTTCAAGAATAAAAAATTGCTTGAAGATCAGAACGTGTAAAAGACATATATAAAAAAAATGTGTAAAAGAAAAAAATAATGAAAAAAAAAGGTTGACGGGGAATTAATTCCATTTGTTCTACGTTAGACATATTTTAGTTACGAGCCAAAACGATGTGCTTTTCGGTTTAAATAAGGAAAGCTAAGAGTAAATTTGATCTTGGTCATACATTTAATTAAATGAAATGTGCAATGATTTTTTATAAACGATAGGAAAAATTAGATTGGAAGGGATCCAAATCCGACGAAGAGATATGTGATTAGGTGGAACAAATCTTTAAGGAAAAAGATTTTAGCGCTTACATTTTTGTTAAATATCCTAATTTCTAAGTAAAATTGTGTTAAGTAACGTCAATTTCATTAGCAGGCATCAGCCACTAATTAGCTTCAATTTATTTAGCAGGCAGAAGCCACTAAGTAACTTCAATTTCTTTGGCAGGCAGAAGCTGTGGACTTTCTTTTTTCACCTCAAGCTAGTGCTGTACCAGCAATTTTAATAACTTTTTTAGTCATTCTACACACATCATTGTTAGTTTCAAGAAACTTGCTTAGAAATAGACTTTCTCGCATACAATTATATAATAGTTTCTATGTAGAAGTAAGTGTTAAGTAACTTCAATTTCTTTTGCAATTTTCTTTTTTATAAATGCTATGGACGTTGATATTGTATACTCGAGAAATTTTAGAAGGTAGCAACCATGGAGTTTCTAGTTTCACCTGAAGCTAGTGCTGTAGCAGCAATTTTCATAACTTTTTTAATCATTCTATATACATCGTTGTTAGTTTCAAGAAATTTGCTTAGAAAAAGATGTTCTCACATTTCAATTTTAACAATTATATAATAGTTTGTATGTAGAATTAAGTATTAAGTAACTTCAATTTCTTTAGCAGGCAGCAGCCATGGACTTCCTTGTTTCACCTCAAACTAGTGCCGTAGCAACAATTTTAATCATTCTACACACGTCGTTGTTAGTTTCAGAAACTTGCTTAGAAAAAGACTTCCTGGCATTACAATTTTGACAATTATATAGTAGTTTCTATGTAGAATTAAGTGTTACGTAACTTCAAATTCTTTAGCAGGCAGCAGCCGTGGACTTTCTTGTTTCACCTCAAGCTAGCGCAGTAGCAACAATTTTAATCATTCTACACACATCGTTGTTAGTTTCAAGAAACTTGCATAGAAAAAGACTTCCTGGCATTACAATTTTGACAATTATATAATAGTTTCTATGTAGAATTAAGTGTTACGTAACTTCAAATTCTTTAGCAGGCAGCAGCCGTGGACTTTCTTGTTTCACCTCAAGCTAGTGCAGTAGCAACAATTTTAATCATTCTACACACGTCGTTGTTAGTTTCAAGAAACTTGCTTAGAAAAAGACATCCTGGCATTACAATATTGACAATTATATAATAGTTTCTATGTAGAATTAAGTATTACGTAACTTGAATTTCTTCAGGATTTTTCTTTTTTATATATGGTATGGACATGAATAAGTTGATATTGTACACTCGAGAAATTTTAGCAGGTAGCAGCCATGGGCTTTCTTGTTTCACCTTAAAATAGTGGTCTGGCAAAATGGAATGTACATTGATAGTGAAAACAAAGTTTATGAATAATGATAATTTTTATTAAATTCTAAATGAATAAAATCAGGGTTAATGATAATTTTTATTAAATTCTAAATGAATAAAATCAGGGTTTTGAACTCTTTTTATAATAAATCTAAATATTGTGAATTTAGCAAAATTTAAAAATCTAAAATATGATATGATATTTAATTTCTCTTAATCAAAATATGACATCCAAAAGACAAAAACAAATAGTGTCGAAATCCGATATAGAAGAAAAAAAATAAAATCTTAGAAGAATCGGGAAAAATAAGAAAAAATTTTAAAATTGAAAAACACAAAGAAAGAATCAGAAATTCGATTTGTGTCCGATTCGTCTCATCTCAAGCTTTGAAATAGTATATATACACCCAAAACGGACACCTGTAGCCTAGGTTATGCCTTTCGGAACCTACCTACTCGCTATACTCAACTTGTAACATATGCATTTGTTTTATTTATATATGTAAAAAATTAAATCAAGAGGGGGTCTATGTGATAATCAAGAGGGGGTCTATATGATATTTTGGTTGGGTTTAAAAGATGGAAAACGGGTGGAAAATTTGATTGAAAACTGAGAGAGAGAGTGAGCTGACTCGTTGACCCGACCCGACCTAACCCGTGACCCGCGAACCCGACTCGATGATTTCTTCCATTTTCAGCCACCTCACCGGCCAAGCAAGGTGTCAAACGAAAGCTTGTGAGCCAACCGTCAACCTCCACCCGTCCTTGCTGCCAGAAACCTCGTGGAACGCCGCCGGTAAAGCTCGAAATTTCTGCTTGTTTATAGCGGACGATCGCCTCCGATTCCGGACGTTTTTGGCTGCGCCACCGATTGGAAAAGATTCCCCACATCACCATATTTCATTCCCAACCAGCCACCTGCACCGAGGAGGCTGATTTGCCGCCGACCGACCACCCAAAGAGCCGCGACTTCAAAGGCTCTATCCGGCTCCACCGCTGTGCGTGGGAGGTCACCACCGGCACCGTTGAACTCACCTCAACGAGAAGTGTCTAGTCCGAGCTTCCCCATCGCTGTTGGATGAAATCCGATCAACGTTGACCGTATGGGCATTTTGGTAATTTCATGTATAGAGGGTAATTTCATAATTTCTAACTTTGAGGATGTTTTTGCAATCTAAATTAAGGATGAATTGATAATTTTATGATGTTGAGGATAAATTAATAAATTATGAATTTAAGGGTTGTCAACAAGTATAAATTCGGATTTTATTAGTAAATTACGAATACGAGATTAATACAGTAAGCCGAGAAAATTGAGAGTTGTAATGTTTGAATGAATATTTACTTTTAAGCGTTATCTTTGTAACATTAGTTTGAATTATAAATATGGGATGTAATTATATCGTTTGTGACATTAGTTCGAATCTACCTACGAACTTGGGTGATAGCCGAGCCTGAGTTTGTCACTATGAGTGGAATATATTAAAACTATTTGCGTACGTTATTTTTATATAGTAAAGCTTGTTCGTGAAATGAATATTTAAAGTGTTTTCATTAAATGGTTCTCCGAAATAAATTTTTATTACGTATAAATATTTTGTTAAGTTATATTTACTCATTTATGCTCCGTATCGATTTTAAATTGGTAAAAGAGAAGATTGATTTTCGAGCATAATTTAAAGTGTATATATGTTGATTTTGAGTATGATTTAAAGAGTATATGATTAATCTTGAGCATGATTTAAAGTGTATATATATTGATTTCGAGCATGATTTGAAGTGTATATATATTGATTTCGATCATGATTTAAAGTTTAAAGCAAATACCCATTCCCTTCATATGAGATGAGATGAGATAGTAGGCCTTTAGGGCCCGTCTGAGCACACATATAGGCTTTGGGCCGTGTGTTTGGGCGCTTTCGCTCTTTGGGGGCATATGCATGCAGACAGATATTAAGATATGATGAGATTTAAGATCGGGTGGTTTGGACACGATGTCGCCAGATAGCGCATCATAGCATGTCTGTTGAGATCTGGGTATGAGTTATGCTGATAAGCCTGAGATGGCATGTCCCCGTCTATCCGTGTAGCTCCGGGCATGATGGTACCCAAATAGTACATCATTGTCCTCCGTTGAGGTCCGGATATGACTAGATTATTCCCCCGGGTATTTGTTTAAGGATAATTGTATTATTTAGTATTTGATATTTCAATGTGAGAAGTTTTTCTTGATTTTGTGGCAGTATCAGTTATATTTATGTTCAGAATATGATTGAAATGAAAGGAATTTTTACATTAAAATAATTTATCTAGAAAAGTATTTACACAAGCGATGCATTTATTTTTGTGGTATTTTATGTTTTAAAAGCTACTATCCACTTATTGAGCTCACTGAGTTTTATACTCACTCCATTTTATTATGTTCAGATACAATAATTGACACAGCAGCTCTACATATTTGGAGTTGTTTTGGCCACGTGAGAGTATTTGAGAATATAGAATAATAATAATTATTTTTTTGGTTAGTGTATATAATCATCCTATTTTAGAATTATACTAAGGATGTGATATAAGAATTAAGAAACGTGTGTAATATTGGATATGTTACTGAATGAGACTGGGTTGAAGTAGTTTGATGTATAATAAATTATTTGGGAGTGCTTGTGTTATAATTGCAAGTTTGGGAATGTTATATGTTTAGGGGAGGTTCTGCCGAAATTTCAGTAGAATTCTCATTAATAAGATTTTTAATGGTTGAGTTCAGTTTCTTAAGATAGGTCGCTTCTGGGAATAAGGCGGGCCGTTTCACAACTATCCTACAATAGTTCCCCTAACTTGGAAAAGATCTAGTCCTCAAGTTTGGCTCATGCAACGCTACATCGTCGGTATGATAATCGAATAGATCAACCACATTAAATATGAGAGATATTCTTGTTAAACATTATGATATATGCATATTTTCTCTATATTTTACCTTTAAATTCTCCATCTTTTTCTTGTTTTACTATTAAATACTCTAATTATATGAGTTAATTTTTAATTTCATTATTTTAGTAAATTATATTTTATTCTTGTAATTTTTATATTTTGTTATTTTAGGTATATTTTAGAATTGAAGAGGAATTAAGTCAAAATATTTGAGAAGAAATCTGCCTAAAATAATCAGAAAGGGAAAAAATAAAGATATTTAATTGAAATAAATAAAAGAAGATCTAATTTAATTAATTATCATACATACAAAGCTTGGTCTAAAGGGAATATTGTGATTAATTAAGGAAGCAAATATTTTAGCATGACATTGCATATGCATGGGATTATATATTATGGAAAGTAAATTGGAAAAAAATGAAATGACCAAATTTAATTAAGCATGCATAATTGGATGTGCATGGCAATTATGCATAGCCTTAAATTGGAAGCAAGTTAATTGATTTTCCTATCCTATAAGATTTGGCCATGGACACGATCAAAAGGCCAATCTTTGGCTTTTGATGAAGAGAACATCCAGGGGCAGCCAAGAGCAAGAAAGAATATAGTTGAGACAGCCGCAAGAAGGACTTGAATAAATTCTTGACCTATTTGAGTGGCCAATTAGATAGAACTTGAATAAATTTTATTGCTAAAATAAAATAGTTGATCCACAATTGTCTTGATATTTTAATCATTAGTGGTGAATTGGAATCAATGATTTCAATTGAAGAGCATAATTTAGGTTAAATAATCCAAGCTTTTGTGTTTATTGCCTAAATCAGCCTAATATCTTTCTCTACTTAATGCTTCTATTATCTTAAATTTAAAGAGCTTATTTTAAGTTATTTAATGTTTAGAGATTAGGTGAAGTGCTTGTTTTATCTAACTACACATTAAGAAAAGATGAAGATTAACATAGCTTATTGTTGTCTACGGTTGATAGTTTTAATAGAAATTGATGATAGAATTAATATAAATTATATGCATGTTTGGTGGTGGCAAATGATCATTTGACAAAAACTTTTATTAATATTATTTCTTTCTCATTTAATCAAAGGTTTTATTAAATTGTTATTTTCATAGTCTTAGGTTCTTTATTCATGTCATTTAAGTAAAAATTGATAAATCCTCTTTTATTTATAATTAGTATTTTCTTTAGTTAGATTAATTTATCTTATTATTATTATTATTATTTTAAGTCTTCATTTTAAAAGTGATAATAAATAAAACTAGCACAGTCTTCGTGGGATCGATCTTTGCTCGCTCTATACTAGTTATTTATATTAGTAGTAAGGTTTTAAATTTTGTGTACCTTGATGACACTACCACATTGTCATTAATCTTTAAGGAAAAAGATTCAGTCCATACTTACGCTTCTCCAATTTAGTTCGAATACTAGGAAAATGATTCTGCTGCGGATATGCCATCACCAAATCACCTTTTTGAAACATTTTCTTGCGTTAGTGCTTCTTCGCTTCAGCCTTGTACTTAGTATTAGTAGCCTTCAAGTGAGCACTTTACATCAGCATGAATTTTCAAAGCCTTTTTCTATTGCATTATCTGCTACTTTGCTTTCTTCAACCGCAGCTACTGTTAACATAACAACCAAGTCACAAATATGGCGTATGGGATAAGTGTAGACAATCTCAAAAGGGGTCTTGCCAGTAGATCAATTCACCATGCTATTGTACACAAACTCTACCTGAGGTAATTCAACTTTCTAATTCCATTGCTTGTCACCACAAACATAGCGTAATATGTTGCCCAATGTTTGATTGACAACCTATGTTTGCCTATCTATCTGTGGATTCAAAGCACTACTAAACTGCAACTATGTACTAAACTTATCCCAGAGATGATGCAAAAATTTACTAATGAAATTCATACCCTTGTCAGAAGTTATAGTCTTTGGAACACCATAAAAGCACACTACTTATCGAAAGAACAAATGTGCAACTGAAATGACATCTTCAATGTTCTTATAAATGGCTATCTTTGAAAACCTACCACTATAACTAATAAAGAATCTTAACCCATCCTTGTGCATGACAACCCTAACACAAAGTCCATGGATTGATCCAACCAAATATTTTTTTTCAACAGGTAATGGCCTATATAATCCTATGTTCTATGCATGTCGCTCAACCTCTTGGCAAATCCAACACCTGTGTATACTCTTTTACATATCCCTATTCAGTTTCAACTAATAATATCACTCCTCCACAAGCTCTCTAATCTTATCTTGGCCCATATGCCCGCCCAATCCTCCTATATGTAACTCACAGGTAATCTACTTCTTTAGAGAACTTCGAGGTGCAATAACGGGTTTGCCTTAAGGAAATACCTATTTTAAATGAGGAAATCCTTTGCATTCTAATGATTGATGTAGTGATCCCAAATAAGTGCAAAGTCATCATCCTCTGCGTATAACTATTTCAAGCACTTAAAACCAATAACTTTATTGACTTGAGTTATCAATAAAACCAATAACTTAATGCATCCGCCACTTTAATGTGCAGCCTAGACTTGTTCTTCAGAACAAAAGTGAACTTTTGCATATAACTCACCCATGTCGCATGCATCTTGCTCAAGTTTTGTTGGCTGCTAAAGTACTTTAATGCATGATGGTCATTGTAAAACACAAAATCCTTCTGAATTAAGTAATACTTCTATGTCTTCAATGCTCTAAAGATTGCATAAAAATTTTGGTCTTAAGTCGACTATTTCTGCTGTGCTTCATTCCACTTCACTACAGTCTTGGCTTGTATGTTCAACTCAATAACTCGAATTCCATGCACATTAACTATAAACCCAAAAGCTCTAAATTAATCTACAATAAGCTACACTTCTTTAGATTAATGTAAAGCTTATTTCTTTGCAACACCTCTATAACCATTTTTAAATGCTTTAAATTCAACACCATATCAATAGAATATACTAAAATATCATTAAAATATACCACATAAATTTGTAGAAAAAATGCTTAAGAACTTGATTTATTAAGTGCTTGAAAGTACTTGGTGCGTTAAACAACCTGAATGGCATCACAACCACTCGTACAACCCTTATTTTATTTTGAATGTTGTCTTCTACTCATTACCAACTCTAATATAATTCTGATAATAACCATTGCGTAAATCTATCTTCAAGAAAACTCGAGCTCCATCCAACTAGTCTCATAGATCTTGAAAAGTATAAATAAGAAATCAGTATTTCACTATAACTTGGTTAATCTACCAACTCTCATTATTTTTTTGCACCAGAAAATTTGGTACAACACATGAACTCATGCTATCACAAATTAACTCCTTTTACAAAATAAACATCAACCTATCCTTGTAAAATAACATGGTTGTATGGACTCATACGATAGTAGGGCAAGCTTAGTAAACTTGTACCAACAGTTAGGTTTATATGATGCTATATATCTCAGAAAATTGGCAGCCCCTCTAGCATCTCTTATGATGTAATATTAGCGAACTCATCTGACAACAATTGTACTTATTCAGGAATAGACTCCATCTCAAACTTATCTTATATTTCAACTTCTTGCACCCATTGTAATTATCCTCTAAATAACTCTTGACAATTGCCAAAAAGTTCTTCCTTTTAATCTCAAAATTTTTCTTCTTGTTCATTAAATGCACTAAATGGACCATCTAACTATTCCACCAAAACTCATGCACATTATCCTTTGCTCTATGGATTGCATCCACATGAAACTACCAAGGTTTGCCTAATAATAAATGGTATGTATCTATATCCATTACATCGCACGCTACATCACTCGTGTTTGAATATTTCTTTTATTGAAAGTCCTTTTCAAACTTCGGTTCCAGTAAAATCTTCTGCACAATACAATTCAGTATCTCTCTTCATCTACTTCTAACTCTAAGGTTTCTTCATCATCGCTGTCTTTAACGTCATTCACCTCTACTTCATTGGCTTCACCCTATACCAAATTCAAATTTTTGGATGAGAATAACTTGATCTATGATCTAGTTCTCCAAACTTCAAACACTTATTCAACATAGGCTTTGCATATGGTTTATTTTATTGCCTATGTGGCTATTGCTATCTAGGTGGCTACTGCATTAGCTACTACTAAGCTGGTTGTTATCGCTAACTACTACCGGCCTACATATTCTGCTTGTTTTCAACCACAACACTTCTTGGCCTATTATGGATGTGAATTTTCACTGTTGAGCTCTCGAAACTACACGTTGCTTCTGTTCGTCCAATTTTTTGCTCTAGCAACTACTGTACTTATGGTTAAATCCCATTTACAATCTCATCATGCTTCTCTTGTTTTAATCCACCAAGATATTTCATAACTGTCTGGAACTCTAGCTCATCCATATTATTCCTTGTGTATAGCCAATAAAATTCTTTTACATATTTATCAACTCTTTTTCAATTCTGTACATATTGCAACTATAGAGATTTTGCGCCCTTCAACTTAAATGTCACAAGCGTAACCCAGTTCTCTTGGGGAATCTCTATTTCTTGGAAGAAAATGTATACGTTTGCTATCTAGTCTTAAAATTCTTCGTCATGCACTCCGCCATAAAATTATGCAATGTCAACTTTGTAATTTGAACTCTTTCCGTGCCGCATTTTATAATCCTCTAAGGATATGTTTGGGATTGAGGTGCTGTAGCTTTTAAGCTACAGCTGCTGTGGAAAAAAGGCTGTTATTATAAAATAAAAATTAATAATAGGTAATAAATATAATTTTTAAATAATAATTCTAACAAAATTATTAAAAATATAATAGATTTTACATTATACAAGTAAAAAATCACATTAACATAGCAAATATAACTTAAAAATTACAGCAGCTAGTGTTTACCAAACACTTTAGTGCTGCAGCTTAAAAGATACAGCTGCCCAACCTCAATCCCAAACATACCCTAAGTCCTCTTCTTCTGAAAAGCTTTCTAAATTCTCATGCACAAACGGCTGCACTTATTTTGTAAGTTTTAAATTTTGCGGCACTTATTAGGTTGTATTACTAATATTTTGTATATTAAACTATTATTTATTATGTACTGAATAAATTTTTAAATTAAATTTTTTTTGCATTATAAAAAATTTATTTTAAAATTAATAAACAATTCAAGTCTAACCCTAACTCGTTCAAACTCGATTCAGGCTTGGTCCATCCCAACTTATCCCGACTCTTAAAGGGCGTACACTTGTCAATAATAAGGCGGCTTGGTTTTGGGCTTAGCCGACCCTAATCTTGAAACAACTCAACGCCGGCATGGCCTATATAAAGTATTGAAAGTTCAGCTCGAAAATCTACAGCAAAAAGGACAGAGAGACTTACATGTGAAATTTTACGACCTCTGTAAAATTTTACAACTGCTGCCATTCGAGAAATTTTAGTAGAAGCAGCGATGAACTTTCTTGTTTCATCTCAAACATGTGCTGTAGCTGCAATTTCAATCACTTTTTTAATCATTCTATACACGTCGTTGTTATTTTCAAGAAATTTACGTAGAAAATACACGAGCAAGAAGAAGAGGGGAGCACCAGAAGCTGGTGGAGCATGGCCTATGATTGGCCATCTACACCTGTTAGGAGGGCCAGAACCTCCTCACAGGGTGTTGGGCAGCCTGGCTGACAAGTATGGACCAATCTTCACAATCAAGATCGGCATAAATCGAGCTTTAATTGTGAGTAATTGGGAGATTGCTAAAGAGTGTCTTACTACACACGACAAAGTCTTTGCCAGCCGTCCAAAAACTCTAGCCACGGAGATTTTAGGCTACAATTTTTCCATGGTTGGGTTCACCCCGTATGGCTCCTACTGGCGCGAGGCACGCAAGATAGCCATGCTTGAGCTTCTCTCAAACCATCGGCTTGA
This sequence comes from Murraya koenigii, assembly GCA_025617385.1. Lineage (NCBI taxonomy): Eukaryota > Viridiplantae > Streptophyta > Magnoliopsida > Sapindales > Rutaceae > Murraya > Murraya koenigii. The sequence goes on from CM046812.1 coordinate 22,488,776, forward strand.
GAAGCTCAGGCATGTACGAGACTACGAGGTGAAGACATGCTTGAAGAAGTTGTTCGAGTTATGGGACAAGAATAAAAGCAGTAATAAGATGTTGTTGGTAGACATGAAGAGATGGTTTGCAGACACCATCCGTAATGTGGTTTTAAGAATGATTGTAGGAAAGGGATGCAATTCAGTAGATAGTGAAGAATGGGTGGAACTGCTTACGAGATTTTCTAATATGACTGGTAAGTTTGTGGTGTCAGATGCGCTGCCCTTTTTGAGATGGTTGGATATAGGGGGTGAGGAGAGGTCAATGAAGAAGATTGCCAAAGAATTTGACATTGTTGTTCAAGGATGGTTAGAAGAGCACAAGAGGAAGAGAGATTCTGGGGATACGAAAGAAGAAGAATTAGATTTTATGAGTGTGATGCTTTCGATTCTGGGTGATACAAAGCAATATTCTGGTCGTGATGTTGATACAATCACTAAAGCTATTTGCCTGGTATGCGTCGCTTAAACGATTTTTTTTCTTTTTAGTTATAGTCTAAGGGCGACTTAATCGCTCTCCGCATAGTTCAAAAATCTTATACCTCCTTTTTGGGTTTTATTTATTTATTTTTTATTATTATTATTTTCGTGCTCACATTAGTGGGGCTCGAATTCAGGTCTTAAGTACTAGGATAGCTACTCCTTCCCGATGAAACTAGACCTTATTTCTTTCTATTCAAAGAATTTTACTTACCACTTATCTCTTAGCATAATATTATATGCTTTTAAAATAAATTAAGCTTATAATCATTCATAAAGCTGTTCCATCACTATTGAGGATGAGAATTCTAAACAAGAGCAATTATATCTGTAATTCGTGAATGCGAGTATTTAATTATGGGGCTTGGTTAGTTACATCATATGTAACTTCCAGCAAACCCAAAAGTAGATATCATGAACTCCTACTTGTTTCACATGCTAATATTTTTAAGTATTAGGTTACTAATTTTAGTTTACTATATAGTTACAATGTAACTTAGTAGCTACCATTAATTATATTCTGTTTTCTCCGAATCGGTTGAGAGGGTAAAATGGTAAATTAAAAAGCCGACGAAATCTTCTTCCATTCATTACGGCATTAGTCATTCGGGATCTACATTTTCGGATATGTTTCTATTAATATATTTGTACATTCGAGAAAAGTATTGGGTGATCCAGAAGTATCCACCATTAATTTTCCATTCATTCTTGGCATGATGCATTGAATCCAAATCCATACTAAGAGTCAAAAGGTAAAGAAAGATATCTTTAAGTTAAATTTAATTAAGTTGCATTGTGAATGAGTGCAACATATGAAAGTACTGAAACAATGCTTTAATCCCTACCAATTTTGCAGGGTCTCATCATAGCAGCAACAGACACCACAACATTAACATTGACATGGGCTCTCTCCTTGCTTCTCAACCACACTGATATTTTGAAAAAGGCTCAAAATGAACTAGATATTCTGGTGGGCACAAAAAGGCAAGTGAATGAATCAGATATAAATAATTTAGTTTACTTGCAGGCCATTTTCAAAGAAGCAATGCGTTTATATCCCGCTGCGCCACTCTTAATTCCACATGAGTCTATAGAAGAGTGCACAGTTAGTGGTTACAATGTCCCTGCCGGCACAAAACTTCTTATCAATGCTTGGAAGCTTCAACGTGATCCGCAAGTTTGGGAAGACCCTTGTAAGTTTCAGCCAGAAAGATTTTTGACAAGGCACAAGGATATTGATGTCAGGGGACAAAATTTTGAGTTGTTACCTTTTAGTAGTGGCAGAAGAATGTGTGCTGGAATGTCATTTGGCCTCCAAGTTATGCAATTCACACTTGCTTCTTTACTTCATGGCTTTGATTTTGCAGCCCCCTCAAATGAACCGCTCAACATGGATGAGGGAATAGGGTTGAGCTTGGTGAAATCTAGACCAATTGAAGTACTTGTCGCTCCACGTCTTTCTGCTTCTTTGTACACCTAAGTTGGTTCTCGATGTAACCGATCCAACAAACTTATCGAAACACACTTCAATGAATAAAGTGCCATAAACTAGTAGTGGCAGAAGAATGTAATCATTCTAATAAAATTTTATAATAAATATTGAAGAGCAAAGTCACTTCTTTATTTTGTTTCGTTTTCTTCTATTAATTGCTTCCTGAATCTGTTGCAGCGGGTTTGGTGAAGGACTTTAATATGCATTAAGCTATATAAGTAGAGGTGAAATGAGTAAGCCAAATTTCACAAAAATTTTCCAGTCAATTAATGTTTTAATAATTAGAATATTTTATTAAAGATAAGTATAGGTGACAAAACCTTGGGGTGGTTTTCTGTATGTATCATGAAGAGGTTTAACATTAGAACATTGATTTGGATTTAATTGAGAGATATTCGTAGTGATCAATTCAACTTAAGGAAATCCTTTTGCTATGTGTTACGGCGCGACAGTATAATCTGAATTTAAATGAATCTATAAAGTAGACACACACACACACACACACACTCATACATAAGTAAAAGAGAAGATTCATATGACAATATGATTTGATTTTTAACTTAATTATAATTTTTTCCGGATTGTTATTTATTGTGTGCATTTTGAGATTGAGTAATACTGAGGTGTAACATATGAGTTTAGAGTAGGGATGATAATGTCGAGGGGAGGAGAGAGGATGGGCATCTCCACACCCATCACTGATGTTCTACGTATGCCCCCGTTAGAATTGATTGAGGGGATCCCAGTCCCTTCGTTGAAAAGGGTTCTCGATCCCTAAATAATTGATATTTCTTTTTGTTTTCGAACCTAATTTAATCATATTAACTTAAAAATATATAAAATAAAATGAGAATAATCATGAACGAGTCTTATTTCATTATACTCCACTAAACTTTTGGTATATATAATATTCAAATAATGATTTTCAAAAATAAATTCAAAAAATTGTGAATTTTATACAATATTGACATGAGTGTTGTCCATGACCAATGATACCTTTTGGCCATCGAGTATGGTGCAAAGAATGCTAGGAGCAGGGCTGCAGACTGATGTTACAACAAGTTGGGTAACTCCGCCACTGGCAATGTGATGTGCTACTAGGCTATGATGAGATGAAGATGAGTTGGGTGTTGGCAAAGGTGCAAATAATTTGAAAAGGATGAGTGATACCGTGAATGACTTAGAGTTTGATTTGTGAGTTGTGGGATTGTGGGCTTTAGGCCTTGATAAGTCTAAATTATATTACACCGTCTTTTTGTTAACTAACATTTATATTATTTGTACACATATTTTGATATTTGTTATTTTCACTAATATTTAATATTTTATAATTGAAATTTTATGAAATTTTACTTGTTAGTATTAAAGTAAGATTTCATGATCCGTTATATATATATTAAGGAATTTAATAAAGCAGTAGATGCTTTAGCTCATTTTGCATTTTGCTACTCTGAATCTTTTGTTTGGATAAAAGACTTTTCTACTCATCAAATTGTTATCTTTGAGATTGTATTTTGTTACTACTTCTAGAAATACATTAACAATATTTGATAAAAAAAAAAAAAGCTGCGAATAAAATACCATTTTGCAAGGACATAAAATTGTAACACATGAATTTGTTATCTTTATTTATGTAAATAATTAATTTAAGAGGGGGTTTATGTGATAAATTAAGAGGGGGTTTATGTGATATATCATGAGGGGGTCTAGTTGATAATTTGTGGGTGCTTATAAAAGGAGGAAACCAGTTAAAATTTGGAGAAAACCGAGAGAGAGAGAGAGGAGAGACCCGAACCCGCGAAACCGACCCGTCGGTTTCTCCCATTTTCAGCCACCTCACCGGCCTAGCAAGGTGTCAAACTGAAGCTTGTGAGCCGGCCGTCCACCCCCAGCCGTCCTTACTGCTGGAAAACGCGTGGAACGCCGCCGGTGAAGCTCGAAAGTTTCACGGGTTTGCGCTGACGATCGCCGGCGATTCTGGCTGTCTTTGGCCACGCCACCGGTTGCAAAAGCTTCCCCACCCCACCATCTTCCATTCCCGACCAGTCACCAGCATCGAGGAGGCCGTTTTGCTGCCGTCCGATCACCCCAAGGAGCCGCGACTTCACAAGCTCGATCCGGCTTCGCCGCCGCGCGTGGGAGGACACCACCGGTACCGTTGGACTCACCTCGACGAGAAGTGTCTAGTCCGAACTCCCCACTGCCGTTGGGTCAATTTCGGTCAACATTGACCGTAGGGGCATTTTGGTAATTTCACGTGTTGAGGGTAATTTCGTAATTTCCAGCTTTGAGGGTGATTTTGTAGTCTGAATTGAGGATAAATTGGTAATTTTATGATGTTGAAGGTAAATTAGTAAATTATGAAGTTGAGGGTAGTATAATTTCGGATTATATTAGTAAATTATGAATACGGGATTATTACAGTAAGCGGGGAAGATTGAGAGTTGCAATATTAGGACAAATATTTATTTTAAGCGTTATTTTTGCGGGATTAGTTCGAATTATAATTATGGAAAGTAATTATATCATTTCTGTAAAATAGGTGGATCTGCGGACGAGAATCTACCTGCGGACTTGGGTGATAGTCGAGTCTGAAATTGTCACTGTGAGTGGAATATATTAAAATTATTTGATTTTTATATGGTAAGGCTTGTTTATGAAATAAATATTTAAAGTGCTTTCGTTAAATGGTTTTCCGAAATAAATGTTTATTGCGTATAATTATTGTGTTAAGTTATATTTATTTATTTATGCTCCGTATCGATTTTAAAATGCAAAAGAGATGATTGATTTCCGAACATGTTTTAAAGTGAATTTATATGGATTTCGAGCATGATTTTAAGAGTATATGATTGATCCTGTTTATGATTTAAAATGTATATACATTGCTTTTGAGCATGATTCAAAGTATTTATATGTTGATTCCGAGAATAATTTAAAGTGTTTACATATGGTCTTCGAGCATGATTTAGAATGTTTATACATATGGATTTTGAACATGATTTAAAGAGTATATGATGGATCTTGGACATGAGATATATTGATTTCGAGAATGATTTAAAGCATGATTTAAATGTATACATATATAATGATTTTGATCATGTTTTTAAGTTTTAAGCAAATACCCGTTCCCTCCAGATGAGATGAGATAGTAGGCCTTTGGGGCTACTATGAACACACATAGAGGCTTTGGGTCGTGTGTTCGGGCGCTTTCGCCCTTTGGGGGCATATGCATGCAGACAGATATTGAGATATGAGATCGGATGGTCCGGATACGATGTCGCGGGATAGCGCATCATAGCACGTCCGTTGAGATCCGGGTATGAGATATGCTAATAAGCATGAGATGGTACGTCCTTTTGTCTATCCGTGCAGCTCCGGGCATGATGGTACTCAGATAGTACATCATTGTTTAAGTATATTTGTTTAAAGATATTTGATTTACTTAATGTTTGATATTTCAGTTTGAGATGATATTTCAATATGAGATGCTTTTTATTGATTTTGTGATAGTATCAGTTTTGCTTATGTTCAAAATATAATTAAATTGAAAATAATTTTACATTCAAATAATTATTTGAGAAACGTGATTATACAAGTGATGCACTTATTTTTGTAATTATTTGATATTTTAAAATATTACTATCCACTCACTGAGCTCACTGAGTTTTATACCCATTCCTATTTTATTATATTTTCCCCCCTAGGATATTACAGGTACAACAGTTAACCCAGCAGCTGTACATAGTTGGAGTCATTTGGGCCACTGAGGTTGTTTGAGGACTTAGAAAAATTATTTTCTTTTGGTTAATGTATAATTATCATATTTTGGAATTATACTAGGAATGTGATATATGAATTCTGAAACGTATGTATTATTGGAAATGTTATTGGATGAGATTGGGTTGATGCAGTTGATGTTTGATAAATGATTTGGGAGTGTTTGTGTTGTAATTGCAGGTTTGGAAATGTTATATATTTAGGGGAGGTTCTGCCGAAATTTCGGTAGAATTCTCATTAATAAGATGATTTTAATATTTAAGTTCAATTTCTTAAGATAGGTCGCCTATGGGAATGGGGGCAAGTGAACCTGTAGAATCTTTGACGCATGGGGCTGCACAACAAGCTCCTGAAAATGCTCCAAATATTGAGCAGTCATTTGATCGGTTAGCTCAGATTATGACTACAGCCATCCAGAATCAAGCTCAATCACAGTCTGGTAGTTCTAACACCATAGAGCGCGTAAACAGCTTAGGAGGAAAAGCTTTAATGGTATTGGAGAGCCACCTGAGGCCGAGTCATGGCTTGTCAAGCTATAGCGTATTTTTGCAGTGATGAAGTGCTCAGCGGAGGATAAGTTAACATTTGCCACTTTTCTACTGGAGGATAGAGCTTATCACTAGTGGCAAACTGTGAAACGACGGTATCATGGGCATGCTGATATTACTTGGGACATATTCCGTAAAGAATTTTATGCTCATTATTTTCCAGTGGTGTATCAAGACATCAAACGCAGTGAGTTTCTCCGATTGGTCCAGGGCTCGATGACAGTGGAAGAGTATGAGACGAAGTTCATGGAACTTTCTCGATTTGCTACGGCTGTGGTAAGTGATGAGAGAGAGAGATGCAGACGATTCGAAGAGGGTCTTCGATTTGAGATCCGCACTGTTGTAACTGCATCGAGATACACCGAGTTTGCAGAGGTAATTGAAGCCGCCAGGAGAGTTGAGCACAGTATTGCGGAGGGACATAAACTTCAAGCATTGAAGCAGAAACAGAGCCAGAGCTGGGCAGATAGTGGCTCTAGTAGTAGACCACCTAAGAGAGGGAGCATTGGTACGGGATATTTTGAGGGCACTCAGAGGAGTCAGGGTATAAGCATCGAGGAGACCCGAGGCGGATCATCGACCATGGCTCGGTCAGCGATCGATGGGAAGTAATGTTAGGAGTCAGGGACAGTATGACAGGAGTAAAGGGGGATTTCATGATGATCGTTCTAGAGGTGCTCAGCCTAGTTCTTGCCCTGTATGTGGTAAGAACCATCCGAGACAGTGTCGAGTTGAAGAGAAAGTTTGTTATCGTTGTGGTCAACCTGGACACGTCAAGAGATTCTGCCCTACTTTATCTCAGGGTGACAATCCTGCACGAGGGACATCTTTTCAGTATCAACCTTACACTAGACAGACTCAGGGCCAGAGAGGTGTGCAGATAGGTGATCCTACATCGACAGGTAAAAGTCAGACGATTGCTTCAGCTCAGAGAAATCAGCCTGGTCGACCTCAGACTCAGGCTCGAGTTTTTGCTTTGACACAGCTGGAGGCACGTGCTACACCAGATGTTATTATGGGTATATTATCTATCTTTGGCTGTGAAGCACATATTCTTATTGATCCTGGATCTACACATTCTTTTGTTTCCCGTACGTTTGCTAAGCATGTAGAGCGAGAGCCTGAAGCACTGGATTGTGAATTAGTTGTTAGTACACCTACAGGAGAGTCACTTCTTGCCAAGAATGTGTATCGAAATTGTGTGATTAGAATGGGTGAGCAGGAATTTGAGGCAAATTTGATTGTTATTGATATTCATGATTTCGATGCTATTTTGGGTATGGATTGGCTTGCATCTCATTATGCTACGGTGGATTGTTTCAAGAAGGAAGTTGTGTTTAATAAGCTAGGGAAAAATGTGTTGAAATTTTATGGGGAGCCCAAAATTTTACCCTCATGTGTCATTTCTGCCATTAATACGAGACGGTTGCTTAGAAAAGGATGCTCAGCTTACTTGGCATATGTGGTGGACACAAAAGTTCAAGAGTTGAAATTGGAGGATATTCCAATAGTCCAAGAGTTCCCAGATGTATTTCCGGATGAACTGCCGGGGATACCACCTGATAGGGAGATTGAGTTTTCCATCGACTTAGTTCCTAGAACATCTCCTATATCTATGGCACCGTACAGGATGGCTCCAGCAGAATTGAGGGAACTTAAGGTTCAACTACAGGAATTAGTGGATAAAGAGTTTATCAGGCCTAGTGAAGATCACTTGATCACTTAAGGTTCAACTGAAGATCACTTGATCGCTCTTGTATCATTAAAAGATTTTATTATTTGAAGAGAAAAAATAGCCACATCCTCTGAACGCTCACATAGTCTCATTTAATTTTAAAACTGGTCATATAAATTCCTTTTCTCATTTAACTTAAAAACTAGTCACATAAACTCCTTTTTTTTTAAATGCTATTAAATTCTTTGGTTACATCAAAATTTTTAAAATGAATACAAATACAATACTAATATAAAAATAAAAAGTAAGATAGCATCTCAATATAAATAAAATATAAAAATAAATATAATTAATGAAATAACATATAAGTTTTTTGCAAATTATTTTTAATATTAAGTTGCTATCAATGAGATAGTGTTTATTATTCTAAAAGTTAATTTTAAAATTTATTCTAATGTAGATAAAATATTAAAAAACAATATAGGAAATATTATAAATAAAATATATAATATAAAATTTTAAAATTTAAATACATTTTTAATTTATTAATCTATGACATAAATGCAAATGTTCTTGGACATTCGTTAATATTAAAATAAATTACGAAATTTTTATTATACATTTTCTTTATAATATTAAACAATCTGATAGATTAATATTAAAATAATTTTTTAATCATATGTTTTAATATTATATTTAGGAAAAAGAACACCAATACCACAAAGTTTGGGTAATGGTTATGTCAACTTTTAAGTTTTCAGCAAGGAACACCAAGACCTTCTTTTAATACCCATTAGTTTTATTAACTCAAAAAAAAAATTAGCTCAAAAATTTTATAATAAATATAATATTAAAATAAACTTAAAAATATATATTTTTTCAAATAATTACAATATTGTAAAAAATATTTTAATACTTTAAATCTTATATTATAACAAAATAAATTTTATGATAAATAGAAACAAACAATTGAATGCAACTTGTTTTCAATATTATATAAAATAATTTTAATATTAGTAATACATGAGATATTTTAGTAATTGTAATATCTATTTAAACTAAAGATTTATTTAAAATTTCTATAATAAATACAAATATATTATTAAAATTAATACAATAATTTACATTTTAAACTTATTTTATATATTAAAATATTCTAATATTATTTGTCTACTAGACAAATTAAACTATTTAAATTATATTTGTATTTATTAAAAAAATTGAAGTCAAGTTTTTTCAGTTGCTATCTACAAGGGTATTATAGTCAAATGAGGTCTTAGTGTCCCTCATAATGATAGTTCCCACGTTTTATAGAAATGGTTTTACAATATTGTAAAACTCATTTACCATATTGTAAAAGTCATTCCACATTGAATAAAGTGCACGAAACCCATTGAAGAATTTTTAATAGATAAGATTAGGTAATTGTAGTTTAAAAATTATAGTACTAAAGTATTTAGTATACACGAACTGCTGTTGGTTGAAAGTTATATTGATATAATTTTTTACTTGTGTAATAAAAAATATATTATTTCTTTAATAATTTTATCAAAATTATATTTAGTAGATACTATTAACTTTTGTTTCATAGTCACAATTTTTTTTCCACAGCAGCTGCAACTTTTAAGTTGCAGCAACTTAATTTCAAACATAAACAAAATGCCCTATATTATTACAATACAAAATATCTTGTTGCATACTAGAATCCAATAGGTTGGGGAAAAGGACATCTACACTCAAGATTTGAGAAAGTGATCAAGACATCTAAGTTTTCAATAAAGGATACCAAGATCCCCTTTTAATAATAATGACTTTTGACTTTATTGACCCAAAAAATTGATTCTAATATTTTATAACAATTAGAAATATGATAAAAGAATAAAAATAATAATATAAATATTTTAAAATAATTTGAATATTTAAAAAATATTTTAATATTTTATAATCTATTAAACATATTTTATAACATTAAAAGCAAATTTTATAATAAATAGAAACAAAATGTTATAATAAATATGTAAACATATAAATTATTTTGAATATTATATAAATAATTTAATTATATTAACACGTAAGATATATTTTATTAAGTGTAAAATTTATTGAACCTGATGATTTATTTAAAATCTTTATAATAAATGCAGATATATTATTTATTTTATCTAAATATGAAATAAATTTAAATCACCGCCCCTTTTTATTCTTTTTTTTCTTTAATCTGGGAGATGATTCCAAATAAACAGGTATGGAAGCTATAATTGAAAACCACGATCGAATTTATGGAAGCATTGGTTTATAATTATTTTAATTTTAAAAAATATTTTAATATTATTAGTCTAGACAAAAATTAAATTATTTATGTTATATTTATATTTATTAAAAAATATAAAAGTCAACTTGTGCTAGTTATTATATTCAAATGCTATTACGATTAAAAAAGAAAAAAAGACATTTAGTTTCCTTTTTTAAAACATGAGGGGAGGAGCCTATGGCTATAGATCACCTAATGATTTGATTTTTGTCTGAGTAAATTTCATTCATTTGATTGGTGGTTGTTAAATTAAAAATTAAATGTAGTTAAATTTTATTCACACACTAGCACTAAAAGTTTACATCCAAGTTGAAATATGATGTTTTAACTATTAGTTTTGACAGTTTACGATGTAAGTTTACAACTCTATTTGGTCTTTGTATACTTTCAAATAATATCAATAAAATTGCAAGTGTACTTGAAACATATACACTTCAATCTATTTAGTTAAATATATTGATGTATTTTTGCCTTTGATTTAAATTATTAAATTCGATTGATTTATTATAATTAACACGGATAAGCTTGAGCGTGAATCGAGTATTCACGAAATAATTAAATGTGGGTCATAAAAATAAAAAAACCAAAAAAAAGGGTGGGAAATCAGGTTGAGTTTGTGTGTGGTTGTGTTGAAGAGAAGGGAAGAGAACTAAACCGCTGACTAACCTGACCTGAGGAATCGACTCCCTAGTTTCTTGCGATTCTTGCCACAACTTCGAAAAGTTAGACACTGATTGGAAGCTTGGAGACTGGCCATCAATTTCCACCCATCCTCGGATTCAAGCTAGAATGCCAGAGATCAACCTCCAAAAGACGCAACCTAACTAAGCATAAGATAGCCATAGGGGAAACACCGTTTACCTTAGCATTTGGACATGAAGCCGTGATCCCAACAGAGATAGGGCTGGGTACTCACCAGAAAAAGCATTTCAGTGAGGAGCAGAACAACGGGCAGATTTGCTGGAATCTAGACTTGTTAGAAGAGAGGAAGGAAAGGTCGTCAAGGAATACAGTAGATTACTAAGTGAAAGTGGCCCGCTATTACAATCAAAACATGCACATCGATTGGTTTACAGTGGGAGATTGGGTGCTAAGAAGAGTCAATGAGAGCACCAAGGATCCCAATCAAGGGGTACAAGGCCAAAATTAGAAAGGTCCGTACAGGGTCACGCAGGTGGCAAGTATGGGAGCATACATGTTAGCTTATCTAGATGGACGGGAAGTTAGGAGACCATAGAATGCAGAACGCTTGAGAAAATATTTCTATTAAGTTTCCTTGTAAAGCAATGTAATGAAAGTAAAAATTTACAATGGTTTTTTCTTTTCTTTTTATTCAAAGTAATAAAAGCCAGAGTTTAAAATGCCATAGCAAAAATTTACAATGGAAATTAGGGAGCTTGGACAGACTGGTCAGTAGTTTGATCAGTAACTTAAGTACAAGAAGCAATTTAAGGACCCTCATCTGCAGAAGGAGCAACTTAAGGACCCTCCTCAGCAGAGGGAGCAACTTCTTCATGTCCCACAGCAGCAGCTTCCACGTTTGGAGTTGAATCTCTCGGCTGCTGACTCTTGGCATCCTGCTCACTCATGTAGGCATCCACACCAGCCTCGAGTTTAGTCATATCCAGCTTAGAGTATTCTTTGCCCAAGACAGACATGATGCACTCAGAGCAGAACGTCAACCCGTTATTGTACTCATCAGCAAACTACTTGCCCATGGAGTCCAGCCTATCTTGGAGGTGCAAAGTTTCAGTTTCTATAGTCCTTCCTAGCATTCAAAAGCTCATATCTGACTATGGATAATTCATTCTCGAGGTGGAATGCCTTTGTGTCAGCCATGGCTGCCTTCTCCTCAAATATGGACATATCAGTTCGGAGCCATGCTAATTCTTTCTTTTGCTCTAGATTTTTTTTCAAGCTCTAATTCTCAGCTTTAAATCTCCTCTGATAATTAAGGACTCTTGATTTAAAAATTGTGGATGTAGTAGTAGCCTGACATACAGAACGCTGGAAGGAGTTAGCCAGATCATTAAGGTCGAAATTTTCCAACTTAGCAACAAAATCTTCCTGCATATGTTTTGTAAACTCCTTGACATAAGGCTCAGCAGAGTCCTTCAAAAAAGCTTTCTCGACCACTTTGCCGCCTTATGAAGAAGAAGGAAGAATTTTGATAGCAGAAGTAGTAAAGTCAATCTTGGCTTCTTTGGCAAAGCAAAGGAGTTGCTCGGACTGTTGATAGTACTGGAGCGTTTCTTCAATCGACTGAGGATGCTACTGCTCATCTTTTCTTCCTTGGACGCTAGGCCAAACTCAACCAGATTACTGCGCATTAGCAATTCTTTGCATGAGCTAGAGTTGTCCAAAGCAGTGTCCACGTTAACATAGTATCAAAAGACAAGTATCAGTAAAGCTTATTCTACAATGTTAATCTATTGTTATTTTCTAGGTGGAGGTGATGCTGTTTGATTTGTCTAACTTATCAAAAATAGTTGGCATGGATGTTTATTTCTTTGAAATATTAAAACTTATAATCCTTGTATTTGTATTGATTCTTATAGAATTTATGTTTGTACTTCAATTTTTTTTTTAATTGTATGTGATATAGGTTTAAACTCAAAATTCATAAACCCAAATTTTTTTGAGTTTCACCTATACCAGACCTGAAGTTAGAAAAATTGAGTTTTAATCTGGGTCTAATATGATATTTTGGTATCTAGATCTAGAACTCGTAAAGCCAAACTAGGACCCAAACTCAGATTTTTCCATCCCTACATTTGACAGTTCTCTATGCCTGTAAATGTTCCTAACTCCCTCAATATGATTAAAATCACTGAAATGAAGTTCTTTCCTAGATGTATATGAAGGGAAAAAATCAGTTTTTTTTTTCAACTTTTGAATTAAAACCTTTTAGGACCGATCTCATACAATATATAAGAATTAAGTAATCTACAAATTCGTACCTTGATGTTTTGGGAAGATAAACAATTGAAAGTTGTAACTTCGTCTCCAAATGATCTTCCAGGCTATGACTCAAGATTGATCAACACCGGACGTGTGGGTGTCTGTTTCACCACTACTACCAATCTCAACTGCCTTCTCTTAAATGTCTTCTATATTTTTCTCAAAAGCCCGGTATTCTCTCTCTGTCTTTAAGAGAATAATGCCCTTTATAATATCTTGTGAAAACCCCTAGTATGTTAGGATTAGGATTCCTATTTAAAATAGAATTCCTCTTTTAATTTAAATATTTAAATATTTAAATTAAATATTATCTTTCCACTTACGTAAAATTTGAGAGAATGTGTAACTAACTAGGGAACCATCTTGTAAAATATCACAAACCCCCTTTTACACTTGAATATAACATACTAGGCCTTAACAAATATTATAATTATGATTTTAGTCTAATATACCAGTTTTTTTTGCTTTTGGATCCAGTGATGGTGTTGTCAATTAAATGAGCTAACCCAGGCATCATTATAGAACATACAATAGTGGCTACAATAATTAAATTTGTAATTAAACAAATATAATTATTTAATTCCAATTCTACTCCCCCATAAGATTGGAACTGACCTCCATAATTGTATGCTAGAATAATAATTTACCCAACACACGTTGATTTCTTTATTACACAATCCTTTGTACCACATCGTTAATTTAAATTGATATCTCAACTGTCTAATCAATTTAATTAAATCTTGTTCCTTGATACTTACTAGTTTTCTTTAATGATCATTTTCAACAAACTTATTTATGTTGAGACACTCTGGCCAGAGAATTCTATGATCAAGTATTGAAAACCCATCAAGAGATGTGTCATACAAATTCTATATTGTTAATCTATAATTTCAAAACTTGTAATTGCTCCTATCAAGATACTAGGTAATCTTGACTACATGTGTATGTCGTGCCTATTGGTAACTCAAATGAAATAACAACTACAATCATGAAATTATAACTAAGTCAAGATTAAGATTACAGTAAATCAATACCTATAAGATTTAATAAGTCTGACAGTTATTACTAGGTTAATTAAATCTCATATGTGATCCAGTTCAATATAATCATACTACATCAATAAATTTATAGATGATTAAGACAAATCACTCAATGAATTTATTACAGTCTATACCTAAATAAAGTGCCCAATTTTATTTATCAATTACGAACTTAATTTATTTAATCATAAGATAACTTATATTTATGTCTTCTGCGAATCCACATAGTGATCGAATAAATACATATAATATGATTAAATGGACTTTACTCAAAATATTAATGCAATAAAGATATATGAATAAAATACCTCATTTTATTTTATTAATCAGAAATATATTTATTACAATAAATATAAATATGCTTTAAATAGCATATTTTTCCAACAATCTCCCACTAGCTCTCAAAGCATATTTGGCATCTGACGCATGCCCATGGACTCTAAGTGCAAGTTAAAAATTTTCCCAGGGATGGCCTTAGTAAAAGGATCTGCCATGTTTTGCTGTGACGCAATCTGGGTAACTTCTATATCACCTCTCTGCACTATATCCCTTATGATATGATACTTCATTTTAATGTGTTTTTGTTTCTTGTGGTTCCTTGGTTCTTTTGATTGAGCCACTACACCACTATTATCACAAAATAATTTAAGTGGTGCACTTGCAGTAAATACCACCTAAAGATCTTGAAGGAACTTGCGAAGCTATACCGCTTCTTTTACAGCCTCAGACGCAACCATATATTCAGCTTCTGTTGTAGAGTCTGTGATACAAGATTGCTTCACACTCCTGAAACTAATAGCTCCACTTCCTAGTGTAAATACATAGCCAGAAGTAGACTTTCTGGAATCCTTATCTAATATAAAGTCAGAACCAGTATCCATTGGAGTAAGTTCATTACCAGAATACACAAGCATATAATCCTTAGTTCTTTTCAGATACATGAGACTTCCCACAGCTTCCGCGTAGGGAACTTGTCTCATTTTATCTATCTTTTCAGATGTTTTAGGTGATTGATCCTTAGAGAATGAAATTCCATGTCTGAATGGTAACAAACCAGTCTTGGAATTTTTCATGCTAAATCTAGCCAATATCTTATCGATATAGACCGTTTGAGATAAAGCTATCATTTTATTCTTTCGGGTTCATAGTAACTTGATACCAAGAATATAACTAGCTTCTCCCAGATCTTTCATATCAAATTTTTTTACTAGCCAACTCTTTATAGTAGTCAATACTCCTGCATCGTTTCCGATAAGGAGAATATCATCTATATAAAGAATTAGGAAGGCTATAGATTTTCCCTAAATTTTCTTGTACACACATGGTTTATCAATATTCTGAATGAATCCAAATGATTTTATCGCTTGATCAAATCTGATGTTCCATGAACGGGATGCCCATTAAGAAAGGCAGTCTTGACATCCATTTGCCAAATCTCATAATCTAGCAATGCAGTAATAGAGAGCAGAATTCTGATGGATTTAAGTATCGTAACCGGAGAAAATATTTCCTCATAATTGATTCCCTCTTTTTGAGTGAACCCTTTGGCTGTTATTCTTACTTTAAATGTTTCTGCCCTTCCATCTACTCCTCTTTTCCTCTTGTAGATCCACTTGCATCTAATAGGTTTTACCCTATTTGGTGCCTCTACAAGTTCCCAGACTTTATTGGAATACATAGATTCCATTTCTTTATTCATAGCCCTTTTCCAATGTTCAACATCACTATCTATTAGAGCTTCATTGTAACTAGTGGGATCTTGTACATGTTCATCTGAAATAGCCGTATAGGTTTCTCCTAATAACATATATCTTGTTGGTAACCTAGTTACCCTCCTATTATGACGAGGTTCTAAAAATGATGGTTATTTTGGGATAATCCTTTGTTGATTAGATTATTGCTCTTCATTCTGTCCTAAAACAGGTATTGAAAGCTTAGTATCAATTTGATCACTTAACAGTTCTTTAAGTATTCTTACTCTTAGGTCTAAAGTTCTTCATATAGTCTTTCTCGAGGGAATTAAAATGTGTTCTCACAATTACCTTCCTATCTAGAGGGCTATAAAATAAACTTCCCCTTATTCCATTAGGATACCCCACAAACATGCAAACCTCAGAACGTGAATCCATCTTATCTGCCTTTGATTTTAGCACATGTGCTGGTAATCCCCAAATACAGACATGTCGTAAACTTGGTTTTCAACCTGACTATAATTTTATTGGGGTTTTAGGCACTGACTTAGATGGAACTAAGTTTCAAAGGTAAACTGAGTTTCTAGAGCTAGTCCCCAAAAAGAGATGGGTAATTTTGAATAACTTAGCATAGATCTCACCATATCCAAAAGAGTTCTATTTCTTTTTTCAGCTACCCCATTTTGTTGTAGTGTTCCTGGGGCGGTCAACTGAGATATAATCCCATTTTTGACCGGATACTCTTTAAAATCTTCGGAGAGATATTCACCACCTCGATCAGATCGAATATATTCTTATCTAGCTGCTTTTTTGTCTCAGCCTTGTGACGCATCAGATAAATATAACCGAATCTTGAGTAGTCATAATGAAAGTGATAAAGTACTCATAGCCTCCTCGAGTTTGTACATTGATTGGTCCACTTACATCTGTATGTACCAATTCAAATAGTACTATTGCACGCACTCTTTTAGTTGAGAATGGCCTTTTGGTCTTTTTTCCTTCTAAACAGGATTCACAGAGTGGCAATCATTCATTTTCTAATTGACCCAAAAGTCCATCTTTGATCATTCTCCGTATCCTATTTTGGTTTATATGACCTACGCGTAAATGCCAGAGGTAGCACTAGTTGGAAGAAAACTTTTTTTTTCTTAGATAAATGCGTATGCTCATTAGTATCTATTAGTGTGTCATGCATAAAAAGGATTACAGGACTCAAATGATATACATTATCTTCCAATGTACCAGAAAAAATAAGTATATTATTGTAAAAAATAGAAACTGAGGATCCAAAATTTACAATATACCCTTGCTTTGACAAAGAAACTACTGAAATTAAATTCCTCTTAATGTCTGGAATATAAAGACAATTATTCAAAACTAAAGTCTCATTATTAAAAGATAATAAAACAGATCCAGCCTTTTTTGCTGACACGAACTGTCCTGTCCCAAGTTGCATTTTGACGCTTCCTTTACTTAGTTTCCTGGTTTCCTAAAACCAAAAAAGTGAATTACAAATATGATTAGTTGCTCTTGAATCCAACACCCATGTGTCAACTGGATTCTGAACTAAACATACCTCAATTACAAAAAATTACCCATACATGATTTCACAATCTTTGGGCAATCCTTTTTTCAGTGACCCTTATGTCCACACTTAATGCACTTGCCTTTAGGCTTCCCATCTTGCTTGTAGACAATCTCTTTTTCTCAGTTTCTTTTTCTTACCTTTGCCTTTTGGCTTAGGCCTAGAAGAATTATTTTCAGCAATATTTATGCTTCCCAGAGATTTCTTAGCACAATAGATCTCTTCAGCAGAATGGAGTTCGTTCATCAATTCTGTTAAGGACATGTTTCTTTTGTTCATGTTATAATGACTTTAAACTCTTTGAATGTATCTGGCAGAGATTCTAGCACTATATCAATTTTTGAGTTATCATCCATTTGTGCTTCCTGAATCTCAGCCTCATTCAAATAGTCCATCATTTTGAGGACATGATCACGAACTCTTGTGCCCTTCCCCATTTTGCGATTCATAACACCCTTCAATGCTGCTTGTCTCGCAGAGAAATTACCTGCCCAAACATCTCTTGGAGACTATCTATTATTTCAGTAGTAATTTCCAATTTCTGATGTTTGGTATGAAAAATATTAGAAATTGAGGCTAAAATATAGCATTTAGCCATTTCATTGCCCTTTTGCCATTTCTCATAAAGCCTCCTCTCATTTCTATCAGCATTCTCTGGTGGTATTAGGGGATATGCCTGGGTTAAGACATATTTATAATTTTCAGCAGTTTGGACAATATATAGATTTCGTTTCCAATCTATATAATTCTCGCCAGTAAGTTTGTTTTGATTCAGAATAAGTAAGTGGGCTTAAGGAAGACATTTCTGAAAAATAAAACATCCATGCATTAATATTTTGAAATAGTAATATTCACAATAAAAATCTAAAATGCAAAAAACCATAAATGCATTTTATTTTATTGTAACGATAATCTAGTACTGTTTTAGCAAGCTATCCGTTGGGGAAGTCATGTCGCCACTTACTAGATCCAATTAACCATTGGATTATTTACTTTCATGTCGTAACATGATAAATAACTATCGTTATCGTTTAGGGCCAAAATTTTGTTAACAGAGCTTCGTTGGGAAGGTTAATAACAAATTTTGTTGAGTGTATAACCATTGTTTTAATCCATGTATTTCTCATATCATATAGCCACAGTTAAGATGATCAACAGATTGAAAAATATTTTGATCTTATCTTTAAAGAAATTCATCAAATAGAATGTCTAATATATATACCCTCCGTAGGAAGCATCACTGTATCATGAAGTCGATGTATATATATAATTTTATTATTGAACTAACAATGGAGCCGGTGGGAAAATTATCTTGAATTTTTCCTCTCCTACTAAATATTTTAAAGTTGGTATTTCTTTTTAAAACATACATATATTGTTAATTGCATGCTTCCTATAATATTATCTAAGTGATATCTTTATATTATCAAGCATTTGTAAATTTCAAACAATATACATGAATTCATGTTATATGAATGACATATATCATTATGCATAGAGTGGCACTACCTATTCTATATGACATGTTATTATGGCATGTTCACATCCAAAATACAACACATAGAAAATTTAAATAATCTCAATTCATGGTTTTCCTAAAATAATAAAAAATATTAACCCTAAGCCTAATCTTCATTGGGCTTCATGTCAATATCTTCTTCTATTGGATTATCTTTGTTGATGAACTTGACTAATATGGGCTTTAAATTTATTATTGGTCCAAATTTTTTATTTTAAAGAAAATAAAATAAAATTTTAAGTAAAACTTTTGGATAAAAAATAAACTTAATTTGTTAAACTATATCCATGCATTTTAATCCATTAAGCCCAAATTTTATTGGACTTAAAACTAGGATTTACCAAGCCCAAAACTATTTTTGGACTTAAATGTATAATAGTATATTAATTTTACCCATTCTGAAAATATTATAGAAATTAGGAGACTGAATGATAATTACCACTCAAAACCCTAATCTCATATTTTCTTTCCACCGCCATCAGCAAAGAAACCAGTAGCCATTCATGTCTTCTCTGACCAAGGTCTGTCGCGCATTACTGACGAGGTGCTGCTGCTGCGGGGTTGCTACTGATCTGCGCTCTCTCTGCTGCTTGGTCGCCTTTCACGCATGCTTTGCTGCTAGGTAATTTTTTTTTTTACAGATTAAAATTCCCAATGATTACAAAAATTTTAAAACATAAAATTAAATCAAAAGGGAAACATGGTGATAATAGACCACCCTTTTTGTTAAAAATCCAAAACAAAAATATAAGCAAATTTCTAACCATGAATTGAGACAATCTAAGCATGCTTTATTAATATATTAACAAATAATATATATCTAAATAAATTGTGCCACTCTAATACATAATAAACAAGATAGATTTCTTACGAAATCCTTATATATTATTATGATATGGTTCTGATACAAATTGAAGGGAAAAAATATGGTTTTTTTTCAATTTTTGAATTAATACTTTTTAGGACCGATCTCATACAATATATAAGAATTAAGTAATCTACAAATTCATACCTTGATGTTTTGAGAAGATAAACAATTGAAAGTTGTAACTCCGTCTCCAAACGATCTTCCAAGCTATGACTCAAGATTGATCAACACTGAATGTGTGGGCATCTGTTTCACTACTCTCAATCGCAACTAGTTTCTTTTAGATGTCTTCTGTATTTTTCTCAAAAGCCTAGAATTCTCTCTCAGCCTTTAAGAGAATAATGCCCTTTTTATAATATCTTATGAAAAACCGTAGTATATTAGGATAAGGATTCCTATTTAAAATAGAATTCTTCTTTTAATTTAAATATTTAAATATTTAAATTAAATACTATCTCTCCACTAACGTAAAAGTGGAGAGAATGTGTAACTAACTATGGGAACCACCTTGTAAAATAACACAAGCCTCCTTTTACACTTGAATATAACATACTAGCCCTCAACAAATATTACAATTATGATTTTCATCTAATATGCCAGTTTTTCTTGCTTTTGGGTCCAGTGATGGTGTTGTCAATTAAATAAGCTAACCCAGGGATCATTTAGGAACATAAAATAGTGGCTACAATAATTAAATTTGTAATTAAACAAATATAATTATTTAATTTCAATTCTACTCCACCATAAGATTCAAATTGACCTCCATAATTGTATGCTTGAATAATAATTCGCCCAAGCCACATTGATTTCTTTACTGCACAATCGTTTGTACCACATCGTTAATTTAAATTGATATCTCAACTGCCCAATCAATTTAATTACATCTTATTCCTTAATACTTACTAGTTTTCTCTAATGATCATTTTCAATATACTTATTTATGTTGAGACACTTTGGCTAGAGAATTCTATGATCAAGTACTAAAAGCCCATCAAGAGATATGTCATACAAATTCTATATTGTTAATCTATAATTTCAATACTTGTAATTACTCTCATCAAGATACCGGGTAATCTTGACTACATGTATATGTCGTGCCCATTGGTAACTCAAATGAAATAACAACTACAATTATGAAATTATAACTAAGTCAAGATTAAGATTACAGTAAATCAATGCCTATGAGATTTAATAAGTCTGACAGTTATTACTAGGTTAATTAAATCTCATATGTGATCCAGTTAAATGTAGTCATACTACATCAATAAATTCATACATGATTAAGACAAATCACTCAATGAAATTTATTACAGTCTATACCTAAATAAAGTGCCCAACTTTATTTATCAACTGCAAACTTAATTTATTTAATCATAAGATAACTTGTATTTATGTCTTCCGCGAATCCACATGGTAATCACATAAATACATATAACATGATTAAATGGACTTTACTCAGAATATTAATGCAATAAAGATATATGAATAAAATATCTCATTTTATTTTATTAATCAAAAATATATTTATTACAACAAATATAAATATGCTTTAAAGAGCATATTTTTCCAACAATATAGAGGTCCAAACCTTTATAAGGGTACTAAGGATCTTATCAAGGTCAGCTATAGCAAACTTAATTGGCACTTTCCCCACACTAGTAACAATATGATGCTTCTGAGTTTCTGAAACCTCTGTATTCGAGTAAAATCCCCGAAAAAGATTAGAATACATTTGATTCTCAATACACAAAGCACTATCCTAACCAACTGCTTCCAATGTATTCTAATACTACTCCCACTAATCACAAGATCATTAAATGCATCCAACTCAACATAGTAGGAATTTGTTACCTGACGCGAGGCAAAGTAATTGTGAAAGCATTTATCAATAGCTACAGAGATAAAGTGTATAGAATTGAATTCAAGAGCAATTCTTGGATGAGGTGGACTCTTGCTAGCCCTTTATTTCACTCTCTTTCCAATTCATGAAGACCTATCACCAACTATTGAAATTAGATTTTGGAATTTTTAAGAAAGGGTGTTTTAGAGATAATTAAACCGATTAAAATAAGTATGAAGGAGATATGAAATGATTAGATTGCTCAATTTGATTAAAAAAAATAGTGACAATTGAGCTAAAAATTAATGAACTCAAAACGGGTACATTTAGGGTTTCAAATTGGGATTTTACGATTAGGTCAGTGAAATTATGATTAGGTATGGGAAAAATGAATATTAAAAGGTTTAGAATGATTTGGTTGTTCAATTTTACAAAATAGAGTCAAGAAAGTAAAGATGAGCTTTTATCTTCTAGTAGCTCAGTGTTTTTGGCACATTATATCGGTGAATTATTCTCTCTTTAACGACGAGCCATTATTATCCAGTTCTGAAATCTTATGTTTTTGCTTTGTAATGGTAAGTTGTTTATTGAATAAATGGTGATATATTATCTTTAACCTATGATTTCATACATTTATTTTAATTTTTGGTCGATAATTGATTCATTTTAATGTTATATCATGAGTCCAAAATATCTTAAAGCCATTTTAATGCATGAAAAATGAATGCGTACATAATTAAATACACCATATCAAACATATCAATCAAGTTTAAAATACAAAGAAAAATAACAAGTTAGGATACAACATTCATAATTCCAAGCTCAAGCCTAATTTTTGTAAACTGCTCTGGACTAAGGTGAGGATATCGACAAGTTGATTTTTAGTTGAAATAAAATCAATCTCGACATCTTATTTTAAATAAGATCTTTTGGCAAATGATATCTAATCTCTATATGCTTAGTCTTAAAATGCTAAATAAGATTCTTTAACAAATTAATGTGTTGCCACATCTAATGTAATGCCATAGTCTCTTATATGTTTGTCTTATCCATAATGCTTGTGTCTAACAACTTCTAGCTATAATATATGCTACCCTAATGGTAAACATTTGGACCGGAGCACCATTTCAAAAAGTGTATATATATACATTCTACTTTTGAACATTAGCAAAGAATTCTTCTAATTCGTAACTGTAAGCTACTAGTTATATTCTGTTATCATTGGATGAGGTGTCATGCTTGAGTCAGCATGTGTGGGACGTAAGTTTGCTAAAGCTGTTACAATAGCCCTACTGATCTTTGGAGCTAAGTATAAATGAAACAAAGCTGATGGGTGCAGCACCTAAGATCAACTTTTTGAGTGACTGAAAGTGAGAGATAGATAATTCTCCATATAAGAGATTTAATCCATGTACTCTTGTGACTCCATTGTAATTGATCAAATGAAATAAAAGCTCAGGCTCTATTATTTTCTAGTTGTGGATGTAAGTACCTTGGTACTAAACCACATAATTTGCAGTGTATCTTTTTTTAATTCTTTATAATTTGCTTGTTTTCTCAAATTAGTGTTGTTAGTTCTTGATTGTTTTTTATCAGTTTGAGATTAGTAATTAATCTGATTAAGAAGCAAGCATTCAGATTTTATAACAGCAACTCCTTGCCTCCAATATTGTGTTAGCTTAAAGGACTGCAAATATTATAATTTTGATGATAACAAACATGTGTCTCTAATGATTCGGACACCCAGGATTGCACCACGTGGCACTCTCTGATTGGTTGGAACACATCACCAGGGCTGTCATTCCTTGTATATGCATGTACGGTATGTGCGATTTTCGGTCCACTAATATTCTGTCACGTCATCGGTCAATGTAAAAGTCAATAAATATGATCCAGTGCATTACATGTATTGTAAGCTCATTTTTCAGTCTAATAGACTTTTGCCACATCATCCGTCAATGCCACTTCATCGATCAACGCCACATCAGCAGTCAACACTATATCAGCAGTCAACACCATGTCAGCGGGGCCCACCAAAATCTTAAAGTTATGATTTTGCCTTTTATGTCTTTCTTAAGGTTTTCAGCTATTCTGAGTCCAAAAATGTTGTCCGACTTTTAGTTTATTGAGCAATGACTAAAATACCCCTAAAATACATAAAGTATTAAAAATACGCATAAACATAGACAATTAAATATCAAGGGACTTAAAATATATAAAAGTGGAGATGTTAGTGAGGCTTTAGGGTGTAAAATGATGATTTTACCCTTTATAAATATACACTCTCTAGGACTCAACACACCCCCCAACCAGATTATTGCTAGTCCCTAGCAAATTAAGCGATAACAAAATTCAACCAAATGTTTTTTTTTTAAAGGCAATTATGTTTACTTCTTCAATTAGATTAATGACAATAATCAAATAAAAATATAAGCATTATCCCCAGCCTAAAGAGATATCACTCCCACATCAACCATCCACATGACTTAGTCAAGCAAACACATGCAGACTGATCTATTATCAAAGTTACATTAATTAAGCCGCTTTTAAGTGTGACATGTCAACTCCAAAATCTCACAGGTTAGAGTGACACTCTCAAAAGAAAATAAACCCAAGAAAAACAGTCACTCTAAAAATGATAACTTGAGAGAAATTAATGAATGGCAATATCACACACTCTCACCAAGAATAATGCCCACAACTTAGCATATAGTATGACACAAAATAAAATGAAATGATAGTCAAACCAATTTTTTTTTTATATATATGTGTCACTACATCATCTTAGTCCATATTACTAGCTTCTACTTCAGACTATAATTCCCTAAAATCAAGGACTTTTATTACGATGTAATATAGGTTAAGAATATAGCTACCAAAGAAGGGACAATAGGAAAAATAAAGTATTGTTTGAGAAAACAAAATAGAGATCTTTTGAAAATTGTAAGGTGTAATTCATTTATTATTATTATTTTTTTTCTTTTTTTCCTTTTCTTTTCAATTGCACATCTTTTTTTCTTTTTCATATACATATATATATTGCACAATTTTTTTTTAAAAAAAAATCATCTAAAATTTTCTCAAATATAAGTAGGTGATGGAATATATAAAACGTAGGGTACTACTCTAAATTGGAGTAGAGCAGGACGATGAGTAAACAAAGAAAACATAATTTTTTTTTATTTAGGCTAAAAAGGGCTGACTATGGATATTTTGCAAAAGGGATGGCTGAAAAAAGCTCAAACGGGTCAAAGATGACCTTTCCATCATCATTTAGGGCTCTAAATAGTCTTCTATTTTTACTAACTCAATAGACTTTTAGATGTAGCAACACAATTTTTTTTTTATGTTTGACTCAAAAGAAAATATAGAGATCATGTATAGTAAATTGTATGAAAAATGGGCAAAAAGGGTTACTCTCCACGAAAAATGATAGGCTCAAAAACTCGCTTGAAATTTATTAAAACATATGCATTTCTTCAAGTAACTTAACCAATTTTACTCGTCAGCGCATTCAATTCACATTTGTCACAACATCAGCATGCAGAGTAGCAAATATAATGTAGCATAACTCAAGGTCAAAGATAATACAAATACAAGAATTTGAAAGTCATCATGTCATTCAATGTCAAAAGATCATATAAAATGTCTAATTTTTTATTTTTTTATTATATATTTTTTGTTTTGTTTTTTAATATTTTTAACTTCTAGAGTCACTACACTCCATATTCAGCCATCTCCGACTCAAAAATTAAGCCAAAGTAAGTTCTTACAACAAAAATTAGTAAAAACTTCTCTAATATTAAACTATTCCACAATCATCAACTATTCCCTCCTCCCAACCAGAATGAAACATTGTCTTCAATATTTTAAAGGAAATAAATAGGGTTTATAAGACATCACCTGAGTGCTACAACACAAAATGAAAGAAAACATTTATAGATGGAGAGTTAAATCTAATTTATGCTTCTTACTGCTGCTGCTAACATCATTAGTTGACCTATCCAATGAAGCGGTCCTAGGATCTAGCTCTAGTCTATAAGCTTGTAAAAGATCAAGTAACTCGTTAGTAATAGAGGCACAAATAAAAAGTTTTTTTATTGTTAAATGAATAAATTAATTTTTTATTGCATAGTTAAATGAATAAATTAATTTTTTTGATGAATGTTCAGATTGGCCCAAGATGCAAATGTAAATAATGCCTCTAAAGTTGCAAGATCTTCTGGCAAGAAAATAAAAGCTTCAGCATGTTGTAGCATTTCAGATAGTCTTTCTTGCATGGTGGAGACAATTAACTCCTCTCCAATTGGTGGGTCAGGCATGCTTACAAGAGGTCTTAAGGCTTTCAGAATGATGCCTAGCACCTGGCTTCCTCTATTGTAAGCAGCTTCTATAATAAGCTTTGATAACCCTCGATCACCTCTCTATATACTAAGTGTATTTTTCTCTCTGCTATGACTCGACCAAGATCTATGGCTGCCTCAATAAACTCTTTATACTTTCCGTAGTGAAATCCAAAAACCACACAAATGTTCTTAAATTATTTACTTGAAGGTGCTGCCATTGAGACAATCATAAAAAAACAACTTGTGAATGTTTAACAAAACAAGCTCATATTTAAAGATCTTGGCAAAAATCATAATGACACACAGCTGTAAAGGAAGTGGCACATTTTTCAAATGACATGTGAAGTTTGTGGCTTTAAAGTCAAAAGCAACAAGTGAACAACCGAAAAAGAGAACACAATAATGCAAATGATAAAAGAACAGTAAAAAGGATATGTACTAGAATTTGTGATTGTGGCTCACATATTCCTCTGATAGTTGTGATTGTGCTTGGGTCTTAGGATTCACACTCAACATTTCACCATGGGCTTAATATTTCTTTTTTTAGTTCTAATTAATTTATGATAGGGTATTTCCACTCCTCATAAACATAACTCTAATAAATATGACATCAAGCGCTTATTGTGCCAGGAAGAATAATTTTATATTAAATGTGGTATCAAGAACACGTTGTGCTAGGTAATAATAGTGTAATTGTCGACAAGATGGCAAGACTATCCACTAATTAACCTAGATGAATTTTATGTCAACAATGTGTCAAAACCTACCACATAAATTAGAGAGAGGTTTTTCTCTAATAAATCTGGTGTAAAGCGCTCACCTTGCCAAATAGTAATAATCTTGCACTAGGGAGCCGTTATACCAGTGCAATATCTAGACAAGATTATTACTATTTATTTACGATAAGTCAAAATAAATTAAATAAATTAAAGAAAGTAAAAATAAACTTACCAAATTAAGCCCATAGATTATGTTGAGGCTTCACCTTTAACCCAAGCTTGAAACTAAATTAGCCACTCATTTTATAACTAGGGGTAAAATGAAAATTTTATTAAAATACATAGAACATACAAGTTGGAGAAGGAATTACAGAAAATAAAGCCAAAAAATGAATTCAGGGGGGTCAAATTAGGGGGGGACCCTTCTATTTATAGATAAAATAAGTAAATCATGGCCATCGGATGAAAACAATTCGGACGCCCAGGATTACGCCGCATGGCACTCTCTGATTAGATGGAACACATCACCAGGACTGTCATTCCGTGTATATGCATGTATGGTATGCGCGATTTTCGGTCCACTAATATTCTGCCACGTCATCTATCAATGTAAAAGTCAACAAATATGAACCAGTGCATTGCATGTATTGTAAGCTCATTTTTCGGTCCAATAGACTTCTGCCACATCATCGATCAACGCCACGTCAGCAGGACCCACCAAAATCTTAAATTATGATTTTTCTCTTTATGTCTTTCCTAAGGTTTTCAACTGTTCTAAGTTCAAAAATGTTGTCCGTTTTGCTGTCCGAGTTCTCGTTTATTGAGAAATGACTAAAATACCCCAAAAATACGTAAAGTATTAAAAATCTACATAAACATAGACAATTAAATATCAAGGGACTTAAAATACATAAAGGTGGAGATGTTAATGAGTCTTTAGGTGTAAAATGATGATTTTACCCTTTACAAATATACACTCTCTAGGACTCAACAGCGACTAGCTGCTTGGTCAAGGTTTTTAACCCATTTTCCCCTTGATGGGGGATGTTAATTTAGTTATTTTAAGATTCTAGAATTTTATTTTCTATTTTAATTAGAGTTAATTAAAGAACAATATCTTTGTCTTTTTTTTCTATTCTAATTGTGATTTAGTTTCTTTTTAAAGTTAACTTAGGGAAGTAGGTTTACCCTATTATAAATAGGTAGGTTTTTTAATTATTTTGATAAATTTAATTCAATTATTCAATAAAATTTATCTTTTACAATTCCTCTAGAATTATTTATCAAAAATCTGTCTTGTAGAGTCGTTTGGATTAGAGCGTCATCTAATCTCGTTTTATGCATTATTAAAAATCTCATTGAGTCGCTTGGATTAGAACGGATCTAATCACACTGGCTTGGTCCTGTACTAGAAAGATATCTAGTTTTTCTCATCCTATTAATTTCACTTCCGCTGCGCTGCTCAATCAATTGGTATCAGAGCAGTTCTGTTCAAACCGTATAGCTTTCCTGGATACCCATAACCCATCCCCACCAATTACATCATTAAAAAAAAAACCAAACTTGAGCTTGCTATAATTACCAGAGAGAAATATATTATGATGAATAATTACCGATGAATCGATAAGCTGAAAAATAGTTAACCGACAAATTAATGGCTAACTAACAACTATAAACGGCTAACTAAATATTTTAATTACAACTCAATGGTAACATGTTCTAGTCAAAATAACGATCCGAAAACAAGTTAACAGCGAACCATTAAGACTTTAAAAGTCTATAACGGCTATTTTTTAGTTCCTACTATAAAAAGATTCAATTATATTCAAATAATATGAATCTCAAGAGTTGTATTTGAGTTTACTACCGAGTATATAATTGTTCTTAAGCTTTGAACTTGTAATCATTTTATTGAAATATACTTTGCGCTTCAATTATAAATACATATTGTGTGTGAGAGAGAAATCGTTTTGTAAATCATATTGTAAAATCAAGTTGAGTGGTTGTAAGTGTTGGGATACACTTATGTTAAAATATTGGGGACAAAGCTTGCTTTGTGAAATTTTAAATTGCAATGATAAAGCAGTTTTTAAGTCTTAAAGGCTTGCTTTGTGAAATTCTCAATCTTGGTGAAGTTGGAGGTATTGACGTAGGCATGGTTGATTGAACCACGTAAAAATCTTTCTTTTTTTCTCTTTATCCCTCATCTCTTTATTTATTTATCATCTAAATTTATGTTTATCATTGCTTAAGGAATTAGCTTGAATTAATTTGTGTTGTTAATATCATAAGTTTTTAAATACCCAATTCACCACCTCTCTTAGGTTATTTAACTAGTATTTGAATTGGTATCAGAGAGGGTGCTCTTGTGTAGACTTAACCATGTAGAGTTAAAGATTAAAGATAGCCCAAAATGGTTCCACATTTAAGAAAGGACAAATCACTACTAAACCTCCATATTTTTATGGTAACAATCACCTATATTGGAAAATTAGGATGAGAATTTATTTGCAAGCCTTAGATTATGAAATTTAGGGAATTATTTATGATGGTTCATTTATGCCTTCCACTAATAATAAAGAAGGAGACAATATCCTTAAATCATCACGTGAATGGAATGAGTCAGAAAAAAGAAAAAGTTCTATAAATTCTAAAGCCATGAATGCCTTATTTTATGCTTCAAATAAGAAGGATTTTCAAGTTGTTCTAGTGCTCAGGAAATTTGGATTAAACATAAAATTATTTACAAGGGTACATACCAAGTTAAAGAGTCTAAAATTAGTAGATTTACTAAGCAATATGAGTTGTTTAAAATGGAGTCATATGAGAGTGTCCATGATACTTATACTAAATTCACCGATATTATGAATTCATTTAAAGCACTAGGAAAGAATTTTAAAAATAGTAAAAAAGTGAAGAAGATTATTAGATCTTTACCAAAAGAGTGGAGACCAAAGAGAACTGCCATAGAGGAAGCTAAGGATGTAAATGCATTCCTATTGATGATTTGATTAGTTTTCTTATTTCTTATAAGGAAGACTTGGCAGTTGAAAAGGGAAATGAAGAGAATACAAGCTTTTCATTCAAACTTCCATTGTTGAAGGTAATAATGATGGTAGTGATTTCGAAGATGAAGGCGTTGAAATGATTGTTAGAAAGTTTAAAAGGATCTTGAAGAAGTAAATCAAGAGAGAAACTTTAAGGATTTCATGAGAGAAAGCCTTAAAGTGGAGAAAGAGAAGAATGAGCTAATTTTTTACTATGAATGCAAGAAGCGTGGACACATTTTATCAAAATGCCCTCTACTCAACCATCCCAAATCAAAGAAGAAAGTAATAATGGCAATACGGGATGATAATGATAATGAATCCACCAATAAAGAGCAAGCTTGTGTCATGTCAAACCTAGCTTTCATGACACTTGGTAATGAATCATTAGACGAACTTGATGAGGTAAGTGACTTTTGAACCTACGATGAACTACTTGATGGTTTTAAAGAATTGCATGATGATTGGATGAGAATAGGTAAAAAGAATGCATTTCTTAAAAAGAGAATGGTAGAGCTCACAAATGAGAATGAATTTTTTAAGTGCTAAGATTACTTGCCTAGAATTGGAGAACAAATCTTTGCATGAGAGAATTACTTCATCAAATTAGAAATCTAGCATATCACATGAGCATGTAGAATTATATGTAGATGATTTGAAAAAGGAAAATGAGGTACTCAAGAAAAAGAATAATGAACTTAGTGATGTTGTCTTAAAATTTACTAATGAACAAAAGATGTTGGACAAATTGTTTGGTTTACAAAAAAATGTATTGACAAGGGAGGAATTGGCAATAAACCAATTTTAAAACAAAAGTATTATAAGAATTACTTCTAGTATGTACATAGGCAATGTTTCTAATAACTCTCAGATGAGTGATGCCGAGCTTTCTTTTACACTATACTTCTTGTGGTGTCTTGCCTTGCACACTTCTTATTGGTTATCAGTTAGATAAATTCTTTGGAAGTAAACTTTCCAACTTGATCAGATCTCATGGCTTTAATCTGATATCCTTTTTCTTGAAAGCTTTTAAAGCTTTTAATTTCTACTCTAAAAAATACATTTAAGTTTTTTTCTTGAAATATGAAGAGAAGGAACTAGTTATTTTTAGCAATAGAGCTTGGCTTGAATAGACTGAACATGTCAATATGAATAAGCTTGAGTGGCTTCTGAGCTTTTGAGTTTGACTCTTTTGGAAAGTTATTTCTTAATTGTTTTCTAACTAAACATTCTTCATAGAGTTAATTAGAGTGGTTGATTGAAGATAAACCTTTCACATTAGGGTGATTTATTGCAGAGAAACCTTTCACCGTGTTCGTTTTTTATAGTAGCTTTAGACAAGCAAAGTTGGGATGCATGTATCAAAGATGCCAAATTCAGGATGGGTCTTTGTGACAAGTTTTGAGATACTTTGCAACATCATTTTGAATATTTAAAAGAAACATTCTATTCTTTGACATTTTCACCTTAGTAATTAGGTTTCCTTTGCTATCTCATAGAAAAAGACTATAGTCATTTAAGTGAATATCATAGCCTTTTTCTAAGAGATAACCTAAATTGCCCTTTATTAGTACTTTTGAATCATCTCAAAAAGCGACATTGTCATTTATATATTCATTTAGTTCCATGAACAATCTTTTGTTTTTACTCATGTGAATTGTGAATGCTATCACCTTTGTTAAGATACCATTTATTTTCTTAACCTTCACTAGTGTCATTGTGTGCTAGTAAAAGTGTATTATCTTTACTACTCTTCTCTTCATCAATTTTGTACTTGGAGCTCTTCATCATTCTTCTTTTCACCTAAATTTTAATAATTATAGCATTATAGATTAACTTTACCTCATCCTTTGGTTAAGTTTCCCCTTTTTCATAATTAAAGTTGTTGTTGTTGAAATTCCAACTCGTCAATGACCATGACCTCTACCTCAACCTCTTTCTCGACCTTTATCTCGGACTTAATGCTTTCTTTCATTGTCAAAGCTTTCTTCTCTCTTTTTTTGATTGAATCTTGAGAAGTTGTTCTTTAATTTCTTTTTTTTTTTTCATTTTTTCTTCATAGGCTTGCAACCTTTCTTGAAGTTGCTCGATTGTTATAGCCTTAGATCTTCTATTTCCTCAATTGTCACAATAATATGCTCAAACTTTGGGTCTATTGATTGAAATATCTTTTCAATGAACTTTAACTCTTTTAATTCCTTATTATTTCTTTTTAATTCATTGGAAATGGTCATAACGTGAGTAAAATAGTCAGAAATCAACTCGAATGCCATTATGTGTGAGGACTTAAATTCTCCTTGTAATGTTTGAAGATTAACCCTCTTAACTTACTCCGCTTCTTTGTAAGAGGTCTTTAGCTTCTCTCATGTTTTTTAAGGAGGTTGCACTAGCAATCTTATCAAAACTATCTTTATCTAATAATTGAAAGATGAGATACTTTACTTTATTCTCTTTCTTTTTTAAGTCTTTTAGATTTTCCTTTTGCACCTCAGTTAAAGTAGCTTCATTTTCTAGCATAGTAATTATTTTTTCTATAATACTCTATACATCATATAAACGTAATAGAGCCTTTATTTTGATACACTAGTTGTCAAACTTACTTTCCATTAATTGTGGAACTTAGAATGGCATCATACAACCATTTGCCATAATTCACAAACTAAGAATTTGGAGATTCTATACGAATGGATAAGCCCATAATGTTAAAAAACCATGGCAGGAACTCAGGTCAACTTTTGGTCAATGGTTAAGGTTAGTCAACAGTCAACGGTCAGTTTGGTTGCCTCAGATCTGGATCAGTTCGAATCAGCTTAGTTCGGGTGGTTTAACTTGGTTAAACTCAGTTCAACTTGATGATCAGTTGACTCTATTTCAGGATAGTGAACTTTTTATTGTGATTACGGGCACATTTAGACTCTGATTGGGCTGATTTTTACGGTGTTGCATTCCTCTCATCAAGCTCTTTGATTTGATATGCTATACAACTATGTCCAATATTGTTTGCTATCTCTGATATCGCTTTATTTGAGAATCAATAAATTAAACATCAAAATAAACACTATTTTATTTCTTCAACAATGCTTGTTAAATACTAAGCTCTTATTTTTCACTCTCTACAACTTAGAGATTTTGTTGCTTTATTTAATGCTTAAAGTGAATATATGACAAATTATTTGTACATATTACAAATCAATCACAACCATTCATTTATTCAACTACCATGCAAATTATAACCATTCATCAAAACCTACCACTTACTTACTTCACCAACCACACCTACCACAAGACAATTCTTTGAAGTAGGCTTGGATTTTTTAAAATTGGATAAAATTTAAAATCCTAAAATAAATTCAGCTGCAGCACTCATACTAAAGTTTGGTTTTCAAGTTTCTATAAGGCGATTAGAAGGGTCTAGTTAAATGTTGATATAGTTGTCTTTGTATTTTGCTTTATTTCTCTTTAATAAATCTTTTAAAAAACAGGGAAAAATTTTTGTTGTTGTTATGAGATATGTCCATCTATCCACCTATTGATCAAATAATGTATGCTTTACGCTAATAAATTTAGACTGTGAGTTATGAAAGCAGCTATATGATTTGTAACGTACTTATGTATCACACCCATTGAAACATATTTATGAGTTGTGCATCAGAAAGTACTTTAGGAATTAAAAAGTGTGTCAATCAAATATATCAAGAGATTGAGAAATGAAATAGCAAGCACGTAAAGAAATTTTGTTGATTATTATCTTATTAACTTATGTATTATTATTATCAATCCTTTTAAATTCATTTTGTTTATATTGTGTGTATGCATAGTCAAAATACTTCTCAATTTTGATCTACAATAAATTAAGAGTTTATGAAACTTCAATGCATTCTAATCATGTGCAGTCTTCTATAACAGTTTTACTGGACATATTTAAGTTATAAACCCATTACACTCCTTTTTTAGTCAAGTACGTGTAAAATGTGCAGAAAGAGGTGAATTTAAAACATCCTTTTGCTAAACAATGGCCATTATTAACAACAGGAAACCCAGCAATTGAGATGAGGCAGGGAAAAAAGTATAAGACATGTAGAGTCACTACTAGAAAAATGGCCTTTAGTGATACTAAAATAGTGTCACTAATTACTTTTAGTGACACTTATTAATAGCGTCAATGATCTGGGAGTCAGAAAAATACTGACACTTGAATGTGGTGTCAGGAATTACTATTACTACAGTATTACAGATTTTATGACACTATAATGTCAATAATTACTATTACAATAGTATCACGAGTTAGTAATATCAGTAAAACAATCACTCCAATGAAACTGATACTTTATGATATATTTTTAGTATCAATGAATTTTATTAGTTATTATTGTCATTTTAAGTTTTGTCAATCTAATGATATTATTTAAAAAAGAATATTAGTAAACTGCTAAAATGAACAATTATATATAAAATTTCTAACAAAACATTATGCCTCTTTTGTTTGGCTTTCTTCACCAAACAATCTTAAAAGAGTTTGCTACTTAATTCTGTACACACCCCAAATCATATGGGTTCTTTGACAAAACACCATTACTTTCATACACAAACAAATCAGGCTCTTCATCTACAAATTTAAGGAAGATTAAAATGTTAAAAAAAAAAGAATAAAGATTATCCACATCGATAACGTGACAATAAAGCAGAAGCTAACTCAACTGGTTGTCGGCATCTTTCTACATCAAAATTCATAAAAATGCTCTTGATCTTTCTTCAAAATCTTGCTTTGGTGCTATGGAAGTGAGGGTGTGCATGAGACTGATGTGGTCAAGGTGTTTGGTTATGACTTTTACTCAACTGCAGAAGTTGATTGCAAGAAGATATGCTTGCTCTTCAATTTCGAAACTTAAATGCAGATAGATATTTTGTTTAAAATATCTGTAAACCAGCTGTGACGTAAGAATAAAAAATAATTGAGAAAGAAAATAAAATTAATTTTTTTTACTGGACCGTTACTTAATTTACCAAAAAACATTAACTTTTGTTCTACATTTATAACTTTTATTTCATTATAACAATTGTAACTTAAAACCTATAAGACCTAACTACCAAATGTACCCTTAACCCATCTTTATGTATTTTTTCATATCAAAGTGGCTATCTCTTTAATTTAGGCATAAGAAAAATTGTACATGAGATACACAAAAGTCTCAAGTAAGGGCCACTTGTTTAAATTCTACTTATCTTTAAGCTTATAGAGAATTATACATTTCTTTTGCTTCAATAAAAGAAATTAAATGATTTGTGTCTTCAAACAGAAACAAATACTTGATCAGCTATTCACTTAAACTAGTTTGGAGATGAAATCAATAGGTACCTCAATGAAATCAATAGGCTCACAGTCGTCTTGGTCAAATGGATCTTCAATTGATACAATAGGATAATTAGAGATGAAAGACTTGTAGAGATCTTTGAGTGCATCTCCTGAGATCTTTTGTGAACCGTCATTGTTCTGCAAAAAGAAGACCAAAAAAATTAAGAAAACAGGAAAAAAAATTAAGTATTTTACTAAAAAACATTGGGCACCTAAGGAGAAAGTTGATCAGAACAAAATTACAGTAATATCAACAGATAACCAGTTAATGAAAATCTCCAAAAGGGTTGGCTTAAAGCAATTTAAAAGAATTTAAAAAGTAAATCACAAACAATTGATTGAAGATGACACTAACTTTGCCTGTGTAACCAGCTTTAGCAATGGCTGTGTTGAGCAATCATCAACTATTTAACAAGAGCAACAAATATAAAGTCTTGAAGGTAGAGAGTGGACAACAATTGGGGACTCATTTAAAAAGAAGTTGTTTCACTTATCATGACACAAGCAGCTGCAGTTGTTGCTCTAGCGAGAACTCATAGCACAAGTAGTCTGCAGCTTGTTGCTCGCAGCGAGAACCGTAGCACAAGCACTGCAGATTGTTGCTTGCTACACCACAAGCGAGCAATGCATTTACTGCGATAGGAACTGCAGCGAAGTTGCACCAATTGCGAGTGCTATAGCTGCTTGTCTTGCAGCTTCCTACCTGCAATCGCAATCGCTTCTTGTTCTACAGCAGCAGCAATTGCAGCTGCTGCTGCTGTGCTTTCCTTGTCAATATTCTGAGGTAGTGCTACTGTAAAATTTTCTTTACTCTCAATCCTCAGTGCAACTAATGTTGCAGTAGCAGAAACTACAGCTACTGCTTGTGCTGCAGCAGTAGCAACTGCAGCTACAGCTTGTGCAAATTGGCACTCATTTTCTCCTATCAATAACATGCCCCTTGTGCTGCTGCAGTGGTTGCGTACTGCAATCCTCGATTCTTGCTGCTGATGCAGGTGTTATTGCGCAAGTTGCTGCAGGTGCAATTGCTGCAGCTGCTGTTGTGCTTCTTTCTCAATAGCAGCAACAATAACTGCTTTCTAAGAACTGTAGTAAGAACATATGGACAACTCAAAGTGGATGCAGCCAATTCAACGCACACTATATCTACCAAAGGTTCGACATCGATCTTTTATGAATATCAGGGCTTCATCAGCCCAACAATTCAACAACTTCCAGCATAATTGAAGCACTATCCATATCCAACAGTAAAAGTTTGTAATGTGCTGGAATTAAAAATTGGCTAAATAATACAGGAAAGCAACTTGAATATTTTATGTTATTTAAAAGCGTACATAACATCAACGTTGTCCTTTAACAAAAATTCAGAAGTCCAACATAAACAAATGAATCGTTACCTCATCCTTGAGGCTTTTATCAATTTATGGAGATTCAAAACGCTGATTTTCAATATCATTGCTCCAACACTCTTCTTTCTCTATAAAAAAAACAAACACAAATGAACTCCAATTTTGAAATAAACAAATTATATTCAAAAAAATTAAAAAATAATAATAATAAAAACAAAATTCACCTTCAGATGAAAACAGAGAGGACAAGCGATTTTTCGATATTACAGGTTCCTGATCAAAACAAGCAAAAACACAAAATCTTGAGTCAAGTAATTTCTAGCATAAACTCTAAAAATAGAACCAAAATGAAGCTCACGCGTTGTGCATAGTAATTGTGCATCCTTGGGCAAGGACAGATAATCAAAACCCATTGTTCTTTCTTAGGTATTATTCAAACCAGATTATTTATCAACTAACAAATTATGTTTTTTTTTTCCCTAATCTCAGTAATAAGTTCGTTTGTTTCAGGTCCATGCCTCAAATTCAAAGTGTCAAAGCACTGGAAAACAAGAAGTCCAGTCCACGGTATGAAAAACCAAGAACTAGTTTCTCAGATATTCCAGACAAACTTCAATATCATTCATTCCTTCAACTACAATTTTATGTTGATGTTTACCAAGGATAAAATAACATACCTTTCACACAGATCGTCATTCCCAAAGACTGGACCGATCAACTCTGTTCGGTTCTCTATTAGCGAAGCAGCTTCAACACTCTCGCTTCTGTGAATATTATCAAAACCCAAGAATCCAACACGCCGTCAAAAGAACTTGTAGTGCCAACTTCGACGCCTTCGACGAAAACCAAAACGAAACTATCAGCCACGATAACACCGTCAACTCAGCAATTAGGGTTTTAATTTTTTTTTCAATTTAGGGGAAAATGGAAAAAGAAAATAGAGTGTAAGCATGAGGGAAAGCATGAGAGATCGAGTGTTTGGGTGTGATAGACAACAGAGAACAGAGAACAGAGAACAGAAGATATCAAGAAAAGAAAAACGAAAGAGAAAGCATGAGGGAAAGCATGGAGATCGAGTGAGAGATGGGTGAGAGTTAGCGTTAATTAGGTTTTGTTATCCTTTTGTTATTATATTTTTGTTTTTAAACTCTTTAAAACAAACGAATTAAGTTAATTCAATGTGACTTGATGGTCTCTGGTTTAAACGTTAAAGTTTTAAACTATAGAAGTCTCAGGTTCGAGTTAGAACTAAAACAATTATTAATGAATTTTTTTTTATCTCTGATACTTTAGTGTCAGTGATTATTGATGTTTAATTTACTAACACACTAGTATCGATAACCTCTAATACATACTTGTTAATAGGTGCATTTGTTCAGAATTACTGATACTTTTTGCTAAGTGTCAGTAAACTAAGTGTCAGTAAATGTCATTTTTCTAGTAGTGAGTTTCATTCTTTTTATTATTATCATTTTTTAAAACTTTTAATTATGCCATAAAAAACTATAAAATACATTCATTCAATATCGCAACACACCTTAAATACTTAAAAGTAGGCTTAGCAAAATATGGGCTTCGGCCGAGTTTTTCCAAGCTCATTACAGAGAAAAAACAAAGTTCAGGCCCTTTGTGGGCTTGGACCAGACTCACATTGGGCTTGGACTTTTACTTATTATTTTTTTAATTTTTTTAGTTGTTATAAACTTGAAAAAATTAATAATAAATACGTTGTTATAATCAACAATAAATAAATAGAACATGAATATCCAAAATAAAATAATAAATAAAGAAAATTAATGAAACAAAAGCATAGAGATTTAATTTTTTTAAAATTAGATTCTCTAATTTATGCGCTATCTTAATTAATTAACATTTAAAAAAGTGTTTAGTATTACAATTTTATGTTTTTTAATCACTATTATTTATGAATCAGAGATTTAAGTTTTATTCTTTTATTTTTCTATTATTTTTTTAATTTTCATTTATTTTTTAAATTTATAAATTTACTTTTCTTATAAAATCGTGCAGGCACAGGCCTAGCCTGAGCTTTTTACCTTCATGTGGAGGGTCGGGCCAAAAGCCCATGGGCTTGTGCCGACCCAGGCTTTTTTGCCCATTCTACTTATATTACCTATTTTTCCTACTCTCTGTCAACTTTTGCTAGTTTTTATTTTTGGCAAAAAAAAAGTTTCAAAATTTTTTAATTTAATTTTTTGTTTGTTATAATACGTAGATAAATTGCTTAATTACAGCAACATAATCATGGAATAATTAACAAATTATTTAATCATAATTAGTATATATCTGATAATATTCGAGCAATAAAAAAATTAATCAAATATAGATGAGAATGGATATGTCTCTTAATTATGCAACCATTGAGGTCGGCCAACCACAGGTAATGGGTGTAGATAGAGGAATCTCCACGGTTGTTCTAATATAAGGGCATTTTAGATTTTTCAATGCATATTTGTCATGTTTATATATATATTTTTGTCGATGGCATATCTCTGT
Organism: Murraya koenigii; assembly: GCA_025617385.1. Classification (NCBI taxonomy): domain Eukaryota; kingdom Viridiplantae; phylum Streptophyta; class Magnoliopsida; order Sapindales; family Rutaceae; genus Murraya; species Murraya koenigii. The sequence goes on from CM046812.1 coordinate 22,527,924, forward strand.
GCAAAATTAAGGTCCTTTAAATTCCCTGTTTATAGACATATAAAAGCTGACATGATAAATAGTTGACACTTAAGACCGAAGCTTGATGGGTAATTAAGATCGAAATTTCTAGCGACTTGAATCAAAGAATCCATAGATTTTATTTGGGAGTAAAGAAACATCAAAATATTAAAATATATACAAAATAAATAAACATAAAATTCAAGAAAAGTGCATAAACACACACACACAGAGACTTAGAGAGAGAGAGAGAGAGATTTAGAAAGATAGAGAATGGTGTTGTGGGAGATCACATCTCACTTTGCATAGAAATGATAGACACAAGTTTATATGGCTTTGGTTGGAAAGTTTATGCAATTTTTTGACTGTTTTTGCTTAATGACAACAAAGACAAGTTCTTGGTTTTCTAAGGTTAATTATTATATTTACTAGTTCAATATGTCACGTGTATTCTCGATGGCTCGGTTAGTGGTTCAGTCAAGGTATTTTACCTTATAATAATTATCCATAGGTACTCATAATATAGCTAGTTGTTTGGTTATATCAGTAACGGTAACTCCAGTTTAACATATTCATTTTATTATTCTAATTAACTGTATTATTTTCCCTTTAATATAAAATTATTAAAGTTGAATTTGTTACAAATTATTACTGGCAAAAATTTTGGCACAACCCGAATTCAGTTTATGCAATTTTTTGACTGTTTTTGCTTAATGACAACAAAGACAAGTTCTTGGTTTTCTAAGGTTAATTATTATATTTACTAGTTCAATATATCACTTGTATTCTCGATGGCTCAGTTAGTGGTTCAGTCAAGGTATTTTACCCTATAATAATTATCCATAGGTACTCATAATATAGCTAGTTGTTTGGTTATATCAGTATCGGTAACTCCAGTTTAACATATTCATTTTATTATTCTAATTAACTGTATTATTTTCCCTTTAATATAAAATTATTAAAGTTGAATTTGTTACAAATTATTACTGGCAAAAATTTTGGCACAACCCGAATTCAATATGATAAATAAATATATATGTATCATAAAATTTGACGGGTTTAATAGATGGATTGTATTTTCAATAATTTAAAATTGTAACGACATTAAATCGAGACAATTGAAACACAATTCAATGGTGGTGTAATCGGATTTTATTTTAGCATTGAAGTCCGACATTACCTCAATTTGTATCAAGCTTTAAAAAAGAGACAAAGTGTCCGTTTCTATAAAATAAGAAAGAGAGGAAGAGAAAGAGAGAGATAAAGAGGTGGACCAATGAACCTGATATCGATCCTGATGGATTTCATGATTTTAACCACGTCATTGATCGAACAAGGTACTGATCGAAACCTTAGAAGCGCGAAAATTTGCGGCCATTACCACCACCATTAATTTCACTTGATTTTGGTCACGTCACAGATTGGGGGTTTACTCCTCACATCATTAGATTTAATTTTTGACCAACTACGTCACCTGAAACGACTAGATTGCCACCAATAGGCCGTTAGAAGGCTAACAGCTTTGGGAGCTAAATCAGATGCTGTCACCACGCGTGAGAGGTCATTGCTGGTACTAATGGACTCAATGTGATTAGAACTTTCAGGTTTGAGTTCTTGGTCACCGTTGGTTGAATTCCAATCATCGATTACTGGTAGGGGCAGTTGGTAATTTCATACTAGAGGATAATTTGGTAATTTCTGACCTTGCAGTTATTTTTGTAATTTAAAATGAGGGCAATTTGTTAGTTTCATTAGGGGTAATTTTTAATCTAAGTTATTAGAGTCATTTTCATAAGTTTTAGGTATTTTGGTAATTTTATGTACCCAAGAGTTTTATTATGTGGATAAATATTATTTTGAGCCTTATTGTGTATAGTTAGTTGTATTTATGATTTACGGATAGTGATTATGTCAATTACTTGATTTAAAAGGAACCTCGTATGAGGAGCAATACATGGGCTTTGTCGATACCCGAGTTTGAGCATTTTCACTATGTGTAGGATATACAAAACTTATTTTCTTCAGAGTAGATTATAATTTTAAAAATGGTCAACTTGTTTAGGAAATAAGTTTTTAATGCCATGATTTAATGATTTTTCTAGAATGGGTTATATCTTTGTATTGAATATTTATTATTAAAATTATGTATGATTACTAATTTTATTATCGATTTTGAGTAAATGCATGGCAATATTTCTTTGAAGAAAATAAAATAGATTTAAAGTATGTTAAATGGAAAGGAAATGAGATTTAAAGTGTGATTATATGTTTATATATACGTATATGTGTGTATATTGAATTTTGTTTTTAAAATCATTAGACAATACCGTTCCCCTTTAGATACAGTGATATGAGATGAGAGGACTTTAGGGCCGTTTGGGTACACACATATTCTTTGGGCCATGTGCTTGAGCACCTTTATCCCTTGCGGACAAGATGATGCATGCACAAATGTGATGAGATATATGAGATGATATTTTTCTGCTTATTCATGTAGCTTTGGGGCATGAGAGTATCTAGATAGTACGTCATTGCCTTCTGTTGAGGTCTAGATATGATAAGATTATTCCCTTAGGTACTTGTTTGGTTATAGCTTCGATATTTAGTATTTACTATTATAAATGTTATGATTTCCTTGATTTGTTCTTATGCAGTATTATGTATTGTTGTTATATTAGTACATGATTCAAATTAAATATGTTCATTTAAGTTCTTATGATATTTTGATGAAATTGTTTAGAGAAAGATTATATTATTTTTATTTAAGACTATTTTAAAAACCTACTATCCACTCACTAAGCTCACAAAGATTATATATTCACTCCATTTTTAGAGATATATATTTTTGAAATCATGGTCAAGTGTCAGTGCTAGGAGTCATAGATGTTTTTTTGTTAGGATATTTCAGATTGTATACTATTGTTTTAATTTTTGATTAAGGATAACCTACTTCACTTTGACATTAGGTGCTTAGATGATATTTGGTATTTTGATTGATGGAGTTGGTTGAAGATGATGGCTAAATATTGAACTATTTTTTGAAGTGTTTGTATAACATACACACTTTTATTTACAATAAAGTGTAATATTTTATTTTTCCCTCTTCGATTTAATTATTAAAGTCATTACATTTATTAAAATTGTTGAAGCTAATGTAATGCGATTTAAATTATTTGCATAATTAATAGACATAGGTCGTAAAATTCAACACATTTAATAATTGGATTGCATTGAATAATTTAAATTTGTCATGATATAAAATTGAGACAACTCGAACTCAATTTAATTACCGTGTTGTCAGATTTAACTTTAAATCTCAGGTTCGGTATTAGCTTAGTTCGTATTAAGCTTGGAGAGAGTTGACTAGGTCAACTCGTTTGACCCAAAAATCAAACAAAATGCCGTCGTTTGAAGCATGAAAAGTTATGGCCAAAGCCCATCACAATCATCGTATATCCCATCATAATTAGGCTCGAGGTCCTGAGCTCATCCTCATCATTTTTCAACTGGTCGCGTCACTTAAAATAGCCGGATTGCTACCGATTGGTTTTCGCATGTGGGACATGAATTATGTCATTTAAAATGTTGTTTTGAGCTATATTGCGTATTAGTTGTCAAATGTCATAAATTACGAATATTAATCATGTCATTTATTTGATTCAAAAATAACTACAAATGAAAATCAACCTATAGACATTGACAATACTCGAGTTTGAGCACTGTCACTGTCAGAAGAATATACAAAACTTATTTTTGTAATATAATATGATTTTATGATACAGTAAAGCATGTTTGGTAAATGAGTGTTTGAAATACTAGTTATTAATCCAAGAGGGAGGTGAATTGGGTTTTTAAAACTTAAACTAAATAAACTGCACAACAACTTATTCTAATGCCTTAATAGAATGAAAATAAATAAATTCAACAATGCTAAAATATAAAAGACTAAGGGAAGAGAGAGCAAATATAATGATTTTTACGTGGTTCGGCAATCCTTTACTATGTCCACACCTTCAAGCAAATCAAGCTTGAGAATTTCTCTAATCAAGCTTCGTAAGACTTCAAGTTCTTACAATTGACTTTTAAGGTGTCAAAAATCTTTTTTAATAAAAGGTTATCCCCCAATCTCTTCATCCAAGTGTTTCTCACATTATACACTCATAAATTTGATAATAGATTCAATGATTATAATGAACACTCTTTTTTAGAGTAGATATACAAACGATAGTACAATAAAACTTAATTTATGATGTTTTGCGAAGAAGCTCCAAAAATATTGTATGCACTTGTTCTTACTTGCAAAAGTCTTTAAAAATGAGTTGGATTTGAATTTATGTAGTTTAGGCACAAAAACTAACCGTCATTAACAAAGATAGCAAGCAAGTGGCTAGCCACTAAATTAGGCGGATCATGCCTGCGTACAGTGCAAAATACTGTTCGAATGTGAATTTTGCTACAATAACATTAGTTACGAAAATTGCACTTTGGCCTAAATTTTTGGTAATTAGACTATGGCCCAAAGCATCATAAACTTATCAAATAAGTCCATTTTTAGAAATTCTAAGTAATAGTCATTACTGTTAAAACTTTCCAAAATTATGCTATTGCGCAAAACATTTTCAATTTAATCAAATATTTGAAAAAACCCAAATTCACAAAATACTTATCTTATAATTATAAAACATTTTGGTTTATGAAAAATAATGATTTAAACAAAATATTGAGCTTCTCAAATGCTAAACTATGCATATGTTAAATAATACCGACTTTACAAGAATTTATCACAATAAAAACTTCGTTGAGCTCAACTTTGTTCTTGATCAAGCCATTGTCCGTTGAGCGTTTTAAGCTTGATTTCACTTGATTCACTTGCATAAATATTATTCTTCAAGAACTAGTGAACATGTGAAATACAATATAAATAAAATCATTTGAGACATGTGTTTTTTATCATCAAAACTACAATATGAGTAGCTTTTTAGGCTAACAATGTTTAATGCTTTGATTTAATTATTTTTTTGAAATAGATTTTACTTAAGTTCTGATATTTATTATTAAAGATGTGTATGATTAATGATTTTATTATCGATTTTGGGCAAATGCATGACAATAGTTTTAAATTAAATTAAGTGGATTTAAAGTATGTAAAATGGAAATGAAATGTGATTCAAAGTGTAATTATACATACATACATACATACATAAATATATACATACATGCATATATATATAGGGCTCGTCTGAACATACATAGAGGCTTTGGGCCATTTGGGGCTCTTTTGCCTTTTGGGGGCATATGTAGTATGATGATAATAGTTATATAGATACAAAGATATAGATGTTATGAGGTTTTTGCGGCTCATCTGAGTACACATAGAGGCTTTGGGTTATATACTCGAGCTTAGTTTGTCCTTGGGGACTAGATTATGTATGCACATATATGATGAGATATAAAATTATATGTGTACCCTAGACACTATAATACACAGATAGTCCATTATTTCACCATCTATAGATGTCCGGTATGAAGATATTTTTCCCCTAGGTCTTTAGTGATGATTTCAGGTTTATGTATTTTACATGACATTGTGATATGATTTCTATCGTTGTTATGTACAATATTATTAGGCTTTTTAAGGTCAATAATCCGTTTAAAATGTTAAATGATTTATTAATTTTTTCTCGTATATGGTCTAATGAAATTGTGTTTAGAAATGATATAATTATTTTTTAAGTAAGATTATTTTCAAAAACTACTATCCACTCATTGAGCTCACTAAGTTTTATAGTCACCCAGTTTTACTATATTTTTCGCTCACAGGTGATTTGCAGGTACAATAGTCGACCCAACAGCAATAGTTATTTTTTTATTTTTTTGGCCACATAATGGTTCTAGGAGTCATAGATATTTTTATTGTGATGCTTTGGATTGTATAATTTATTATGCTTTGGTGATTGAGGATAATCTGTTGTATTTTGATATTAGATATTTAGGTAATATTGGTATTTTGATTGAAGAAGTTGGTTGTGGATGTTGGTTGAATATTGAATCCTTCTTAGAGCATTTGTTTTATTAAATTTGCAAGTTTGGTATGTTAAATTTTTAGGGGAGACTCTGTTGAATTTTTGGAAAAATTTTTTTAATTAGATTATTTTTCAGTCTAATTTCAAATGTTTAGATAGAATCGCCTTGGGGGTTCGAGGCGGGTCGTTTCAGTTTATATAAGAGCATGGTTTTTGATTATTTGGACTTCAGTAAGTGTAAGGTTTTTTATTATTAAATAAGAATTGATATTTTATGGACACTATCATGCTTCATCGTGGAAGTAGTCGTGGCTGGGCCATGGCCTTTGTTGCACAAGATTATTGGTTGGATTGACTTTTGATTTTACACCTACGGGTGAAAATGAACTCATTAACGAGGAGCATTTGAATCTTCGACTCATTAGATTGCACAACCACAGCTAGAGAATATTTCAAGCATTGAACATTCATTTGATAGACTAGCTCAGATAATGATTACAGCTATACAGAATCAGGCTCATGCGTAGGTCGGTAATGTAAACACTATTGAGCGTGTGAGAAGTTTAAGGCGAAGAGCTTTAATGGTTCTAAAGAACCACCTGAGGTTGAGTTATGGTTTGTCAAACTAGCATATTTTTTTATGAAATAAAATGCTTAAAGGAAGACATACTTTCCTTGGCCACTTTTCTACTTGAGGATAGAACTTATCATTAGTGGCAGATAGCGGAACGCTGATACCATCAACATACTGATATTACTTGAGCTAGTTTAGGGGTCTATGACAATTAAAGAATATGAGAAAAAATTTATGAACCTTTTCAGATTTTCTATATCAATAGTTGTTGATAAGAGAGAGAGAGATGCAGATGTTTTGAAGAGGGTGTATAATTTAAGATCTGTATGACCGTAATTGTATCATGGTATATTGAGTTTACAGAGTTTGCAGAGATAACTGAATAAGTTAGGAGTTGAGCATAGCATTGCATAAGGACGCAGAGTCTAAGCACTAAAACTAAAGCATAACCAAAGCTGGTCGGAGGGTGGCTCAAGTAGTAAGTCACCTATTCACACTAATTATTCTATTGTGCCTAAAGGACTTAGGGTATAGGCTTTAGGGGAGATTAAAGATAGTCTGCCAGTTATATTTTTATATAACCATTAGTGGAAAGTAATGTCGGAAATCAAAGATATAATGGCATAAGTAGGAGGAAATACAGTGACAATTGTTCTAAGCATATTTAGCAGACATTCTGTTCTTCGTGTGGTAAGAATCATTAGAGCCAATTTCATGCCAGAGATATATCAGAAGATTTTGCGTTACATTATCTTAGGGCGAAGTTATGCTTGAAGTGCAGCCTTGTAGTATCAGCCTCGTTCTAAACAGACTCAAGGTGAGAGAGGCGTGCATTCATAGGGTTTTTTTTATCTACTAATCTAGGTCGGAGAAGCTATTCTGGTCAACCTCATACTGAAGCTTGAGTATTTCCTATGACACAATAAGAAGCACATACTACACTAGAAGTTATTATGGCTATACTCTCTATCTTTGGCCGTGAAGCTAATATTCTTATTGATTATGGATCGATACATTCTTTTATTTCTAGTACTTTTATTATGTATGTGGGGCCAAATCCTGAACCTTTAGATTGTGGTTTAGTTATTAGTACACCTACTGGATAGTCAATTCTATATGATTGTGTGATTAGACTAGGTGAGCATGAATTTGAGGTAAATTTGATTGTTCTAGATATTTGAGACTTCGATGTAATTTTGGGCATGGATTGGCTTGGATCTCACCATGCTATTGTAGATTATTTTGAAAAGAAGATTGTGTTTAAAAAAATTTTTGACTTCATGTGTCATATCTCCCATTGGAGCTAGAAAACTGCTAAGAAAAAAGGTGCTCAACTTATTTAGCGTATATGATAAATATAAAATCTAGGAACCGGGATTAGAGGATATTGCAGTAGCTCAAGAGTTTCCAGATGTCTTTTCGGAGGAACTTCTAGGAATGCTACCTAACCAGGAGATTGAGTTTTCCATTGATTTAGTTATTGGAATAACTCTTATATTAATGGTACCGTATATGATGGCTCATGCAGAATTGAAGGAACTTAAACTTTAACTATAAGAATTAGTAAATAGAGGGTTTATTAAACTAAGTGTTTGCCTGAGTGGAGTTCTAGTTTTATTTATGAAGAAAAATGATGGTACCTCAAACTCTGCATTGACTATAGGCAATTAAACAAAGTTATGGTACACAATAAATATTTACTTTCGCTTATTGATGACTTGTTTGATCAACTTTAGGGCACCAAAGTTTTCTCTAAGAATGATTTACGCTTGGGATATCATTAACTGATGATTTAAAAGGCCAATGTTTCTAAAGTAGCATTTAGAACTCGTTATAGGCACTACAAAATTTTAATGATGCCATTTAGGTTAACTAATGGTCTAGCTGGTTTTATGGACCTCATGAATAGGGTATTTTGCCCTTACCTAGATCAGTTTGTGTTTGTATTCATTGATGATATTTTGGTGTATTCTTGGAGTGAGAAGTAGCAAACTGAGTAATCGTAGACTATTTTGCAAATATTAAGGCAGAAATAGCTTTATGCCAAGTTCAATAAGTATGGGTTTTAGTTGGACTAAGTAATATTTATGGGCCATATGATATCAACTGATAGCATTTATGTACATCCTCAAAATATTAAAGCAGTTATAAAATAGAAACAACTTATAAATGCCACTAAAGATAGGAATTTCCATAATTAACTAGAAAGAATGACAAGTTCCAGTAGGACGATGATTTTGAAATGAGTTTTCAAGAACTGAAGGCGCATCTTACCTTTGCACTAGTTCTTACACTTTTATTTAGATATGAAGGATTTATGGTATACAGCAATGCCTTTAAGTAATTATTGGGTTGTATAATAATGCAACATTAGAAAGTAATGGTGTATGCTTCTAGACAACTTAACAAATATGAGCAAAATTACCCAACACATGACTTAGAGCTTATAGTAGTGGTGTTTGCTCTCAAGACTTAAAGGCATTATGTTAAATTTTCACTGATCATAAGAGTTTCAAGTATTTTTTTACTAAAAGAGAGCTTAATTTGAGATAGAGAAGATGGATTGAGTTTATTATTTGTTGTCATCCTAGCAAAATAAATGTAGTAACTGTTATATTAAGTAAGAAATCCTCCAGCTCTATAGCATATTTACGAGTGTCATATATACCTTTATTGGGAGTTAAGTTGAAATCTAATAATTATGAAGTTTTAATGGCTAATTTTTAAGTTATGATGAATTTGATTAATAAAGTTTAGTAAATGCAAGTTGAGGATCCTCAGTTAATGAAGTTAAAAGAGGATGTGTAAAAATGTTTACGAACTAATTTCATAGTGAGAGATGATAGTATCGTAGTCATGGTAGCAGGCTTTGTGTACCTGACATCGAGGATTTCCTAAAATAGATCATTGACGAAGCTCATTATTCAGCTTGTGCGATAAATCCAGATAGTACGAAGATATACTGCACTTTAAAGGATCATTATTGATGGCAGGGCATGACGAGAGAGATTGTAAATTTATTTCTTGGTACTTTATCTCTTAGCAGATTAAGGCTAAACACCGGACACCTCATTACTCCTGAGAGGAAGTTGGGGCATGTCAGTATGGACTTTGTAGCATAACTTTCGTACTCTCAGAGTGGACATAATAGTGTTTGGGTAGTTATTGATCGACTTACAAAAAGCGCTCACTTCTTGCCATTTAAAACCACTTATTCAATAAATGAGTTGAGAGTATTATGTGGCTGAGATAATTAGACATCATGGAGTGCCTGTATCTATTGTTTCAAATAGAGATTCTTGATTTACTTCTAATTTTTGGACCAACTTTTAAAAAGCTTTAGGTATCAAGTTGAATTTTAATAGAACTTTCCATCCTCAAACTAATAGTAAGTCAGTGTACTATTCAGGCCCTAAAGAATATGCTGCGAGCTTGAACTATAGAGTTTAAAGGTAATTGGGATATTTATTTACTTTTGATAAAGCTTGCATGCAACAGTAGTTATCAAGCTAGTATTGAGATGACACCATATAACGCTTTGTAACGTAGAAAGTACATAACTCTAGTATATTGTGATAAGGTTGGTGAACAGAGATTATTTAGTCCCAAATTAGCTTAAGATATGAATAAAAAGATGTAACTAATTTGAGATACATTGAAAGTGGCCCAAAATAGATAAAAGAGCTATCCAGACAAGCTTAGGCAGCAACTTGAATTCAAAGTTGCTGATAAAGTTTTCATACAGATATCTTGGAAGTGCGGAAAGTTAAATCCATACTGCATTAGGCTGTATGAGATTGTAAAGTTCATTGGTCCATTAGCTTACCAATTAGCTCTATGTTGAGTCCTAAAGAATGTATATTTATAAAGGGTAAAATCATCATTTTACACTTCAAGTCTCACAAACATCTCAACTTTTATATATTTTAAATCCCTTAATATTTGATTGTATATGTTTGTGTGTATCATCAAAATCAATTTATATAGTCATATAGGCTAACATTACCAAGATAAAAAACAATGAAAATGTTAAATAAAAATTCATTACTTAAATAATTTTAGGTCGAAACCATCAACATTGCATATTATGTTTTAAATCATGTGTTGACAAACCTACTCTCAATAAAACTCCTATGAGTTTTGAAATGATAGGAAACTCAATATTTGATATTTTAAAGTTTTTTTTTATTGTAAATGCTTCATTTTGAATACAAAAGATAATTTTAGAAAATTTGATCTTCAATTTGATGTTGGCATCCTTTTTGGGTATTCAAAATTAAGCAAAGCTTATATAGTTTATAATAAAGGAACTTTAGTTGTGAAGGAGTCCATGCATGCCACGTTTGATAAGTCTAACCACTCATTTATGAAGAAATTTTGTATTAATGATGATGCAGATGAATAATCATAAGAGATGTCTTCAAAAGATAAACAAAACGATCCACCACCTAGAAATTATGAGGAGCAATATGAAGAAACAAATGTGGAAGAAAATGAAAGAACTTCTCAAACACTCCTAAGGAGTGAAGGTATATTTCTCCTCACCCAATAGATTTAATAGTAGGTGATCCTTCTAGACGAATAACCACTAGATCATATTTTGGAAACACTTATGAGTATGTTGCACTCATCTCTCAAATTAAATCTAAATCCTTTTTTGATGCAGAAAATAATGAATCTTCGGTTATGGCAATTCAAAAGCAGTTAAATTAATTTGAGAGAAACAATGCATGGGAATTAGTTTCTAAATTGAAACACCAATCTATTATAGGCACTGAATTGGTATTTAGGAATAAGATTTTGATTAATAGCTCAAGGTTACAACCAAGAAGAATGAATTGATTTTGATGAGACACTTGCACCTGCAGCTAGATTAGAGTCTATTAGTATGTTAATAGCATTTGTATATCATAAATATTTCATTTTATATTAAATGGATGTGAAGAGTGCATTTTTTAAATGGTTACATCATGTTTATAAGTTATCAAAAGCATTGCATGGTTTAGAATAAGCACCTAAAGTATGGTATGATAGACTTAAAAAATTTTTGTTGAATAATGGTTTTTCAATGGGTAAGATTAACACAACTCTCTTTATTGAGCATAGAAACAAAGGTATCATTATAGTTCAAATTTATATTGATGATATTATCTTTGGTTCTACTATTGAGTTGTTGTACAAGGAATTTTCATCTTATATGAGAAAAACATTTGGGATGAGCATGATGGGATAGCTAAAGTACTTCCTTGGACTGCAAATAAAACATAAAAAAAAAGAAGGAATTTTCATAAACCAAGCCAAGTAAGTTAAAGATTTATCAAACGATTTAAGCATGAAAATGGAACGATAAAATGCACTCTAATAAGTACTACCATTAAAGTTGGATAAAGATGAAAATGGTAAGGAGGTTGACATCAAGACATATCGAGATAGGATTGGATCCTTACTCTATTTGACTACTAGTAGGCTTAATATTATGTTTAGTGTGTTGTAGAGTACTAGATTTCAAACATGTCCTAAAAAGTCACATTCACTTGCTGTTAAAAGCACTTTTCATTATTTGAGTGTCACCATTGACCTTGGCCTTTAATATCCTAGCGTAATACATATAGATTTAACATGTTATTCGGATGTCGACTTTGCCGGTTATAAGGTTTATAGGAAAGCACTAGTGAAACATGTCATTTTCTATGACTCTCTATAGTCTCTTAATTTAGTAAGAAAAAAATTTAGTTCACTCTTTACCATTGAGGTATAATATATTACAGCCAAAACTTACTACGTACAAGTATTATGGATGAAATAAACATATAAGAGACTATATCATTACACTAGATCATATTCCTATTAAATGTCAAAACATATCAATTTTTTAAGGAATCATATTCAGCATTCTAGGACTAAGCATATAGAGATTAGACATCATTTCCTAAGATATCATGTTAAAAAAAGGATGTTGACATTAAGTTTATATCAACTGAAAATCAATTTGTTGATATGTGAGGTACAACTTATTTAAATTCGTAGAATTAATCTTTAAGCTAATGGATTTCCTTAAGTTTAAAATACTTCAGTAAATTAGAATTGTTCTAATGGACCACTACAGGATAAAATCTAAAAGTTACCAAAATTACCGTAGGTAAATTATAATTTACCATGAGTTACTACCTTACCATAGGTAAATTCTAGAATGATAATGAAATAAGCGCTTACATCAGTGATGACATAAGTTCTTACATCAACAATACATCAACAATGATATAAGTAAGATATTTATGCAAGGATAAACTTCAACCATTGATCAAGAATTTTAGTGGCAAAATCCTAGTCATCCATTCATTTAGAAAACTCCATAAATACCTCTAGCCATTTCATTTTCCCATACCATCTAAAGAAAAAAGATTCTATTCTCTTCTATTAGAAGTTACAACGTCTAAGAGTAGAGAAATTCTCAAGTTAATACAAAGATTTAAAAGAATTTAGGGAAGTAAAGGTCAAAAGGTAAGTAACACTTCAACTATAATGTAAGGATCTTTCTATTTATGTTGAATTCTTAATTATATTTATATGGTTGGCTATGCCACTTATATGTGATTATTTATTATTTACGATTTATATGGTTTGCTATGCCACCAAATTTGTCAATATTTATTATTTATATTTATATGGTCAGCTATACCACCTGTATTGTGATTATTTATTGTTTAATATTGATATGGTTGGCTACACCAATTATATTTTGATTATTTATTCTTTGATATTTATATGGTTGGCTATGCCATCTATATTGTGATTAATTATTATTCAAAGTAGATATGGACGGCTCTGCCACTTATATTACATGATAGTTAATCTTTATATGCTTATGCCATAATTATATGTTGTGTTTATGAACATTACAAATAGCATAAGTTGCATGGATACGTGCATGCTTTATAAGTAAATAATGAATTTTAAAAAGATGAGTTTTGAAAAATAGGTTGTTGTACTACGAGGATGACAAAGTTTCCAAAGAGGACAAGCCCTCAAGACTAAGGAAAGAATAATCATTTGAGGACGACGATACGTAATGCCGAAAAGACCAACAATTAGTTAGGCCTAAGGGCAAGTTATTAAAGAAATAAAAGATGCCAACTCAGTAGTGCGACATACCAAGGGCCCTAATAAAGTTATTTTATGCTTTAAGATTTTCATTTTAAGCCTCAATGTTCATAAAGTTACCCATGCTGTTTTACTGAGCATTTAGCTCATGTAGTCCTCACATTGTAGATAATGATGAGTATATCAAGTTGACGCCAAATCCTAAACAAGACAAAGTGCATATAGGCATATCGGTCAGAGGATTATGATAGGCTCAGCTACATATGTCATATATTTTGTAACAAAGATTTTCTACTTGTTATATAAACTCTTAAATAAATGGTGTTCATATTTATAACTAAGAAGATTTTAAAGATTTTGTTATAAATGACCATATCTTATTTATAGAAGCGGGGTGTTACAATTTTGGTATCAGAGCAAAGGTTTAGAGTGATTCTGTAGGTCGTTCATGTGTATAAGTCAAGGGGAGGATAATGGCTCGATTTGGTAGTAAGAATTTAGATTAGGTTATCTAATAATCTTACGTCTGATTTATTTGGTAAATAGAAACTAGACCAGTAACTTGTGAAGATGTCAAGTGCTATAACTAATAGAGGCAGAAGGACTAGAGAAACTCAAAGAGAAAAATATGCAATTGATTGACTAACAAACCTTGTTGGACGTCTAGTGGAAAGGAAAGTTAAAAGGGATAAACATGTTCAGGTAACACAAAGTGTAGGGAGCAAATTTAGAAGAGTAAATCCACCTATATTCGAAAGAGGGGCTGATCTAATTACAGTAGACCAATGTTTGTGAACCATGGAAAGAATGAGAGAAGTGGCAAAAGTACCAGAAGAAGAAAAGTTCACTTGTGTCTCTTTCATACTATGAGGAGCTAGAGATTATTGGTGAGACTCCACTAAACGATTTCACAATGAAGCAATAATGCAATTGAGTGAATTTAAAGAACATTTCTACAACAAATATTTTTCAGGGATAGTTCACTTAATCAAAAGAAGAGAATTTGCCTACTTACAATAAGGAAGGATGATTATATTGGAGAATACTAAAAAATTTGATAAACTTTCCTAATATGCTCCATATATGGTGGCGACAGAAGACTTGAAAAAAGACCAGTTTATACAAGGGTTACCCAAAGACCTTGCAAAAGACTTAAAAATGGTTGGGTTCGTGTTATTTCCTTCAATGAACTTATCGATTGAGCCTTGGTAATCTAACAAGCAGACAAAGAAAAAAAGGAAGAAAAATAAAGAAATAAAGGAATTATAGACAAGAGGAGTTTTCTAGCCAATCACAAAAACAACGCCTAAATATTATTAAAAGAAAGTGGTCACTAATGGTTTAGGATCAAAATAAAAACAAACCAAAGAATCATAAGCAAGAATTTTTGCGAAGGACAATATGCAAGTAGTATGAAAGAACTCACTCTAGGGAATGTTGGGCCAATACAAGAACATGTTTCAAATATGGCAAATAATAGCACTTCATCAAGGACTGTCTAGATTATGATACAAAGCAAGAAAAGGCTGATGCTCGAGTATTTACTCTCACCAAAGCAGAATCCCTCAGTAATAGTAAGTGAACTATCTATCTCCGAAACTTCTGCACATGTGTTAATAGACTCAGAAGCTACGTATTCATTTGCTTCATGCGTTCATTGGGAAAATCAATAAAGTCCTTAATAAAATAAATAGGCCTTTTAGTGTCATGGTATTGTTTGGTGAAGTATTAAATTCAGAACAATTGGTTAAATCATGTGAAGTTAGCTTTTGTGGTCACAAACTAGATGTTGACCTCATAATACTTGAATGTATGATTAAAATGTGATTCTTGGCATGAACTAGTTGTTAAAACACCATGCCAAGAAAGATTGCAAGAAAAATGAAGTAATTTTTCAACCACCACAAAAGAAACCATTTACCTTCAAAAGAGGATACAAGGTGATCAAAATGCCTATCATATTTGCCTTGAAAGTAGCTAGATTGTTAGTAGAAGGATGCGATGGATATTTGGCAAGTGTGGTCACAAAGATGTACAAAGCTCAAAGTTGGAAGACATTCCAATTATGAACGAATTTCCTGAGGTTTTTCTAGAAAAACTTCCAGATTGCCACCGGATCAAGAAATTCAATTCGTAATCGACTTGTTACCAAGAATCGCTCTAATTTTAAAGGCACTCTATAGGATGGCTCCATCAGAATTAAAGAAGTTAAAGAGTCAGTTATAAGAATTACTAGACAAGTTATTCGCCATGGGAAGTACCAGTACTATTCATGAAAAAGAAGGATGGATTAAATGTGCATTAATTATTGGGAGCTAAATAAGGTGACCACTAAGAACAAATACCCAATACCATGAATCGATGATCTATTCGATAAATTTCAAGGAGCATCAATATTCTCAAAAATTAATCTACGATCAAGATATCACCAGCTAAAAATCAAGAAAGCAAATATTATAAAAACAACATTCAAAATATATTATGGACACTACGAATTTATTGTCATGCCGTTTGACATTATGAGATTTACATTGATCATAAGGGTCTCAAGTATTTCTTTACACAAAAGGAACTGAATATGAGACAACAGCAATAGTTAAAGCTCGTCAAAGACTACGACTGCGAGATAAACTACAATCTTGCGAAAAAAAATGTGGTAGCATACACTTTAAGCAGTAAGTTAAGCATGTTATCTCTAAGGATTCAACCCAAGCCACTGCAAAATGATGTATGCAAGGTAGAAATTGAGTTGATAACAGGAAAATTGGACTACATGACACTATACTCAACCTTATTAGAAAAGATTAAGGAGGAAAAAGAATTTTATCCTTATTTGAAGAACTTGAAGATGAAATCTAGCTCACAAAAGGAGATGCTATTTAAGAAGTCAGAAAATGAGATCATCTTGCATAAGGACAGGATATGTGTACTAATGAAAAGCTAAAGAAGAAGATCCTACTAGAAGCTCATGCAACTCTACATTCCCTTTATCCTAATATAAGAAAAATGTATAGAGACTTAAAAAGCATTACCGGTGGCCTGGAATGAAGAAAGATATAGTTAGGTTAGTGGCACAATGTCTTACTTGTCAATAAATCAATGTAGAGCATCTAAGGCTAGCAAGACTTTTGGAATCTAATCAAATTCCTAAATATAAATAGGAAGAAATCACCATGAACTTTATTGTGGGTCTTCCAAGAACTAAAAAAATGCACGATGCCATTTGGGTGATCGTCGATCGACTTACAAAGTCTGCTTACTTCTTGCCTGTTCCAATGACATACATAATAGACCAATTGGTAGATATATATATATATATATATAAGATAGTAAAGCTACATAGTGTACCCGTTTCTATTATCTCTTATTGAGATACAAGGTTCATCTCAACATTTTGGGAGAAGCTACATAGAGCTATAAGATATGTTGCAAGGATGCATTATTGACTTTCAAGGATTATAGAGGAAGTATCTACCCTTGGTAGAATTCGCATACAATAATAGCTATCAAGTAACAATTGGCATAACACCCTACAAAGCTCTATATGGTAAAAAATGTCGGTCACCAATCCAATGGGACGAGATAGGTGAGCGAAAATATCTTAGACCCGACTTAATTGCTGTAACATATGAGGTGATTGAGAAAATACGTCAGAGAATGCAAGCTGCTCAAAGTCAACAGAAAAGTTATAAAGATAAGAGACGAATGCCTTTGGAATTCCAAGTTGGTGACAATGTATATCGAAAGGTTGCCCCAGTAAAAGGATCAATAAGGTTTGGGAAAAAGGGAAAATTAAGTCCAAGGTTTATTGGGCCCTTTGATATTCTTGAGCATGTTGGGAATGTTTCTTATCAACTTGCCCTCCCACCATCATTATCAAGAATACATAATATCTTTCATATCTCCATGTTAAAGAAGTATATTCCAGACCTCTTTCATGTGCTAGATTATAAGCCTCTCCAACTGGAAGGAGTCCAAACGTATGAAGAACGTCCAGTGCAAATCCTTGATAGGAAGGTGAAAGAGTTAAGGAACAAGAAGATTCCTTTAGTTAAAATAATATGGCGAAATAGTTTAATAGAGGAGGCAATGTGGGAACATGAAAAAAAGATGAAGAATAAGTATCTTGAACTATTCAGCAAGTAAATTTCAAGGATGAAATTTTCTTCGAAATTAACTTAAAGGGGAAGGAATTGTGATGTACAACTTATTTAAATTCATATAATTAATCTTTAAGCCAATAAATTTCGTTAAGTTTAAAATACTTTAGTAAAGTAAAATTTACATTGGGCCACTGTAGGATAAAATCTAAAAGTTGCCATAAATTACCATAGGCAAATTCTAATTTACTGTGAGTTACTACCTTACCATAGGTAAATTTTAAAATGATAATTACATAAGCACGTAAATCAACAATGCATCAGTGATGATATAAACAAGATATTTATGCAAAGATAAACTTCAACCATTGATATAGAATTTTGGCAGCAAAATCCTAGCCATCTATTCCTTTAGGAAACTCTATAAATACTTCTAGCCATTTCATTTTTCCATACCATTCAAAAAAAAAAGATTCTATTCTCTTGTATTACAAATTATAACATATAAGAGTAGATAAATTTTCAAGTTAATACAAAGATTTAAAAGAATTTAGGAAAGTGAAGGTTAAGAGATAAATAACACTTCAACTGCAATGTAAGGATCTTTATATTTATGCTTATATGTTGGCTATGCCACCTATATGTGATTATTTATTATTTACTCTTTATATGGTTGTCTATGCTATCTCTTTTGTCAATTTTTTTTATTTATATTTATATAGTCGGCTATTCTGCCTATACTGTGATTGTTTATTATTTAATATTGATATGGTTGGCTATGCTACCTATATTTTGATTATTTATTATTTGATATTTATATGGTCAGCTCTGTCGCATATATTACATGATAGTTAATCTTTTATGCTTATGCCATAATTACATGTTGTGTTTATGAACATTACAAATAGCATAAGTTGCATATATGCATGCATGCTTTGTGAGTAAATAATGAATTTTAAAAAGATGAGTTTTGAAAAATAGGTTGTTGCACTACTGGGATGAAAAAGTTTCCAATGAGGGTAAGCCCTCAAGATTAAGAAAGGAACAATTTTTTAGGGACAGCAATATGTAACGCCCAAAACACCAACAATTAATTTAGGCCCAAGAACAAGTTTTTAAAGAAATAAAAGATGCTAACCTAGTAGTGCAACATACCAAGGGTCCTAATAAAGTTATTTTATGCTTTAAGATTTTCATTTTAAGCCTTAATGTTGATAAGGTTACCCATGTGCATAAGAATTAATACAAGTGTTATCTTACTGAGCATTTAGCTCATGTAGTCCCTACATTGCAGGTATGGGCATGTTAGTCAAAGGATTATGATGGGCTCAGCTACATATGGCACATGATTTGTAACAAAGTTTTTCTACTTGTTATGTAAAGTCTTAAGTAAACAGTGTCTTTATTTAAAAATAATAAGATTTTAAAGATTTTGAAATAAATCACCATATCTTATTTATAGAAGTAGGGTGTTACACAATATCTTTACAAAAATGATGTGAAGAGTAGTTCACAAAAATCAGACATGAGCTTGGAATGATGAATGTTGTATCCTAAGTTGTTATTTTTCTTTGTATTGTAAACATGATTGATATATTTGATATGTTTGATATGAAGTGTTTAATTATGTATACATTCATTCTTCATGCATTAAAATTGCTTTAAGATATTTCAGATTCATGATATGATCTTAAAATGAATCAATCATCGGTCAAAAATTGAAATAATATACGAAATCATAGGTTAAGGATAACGGATAAATGTTTATTCAATAAACAACTCTCTGTTATAAAACAGAACATAAGATGTCAGAACTGGACGATAATGGCTAGCCGTTAATGAGATAACAATTCACTTATATCGTGTGCTAAAAATGCTGAGCTATTGGAAGATAAAAGCTCGTCTTCGCTTTCTTAACTCTATTTTTCAAAATTGAACCACCTAAATCATTCTAAACCTCCTAACTTTAATTTTTCATCATCCAATCACAATTGCACTGACCCAATTACAAAATCCTTAACTGTACTTTTTTTGAGTTTATTACTTTTCGAGTCTACTGTCACTAATTTGTTTTTATCAAATTAAGCACATTAATCACTTCCTATCTCCTTCATGCTTATTTTAATCAGTTCAATTTTCTCCAAAACACCCTTTCTCAAAAATTCCAAAATCTAATTTTAATAGCTAGTAATAGGTCTTCACGAACATGAAAAAAAAAGGTGAAACAGAGGGCTAGCAAGAGTCCACCTCATCCAAGAACTGCTCTTGAATTCAATACCATACACTTTATCTCTCCAGCTATGGCTAAACACTTTCACGACCACTCTGGCTCATGTCAAGTAACTAATTTGTACTATTTTGAGTTGGATGACTTTAATGATCTTATGATTAGTGGGAGTAATATTAGAAACATGTTGGAATCAGTTGGTTAGAAGAGTGTCTTGTGTATTAAAGAGTCTATGTATTCGAATCTTGTTTGGGTATTTTACTTGAATATGGAGGCTTCAGAAACTCAGAAGGATGGTATTGTTACTAGTATGGGGAAGGTGCTAATTGAGTTTGATATGGCTAACCTTGATAAGATCTTTAGTACCCTTATAAGGGTTTAGAACTCTATACATCTAGAAAAGAACTTCATTTCAGTGATTTAATCGTGCTGAGAGAGTTTGGGACATTTGTAGGCATAGAGACCTGTCTGATGTAGGGATGGCAAAATTCGAGTTCGGGTCTGGGTTTGGCCTTCTCAGCTCTAGACCTGAATACCAAAATGTCATATCGAACCCAAATTAAAACTCAGTTTTTCTGACTCTGGGTCTGGTAAATGTAAAACTAAAATAAAATTTAGGTTTCTGGATTACGGGTTTAAACTCAGATCACATACAATTAATAAAAAAATCAAATACAAATATAGATTCTACAAGAATCAATATGAATACAGAGATTATAAATTGTTGATTCTGTAATGTCAATAGGCTAAACATCAATAATCCTTGACACTAGGATATCAATAGTAAAAAATTAATAATTTCTGTTTTGTTTTAGTCTATTCGAACTCAAGACCTCTTGATGCTATCAATGGTAACTTATTAAATTCAATAAGAAGACCACTATGAAACTCTTTTCATTTTAATAATTTTGAAATATAAAACATCATCAAAACAAATACATATTTAAATCAACCTAATACTAAATTTCTCAAACTTTATATTTATAAACTCACTATGCTCATCTTTCTCAAATCTCTAGACGTTAAGAAAGATTTAAACAAACCTTAGCTAGCCAAATCTTGTACAATGAAAATCAAAGCCAAACCCTCTACCTCAATTTGCTATAGCCACAAACTGATTTAATTTTAGGAGGCCACGTTTTCTTTGTGAACGTTGTCATGGGCTAGATTGCTATCAAACCTACTATGAAGCCGTTGGAGTTGTCGCGAATAGTTGCCAAAAGATAAGTGGGCCATTAACCTAGATCCACTATTTCGTTCATGTTTCGACCATCATCACTACCATCATTAGAACCTAAGTGTCTTGAGTTTCAAGACTCGAATGTTACCATTTAATTTTTGGGTCACCAACGGCTGGCGATGTAAACACTAAGTTGTGTAAAATTATTCTTTTCTCCAATTTCATTTCAAATTATCGATTTTCTGCATTAGATTGAAAAAACAATGGCTTTTTTATTATTGTCTTAATTTTAAGGAAGAGAATTAGTTTGGCATCTTGCACATATAATGGGTTCAAAATTTCTAGCTAAAATGCTTCCAAGATAGGTAAATAAACAGTATATGGTCTTTTTATTCATAATGGAAAATGATATGCATTGAAAGAAAATCATAAGAAAGATAAGCTAGTTGCCTACTTCAAGGGTGAATTCTGCTTTATTGAAATCAAAATACTAAAATAATTTTCCACATCTTTCTGCTTTATGCAGATATATATAATAAATAAATAAATAAATATTGTAGAGCCAACCTTATTACGAAAAACAAACTCTAAGCTATTTCTCTAATGAGATTTATCTCAACAACTCATTCTTATCTTGCCATTTGAATTTTATGCCAACAACCCATCCTTATCTTGCCACTTTATTAAATCATATAACAAAATTTGAATATTCGATTACTATGTTATTTCATTTGTGCTTACAATTGAAAAATAATGACTTTATTTTAGAAAAAAAATGGTCGAACCGTGAGAGAGGAGAAGAAGCTGAAAATTCTAAAAACCCCGCAACTTACACGCCGGTTTCCTTTTATTCTTCAGTTTTCCCTCCCTTTTTCTCTGAGGTCATCCGCTCCCGCGTTAATGGTGTATGGGCCCCTCTGACAGCCTAGATTACTGCGCCATATCCTGGGAATACGGGATGTCAGGTGGGCATGGGTTCCCATGGCCTGATTATGGTGTCGGGCATGCGCGCACAAAATGATGACACTGTGGGGGCGTGTGCCGGCCATCGGTAACAGTCACGACAGCATAGTGCGTGGGGTATTGGTCAGGCATCGATCGTCGCGTTGAGTCACTGGAGCGACGGGTCAGACTGTCTCGAACCGGTTGTACTTGAACCTTGCATCCACTTTATGCCATTGCTGATCGGGATGGGTTATACTTAGGGGTTTGAAGACCTCGAGCAGAAGAAGGAGCTCGGGGCTCGACTAGTCTTGAGGTCCTCGACCTTGACCAGCTTTGACGCTTAGTAAGGCCGTCTTCGTGGCAGCGGTCAAGTATTCTGCTCGAGATGGGCTGACCTCGAGGTCTTTTACTCTAGCTGGATTAGTCTCGAGGATACCTGCTTGATATTACCCAAACATTTAGTACATTTTTTATAACTAGCTTCCTGCTGCTAAAAAAGGATTGCAGATTGACAAACAACTCTTAGAGAAAAATATACCGGAGCTCATTTCTAAAGTTAATAGATATTAGCATCATTTAATTGCCCTTGAATAAGAGTATCTTAGCTACCATCAAAGGTCTTGCTGAGTCAGCTATTGATGAAACATCATATTTAGCATTTGTCATAGAATGCAGAAAAATGAAAATAATATTTCTTCTTATTCTTTGTTTTACTTTCATTTTATTAATTGTTAAATTGTATATAAGAAATGTTGTTTAGCTTGATGTTAAAATTCTGATTTCTATTCTTCTAGGAAGCTTTGTTGGTATACTTACAAATTATTTAAGTTTCAAGGTTTATTTTTTTTTTATAATTCCAAGTTCATGCTTTGTGGAAGGAACTGGTTCACAAGACCGTCAGTTGTGAGTTAATTTTTTTTTTTAGAGAACTAATCTTTATGGAAATGTTAATTTTTTATTTAAAACAAACTGTTTCGAGGTTGTGTGTGCTATTTACACTTGGTTCAATTGAAATAGATAAATAGAATCTATTCAAAAGTATGATACCCACTTTACTTTTTACTCTATTATATTTTATGATTGCATTAATTTTTATTTGTATCTATAGTTGAATAAATTGTATATCTTAGGTATTTTTAATGAAATAAGCTACTATATCTTGGTTTAGGTACTTTAAGGCATTAAAAAATATATATTTATCATTTAACTATGAAGCTTAGGAGTATTCATGCACATGTATGAAGTTTATATATCTAGTCTTTTTCTTTTTTTTTTTTGGTCAAGCTTCAAACGACGTTTAAAATTTTCATCCTAATATTTGTTTCAATAGTATATATATGCAGCAAAATTCTTCAACAAACTGTGGATGAAGTCAAAAGAAATCCTTCCTAGCTAGCATGTGCTGACATTTATGAATCTTGCATTTTGACTCATCTTCAATGGGAGGAACTGCACTCATTGAGATAACGCTCAATTTACTCATTTCTTGATGGTTTATTAAAATATAGCATATATGTTTTATTGTCTTATATTTTGTACTTGTATTTTGGATATGGGATTTCTATTAATGGATTTCACCTCTCCACCCATAAACAGAGAATACAATTATACTTTTGTGGCTATTTTGAGTTAGAAACATAAAGAATCTTCGCCTTGGAGAAAATAAGCTCCACCCTTTTTAAATAATTGATAGTGCACTGTACTTAAGTGAATGATTGATAGATCTCTATAATTGATCTAGTGAACTTTCATTAATCTACCCTTTTGGTTTCTTTATCATAATGACCTTAAGCTATTTTTATTCCTTTACCCAATAACTGAATATGTTTAATTTCTTTTTTCAGAAGTGAAGTTTCTAGAAAGGTGGTGTTGTATTTTGGTTCTTGATTGTTATAATTGTGTCTTGAAGATTTGATAGGAAATTGGAAAATACTACAAGAGTTTGGTACAATAAATATTTTTTCACTGCTTTAGGATATTTAATTTATCAGTGATAGCCTAAGGATACTTAAGATGAAAAGGATTACTATGAATTTTAAGTTTGTTAGGCATCTTTGGTAATTGTTATAAGGTGTGTTAGTACTGTTTATTTCCATGTTTTTACTTTTTGTAATTTTTATAAAATACTGAGTGATTGGTTTCAGATTATTGTTTTAGTTTTGAAGTTTGCAATATAAAATAACTTTTTAGTAATTGGATTTAAATTAGATATGATGAGTACACACTATGGATGATTTTTCGTAACTTCTTGATGAGCGGGTGACGTTTTTTGGCAAGTTATTTATACCATAAAATAATCATGCAATGTATGAGTATATTTTTTTATTGTTAATGTCATAGACTTAATTTGTATAGCATGCTAATTAATTCTATATGTTAAACTTTTAAGTGGAAAACACAATGACGTTCAAGGTGTAAAGGTATTGAAGGGAATTTTGTTGTCAACTAAATACGTTTTTTTTTCAAACTAAATATCTACTTGTGTGTTTTTCAAACTATATTTGAGTTACTCTGAATTTTTATATTTCTTTAATTCTTGTTTAAATTTGTATTTCGTACAATTGTAATAATATATATTCTAACAATATTTAAATATGAAATGAAAGATTTTGTAATATAAATAAATTTTTTTTGGGTGATTTTGTGGTGTTAATAGGCAACAAACCAATTTAATTTTTTATTTTTTTAAAATATATTGAGAGTGATACTATTGAAACAGTAATCATAGACACTAATATAATATCAATAACTACTAATACTGTAGTGTAATAAGTGTGGTGATATTATAACAATAGTAATCACTGACATTATATTCGTGACACTACAAATAAGTGTCACTATTTTTCTGACTACTGGATTATAGAAATAATTAACAAGTTTCACTAAATGTAATTACTGACACTATTCTAATGCCAATAAAGACCAATTTTTTGTAGTTTAAGTTAAAATAAAGTCAACAAGGTTATTCTAAATGCTAAACTCATAGTCTTACAACTCTCTTCCCTAGGCTACGTTTATCTTCTTCACATATGCATACATGATTGCAAAATTGGAAATGATTGCGAACAAATAAACTGACACATTGCACAAATATAAATCCATAACATAACACTTAGAAAATAACATATTTATGTATACAATTCAAACTCACAATACACGAATTCAGTTCACAAACTACAGGGATTGGAGTCCAATGAAGCAACATCAGAACCGTAATTGATGACGAGTGACGATGATGAAGAGAAGGACTGAAGAAAGATTAAAATGATGATTTCATGAAGGGAAGAGAAGAGCTCAAGAAAGAGGAAAAAAATGACAGGGAAAGGATGATTTGATGATGAGAAGAGAAGAGCTTGAGAGATAGAAAAATAATGACAAAGGCAACCAAGCTTAGGAAATGTGAATTAGGGCAACATTTCTTCTTTATTTTTCTATTGATATTAAAAATAATAAAAATAAAAAACTATCTAAGTCCAGTTTTCAAATTTATAGGTCACTCTAACCCAGATTCAGGCTCAAATTTGTCTGGGTTGTCAAAAGTATATATGGAAATCGAATTAATTTTAATTCAATATGGGTTGAACCCGGCCCTGATTGTCCGAGTTTGTTTGAGTTCGGGCCAGGTCCCAAAAAAATTACCATCCTTTGTCTGATGATATATGTTACTTTTTCGTTTAGGCCTTAGCTTTTACCTCTCAATGTTAGGATTATCCATAGCATTTTGCAGCTTGTTGTTACGACAGAGTCATACCAATGAGGTCATTAGGTTGAATGTTGGACTTTTGGATTCTATTATATGGAGGAGAACCATTGACAACTTGAAAATAAATTAGCAACTCATTTTATAAGTAGGGGTAAAATAGAAATTTTATTAAACTACGTAGAAAATACAAGATGGAGAAGGAATTACAGCAAATAGAGCCCAAAAATAGATTCAGGGGTGTCAAATTAGGTGGCCCCCTATTTATAGATACAACAAGTAAATCATGGCCATCGGATGAAAACAATTTGGACTCCTACGTGGCACTCTCTGATTAGTTGGAACACGTCATTAGGCTATCATTCCGTGTATATGCATGTACGGTATGCGTGATTTTCGGTCCACTAATATTCTGCCACGTCATCGGTTAATGTAAAAGTCAACAAATATGATCCAGTGTATTACATGTATTGTAAGCTCATTTTTCGGTCCAATAGACTTCTACCACATCATCAGTCAATGCCACATAATCGGTCAACGACAAGTCAGCAGTCAACACCACGTCAGCGGGGCCCACCAAAATCTTAAAATTATGATTTTGCCCTTTATGTCTTTCCTAAGGTTTTTAGCAGTTCTGAGTTCAAAAATGCCATCCGTTTTGCTGTTCGACTTGTCGTTTATTGAGAAATTACTAAAATACCCTTAAAATACATAAAGTATTAAAAATACACATAAACATAGACAATTAAATATCAAGGGACATAAAATACATAAAACTGAAGATGTTAGTGAGATTTTGGGGTGTAAAATGATGATTTTACCCTTTATAAATATACACTCTCTAGGACTCAACACACCCCCCAACCAGCTTATTGCTAGTCCCTAGCAAATTAAGCGACAACAAAATTCAACCAAATATTTTTTTTTAAAGGCAATTATGTTTACTTCTTCAATTAAATTAAAGACAATAATCTGATAAAAGTATAAGCATTATCTCTAGCCTAAAGAGATATCACTCCCAGATCAACCATCCACATGGGTCAGTCAAGCAAACACATGCAAATTGATCGACTACATTATTTAAGCCACTTTCAAGTGTGACATGTCAACCCCAAAATCTCACAGGTTAGAGTGACACTCTCAGAAGAAAATAAACACAAGAAAAACAGTCACTCTAAAAATGATAACTTGAGAGAAATTAATAAATGACAATATCACACACTCTCACCAAGAATAATGCCCACAGCTTAGCATATAGTATGACACCAAATGAAATGATAGTCAAACCAACTTTATATATATATCTGTGTGTGTCACTACATCTTTTTAGTCCATATTACTAGCTTCTATTTCAGACTATAGGTCCCTAAAATCAAGAAGGACTTTTATTAGGATGTAATGTAGGTTAAGGATATGGTTAACAAAGAAGTGACAATAGGAAGAACAAAGTTTTGTTTGAGAAAAAATAGAGATCTTTCAGAGATTATAAGGTGCAATTCATTCATTATTATTATTATTATTATTTTCTCTTTTCTATTTCAATTGCACATCTTTTTTCTCTTTCATATATATATATATATATTGCACCAATTTTTTTTTTTAATAATCATCTAAAATTTTCTCAAACATGAGTAGGTGATGGAACACATAAAACGTAGGGTATTACTCTAAATTGGGGTAGAACAAGATGATGAGGTAACAAATAAAACAAATTTTTTTTTAATTTATTTTACAAAAAGGATGACTGAAAAAAAAAACTCAAACAGATCAAAGATGGCCTTTCCCTTATCTTTTAGGGCTCTTAATAGTCTTCCATTTTTACTAGCTCAATGGACTTTTAGATGTAGCAACACAAATCTTTTTTTTACTCTCCAAAAAAAATGATAGGCTCAAAAACTCACTTAGAATTTATTAGGACATGTGCATTTTTTCAAGTAACTTAACTAATTTTACTCGTCAGTTCGCTCAATTCACATTTGTCACCAACACCAGCATGCAAAGCAGTAATTATGATTTAATATAACTCATGGCCAAAAGAAATACAAATACAAGAATTTAAAAGTCATCATGTCATCCAATGTCAAAAGATCACATAAAATGCCTAATTTTTTTATTATATATTTTTTATTTTTTTTGTTTTGTTCCGTTTTTTTTTTAACTCCAAGACTAAGAAGATGTGTTTCTAGAGTCACTACACTATGAAGCCAAAGTTAGTTTCTACAACAAAAATTAGTAAAAACTTCTCTAAGATTAAAACATTCCACAATCATCAACTATTCCCTCCCCCCAACCAAAATGAGACATTGTACTCAATGTTTTAAAGGAAAGAAGTAGGGTTTAGAAGAAATCACCTGAGTGCTGCAAAACAAAATGAAAGAAAGCATTTATAGATGGAGAGTTAAATCTAATTTATGCTTCTTACTGTGCTGCTACTATCATCAGTCGACCAATCTAATGAAGAGGTCCTAGGATTTGGCTCTAGTCTATAAGATTGTAAAAGATCAAGTAACTCATTAGCAGTAGGGGCACAAATAAAATTTTTTTTATTATGAAAGGAATGAAATGACTTTTTATTGCATGGTTAAGAAATGCAAGTAAGCCATCAAAAAAGTTATTAATATTTAGCGAACTGATGGGTTTTTTATGAATGTTCAGATTGGCCCAACTTGTAAATGTAAATAATGCCTTTAAAGTTGTAAGATCTCCTGACAAGGAAATGAAAGCTTCAGCATGTTGTAGCATTTCAGATAGTATTTCTTGCATGGTGGAGACAACTAACTCCTCTCCAATTGGTGGGCAGGGCATGTTTACAAGAAGTCTTAAAGCTTTTAAAATGATGCCTAGTACGTGGCTTCCTCTATTATAGGCAGCTTCTGCAATAAGCTTTGATAACCCTTGATCACCTCCTCCATATATTAAGTGTATTTTTCTCTCTGCTAGGGCTCGACAAAAACTCTTTATACTTTCTATAGTGAAACTCAGAAATCACATAAATGTTCTTAAATTGTCTACTTGAAGGTGCAACTTGTGAATGTTTAACAAAATAAACTCATATTTAAAGATCTTGGTAACAATCATAATAACGCACAGCTGTAAAGGAAGTCGTACATTTTTCAAATGACACATGAAGTGAACAACAGGAAAAGATAAAACAATAATGCAAGTGATAAAAGAAGAATAAATGAAAAGGATATGTACTGGTAATTGTGATTGTGGTTCACATCTTCCTTTGGTTTTACATCCAGAAATGGCTTGAACACCCTTTATGGGTCGAGGATAGGCTTCCCATCCAATTTTCTTATAAACTAGCAAATAGAGTCGTTTATAGTTAGATTCTCGAGACTATATCTTGCATGTTCTTTTTCGAATAATGGCCATAACTAGAGAATTGCTCTTTGTGCGTATCCACTAGGATGAGTTTCAAGAGACAAAAGGATATTATCCAATGACTATTTATTCAAGCCATCCCTAATGAATTGAATTTTGTCTTCTCTGTTACCAGACACCATTCCTAAAGTACACTTCTTTTTATTGCATTCCATTTTGGCACACTTATGACAAGCAACTGGAAGCTGTCGTGCTCTTCGGTTTCTCGAGTAGTTTCCTTTACCACGACCAGGCATATATGCAATAAATTTGAGGGGTAACTCACTTGCTAATCATACTTTGGCTTCAATTAACCATCGGATGTCAAAAGGGATGTTATTTCTCATAAGTCATGGCATGCGTTCGGACCGAGCTTTATAGATTTTAAGTAGAGCATTCTGAGGAAGTGAAGGAAATCTTTTGTGAAGCTTTGTAAAATTGTGTTTTTATCCATTTTGTCTCCTCAAAATATCAGTTATTATGGGAAATTAAAGTAACCGACTTTGATTGTCACGGAGTACTGTTATCCACCACTTAATCAGGGTAACAAATGAAAACACACTTAAATAAAATAAAGCTTGAAAAATCAAGTAACACGTGAAGGCAAACAAAATAAAAATGCACAATGGAAAGAAAAAAAATGCGTATAGGCAAACAACTACTTACAAACGTCCTCTTATTGAATTTACTTCAAGTTCCAATTAGATTTCATGGATACAACCTTTGATTTCCTTGAGTTTTCTTTCTAAGTATTCAATGTGAGATACTAAATGTTAGTGGTTGAAGGTCCCAAACAGAATGTGATTGACAAACTTGGAGCAATCCATTTAGACGACGCTTCACATGTAGAAGCCACTTAAGTTGGATGAAGAGGATCTGTCTGATTGAGGTTTTCATGATAAGTAACGAAAGAATTTATGACTAGTAATCAAACACACTTTAACAAAAAATAAATAATTTCGAACAAAAGAATAGTAAAATAAAATGATAAAATGAAATTAAATCATCGAAAAGAAATGGAATGGTCTCAATTCAAATCTGGTGGGTCACTCAAATTGATTTCTGTGTCTTCATCATGTGGTTGGTTCTCTAGATATGGCTTTAATCTTTGACAATTAACCTTGAAAATGACACTGTTCTTTGGATCCTTACTTTCAATTACTCCATGTAGAAAAATAGTATGAACAATAAAAGGGCCAGACCATAGAGAGTGTAACTTACTTGGGAACAGATGCAATTTAGAATTAAATAAAAGCACTTTCTGACCTGGGGTAAAAGATTTTCTCATGATTTGCTTGTGATGAAAGACTTTCATTCGCTGTTTTTAATTCTTACCATTTTCGTATGCTTCATTGTGAATTTGCTCAAGTTCTGCCAGTTGTAATCTTCTTTCTATGCTAGCTTGCTACATGTCAAAGTTAAATTTCTTGATAGCCCAATATGCACGATGCTTGAGTTCAACAGGTAGGTGACGAGCTTTCCCATACACTAGCCTATAGTGTGACATCCCAATCGGGGTTTTAAAAGCTATTCGATATGCCCATAATGCATCATTGAGTCTCAATGACTAATCTTTTTTTTCTGACCTCACTGTCTTTTCTAGTATGTGCTTTATTTCCTTGTTGGAAATCTCGACTTGGCCACTAGTTTATGGATGATAAGGGTTGGCCACTTTGTGAGTAATGGAATACTTTGCCAAAAGAGCTTTGAATGATTTGTTACAAAATTGGGCACCACCATCACTGATTATTACTCGAGGGAATCCAAAGCGTGAAACAATGTTTCTTGTTAAAAACCCAATTACTACCTTATGGTCATTGGTTCTGC
The DNA here is from genome assembly GCA_025617385.1 of Murraya koenigii. Lineage (NCBI taxonomy): Eukaryota > Viridiplantae > Streptophyta > Magnoliopsida > Sapindales > Rutaceae > Murraya > Murraya koenigii. Next base: position 22,558,967 of record CM046812.1, read on the forward strand.
ACGAAAAGGCTTCTACCTACTTAGATACATAATCGACAGTAACCAATATGTACTGATGTCCAAAAGAACTAGGGAATAGTCCCATGAAACCGATGCCCCACACATAAAAAATTTTAGCTACCAGAATATGATTTAAGGGCATCATATTCCTTCGTTTAATACTTCCCATACGCTGTCACCTGTCACATAAAGAACAAAAAGTGTAAGCATCTCGAAATAAAGTTGGCTAATAGAAACCAAATTATAAAACTTTAGTAGCTATTTTCTTAGCATTAAAATGGCCTCCACAAGTTTGTTTATGGCAGCATGAAATGATGTTTTGAAATTCATTTTCTGGGACACATTATCTGACAATTTGATTAGCATAATACTTGAACAGATAATGATCATCCCAAAAGAAATTCTTTATTTCCATAAAAAAATTTGGTTTTGTCCTGCTTAGTCCAATGCTCAGGAAGTTAGCCTATAACAAGATAATCAACTATATCAGCATACCATGGTAATACTTCCATACTCATCAATTGTTCATCTGGAAATGATTCATTTAATAGTAATAGATTTGTAATTGTATTAAAATTGACACGAGAGAGATGATCTGCCACCACATTTTCTGTGCCTTTCTTATCTTTGAACTCAAGGTCAAATTCCTGCAAAAGTAACACCTAGTGACTTAGTCTAGCTTTTGCATCTTTCTTTGAAAAAAGATGTTTAAGAGTAGCGTGATCTGTGAACATAATTATTTTACATCCAACGTGATCTGTGCATCATTCAATGTCATACTAGCATAGTAAATGACATAGGGAATTCGATCAACTCTTTATCCTAATACTGCTTCTACTGCATAATCAAATGCATCACACATGAGCTCAAAAGGTAAGTTCTAATTTGGGGGCTGAATAATGGGTGATGATGTAAAAAATTACTTTAGTTTCTCAAATATCTCAAGACATAAATCATCAAAGACAAAAGGTACATTCTTAGCAAGTAAATTGCATAAGGGTCTAGAAACTTTGCTAAAATCGTTAATGAAACGTCTATAAAAACCAGCATGCCCAAGGAAAGATCTTACTTTTCTAACTGTTTTAGTTGGCGGAAGATTAGAAATGAGATCTACCTTGGCTTTATCAACCTCAATACCTTTGCTTAAATAATGTGATCGAGAATAATACCTTGTTTTACTATAAAATGACATTTATCCCAATTCAAAACCAAATTCCTTTTTATACATCTCTGCAAAACTAGTGTTAGATGATGTAAACATTAATCAAATAAATTACCAAAAATAGAAAAGTCATCCATAAAGACTTCAAGGAAGCATTCAACCATATCAGAAAAAATACTTAACATTCATCGTTGAAATATGGTAGGTGCATTACGTAATCCAAATGGCATTCTCCTATATGCAAAAGTGCTGAAAGGGCAAGTGAAAGTGGTCGTCTCTTGATCTTTTGGTGCTATGGGAATCTGATTATATCCAGAGTAGTCATCTAAAAAGCAATAAAATTCATGACCTGCTAATCTACTAAGCATTTGATCAATAAATGGTAAAGGAAAATGGTCTTTACGTGTGACAGAATTTAACCTTCTGTAATCAATGCATACACGCCACCCTGTAGTTACTGTAGTGGGTATCAATTCATTATCATCGTTGGCAACTACTGTGACTCCTGACTTTTTTGGAATAACTTGCACAGGACTGATCCATGAACTATCAGAAATAAAGTAAATGATACCTATATCTAATAGTTTAAGGACTTCTGTTTTAACAACTTCTTTCATATTAGGGTTCAACCGACATTGCATTTTCTTAGTAGATTTAGCATTTTCATCAAGATGAATATAATGCATGCAGTCCACTGGGTTTATACCTTTTATATCGGCTATGGCCTATCCTAATGCTTCCTTTGTTTTCTTAAATCTTCCAACAACTTACTTTTTTATTTTTCATTTAGAGAGGACGAAATGGTTACTGGCAAAGTGCTTTCTTCTCCCAAGAATGCATATTCCAAAGTGTTGGGTAGCAGTTTGAGCTCGAGTTTTGGCGGTGATTCTGATGATGGGTTGAGTTTCTTCCCTGATGTGCTAGTTTTTCAATTCTTGAGTTCCATTTGTTGGTGTCTATGGATGGTACTGAATCAAGTAAGGCATTGTCCTCATCGACTGATCTGTCAATATTAAAATTCAAACCAAAGTAAGTTAAACATATTTGTAAAGGGTCATTACTAAGGTTACAAGGAAAAGTATAATCAACTAATTCTTCTATTAAATCCACATTAACAATTCCATCATCTGCATTTTGAGGTTGTTTGGCAATGTTAAAGGTATCAAACTCCATAGTCATGTTGCCAAAGGACAACTTCTCGCCTTCAGAACAAGGTGGACTCCTTGGGGAACTAGCTTACCGAGGAGTATAACAAAGGGTTGAGATTCTGCTATGAATGCATCATGTCCGTCTTGGGCAAGGAATACCTCGAGCTAGACATGTCCAAGCTCGAGGTGGGCATGGATGCCTACATGAATGAGTAGGATGCCCGAAAATAGGAACCAAGGGATCCCACTTCGCATATGGAAGTTGCCGCTGTAAGACCTAAAGAGGCTGCTCCCACTACTAGAAAAATGGCCTTTACTGACACTTAGTTTACTGACACTTAGCAAAAAGTATCAGTAATTGTGAACAAATACACCTATTAACAAGTAAGTATTAGAAGTTATTGATACTATTGTGTTAGTAAATTAAACATCAATAATCACTGATACTAAAGTATCAGAAAAAAAAAATTCATTAATAATTGTTTTAGTTCCAACTCGAACCTGAGACTTCTAGAGTGTAAAACTCTAAAAAGGAAACAAAGACCATCAAGCCATGTTAAATTAACACATTTAATTCGTTCGTTTTAAAGATTTTAAAAACAAAAAAATATATAATAACAAAAGATTACAAAACCTAATTAAACTCGATCTCTCTGACTCTCACTCGATCTCTCACTCTAACTCTCACCCGTCTCTCACTCGATCTCTCTAACTCTCACCCATCTCTCACTCGATCTCTCATGCTTTCTCTTTCGTTTTTCTTTTCTTAATATCGTCTGTTCTCTGTTCTCTGTTGTCTATCACACCCAAACAATCGATCTCTCATGGTTTCCTAAATTGAAAAAAATTAAAACCCTAATTCACTGAGGTGACTAGCTATCGTGGTCGATAGTTTCGTTTTGGTTTTCGTCGAAGGCGTCGAGTTGGCACTCGCAAGCTCTTCCGATGGCGTGTTGGATTCTAGGGTTTCAATAATAGTCACGTAGGCGAGAGCGTTGAAGTCGCTTTGCTAATAGAGAACCGAACGAGTTGCTTCGCTAAGTGTCCCTGTGGATCGGCAAGAGAATTCAAGGGTAATTATGCCTTCTTTTTAAAAAAAATTGTTTAGAGAATCTTAGTATTGGTTTTCAATGTTGAAGAAAATGCCTTGTAAGAAATTGTTACAAAAAAATTTTGGGTTTAATAAATTTAAACAATAAACCCATTGGTTACAGCAAGAAATAGGCTGACAATAGCTGCTAATTAGATTAGGTTGGAATGTTTGTACCTGTTTTTTTGTACTTAGTTGACGTCGTTGTGAACTGCAGGTTGTCTTAAATATGTATTTACTTAACTTTCAGTCATATAGAGATATTAGTTCAGTGATTGCCTTGGGCTATTTTTTAAATCAAAGAGACAAAGACTGCTTGCTTACATGGACAAATGAAAATTTAATGCCTATCTCTGTTTGTGGTGGTGGTGGAGGTGGACTAGGTATTATTCTGTAGAATACATAAAAGCCACCAACATTATCTTCACAGAGTTTCTGCTGCATTTCTTTGATGATTGTGTTGGTGAAAACTGAGAGTCAAATTGATATTTAATTGTATTGTTTATCTTAAAATCATTATGGAGTCATTGTGAGTTTGTTTAAGGACATTAACACCTTGCTTACCGAAGTATGATAAGATCTGCTTTCTACCGCAGATTTCTCACTTGAGACCTGCTGAATATAAGAGGTCCAGATTGTCCGTAAACATGGAGGACTCGTGAACCGTGCTTATAGTGGAGTATTGTCCGGAGGTGTCTGTCGTGGAAAGGTTTGTTATTATCAAGCTCGTAATCTCAACTTTTCTTTGTTAAATTTTTCCATTTGGTAATGTTGCTCGACTATCATTACTTTTTAATGTAATCATTCGTGCCTTTTTGTTAGAAAATTTTTAATAGAGAATGACTATGATAGAAATTACCTAAGTTCATGCTTGTCTGATTTATGTTATATATGCATGTCTTAATTTAAAATAATTACATTTTAAAGTATAGGTTCTGATAAAAGATTATGTTATTTATTGTATCAATTTAATTAAACTTATTAAGCTAACAACTTGTAATAAATGAACAGGTAAAAATACATATTATGGACAAAACTTGGATGTTCTGTGATAGATTGTCGGATAAGTATTATGATGGGGTTGATGATTTCTTGGAGTTTGCCATTATTAATTCAGAAAATAGAATGTCGATTAGATGTCCTTGTACCTCTTGTTGCAATATGGAGTTTTTGACTCCTGAACAAGTGAGGTTACATCTGTTTAAAAAAGGTTTTCTAAAAGAATATTTAATTTGGAATTGGCATGGTGAGGAGGACCCAAAACCTACATCTGGAAAGTGCCACGACCAGCCACAAAGTCAGCGTTTTAAATGTCCAGATTACAGTAATTTAGGTGACATGGTTCATGATGCTTTTGAGCATTGTGATAAAGATCCTAGTTCTTTTAAGGATATGCTTGAAGATGCTGAAAAACCCTTATATCCGGGTTCAAAGCATTCAAAGTTATCAGGTTTAATGAAACTGTACAATATAAAAGGACTTTACGGCTGGTCTGATAGTGGGTTTTCAGCCTTATTAGAAGTGCTCAATGAGATATTGCCAAATGATAATAGTATGCCTAAGTCTATGTATGAGGCCAAAAAAACAATGAAGCTATTAGGCTTAGATTATGAGAAAATACATGCATGCCCAAATGATTGCATTCTTTATAGGAATGAGTTCCAAAATCTTAGTGAATGCTCAACCTGTGGAGAATCTAGGTGGCAAATAAAAAAAGATGGATAAAAAAAATTAGGAAGGGGGTGCCAAAAAAAGTGTTATGGTATTTTCCTATAATTCCTAGGTTTAGAAGAATGTTTCAATCACCACAAACTGCTGAGAACTTAACATGGCATGAAAATAAAGAATTAAAGATGGCAAGCTTCGCCACCCAATGAGACTCTCCCGCTTGCGCTAATTGACAAGAAATGGCCTGATTTTGCCCAAGAGCCAAGAAATCTTCTGTTGGCTTTATCATCCGATGGGATTAACCCACATAGCACACTTAGCACGACTTACAGTTTGTTGGCTTGTTACATTAATAACATATAATCTTCCTCCATGGTTATGTATGAAGAGAAAGTTTATGATGTTATCTCTACTGATATCTGGCCCTAAACAGCCTGGAAATGATATAGATGTGTACCTAGCACCTTTAATTGAGGACTTGAGAATCCTATGGAATGTAGGTGTCGATGTTTTTGATGCATATAGAAACCAAACTTTCAATTTACTGGCTGTGTTGATGTGGACAATTAGTGATTTTCCAGCATATGGGAACCTGTCTGGTGTACTGTTAAGGGATACTATGGTTGTCCAATTTGTGGGATAAAAACATGTGCATGTTGGTTGCCGCATAGTCGAAAAATGTCATATATGGGCCATAGACAGTTTCTTGAAAACCCTCCTAAGCCTTTGTCTGGAGTTGAGATCTTAAATTTGGTGGCTGACATTCACACCAAGTTTGGGAAAAAGGTCCAAAAAAAGCGAAAACGTGGTGAAGGAAAGGGTGAGGGTGAGGGTAAAGGTGAGGGTAAGGTTTGGGTTGAGGGTGAGGGTGAGGGCGAGGGCGAGGGCGAGGGCGAGGGCAAGGGTGAGGCTGAGGCTGAGGGCGAGGGCGAGGGCGAGGGTGAGGGTGAGGGTAATGGGGATGTTTCTCAATTGTTGTACAAAAAGAAATCAATTTTCTTTGACTTAGAATATTGGAAACACTTGTTAGTTCGTCATCAATTAGATGTGATGCACATTGAAAAAAATGTATGTGAGAGCATTTATGGCACATTACTTCATCAACCGGGGAAAACAAAAGATGGAATTAATGCGAGAAAAGATCTTACACATCCAAACCTTAGAGAATCAATGAACAAAGCTTTTATTGCATTAGCTCCTAATCAGCAAAACAAAGTCATCCCCCCAGCCCCATACACTTTAAGTAAGAAAGAAAAACAAATGTTCTGCAAAACCTTGCAAGATGTCAAAGTTCCTGATGGTTACTGTTCTAATTTTAGAAATCTTGTTTCAATGGATGATTGTCGTCTTCACGGGCTTAAGTCTCATGATTGTCATACCTTGATGCAACAACTACTACCATTGGCAATTCGAAATTGTTTGCCTCAAAATGTTAGAACTGTCATAATCAGGTTGTGTCTCTTTTTTAATTCATTGTGCTCTAAGGTAGTAGAGCCTGATTCTCTAAACCAATTGCAAAAGGAACTTAAAATCACCTTATACAATCTAGAACAATACTTCCTACCTGCTTTCTTCGATATAATGGTCCATTTAACAGTCCATCTAGTAGAAGAAGTTAGGTTATGTGGTCCGGTTTACCTTCGATGGATGTATCCATTTGAGAGAGAAATGAAACCTATAAAGGGTTATGTTCGCAACCGAAATCGTCCTGAAGGTTGCATTGCCGAGTGCTATATTGCTGAGGAAGCACTTGAATTTTGTGCTGAATACCTTTCAAGTTGTGAATCAATTGGGCTGCCTACTGGTTGTGTAAATGATTTTACAGTTGAAAGGCCACTCGGAGGTGTAAATATTAAGGTGGTTGATGCTCCTACATTGGCACAAGCACACCGATGTGTTTTGGTGAACACCCCTGAGATTCAACCATACATAGAGTATGTGAACACAAACTCCTATATTAGCTTCTGTTAACTTTTGTTGTAATCTTAGTAATTAAAAAGGTATAATTTTGTTAATTCTGTGTGTATAATTTTAGGGAGCATTTGGCCTTATTGCAATCAAAGCACCCTCGTCAAATAAAAAAGCCTTTATGGTTGCTAACCGAGCACTCTCGTACATTTGCTGATTGGTTGAAACAAAAGGTTAGATTTGCTTCATTACGTATAAAAAAAGTTTCCAAGTAAAAGTAAACAAACTTTTCCATTTAACTAATTAATGTCGTTTTATTTTCTGAAACTATAGGTAAGAGCTAATAAAGAAAATAATGAAGCGGTTGAGGAAATAGTACGGTGGCTGGCAAACAAACCACGCTCAAGCGTGGTGACATTTGAAGGGTATTGCATTAATGGTTTTAAGTTTGGTACGAGAGCTCGAGATACAAACCGTGTAACACAAAACAGTGGTGTTCGTGTTGTTGCCAAAGCTTTACAGATTTCGAGCTCAAAAGACAAAAATCCCCATTCGGGGATATGGTTTTTATGGGGTTATTGATGAAATTTGGCAGCTTGATTATTTGGGGTTAAGAAAATTCTTTTAAGTGTGATTGGGTGGATGATAGGGGTAAACAATGATGAGTTAGGGTTCACCGTAGTTAATTTAGATCGAATAGGTTATAAATCTGATAGTTTTATTCTAGCTGGTCATGCAAAGCAAGTGTTTTATGTGAAAGACCAACTAGATAATAATAAATCAAATGTTTGTTCAGTGAGTGAAAAATGTGATTATTCAAATGGGGTTGAGTATGATGACATGGATGTGTATGCGCCATTATCCAACAATCTTCCAGAGTGTAAGTTAGACGTGGGTGATGAAGAACATGTGTAATATCAGATGGTGATGTTTTCATGTAAATATTGAGGCAGAAAATGAATAACACATTTATGGTAACTTGTTAGCACAATTTTCCTTAAGTAAAAAACTGATTTATTAATTATTATTCTATTAATTATACTGATATCTAATGCGCTTATCTATTTTATGCATTTGCAGATTAGTTGGAGACATGGCAGAAAATGATGACAAGGAATATAATCCAGATCTGGAAGGAAGACCAAGACGAAACCTTACAAAAAAGAAAGACTTGCAGAAAGGAGTTAATGAGGAGATTGAGCTCGCTTACAATTCTTATGGAGTTCCGGTTGGAAAGAAGAGAAACGACCTGAGGAGTTACATTGGGCTGATTGTACGGGAAAGAATTCCAATCATATACGATGATTGGAGGAAAGTGCCACTGGACATCAAAGAGACATTGTGGTCTCATTTTCAGGAAAAGTTCAAGTTGAGTTTGAAGGCCAAAACCCAAGTGTTGAAATGGATGGGAGTTGCATTAAGGTCCTTTAGAAGTAAGTTGGCAAATGAATATATTTTGCCCAATGCAAACAACTTAAATTCTTTGAAAAAGCCTTCTCTTGAGTATGAGGCCATTAGAAAAGAAGACTGGAAGAGCTTTGTTGATAAAGTTTTATCCGAAGACTTTCAGGTATTTTTTAAATTATGTGAGTTTGATAATATCATTGAGAGCTTTTGAATGAATTTTAATCGATATCCACTTTGTATAGGAAAAAAGTCAGACAGCAAAGGATAAAAGAGCAAAGAATCTGTACAACCATCATTTGGGCAGTGCAGGATATGCAGGGTTGTTGCATAAAAGAGTAAGTACAATAACTGCTATAATATAAACTTATAATATTGCTAATACAAATAATAAGGTGGTTCCGAGTAGTTTTCAATCTAATTTTATTGATATGTTGTAGAAGTTGGAGCTCGGAGTTTCTGAGCAAGAGATTGACCGTAGTGAGGCCTGGTTATTGGCGCACAAGAGAAAAGATGGAAGTTACACCCCGACGTGCAACAAGTAAGTCGAGAGAATTGTAAGTTTCTACCACTACTACTGGATGTGGCTAAATGTTGAGTACTTAGTTTTGTTTTGGATTGGTCTTTGTTGGGTATTTGGCTTGACTTTGGAATATTGATTACCTATTGTTTTCTATTTGTCAACATGGCCCTTGTAAATGTTTATCCATTGTGTGCCATTAACTAAGAGATGTAATAGAATTGATGACATTTCGTGTCTTGGCTTTGGTGCTGCTGGAAAAGGACTACAATTGTATTTATTTTGCTGCTGGATGTGGCTGAATGTTAATTACTTAGTTTTGTTTTGGATTAGTCTTTGTTGGGTATTTGGCTTGACTTTGGAATATTGATTAACTGAATGCTACTATTGTAACTGCTTGTCGCTTGTCAACATGTCTACATGCAATCTGACTTGAAAAAAAAAATTGCCCAACAGAGACTCCACCTGTGCATGTTTTATGTCTTTACACGCATACACGAAATCTTTTTGTGTTTATTTTGCAGAGTGAGCTAAAAAGTCAAGTTGAGCAAGGAACATTCGAATCCTGTGGACCAAATGATATCTTAGGTGATGCACTTCGAAGAAGCCTAATGGAAGTCGAGTGCGTGGCTTGGGTCAATTTATCACCCCGACCATGTATTTCAAAGATTCCTAATCCTACCGAGTTGGCACGAGAACGGAGAATGTATCAAGAGAGTTTTCACTTTATGCAAGCTCGCTTAGATCAAATGAATGCAAGGATAAATGGTCTGCAACAACACCGAGTTGGCGGCTCCAACTTTCCTAACTCTAAAGGTGGTTGCAGTAGTTAAGATGGAGGTAAATCGTCGATCCCCTACCAAATCGCTGACTAAAGCTACTCCAAAATCTGCCAAGAACATCAACTCACTGCCCTCGCTACCTCCCGCCCAAATTCCACCTCAAGTAGATTGTGAAGCCACTTTAAAATGCAGACCCCAAGAAGATCTCCAAGATTCACTCCTTTAAACAAGAAAGTTGATTGTCTTAAGTCTCCTGCAGATGGTGTGATATATCCAGTATCGGGAGAAAGGAACACCAAAGGAACCCATTGTTGTGAAACCAAGTGATGACAAGGAAACTTGTTCGAGAAAAATACCATGAGTCGTCAAAGCAAGAAAGGAGACCAAGAGTGCATAGATGGAAATCTTTTCTTTGATGATTGAGAGCTCCCTACCACGGTCGATTATGATTGCACATGATCTCAAAACTTTTGGTGTGCACTGGGAGAGTAGATTGGACAAACAAATTTGCAATGAAATCATACAGTTTGCAGAGCTCTCAAATTCGGTTATTGAGATATGGATCAAGTAAGAAAAAAAACTTAATTTAAGCATTTATTATGTTTTCTAATTTTAGACATATGTTATTTTATCTCTTATAAAATATATGAATAAGTTTCTTTTTGTATAGACACTTGTATGAGGAGATGGATAATGGTGGTGATGTCAGTCCAATTCAATTTGGATGTATAGGTAAGCTACATCCAAGTCAAGCAAGCTACCCACATAGGTGTTCCTATATTTCAGACCTTTTGGACAAGATACAAATAGCCCAGATCATTGTTTTCCCATACAACCCAGGGTATAGTTTATTTATTTTTTTATCTATTTTCTTTGTTTCCATGAATGATTTAAATTGATCTTGTAATCTATTTGTCATTTTTTTTTTCCAATTGGTTGTTTAGTGGTCACTGGGTGCTAGTATCAATTGATATGGTGAGGCGCAAAGTATATTATCTTGATCCATTAGGTGATAATCCTGATAATGAGCTGAGGCAGATGGTGAATGAGTATGTTTTTAATTGGTTTAATTATTATTATTATTACTTCGTTGTGGATTCATTTGTTCACATCTGTTATTTATTGCTTATAGTGGGATAACAATGCATCAAGTGAAGACTAACAAAAAGAAGGTTGTGCAGTGGGTTTCTGTTAAGGTATTATCAAAACCAAGTTATAGCATTCATTGTTACTGTCAGGGAAAGGTTTTTTTAGACTCAAATTTTTTTTTAGTGTCCAAAACAAGCTGGAACCTTTGAATGTGGCTATTATGTGATGAAGTACATCCAACAGATTGTTCGAGATTTATACATTCTTGAAAACAATGTAAGTTTCTCTATAACTTTTTTTTAATTTTGTTGAATATATAGGTGAAACCATTGTTGTGCATGTAGTGAAATGAAGGATGGCAAATGCCTATTTCAAAATCTGTGGCTTATATGATAATATTATGAAGGACATGGATTATTTGTGGTTTCTATTCCAGCTGCCATTAGAACAATTAATATTCATTTCAAGTAAAATAATTAATTTAAAGTATTAGCTTGTAAGACAGTTTTGTTAATTATTGTTTACTATAATGATACTCTTTATTTGTAGAATTAGCTATATTTTTTATGTTAAGTAGAATAGATTTAAAAATATATCTACACATTTTGTTGCTTTATTTTTGAAGTTCAAGGGCTATGATGAGTACACTATGGATGATATTTCGCAACTTCGCGATGAGTGGGCCACGTATGTTGCAAAGTTAATTGTAGCATACAATAATCAGGTAAAATTATAAATATATATTTTTTCTTTTGAATATATGAATATTGATTTGTATAGCATGCTAGCTAATTAAATCTATACGATGCACTTGTAGGTAGGGAAGGTCAAAGGGAAGGCAAAGGTGGGAGAGTAGATGTTTGTGGGACAACTTAGTGATTGCTTGTAAATGTTCATTATGTTAATTTCAAATTATATTTGAAGTAAATGTTCATTATGTTAATTTCAAATTATATTTGAAGATTTGTTTTGAGTTCTCCGAACTGTCACTATGTTGATTTTATATTATATTTGACATATTTTTGTTACTATTATATTTTTATTAATGTTTGATTAAGATTTATTTAAAATTTGTTACAAATTTTATATGTAATTGTTCATTTTAGCAGTTTAGTTTATTTTTAATATTTTTTTTAATGACAATGAAAACTAATAAAAATCATTTATATTTAAAATGTATCATAAAGTATCAGTTCTATTGAGCTTATTGTTCTACTGATATGACTAATTCGTGATACTATAGTAATAATAATTATTGACACTAAAGTATTACTATTTATATTTTATTGATATGTAATAATTGTTTGTAAATATTGTTACAAGCGTCATAATATTAGTAACACTATAGTGTCATAAAATTTGTAATACTATAGTAATAGTAATCCCTGACACCACATTCAAGTGTCAGTATTTTTCTGACTCCCAGATCACTGACACTATTAAAAAGTGTCACTAAAAGTAATTAGTGACACTATTTTAGTATCACTAAAGACCATTTTTCTAGTAGTGTCCTTCTACTGAGGAGGCTCAAGCTGCTCCCTCTACCGAGAAGGATCCTCAAGCTGTTTCCTCTTCTTAAGCTCTTGATCTAGCTACTAGCCCATCTGCCCGAGCTCCTTGACTGGCTTTTTTTTTATTGTACTTATAAGCTTCGGCAATTTGAAATGAATGAAATAGAGGAAGCAGATTTTCCATTTTTGCCTTCGTATCTTTAATGTGTTCTAAATTTTCTGTGAGATGAATTCCCCGTAAGCTTTGAGCTTTTCCTTTGCTCTTGTTAGAATTTCAGAACTCTGGCTTACCTTATTCGTTTTGCTTATCTGCCCAGATGTGAGCAACTTGACTTACCCCTTATGCATTTCGGCTGTTTTGCCTTACCACAAGCAAGCTTTGAGATGTCTGGCCATAAACCATTTTTGGCGAGCTTATCTTACTCGAGCCCATCCTGGCTGTGCTTGGCTCTTTAAGACTTCCGACCTTTAGCTTTTATCAGCAAGCTTATCTTGTTTGAGCCTTTTTTGGCTATGATTGGCACTTTGTCTCGCCTTAGGTTAGGCTTAGAGACTTATAGCCTTTAGCTTTTCTTCGGGGGCTTATCTTGCTCGATCCTTTCTGGCTATGCTTGGCACTTTGTCTCGCCTTAGGTTAGGCTTTGAGACTTATGACTTTAGCTTTTCATAAAATTACAAAAATATTATAAAAGATATAAAATTTTTATTTTAACCCAAAAAAACCCTGAACTGAATTAAACTTAGACTTATGGACTTATGGCTTGACCTTCCTTGTACTTTTAGACTCAATTTGGACGTTTGGACTAAATAGACATGGACATGGACTTCGATTTGGACTTTTAAATTTCTGTAATTTAATTTCCACATTTATTTTTATGCCTGGTTCAACCGCCTTTATAGTTATTTAATTTTCGTTATTTATTTTTTGTTATTTAATTTTTAGTTATTTATTTTTTTAGTTATTTAATTTTCTTGTATAATAAATTGTGTAATTTTTATTCAGCATTTATTTTTATGTTTTATTATTTTGTAAGGCTGGTTTAACCGCCTACTTTGTTATTTAATTTTGTAATTTTATCTTTTGTACATTTATATTTGTTGTACATTTAATTTTCAGTTTGTTTATTTTTATTTTTATTTTTCTCAATTGTAATTTTTATTTATTTTTTTCTTCATCTGCTTGTGCATTAAATAACTTCGCACACACACATCATCATCATTGTATGAGATGTTGGTCTCGAACTTCAAGTGGCAGGTTAATTCGAATATCTCAATCACCACCACCAATCATGGACGAAATCCACGGTGTAAACAGTTTGAACCAGCTTAATCCACAAATTGATCAAGGAGACAATTATTCTCAGCAAGATAAACATGATCAGAATCAACCAAGAACTTTGAGAGATTACATGAATCCAACAAGAACTAGAGCACCTTCATGTATAGTATTTCCTCTATAAGCATCTTGATTTAATTTTAAACCACGTATTATCCAACTTTTACCAACATTTCATGGTTTAGAATCCTAGAATCCATACTTGCATTTAAGAGATTTTGAGGAAGTTTGTAATACATGCATAGACCAAAATTGTAGCATGAATATAATTCGATTAAAGCTTTTTCCTTTTTCACTAAAAGATAAAGCTGAAACTTGGCTACAAAACCTCAGATCCGAATCAATAAGAACATGGAATAACATGTAAGAACAATTTTTGAAAAAAATTTTTCCACCCCATAGAACAAATTCTTTACTTTCACTCAAAAACAAGGAGAAACTTTTTACCAGTGTTGGGATAGGTATAAAGAAATACTTAACATTTGCCCACACCATGGTTTTGGAACATGGAGGTTAGTGTCATAGTCTATGAGGGACTAACATCCCAAAGTAGACAGATTGTTGAAATGATGTATAATGGCGAGTTTAGAGATAAAAATCCTGATGATGCATTAGATTATCTTGACCAATTACCTGAAAATACATAACACTGAAATACTGTTGGTTCTTATGAGTCATTTAGTAAATCTCAACCATTACCAACTGGTAGAGGCATGTACAACCTTAGGGAAGACCATGACCTTTAAGCCAAATTTGCATCCTTAGCTAGAAAGGTTGAAGCATTAGAGTCAAAAAAGAATGATCATGTTAAATCTATTCAAGATGCTTCATGTCATATTTGCAGTTCTATTGACCATTTCACGCAGAACTGTCTAACCTTACCAGCTCTGAAAGAAAGTTTACATGAACAAACGAATGTCATAGACAATTTCAAAAGGCCGAATCCGAATACATATTCATAGAAATACAAAACTAGTTAGAGAAACCATCCAAATTTCAGTTGGAGGAATGACAATCATGCACAACCACCTCCACCACGCCAAAATTTTCAAAATCCTCAGAGTTACCCACCTTATGCCCCACCACCAGAAAAACTCTTGAAGACACATTGCATTCATTCATTGAAAAACAAGAGTCAATTAATAATTAAACTATACAAACATTAACCAACTTGATAGAAACCATTTCAAAACTTACCTCAGCACTTACCATTCATAAAAAAGCTAAGTTTTCTTTCTAATTTGAACCAAATCCCAAAAGTCAACAACATCCTCGTATGGGTAGTACTGGAAACCAAAACATGAGCCAAGTTAAATCGGTTATAACTCTCTGTGGCGGTAAAGTTGTCAAAAAACACATTCTTGATCCTGTAAAATTAGTAAGGATTCAATTTCAGAGAGTAAAGTAGTGCCCGATGAACCAATAGTCCATGAAGAAATAACTAACTGTCCTCATGTACCCCTATTCCCTCAAGAATTGATCAAACCAAAGCAATCAAACCACAACCCAGAGATTTATGAAGTCTTCAAGTAGGTGAAAGTTAACATTCCTTTGCTAGATGTCATTAGACAGTACCATCTTATACTAAATTTTTGAAAGATAAGGTATAAAAGAAAGCATTTCTTGCAAAAAAGGTAAGTTCCATTCTCTCAACTAATAATGCTTTTAAATACAAAGATCCTAGTTGTCCAACTATTTCTTCTATTATTGGGAACTATAAAATTGAACATGCTTTACTTGATCTTAGAGCTAATGTTAATTTAGTTCCATATTATGTGTACCAACAACTCAATCTTGGTGAGTTAAAACCTACATCTACTACTCTTTTACTTACTGATAGATCAATCAATGTGCCAAAGGGGATAATTAAAGATGTATTGGTTCAAGTTGATAAATTTATATATCATGTAGATTTTATTGTCTTGGAAACTAAACCAATTATTAATGAATACAAGAAAATTCCTGTAATATTAGGTCGACCATTTTTAGCTACTGCTAATACTTTGATTAATTGCAGGAATGGAGTGATGAATTTATCATTTGGCATTATGAAGTTGGAACTCAATGTATTCAACATGTGTAAATAACCTCATGATAAAAAAAGATGAAGAAAATGAGACTGAGGATATTGAACTCATTGAACCAATCATTGAAGAACACATTCAGGATGGGAAATTTTCAAATTCTATGGATATTTGTTTTGCTAGTTCATTTGAATAAAGTAAAGAATTGGAATGTGATACTACTAATATATGTTCTATACTTGATTCTACACAGGTACCCGAAGATGGCAAGAATCAATTGGACTTTGAAGACATGAGACAACTTGAAAAGACAAAAGAAAATGAAGCACCGAAGCTTGAACTAAAGCCTTTACCAGAAAAATTAAAGTATGCGTATCTCGAAGATCATCAAACTTATCCAATGGTAATTTCTTCTCTACTCATAAGCAACCAAGAAGGTAAGTTACTCACTGTTTTAAAAAGGCATAAGACTGCTATTGGTTGGACCTTAAAAATCATAAAGGGCATTAATCCTTTAATTTGCACACATAGAATACACTTGGAGAAAAATACTAAAACAGTCCGTCAGCCACAAAGAAGATTAAATCATCAAATGAAAGAAGTAGTAAAAAATGAGGTCCTTAAACTACTAGATATAGGAATTATATATCATATCTCTGATAGTACATGGGTAAGTCCAACATAAGTAATACCAAAGAAATCTAGAGTAATTGTTGTAAAAAATGAAAAATGTGAACTAATCCCAAAACGCATCCCATCTAGCTGGTGCATGTGCATTGATTATAGAAAATTAAATGATGCCACTAGAAAAGACCATTTTCCCCTTCCATTTCTAGATCAGATTCTTGAAAAAGTAGCAGGACACCCCTATTACTGCTTTCTTGATTACTACTCAGGTTATTATTAAATTCCTATAGCCTTATAAGATCAAGAAAGACCACATTCACATGCCCATTTGGAACATTTGGATTTAGGAAAATGCCTTTTGGACTTTGTAATGCTCCTGCAACATTTCAAAGATGGATGTTAGGCATTTTTAGCGACATGGTTGAAAATTACTTGGAAGTTTTTATGGATGATTTAACTTTGTTTGGAAATTCTTTTGATAATTGTCTTGATAATTTAAAAAAAGTTTTGATAAGGTGTAAAGAAAAAGGACTTGTTTTAAATTGGGAAACATGCCATTTCATGACTGTTTCTGGAATTATTTTAGGACATATCATTTCTTCTAATGGAATTGAAGTTGATAAAGCCAAAGTTGAAGTCATCTCAAAATTACCATCACGAAAGACAGTGAGAGAAATTTGATCTTTTTTAGGACATGCAAGTTTTTATAGGAGGTTTATAAAAAACTTTAGTGCTATATCTAAACCACTTTGTAACTTCTTGATTAAAGACACACCATTTGAATGGACCGAAGATTGTCAAAAAGCTTTAAAAAAAAATCAATCTTTTAATAACAACCCCTATAATGCAATCCCCTAATTGGACTTTACCTTGTGAACTAATGTGTGATGCTAGCGATTATGCTGTTGGAGCTGTTTTTGGTCAAAAAAAGGAAGGCAAGCCCTTTGTTATTTATTACGCAAGTAGAACTTTAAATAGTTCTTAAATGAATTATACCACAACTGAAAAGAACTACTTACTGTAATATTTACATTGGATAAATTTCGATCATATTTAACTGGATCATCTACTATTGTTTATTCTGATCATGCAACTGTTAGATATTTAGTTTCTAAACAAGATGCCAAGCCACGATTAATACGATGGATTTTGCTACTCCAAGAATTCAACTTGACAATCAAGGATAAAAACGGTGTTGAAAATGTTGTTGCAGACCACCTGTCAAGACTTACAAATGAGTCTTCAATTGATACAACACCTATCAATGATTCTTTCCTTGATGAATTATTGTTTTCTATACACAATATGCCTTGGTATGCTAACATTATTAATTTGTAACAGGTGAAATGCCATCTGATTGGAACTCCTAGGATAAAAAGAAATTCTTACCAGAGGTAAAAAATTTTTACTGGGATGATCCATACCTATTCAAGTACGGCTTTGATTAAATTTTTTGGAGATGCGTATCGAACAATGAGGTAAGTAATGTCATTCAATTTTGTCATTCTGAAGCTTGTGGTGACCATTTCTCTTCAAAGAAAACAGCTGCAAAAATATTACAGTGTGAATTTTATTGGCCTACATTATTTAAAGATTCACATGAATTTTGTAAAATGTGCAAGAATTGTCAAATGTTAGGGTCCATCTCAAAGCAAACTATGATGCCTTTAAATCCCATTCTTGTCATTGAAATATTTGATTATTGGGGAATTGATTTTATGGGCCCTTTTTCCATCATCATTTGGATTTGTTTATATTTTGGTTTTTGTTGATTATGTTTCAAAATGGATTGAAGCTACTCCTTGTCGGCACAATGATCACAAAACTGTGATTCACTTTTTAAAAGAAAATCTTTTGAGCAGATTTGGAATCCCTCGAGCTATTATCAGTGATGGAGGTAAGCATTTTTGTAATAAACCATTTGAGTCTTTAATGAAAAAATATGGAATTACGCATAAAGTTGTTACTCCTTATTACTCTCAAACAAATTGTCAAGTTGAATTAGCAAATAGGGAAATTAAACATATTTTTTAAAAAATGGTTAACTCAAGTCGAAAAGATTGGTCTCTTCGATTGATTGATGCACTTTGGGCTTACCGTACTGCATTTAAAACATCTTTAGGAATGTCACCTTATCGGTTAGTTTATGTTAAAGCTTTTAATTCAAATCTTGATGATGCTGGTAATGTGCGTAAATTGCAATTGAATGAACTCGAAGAATTGAGAAATGATGCATATGAAAATTCAAGAATTATTAAAGCAAGAACCAAAGTTTTTCATAATAAAAAAATTTTTAGAAAAATATTTGAAATGGATAAAAAATTTTTGCTATATAACTCTCATCTTCATTTGTTTCCAGGGAAATTAAAGTCAAGGTGGAGTGGCCCATTTGTTGAAAATATTTATATCCATACGGGGCCGTAGAAATCTAGAATCCAAAGAACAGTGTCACATTTAAAGTTAATGGTCAAAGATTAAAACCATATATGGAATTCCAACCATGTTAAGAAGACACCAAAATCAACTTGGGTGACACACCAAATCTTGATTAAATCTTTAATGTGACTAATATATATATATATATATATATATCTTTTTATTATTTTATCATTTGATTATTTTGAATTTCACACTGCATATTTATTAAGCATATAATATTTCTTGCTTAAGCGTGTTTGTTTGACAATTGTGTTTTCTCTTATTATATGTCATGAATACCTCAATTAGAAAGATCCTCTTGAAACATCTTAAAACTCTTTTAGGTGTAAAATTTCACTTAGCAGGATTGATACGAAGTTGTAAATAACATCCAATATGGGATCAACAACCACCAGAGTTTATTTCTTTGGTGTTTTAATTTAATTTCCCGTATAAATGGTGGATAACGGTACTCCATGACTTCTTTAGTCAGTATTTTCAGCTTCCCATAATAACTGAAACCTCAAAAACCAAATATGGAAGAAATACATCAAAAACTACATAAACATTTTCCTTCTCTCCCTCATAAAGCCCTCAGGAAAATTTAAAAAACTTGCTGTGAACGACTACGTTTGTTAAAGATCTATGGCATTTCTTCTGACATTCATTTGTTAATTGAAGCAAAGGTTCGATTAGCATGTAAGTTTTCTGATCCATTTATTTCTTACATGCCTTGTTTTGGAAAAAGTACATACACTAAAAAGAGACAAGCTAAACAACTTGGCTCTAATTGTCGTAATTGTGTAAGACGTAATTGCAAGAACCCGTGTTGTAAATATGTAGGAATGGTTTCTGATACTCCTGAAGATAAAATTAAATTTGTTAAAAATGGTATGAGTAAAGAATGGTTAGATGATATCTTACGATCTCTTGAGACGCATTGAAGCGGATATGTACAACATTCAATTCAAACGTATTGGAAACTATTCCAAAAAAAAAACACATAGTTTAGTCTTAGGAATCTGACTCAAAAAGACCTTGTTTGCCAGTTTATAAGAAAACTAGATGAGAAGCCTATCTTCGACCCGTAAAGGGTGTTCAAGTCGTTACTGGACGTAAAACCAGAGGAATGTGTGAGCTACAGTCGCAACTACCAGTAAATATCATTTTCCTTTTAATAATATTTTATTTTATGCAATATTACTTTTAATAGTGTGATTACTATTTTCATTTTCTCTTTACTGTTTGCTTTTTCTGTTTACTTTTGAAATATAAGCCAAAGGTTCACACGTCATTTGATAAGTACACCACTCCATTTACAGCTGTTTATCAATATCTCTATCTTTAAATACGTG